>CM052442.1:67837260-67876759 GCA_028533085.1 Varecia variegata | reverse complement strand
AGCTACTCGGGAGGCTAAAGTAGGAGGATCCCTTAAGCCCAGGAGTTTGAGGTTACAGTGAGCTATGATGATGCCATGGCATTCTAGCCCATGTCACATAGCAAGACTCTGTCTCTAAAAAAAAAAAATAATAATAAGGTTATGTAAGAATTATCATGGAAATATGTGATGCATTGTTTCTTAAAAACACAGGTTGTTTAATGGTGTAGTATTATCTCAGTTAAAGTGTGTGTGTGCGCGCGCGCGTGTGTATGGGTATGTGTGTGTGTGTGCATGTGTATGTATGTGTATAAAAATGGCTAGAAATGTATGCCCAAATACACTAGCAGGGCTTATTGCTGGCTGGTGGGATTGTAAGTTATTTTAAATTTTTATTTTTGCTTATCAGGGTTTTTTTTCATCATAAAAGTATGATGTTTATGATAGCACCAAGTTTGGGTTGGGGGGGTTGTTTGTTTGTTTGTTTTCCCCTAACAGCCTGTCGCTTTGCTTCTGTCCAAAACAATCAGGCCTGACTTTTCCTCGAGAATCTCCTTGCCTCATCTCCAGAAAACTGAGTGGCTTGTCCTTGGCCCCCTCTAGAATTGTCCATACAGAGTTCATATAAAAACTGGCATACCTGGGATATTTCTGCATTTATTTGGTAAAATTGCCATTGAAGACATTTTTCATTAGGTTTGAAGCCCCTCATGTAAAGCCCTAGGTAACTCACACAGTTCAGGGCCAGAGAAAGTTTGTCTCTTGCAATGAGGTACTTCCTCTCCTCGAGCAGTGAGGGCTGTGTACAGCACTGAGACACTGAGTGTCCCCAAGGACTCCCCCACCCCCCGCCAAAGCCCATCTGTGCTTACAGGGAGTCGCTTTCCCTAACCTGAGCCATCTGCTATGATGTCTCCTTTCCTCTTCCTTTTAATGACTTTCTTTGTAATGACTTTCTTACACTTCATGTTATCCTTTTCTCACTGTAAGTCCTCTTTTAAATTTTTATTTTATTTTTCTTTCTAGTCACTGACTTGAGCTCAAGGTTACGTCTTTTTTGAAAGCAGGCGGGAACTAAACAACTGGAGTGTCCTTCCTCCATTATAACATAAGCTCCTTTAAAGCAGGAACTATGGCTTTTCATATTTATGTCCCCAGGCCCTAGAACAGGGTCTGATGCATAGCAAATGACCAATAAAAGTTGGGTGGGTGGGTGGATGGGTGGATGAAGGATGGATGGATGGATGGGTGGGTGGGTGGATGAAGGATGGATGGATGGATGGGTGGGTGGATGAGTGGATGAAGGATGGATGGGTGGATGGATGGATGGAGGATGGATGAGTGGATGGGTGGGTGGATGGGTGGATGAAGGATGGATGGAGGATGGATGGATGAGTGGGTGGGTGGATGAAGGATGGATGGATGGGTGGGTGGATGAAGGATGGATGGATGGGTGGGTAGATGGGTGGGTGGATGAAGGATGGATGGGTGGATGAAGGATGGGTGGGTGGGTGGGTGGATGAAGGATAGATGGATGAAAAATGGATGGATGGATTGGTGGGTGGGTGGATGAAGGATGGGTGGATGAATAAAGGATGGATGGATAGGTAGCTTCAGTGCTTCTGGTCAGGCCGTGCCTTGGTGGGGCTGTTCCTGTAGGGTTTCTAACTTGAGTAGCCTCCTGGGCTCATTCATAAGAGGTTAGAGCCAGTGGGAAGGTACCTAAACCACATTTTTTAGCTGATCCGAAAACAAAGTCCTTAACTAATTGTTTTACCTAGATGAAGTTCCTCTGTCACAGCTCCATGTTCCGGCACAGAGAGCATTAGCCAAGGGCCAGGAGACAGGGGCTCTAGTCTCAACTCTGCCGGGATGCCCCATGCAGCTCTCTGTGCAACACGTTCGATAGCTGCCCCTCCTCACTCCCAGGATCATTGTGAGGGTCAACTGAAGTGTGTAGTACAACCACTTTGAGAGAGAGAATGCTAATTCTCTAGAGCATTTAAAAAGGCAGGTGAAAGAGGGTTTCTCAGAGTCCTCGGGGGTTGCTGTCCCTTGTGTGGCCACCAGCAGAGACTGGCTACTGTAGAAAAAAGCACGTTGCATCCCACGCAGCTTGTTTCCTGTTCCAAAAAGCCGCTCCTATATCTGGTGAGTGTGGGTGCGGGGACCCCCCATACACAGAGGTCTGCAGTAGCGTGGTGGGATGTCTGCCCTGAGGGAGAACTAAGCTCCCCCGCCATCCCTGCCTGCGTCCTCCCGAGAGAGCACGTGACCAAGCCTGTGCTTTCCCCTCTGCAGGAGCAGCTTGAGAACTACGACTTCACCAAATTCCACTCGCTGAAGCCCAAGCTGATCGAGGCCGTGGACAACATGCTGAGCAGCAAGATCTCGTCCCTGATGAACCTCATCAGCCAGGAGGAGATGAGCGTGCCCACGCAGCTGGTGCAGGGCGGCGCCTTCGACGGCACCGCCGAGGGCCCCTTCAACCACGGCTACGGGGAGGGCGCCAAGGAGGGCGCCGACGAGGAGGAGTGGGTCGTGGCCAAGGACAAGCCCGTCTACGACGAGCTCTTCTACACTCTGTCGCCTGTCAACGGCAAGATATCGGGCGTCAACGCCAAGAAGGAGATGGTGACCTCCAAGCTGCCCAACAGCGTCCTGGGCAAGATCTGGAAGCTGGCCGACTGTGACTGCGACGGCATGCTGGACGACGAGGAGTTCGCGCTGGCCAAGCACCTCATCAAGATCAAGCTCGACGGCTACGAGCTGCCCAATAGCCTGCCCCCCCACCTCGTGCCCCCCTCGCACAGGAAGTCCCTGCCGAAGGCCGACTGAGGGCAGGCCGCAGAACGGGGCGGGCACGGCAGGGGAATCAGGACCTGGGCCCAGGCCTGCTCTGCCACCGACTCACTGAATGGCCTTGGGCAAGGCACTGCCCTCTCCTTGCCTCGGTTTCCCCATCTGTAGAATGGGGAGGGCAGACACTGGACACTAGATGAGGTCCTCTCACCTTCAAAATTCCCTGAGTTTCTATTAAATGTTAGGGGGCCAAGGATGGGTCAGGAGATTAAAGGGTTCAGAAGAAAGGGACGTTGCCCAAAGATTCTCAGGAGCCTGGAGAAGCACATGGAGAACGGGGTTCGGCAGAATCCCAGGAACCTTGGGGAGTGGGCTGGGGGCTCCCTGGGCTGTTTGTCATTACGAATGACCTCTGGAGCATCTGTCTGTCCCTCAGAGGGCACCGGGGGGCAACAAAGATGATCTTATTTATTTTGTTTTCTGCCAGATTTAGAGTGGAAAAAAATAGAGCAGAGGGTTTCTCGCTCTCTGCAGACTGTCTACCAAAGAGAAGACCAGTGCCCCAGGTGTGGGAGGAGGGTGCGCTATGTCTGTGCCCCGTCCCTTCTGCAGGCCCCAGCAGAGCGCAGGCCCAGGAGCGCATCTGTCCCAGCACCCGCTGACCAGATGACCAGGCCTCCCTCCTGGGACCTTCCCAGTAAAGCTGTATTAGATTGGGAATTCGGAACTCAACCATTTTTAACCCCTGGCAAGACTTCCACTTTGCCTTTCAAGTCGTGTTGCAGTCTGAAGATTAACTTTTCTCACTGCTTTGTCCAGTAAGTAGTAGCAAAGTCTGTATACTTAAACTATGGTAAGGAAAAGAGGTGGTTCTCCTTGATCATCGCCTAGTGTGGCCCTGGCCCTCAACCATTGAACGTCCCCAAGGCTCCTTGTTAGAAGGCAGGATTTAAAGTCATTGAAAACCGGTCTTGGTGTGTGCGGTGTCCTAGGCCCTGCGGACACAGGTGGATGAGAGACCAGCCCTGCCCCGGGCTGGTGAGTAGCAAAGATCAATCTGCCAGAGTTAGACATTGTTCTTGTAGAAAACAGGCATTTATTATGTCCAGTGTTTTTTGTTTTGTTTTTTTCTTACAGGATAAAAGTCTTTATACAGAAACAAAGTGGAATCGTTCATATAAAACCTTTTCCTCGAAGGCTCCGCAGTTCGTACCATGAATGCCTGTCACGACACAGGATTTGGGCGCTGACCTTTGCGCTGGCTCTGAGTGTGCCTTCCCCAGCTCCCCCGAGGACACCTCTGTGGGCCGCTCGTTCCCATGCCTGTGTCAGGTGCAGGTGGCTCATTCTTCCCACCCTCCCTGCTCTATGGGCACCACCGCGGAGGCAGGTGCCTTTCACCCTTATTTATGCAATGAGAGAGACACAAAACAGCAATGGCCGCATGGCGTGGGCCCTGCTGGCACCAGGAATAAATGAAATCAGAACAGTCCCACTGAACTTTCTAAAAACCATGTAATTTTTTTCTTGTCACCTGCCTGCGGTGACATCAAGGCCAGAGCTACAGATTTAAGAGCAAATATTGATGGAGGAAGCATTTATACCCAGCTGCCATCCCTTATACTCCCTAGCTTGCTATCTAAATAATTTAGTTTTAAGAGAAGTAAATGCATAATGTGGGCTTTTTAGCCTTAATGAGAACTTTTAAATTAATTAAACACACAGAAAAGAAACACAATCCCAGTACTGTAATATGAGCAGAGAGTTCTGTGAACACACAAGGACTGCCCAAGTCTGTGAGCACAGTGGAGACCACCAGAGGGTAATAAGTTGAGGAGGAGAAGAGAGAGCTCGCTTGTCCAAAGGCTTAGAGATGCCAGTGAGGGCTGATTTTCCATTCAGAATCATCTTGTTTTTTAAACTCTGCTCAGTTGTCATATAGAAACATAAATTTGTATGAATATATATGTCATGTAAGTATTTTTTAAATTTATCAATGTGTACATATGTAGATATGGCCACGCTTTGTTTACAGAGACATACAGGAACACTTTTTTTAGGGGGCAGCAGTCTGGGGTTTCTGGTTTCTCCGTGGAAGGAAACTTCTCAGGGCATTGTGATCTCCCTGCCCCACACCCTCAGATGCAGAGACAGCTGGCAGCTGATTCTTTCTCTACTGGGACTTGGTGATGTTCTCGGGGGCTGGCGGAGGGGAGGAAATAAGGAAATTACATGTTGGCTTTTCTTAATATCCTCTCTTACAACACCAAGTCATTTATCATGAAAAGCACCAGGAAGGACAACACTAGAAAACATCAGGGATGGTGACCAAGTGAGGACTTGTATCTTCCCAGGACGGCACAAATTTCCTTGAGTCTGTGTCCAAACTGCCAGTTCCCCTACGCAGCAGGGCCTTGGGACCACCCCCGGGGTCTGCTCCCCTGGGCTGTGTCACCCTTCCCAGCCGCCCCAAGTTTCAGAGAACCCCCTGCCCAGAGTGTTTCTGTGTGACAGGGAGGGTGGAAGTGCCTAAACTCTAGAACCATAAAACTAGCCTAATGCGCTCCAGGTTTCCACAGAAGAAAATCTAAGCACCTTGAGGGCCTACTTTCTACACGGCACATAGCATCACGTAGCACGAACCTTGCAGTCTTTGAGTTTAGAGAAAATGAAAACCCCAGCGTGTTCCTCCCAAAGTCAACTTCCAACTTGTCAACCTGCCCATGAGGTCCTCCTGACCCTCTCTGCAAAGAAATGTTGCACTTAGACTTGTGGAAACTCCCCGGCTCTGTGGGGACATGTCACACCTCCTTTTACCTCATGCTCCAACCCGGCAGCGTCTGTCAGTTCTTTTCTCTCAAGACTCCAAACACACCGCACACTTGGGTGGCCCCGGAGCAGGGTCACTCTTTGCAGGGGAGGGCTGTGCATTTAGTTCACTTCCTTTCCCCAAGGCTGGACCCCGTTCTCTTGCACACTGTCATTATGCAACAGTGGCATCTTTGGATTTGGGGCTGTGGTTCCTTCTGCAGGATCACAGGCCTTGAGGAGTTGAATTCTGTGTCGTGCGGCCGGGTGTCTGGGCAGGTGACAGCACGTGAGGGACGCAAAATGCCTCCTCCACCCCCAATCCCTGCCCTCATCACCGGCCCCCAGGAGAGGCCCCGCTGCCCTGACTGCAGTCCTCTCCCAGGGCTCTGCTGGGCCCCCAAGGGCGCCACCTCTCCGCCACACCCAGAGGTCACGCACTGGAGTCCACCGCCCAGGGGCGGCTGCTGCCTGGAACTTGCCACCTCACACATGCCCAGAGGGCACCCAGGACAAATTGCCTTGAAGAAGAGGAAAGCATTTTACTGCTTGTTCCCTCCATGGAATGTAGCAGAAGAATCACGTTCTTAGGACAGATGACCACTGAGTTTATTCAGGAACATGTGGGCCTAATTTAAGAGTATCAGAAAAAAAAAAAATAAATAAATAAATAAATAAAAGAGTGTATCAGGTTACCTGTCAATTAACCAATGCAGTTAATACACAATGCTTCTATTTTTTTCCTTTTGTAATCTTACTTGAAAGTGTCAAAAAAAAAACAAAAAAAAAAACCACAGTCTACTAATGAATAAACTTGTGGAAAAGCACTGCCGTTCTCCCGTTGGCTCTGGCTTTGCAGTGGCTGTGTGCCAGCCATCTCAGGGGAAAGTGTGCATCCCTGGATCCAATTTGAAATGAGGTAGAGGAGTTGGGGGGGCTTGTGACCCCCATCTCCTGCACCCTCTGGTGGGGGAGGGGAGGCCCCCCCAAATGGGACTGCTGTGAGAGGAAAGCAGCCCTGCAGGCTGCGGGCACAGGGTGGGGGCAGGTGTGCAGACAGGCCCGAGGGAGGTCCAGGCCCACAGTGGTTGGCAGCCAAGACAAGATGGAGTCATGGAGGTGGGCGCTTCAGGGGCTGGGACGAAGCATCGCCGAGCACTCTCAGAACACTCAGGAAGAGCCCCTGGGTGGCTGGCACTACTTCTGCCTCTTGCCACACCTCACAGGTGTGTCCTGCCCATAGTAGGCATCTGGATTTTTCCCATTAGCACTATCTACTTTTTTGGTGATCTAGACCTGGAATTTCCTTTGGAGAGCACTTCCCTTTTCCCACCCTCACTCTGAGCCATGAGGTTTGGGTAAGATAAATCCCAGCCCCTTGGTCACAGATACTGGTTCAGGAACAGACACATGGCCCAATTCAAGTCTATGAGCACCATGCCCCCCAGACCTGTTCCAACTGTTGGGAGAGATGTTCTCTCTTCTCTGAACCATGCAGTGTAAAAGAAGTGAGCCTATTGGTGCTACAATATAAATGGCATTAAGAGGAGTGTCCAGAGCTGCTGGGCACAGGGGAGGGAGGCCAGCCTGGCAGGAGCCACCTTGTGGAGCATGAAGATGAAGGCAGCGTTGAGAAAGGCAAAGGAAATCCAGGCCTATGGTGATATCTTTTGAGCTGCTGGATCAAGCCTCACCTGAAGTCCTAATCCTGCTGGATTTTTCAGTTATGTGGGCCAGTACATTCTCTTTATATTATTTAAACTAGTTCAACTTGAGGTTTCGGTTTTACTTGCAACATGAAAAATCCAAACTTTGTACTGACCGACAGGGTTCTCAGGGGTCCCCAGGGGCTACAATCAGTGACAGCCAAAGAGGAGCTGGTCCTTGCAGTGTGTGCAGCAGCTTTAGCTGCAGTTGAGATAGGGAGGAAGAAAAGCAGTCCCCCAGCCCCATCCAACAACTGCAAAAACAGCAATCTCTATTGAGATCTAGCATGCAGTTCAGCCTGTCCTCCGGTGCCAACATCGCACAAGACACCGTGGGCCAAGGGTCTTAACAAGAGGAGAAACAAGCTCAGTCATCCCTGGGGTAAGGAGGTAGGGGGGGACCTCCTAGAAGAAGCAGGATTTTAGTTGGGGCTGACAGGATAGATGAGTGTCAACGGGACGACAGGCAACGGGAAGAGACATTCGAAACTGAGAGAAAGCCGATGCCCAGCCTTGGCGCAGGAAAGCCATGTTCCTGTCCAGGAAACGGAGAGTAGACCACGGGGAGCACCCTAGGGTGAGTGGAGGGAGAGGAGCCTGCTTAGGTGAACTGGGGGGCTGCCAAGGCCTTGTTCCAGCGAGGTCTGACAAGCCTGGTTTTCCTCACAGGCAACGGGGAGTCCTCCCGGGTCGCACGGAGCTGTGCTTCGGAAGGAACAGCGAGCGGTGGTGGCGTGTGTAGGCTGAGGAGTTAGAGGACAGTGCTGAGGCCCTGCAGGGGCAGTGAGAGCAGAGGGGTGGGGGTCTGGGAGGCACAGGCGCAGCTGTCAGCAACAGGCTCTGAGGCTGCAAGCAAGGAAGGGGTGCAGGCTCACCTCAAGCGTCCAGAAGCCAGCCAGTGGCCGGAGGGACCTCGCAGAGAGAGGACAACAGGAGAGGAAGCATCTCTCAGACACAAGGGAGCTGCTCCCCTACCCAAGGCTGCAGCACCTCTCAGCATGGCCCCTCTGCCCATCTCGGGTCCCTGGGGGTCAGGTGTGACTCATCGGGGCTGGCTCCGGAGGGCAGGCCATGGCTGCCAGGAGCACCTCCCCAGGGAGTGGTGCCTCTCTTCTCAGAGGCTCTGGGGCAGCCCAGCCTGATGGCTGCTACCCTGAGTTTGGCCAGAGAGCTGCGTGAAACCACCAGAATGAGCACTGGCTTTCCCTCTGCGAGCAGTCCAAGCGTGCTCGGGGAGGGAGAGACGGGAGCCCACTGGCTCCCTCTGCACCCGCTGCCTCCATATCTGGGCCACAGCTAGCTCTGTGGCGCCCCAGAGCGAACACTGTGACTCTGATTTTGGAGGAGACTCCACAGCCTTTGCAGTTCTGGTCACCCCTTCCTACGGGGAGCCCCCAGGCTTGAGAGAACCACCCACTCTTCAGCCCGGCCTAAGTAGGTTGCATTTCTGCCAGGGCCTGGAAAGCCCAGCCCTGGGTTTGAGGGTGGCCTCTGTCTCTGGCTGTTCCCTGGGGTGCGGGAGAGGAAGATGGCCCAGCACACTTCCTCCCAGCCACAGCGTGGGTGCTCGCAAAGAGGCCACTGTTGGGTGAAGAAGGGCAGCCCCAGGTTGGGAGTGGGTCCACACGCTTCCGACAGAGGCTCTGTCCGTTGGTGCCACTTTCCCAGACCGCAGTGCCCCACGGTGCCCCCCCCCCCCCGAGCCGACAAGGGCCTCTGTGTCCTGGGCCAGGACCCCCACCTGGAGCTGGGGAAGTCGCTGGGGGTGGGGGTAGATGATGAGGGAGGATGGGCAATGGGCCTGGAGCATTCTTGAGCCACCCCCTCCCAGTCTGCGCCACGCCCTGCGGCAGGTGGGAGGACAATGCAGCCTGTGTGCCGTCACCCCAACTCGCTGGCTCAAGGGGAGGGCTGTGGCATGGCCCCAGCTCCAGCCTCAGCCTCTCCTGATGTCTCTCCCTCCCTGAGCAGCCCCTGCTAAATGCCATCTCCATCTGTCCGACAGGGCCTCCTCCCCAGGACCCAGACATCACCAAGGGAAGCAGTTTCTCGTTTTCCTTCCACCTGCCCTAGTCAAGCCAAGGAGCAGCAGCCAGTCACTGTGGTTGAGGCAGCTGGCGGCAGGGGCTCTGAGAAGAAGAATCTGGAAGGTAGGGTGAGGCAAAGGGGGCCTTGGGCCATTCAACACAGGTTACCAGCCAGGAGCACCAGACCTCACCTGGCTAGGCTCCAAGCCACAACCCCACCAAACATGGGGACAGTCTGGCAGGGCCCCCAGGCCCCTGCCAGAGGGGTCATCAGTATCCACTGATGACTCCCCGGACCTCCATGCCCCCAGGTGTCCGGGCTTAGGGAGAGATCCAGTGGCCCCTCGTTCCCAAGGGCTGCAGGCCTGGATGGGTCAGCCCCCCGGTCCCCAGCAGCCCCTGCAGCGGGAGGCCCAGACACAGAGCTCCGGGTCCCCCCCGTCCAGGCCCCACCATGGACTGTGAGTACGAGATGGGCCACGTCCGCAAGCTGCAGGCACAGCACATGCAGATGCAGGAGAAGACTTTCACCAAGTGGATCAACAACATCTTCCAGCACAGCCAGGTGAGCGTAGTTGGGTACACCCCAGGCCCACCCCTATGGTGCCCGCAGCTCTGGCCAATGGACCTGGGGGACAGGCTGTGGGGTCACCTGCCTGAGGCTTCTCTTGACCCCACAGCAGAGCTGAGGCCAGACCTCCTTCCTCCAAAGCCGCTGCTCTGGGCTGCACCTCCCAGGTCCCAGGATGGGGTGGACGGGGAAGGCAGGGCTGACCCTGTACCTTCCCCCAACCCCTCGCTAGGTGGGCATCAGGATCCAGAACCTGTATGCGGAGCTGGCTGATGGCACCCACCTGCTGCGGCTGCTGGAGCTCATCTCAGGGGAGGCCCTGCCACCCCCGAGCCAGGGCCGCCTGCGCGTGCACTTCCTGGAGAACAGCAGCCGAGCCCTGGCCTTCCTCAGGGCCAAGGTGAGCCCCGGGGAAAGGGCTGCTGGGCGTGGTGCTGGGGCGGGCAGCTGGGACAGGCTGGACAACTGGATCGCCTCCCCGGGCTGGGCCGCAGGGCAGAGCAGAGGACCTGAGGCCTGTCTAAAGGAGGGGCAGCCGGGGAGCAGAGGAGCAGGAAGGCTGCCTCGACCGCACTCCTGACTGGGAGGGCACCCACTGGCCGAGGCAGGAACAAGCAGCACCCCCGCTAGGACGAAACTGCCACTGCCTGTAATAAGAGAGCAGCGCAGAATTCTAAGCCAAAAGGAGCTTAGTGTTCTCTCAACCTCCACATTTCATAAACGAGGGAACAGAGGCCGAGCATTATTCCCCAGGCAAGATCGATGGTTAATGGCCAGCAAAGCCCAGAAGTGGGGTTGTGGGAGTCCAGCAGGGAGAGGAAACAAAGGGAAGAGCCCGGCAGTGGAGGGAGAGGTGCAGGGCCTGTCTTGGAAGAGGAGGGAGAAGAGCCTTAGCAAATAGGAGGGAGCCAGAGTCACCGGAAACAAAGGGACAGGCCAAAGAGATCGTTGCCAAAAGGAGAACAGAGCTCCAGGGACACAAAGGGACCCGCATGGCCAGTGTCAGGGGCTGTGCAGGGTGGGGCAGAGCAAAGGGGGCCCTAAGCAGGGGTCGTGTATATTGAGAACCAAGGAAGACCAAGGGCTCTTGGAGATGGCTGTCCCAGGAGGCTGTGGCATCACTGAGCTGGAGCGGGCTGGACCAAGCCTGACTATGTGTGCCTGTCACTTATGTCCTGGCATGGAGCCTACACTCGGCCACTTGGGAGCCTGTGCTGAGGAGAGCCAGGGAGGGAAGAAACCAAACAAAGGGAAGGGGAGTGGCGGGAGCCCCAGCACTTGCAAGAGCAGGAACTGCCAGCTGCAGAATGCCAGGCCCTATTTGTTCCCAGGGACAATGACCCTGTGAGCCAGTCATCTCCCCTCCAGGACCTTGGGAAGGATATGAGTCCCATGGCCTTTCTCAGAGGCATTGCAGCTGTCCCTAAGCTTTGATATACAGCATGTCACTGATAGCTGAAAAGGGGACATCCTTGTCTCCAAGGCATGTGAGGCAACTGTGGTCAAGGACAGACAAGGGAGTTGGCCCCAAACACACAGTTAGTAAGTGGTAGAATGTGGAATGATGCATTTATGGAGACCTTACCACTCTGGGATTCTATGCCAGGTGCTGGGGATACAATAAGCAGAGCCCAGACCCTGAGCTCAAGGCACCTGTGCTTTCAACAGGAGACAGATTAACTGAACCCAGACCAGCAGGGTGCTGGTAAATGTTTAGTGACGGACTATCTGGGGGAAACAAAAGCTCTGGTTTGTAGTATTTGCTGATTTCTCTGGTGTCAATACTCCCATCGTGGCTAGTTCAAGCTACCAGTGTGCCATGGCTAAGCAGGAAGCTGGGAGGATTAGCTCTCACCAGCTGCTGGGAGTAGACTCGAACACCGCCCCGACCAGAGGCTCCAACTCCAAGGCAAGGTGAATGCAGGAGGGACCAGCGTGCCAGGGACAGGAGGGAAGAGCCAGACAGAACAAAGTGCGCCGGGGATGAGCTCCTCCCACAAGCCGGTGGTCGGCTAAGCCAGTTGTCCTCCAGGTCTTAGGAGAGTCTCCTCTCCCTTCCTTTCTTCACTCAGTACTTACGGGTTGATCACCTACCATGTGCCAAGCACTCTACTAGGTGCTTGGGATACATCAGGGACAAAACCAAGACCCCTCCCCAAGCAGGGAAAGGGATCAAGCGTGTGTATTTGGGTGGGGGAATGGCCCTCAGGTTTAAATAAGGTGGTCAGGGTCGGCCTCATAGGAAAAGCGACATTTGAGCACAGACTTGGAGAGGGCGGAGGAGCCGTACGGCACCTGGGGCAATAATACCTGCAGACGGAGGGGCAGCCAGTGCAAAGCCCTAAGAACTGTGCCCAGGAACTCGTGGAACTGTAGGAAGGCTGCGGGCCTTGCGGAGCCAGACCCTGCGGGCCCTGATGTTTATTCTGTGTCTCTCCTTCTCCCCTTGAGTCCCCTCATCCTCCCCATCCCAGCGTCCCAGCGTCCCAGCAGCAAGATGGAGGGCAGAGAGTTCTCAACCCTAGTGCACTCAAGAACCACCCAGAGTGTTTGTGCAAATGCAAATTCCTGGGCCCTGGCCCGAGAGACTCTAGGTGGAGCTGGGGAATCTGAGTCGTTGACCGGCTGTGTTGGAGCCAGAACACTGATGAAGAGGGCTGAGGTTCGGGTGTGAGCCCAGGGACTAGCCACCCTGGAGACCCCAAGACAACCTTGGAGGTGGAGGCGGACAGCTGCTGCAGTCTGTCTGGCTCACACACTGCCTGTTAAGACCCCTCATTTCCAACCCCTGTAGCTGAACCACTGACCCTTGCCTAGGTCTACCTGTAGCCCCCACACGGGAGTCCTTCTGTTCCAGTGGTCCAGCCCAGGTCCCCAGGCTGGGGCTTTGCCCAGGAGGGCGTGGGGCCAATAGGCAGGAAGCCTTCACCTTCTCAGCCCTGTCCCCTGCCTGATTCTCCCTGGGGGAGCTCCAGGCTGGGCAGGATGGATTCCAGGACCTTCCCATCCCGCAGCCAGCCCCCGGGCCCATGGGCTGCACGGCTTACCCCAGCCAACTGTGCCCACAGGTGCCAATACCCCTCATCGGGCCAGAGAACATCGTGGATGGAGACCAGACGCTCATCCTGGGGCTCATCTGGGTCATCATTCTGCGTTTCCAGATTTCCCACATTGCCCTGGACAGGGTATGTCCCAGCCCCAGTGCCCAGTGACCCAGCCCAGCCCTGGCCTCTCCCAGCTTTTATGACCCCCACCACAGGCCTGGAAACCACAAAATCAATGTTCCCTTTTCACCCAGAAAGAACCCAGAACATCGGGGATACTGTAGCATGCTAAAGTGGGAACTCGAGCCGTGGGCTTCAAACCTGGCCCGGGCAAGTTAACCGCTAGGCACGGAGTCAGGGTGCCGGCCAGCACTTTCACCCCTGCAACTCCCACCACACCGCAGCGCACTGCGGGGGCAATGACGTGTGCGGGGGCTCCCACCCCTGCTGGCTCACAAGGTCCCTGGCATCCTGAAGAACAAAGAGACAGTGTGTCCTTCATGGGCCCCCATCTTCCTCCATTCTACTTCTTTTCCCCACAACTGGATCAGGAGGAGTACAAAGTCCTTATATTTATCAATTTTCACAGTTTCATGGGTTCCCAAATCCCACCTAAAACTCAACTCCAGTAGGTTAGGAAAGCCAACCTAGAGAACAAAACCTTAATGAAAAGAAGCCACAAATTTGGCACAAATCCAGGAGGACCCTGGAAACTCATGACGTGACCGTGAGCCCCAGGAGAGTGGGAGCCTCGCCTGCCTGTGTCCCCTGGGCTGAGCACCTATGCGGGGACAGACGGGACAGAAGAATTGCTAGCTCAGCCCTTCCAGGAAGCTGCGCTCGCCTCACCAGCTCCTAAGCCTGTTCCAGGGGCACCCTGCAGACGTCCTCTTGGGAGCAGCAGGTGCTGGTCACCCCGAATCAGCCACCGTCCTCCCTGCTGGCTCTGCTGTCCGCAGCCACCTTAGGCCCTGCTCCCCGATGACTCAGAGTGTTCGGCCCAGGCTGGCCCCGCTCCCTCACCTGCTCCTGCCTCCCTGCTTGGGCTGCTGAGGAACTGCTGGCCAGGGAGCACACAGGAGAGAATGGGGAGAGACAATGGGGGGAGAGGGGACAGGAAAGGGGGCTCTGGGGTGAGGGCGACAGGGACTGGGAAAGGAGTCTGAGAAGGGAGGAAGGGAGGGAAAGAAGCCCGGGGTGGAAGAGAGATGGGAAGGGGGCACGTAGAAGCCAGGAGTAGCAGAACACAGACACCTTCAACAGGAGGGATGTGCAGGGTGGCAGGGGATGGAAACCCGTGGCAGCTGAGTCACTGCCCAGCCTGAGGCGCCCACAAGGCACTAAGCATGGCAGGAGGTGGCCCACCGGATGTTCCTGGGTCCAGGCCAGCCCCCCCTTACCAGCTAGGGGACCCTGGGCAGCTTCCTAGCCTTTCTTACTGCACCTCGTCCGCTGTCCATAGGACATAAATACTAACAGTGCCTACTTCATAGGGCTGTGAGGGGCTGGCAGGTGACAGGAACTGGTCTACAGGAGGCCCAACTTCAATCCTGCAAGGCCAAGGTCAGTTAGCTCAACACCTGGGCCATCAGAATGGCTCAAACATGGGAGCTATTGCTCTGTTGTCACTGGTGGTGACACAAAGCCAGCTGCCCTGCAGTGATGACTTTTAGGTGCCCCACTTCTTTGAAAGGACTGTGGTGCTCTCTCACCCCCGATCCCTGCCCACCACAGATGAAGTGGGTAAAACCAGATGCTCTGAGGACAGAAGAGTCAGCACCGGCCCCCAGGCCGTGCCTGTCTGCCTCTCCACAGCCTGCAGGCTCTGCTGCTCCCCACCCCGTCCCCACATGGTGACCCTATGCCCTCCCCCGCCAGGAGGAGTTCGGGGCCAGCGCAGCCCTGCTATCCGCCAAAGAAGCTCTGCTGGTCTGGTGCCAGCGGAAGACAGCCCGCTACAGCAACGTGAACATCATAGACTTCTCCCGCAGCTGGAGCGACGGGCTGGGCTTTAATGCCCTCATCCACGCCCACAGGTGTGACCCGGCCAGGCCCGCTCCGGAGGCTCCACCCCTGAGCCCAGAGCTCCAGGGCCTGGGTCCTGAACCTGCCCAGTCTCCCACAGACTCTGCCCCTGGGCCCTGATGGAGGAGGAAAGTGGGCACAGAAGTAGAGGGAGGGTGGCTGAGTCCCTGGCCTGGGTCATCCCCTCCCTTTCCTAGCAAATGCCGTGGGATTGGCCAAGTGCCTTTGCCCGCTGCCTTCCCCACTTTCCGTGCCCCTCAGTTCTACTCACAGTCTTCTCCCTCGCAAATACCTGCTCTTTGGAGCTTCTCTCCCTCCACCAGCCTGGCCCCTGTGCTAAATTAACCCTCCTCTTTCTCCATCGGCGTCCTATGCCTTCAGCCAGGGTCTCAGATAACTGTCAGGGAAACCAAATTCACAGTAAGGTGTGACTGACCAGTAGGAGCACAGGTGCATTTAAAAATCTACTTAAACCAAAGCTGTCGATCCCTGCTGGTGAGGAGCCCTTCCCGCTCTCTGTCCAGGCCAGACCTGTTGGACTACAGCTCCCTGAGTCCAGACCGGCCACTGCACAACCTCGCCCTTGCTTTCCACGTGGCGGAGCGGGAGCTGGGCATTGCTCAGCTGCTAGACCCCGAGGACGTGGCGGCCCCGCAGGCCGATGAGCGCTCCATCATGACCTACGTCTCCCTCTGCTACCACTGCTTCTCCCGCCTGCAGCGCGGGCAGACCATCCAGAGGAGACTCGCTAAGGTGGGTGACATAGGGAAGCCACAGACAGGCGACCATGGCACTGAGAAGGAGTGACGTGAGCATGGGCTCCACAGTCAGGCGGGCTTGGGTTTCAAGCCTGCCCCTGCCACTTACTAACCGTGTGGCCTTGGCCAAGTCACCTAACTTCGCTGTGCTCCCTTTGTAGCGTGGAGATGATAATGCCTGGATCATAGAAGCCGTTGTGAGTGTTCAAGGGCGCACAGGTGAAGTGCCCAGCACGGTTTCCAGCATATAAGAGAAGCCAGGGGAGGAACGTCCCTTCCTGTCCCCTTCTACTCTCAGGCTATTAAGCACCTAATGAGGTTAAGAAGCTTAGAGAGCCGGAGTCTGCAAGGACAGACATAGAAGAGCCTCTGCTGGGCGAACGCTACGCTGACCCATGTTTGGGGGCGGGTTTCTTACCCTCTGGACACGATGGCAGAGGCTGAGGCCTGGGCAGGCTGTTCTCAGGGTTGGTGTCTCAGCTGGTGGGGGGTGAGGGGATGGCACAGACCAGGGGCTCTGAGCTGCTTTCGCAGAGTGGGGAGCTCAGGGAAGGTAAACAGGCCCTTAACCCCCAGCGGTGAGTCCAAGTGGGGTAAGATAAGAGGAGGAAAGCAGGACAGTCTCACCCCCCAGTCATGGAGAGGAAGCCCCACGCTTCTCCGGGGCTTGGGTGCCAGCACTTCAGTGCCTCCTCAGTGGAGGGCAGGAGCTGCAGCCCACCTGCAATCTTGGCCAGCACTTGGCGTCCAGAGGGGAGCGCCTCCATCCCAGGGCCTGCCCCAGACGCCACCCTGACCCTTGCCCACGCCCTCCGCCAGATCCTGCTTCAGCTCCAGGAGACAGAGGCGCTGCAGACCCAGTATGAGCAGCTGGCGGCCGACCTGCTACGCTGGATTGCAGAGAAGCAGGTGCAGCTGGAGGCACAGGATTTCCCAGGCACGCTGCCTGCGGTGCGCCAGCTACTGGTGGCCTTTGCCTCCTTCCGCACGCAGGAGAAGCCACCTCGGCTGCAGCAGCAAGGGACCGCAGAGGCCCTGCTCTTCCGGCTGCAGACAGCGCTCCGAGCCCAGAACCGCAGGCCCTTCCTGCCTCCTGAGGGCCTGAGCCCAGTGGAGCTGTCTCAGCACTGGGCAAAGCTGGAGAGGGCAGAGGCCACACGGAGCCAGGCCCTGCAGCAGAGGCTACTGCAGCTGGAGCGGCTGGAAACCCTGGCCCGTCGCTTCCAGCGCAAGGCAGCCCTCCGGGAGAGCTTCCTAAAAGATGCAGAGCAGGTGCTGGAGCAGGCCAGAGCCCCGCCAGCCAGCCCGGCCACAGTGGAGGCGGCCATCCAGAGGCTGGGCATGCTGGAGGCTGGCATCCTTCCCCAGGAGGGGCGCTTCCAGGCCCTGGCTGAGATTGCAGACATCCTCCAGCAGGAGCAGTACCACAGCTGGGCAGATGTAGCCCACAGGTGAGCTGGAGCATGTGAACTGCCCCCACAACAAGCTTGGGCTTTCCCATCGCTCCCCATCCTTACATGTGCCTCTTTCTGGCCCCAGAAGAGAGAGGTGATTTGTGGGTTCAGGACTCCCTCTAGGAAGATCCATCTCCCAGTGACACTTGAAATTCCACCATCGGTCATTCATCCCTTTTGATAAAGCACTGTCCTTTCTAGGTAGCCGCTGGGTGATTCATTCACTAAACAAACATTTAGAGGGTCTACTATGTCCCATGCACTGTTCTAGGTGCTGGAGATTTAGCAGGGGTGGGCAAACAAAAATCCCTCCCCTCGTGATTCTTACACGCTACTAAGGAAAGCAGACAAAGAAAGGAAAATATATAAGAGATAGTGATAAAAAATAATAAAGCAGGATAGGGGGATATGAGATGCCACAGTGGCGGGAGAGGGGAGGATTGAGCAGGTGGCCACCTTCCAGTGGCTGGGAAGTTGACTTTTAAGTAAAGACCAGAAGGAAGTAAGGGGCTGGTCATGTCGATGTTGGGGACAGAGGATTCTAGGCAGAGGGAACAGCAAGTGTAGTGCCCCAAGGTGGACACATGCTATTTTGAAAAATAGTACGGAGACCAGTGCTGGCCAAAGTGAACGAGTAGCAGGGAGCGAGACCAGGGAGGTAAGGGGGTGAGGGGCAGGGGCAGAGGTCATGCTGGGCCTTACAGGGTACAGTAGAGACTTGGTTTTTTACTCAAATGGGCAATCACTGGGGGGTTGAGCAAAGGAGGGACACAATCTGACTTTTGTGATAATCTCCTGGATGCCGTGTTGGGAATAGATTGAGGAGACACAGGCAGAAGCAGAGAGAGCAACTATGAAGCCATTCCAGGATAGAGAGGCAGTGGAGGTGGGGTTCTGGATAGATTTTGAAGGTAGCTCCACATGAGATTTGCAGACAGATCAGATGTGGGTGTGAGAAAGTGACTTATCAAGATCTTTGTCCAGGCACATGAAAGGATGGGGTTTTCATTAACGGAGATGGGCACTAGACAGTAGAGAGGCCCTAAAGGCCTAAACCTTCCAGGACCTCCTTCTGGCTTCTCTGCCTGTGTCCAAGGGCAGGACACACTGCCCCAACCAGCCCATGCCAGGATGCTCACAGCATCACAGACCCTGCCCCCAGCCACAGAGGTCGGACTCCTCCATGGCCAATCCCCACCACTGGCCAGGAAGCCCAAGGTAGCTTCCCCGCCCCAGCCCAGTGGAGACCTCCCTTATTCTCATGTCCTCCAGGCAAAGAGAGATCGCCTTGCGCTGGCAGAGGCTCCTTCAGCGCCTACAGGGACAGAGGAAGCAGGTGGCAGGCATGCAGGCTGTGCTGAGCCTGCTGCAAGAGGTGGAGGCTGCCTCTGACCAGCTCAAGGAGCTACAGGTGGGCACTGGACCAGCAGACCTTCAGGAGACACAGCAGGCGGGGGACTTTCCGCAGCACTGGTGCTCACAGGCACCCAGCACCCTGGGACTGCAATGACTACTTGTCTCTGGCCAGGTGCTGGCCAGCTCCACCGCCTGTGGGCTGCAGCTGGCAGAGACAGTGGAGCTGCTGCAGAGGCATGACCTGCTGGAGGCCCAGGTCTCAGCCCACGGAGCCCACGTGAGCCACCTTGTCCACCAGACCACAGAGCTGGACTCCTCCCTGGGCACCGGTGTGGAGGTGCTGCAAGCCAAGGCCACGGCTCTGGCCCAGCTCCACCAGCGCCTGGTGGCTCTTGTCAGAGCACGGTAAGAGCCCGCCCCAACTCCTCCACCTTCTCCAGAACTTTTCGGTAGCTCAAATTCTCTCCTGCCCAGGTGAAAATACGAAAATACTGCTGGCCTGGCAGCTTTGTCTACAGAACTCTTACCCCCGAGCCTTTGTCTCTCCTATTGAGTCACCCAGGGAAAGGAAAATCCTGAGGGGAGTGTCTGACCCCGGTGGGAAACCCCCTCCTGATGCCCTGCGACTCCCCAACCCCTCGGTGGCCCTTGCTGGCCCCCAGGCGGGTGCTACTGGAGCAGACCCTGCAGCGGGCAGAGTTCCTGCACAGCTGTGAGGAGGAGCACGCCTGGCTGCGGGAGCGCACGCGGCTGGTGGAGAACGCAGCCCTGGGCCGGGACCTCAGCCAGATGGCAAACGCCCTGCAGAAACACAAGGTGTCCGCTCCCCTCGCGCCCTGCGGCCGCCGGCTCCCTGCCGGTCCTCTGGTGCCCCTGGTCCCCTCCCCGTGTCTCCCTTCACTGAGCCCCCTGCTCTGCCCCTCCCAGGCTTTGGACGCCGAGCTCCACCGCCACCAGGCCGTGTGCGAGGAACTCGTGCGGAGGGGGCGCGACCTCGGCGCCCGCGGGTCCCCGACGCGGCGGGATCTCGGGGAAGGCGCGGAGGCGGTGCAGGGCGAGTGGCAGCTGCTGCGCACCCGGGTGGCGTGGCGGGGCGCGAGGTTGCAGACAGCCCTGCTGGTCCGGCAGGTAGCAGGGTCGAGCGGGCAGCCGGGCGGGCGGGGGCGAGGCATGCAGGCACTTGCGGACTCTCCGCCCCGCCCCTGCTCCCCTCCCCCCGCAGTACTTGGCCGACGCTGCAGAAGCGACCCTGTGGCTGCGCGAGCAGCGCTCTTCACTGGAGAGCCCGTCTTGTGGGCAGGACCAGGCGGCCGCCGAGGCCCTGCTGCGACGCCACGAGCGGCTGGAGCGCGCTGTGCGGGCCTTCGCCTCCGAGCTGCGGGGACTGGATGAGCAGGCGCGGGCGGCCGCGGCCCGGGCGACGCTCACGGTGCGGGCGGGAATCGGGGAAGGGACCCAGACTCGAGCACCTCCGAGACCAATGCGGGTGTGGTCTCTGCTCGGCGCCTCGTCCCCCATGCTCCACCGCTGCCGCTGGACCACACAGAGGGCAGAAATGGGAGGGTTGGGCCGGGCGCGGTGGCTCACGCCTGTAATCCTAGCACTCTGGGAGGCCGAGGTAGGAGGATCGCTTGAGGTCAGGAGTTCAAGATCAGCCTCAGCAAGAGCGATACTCCATCTCTACTAAAAATAGAAAAAATTAGCGGAGCAACTAAAAATGGAATTAGCCGGGCATGGTGGCTAAAATGGAAAGAAATAGCTGGGTGTGGTGGTGCGCGCCTGTAGTCCCAGCTACTCGGGAGGCTGAGGCAGAAGGATTGCTTGAACCCAGGAGTTTGAGGTTGCTGTGAGCTAGGCTGATGCCACGGCACTCTAGCCTGGGCAGCGACAGAGCAAGACTCTTTCTCAAAAACAAACAAAAACAGGAGAGTCTTTGTGGCCCCTGCCCTGGGAATCCTGGCCTTCCCCTGGGTTTGGGTGTCCCCTCCCCCAGTCCTGAGCATCATCTCACTTGCTGACCCAGCCCAGAACCTGCTGACCCAGCCCAGAAGTACTGGAATCCTGTCTGCCCACGCGAATCAAGGTCATCTCAGTAGAGCTTGGCCTGGCTCACTTTGCCCAACACAGTTGCAGAGCATTAAGCAGGTTCCTCCAGAAATGTCCCCTTTACTTTCACCACCAAGCCCAAAGTGACCCTTAATCTGCATTTGACTCTCTCTCTCTTGACTCAGCTCTTGCCGGTTTGGGGCGGAAACCGGCCTAATCACAGCACCAGACTGCTTTCTAAAACCCCTTCCTCAGTTCATTGAGCCCCCAGTCCTGACAAGCACATGGGTGGTAGGCAGTTGCATCCAGCCCCCTTTCAAGAAGCTGCGTGTGTGGCTGCAGACGTGAAAATCAAAGCCCGCAGACCCTGTGCTCATGTTGGCTCCTCTGCCCTCATCCCTAAGGAGGCCCTGTCTCTGCGCAGCCATGCCCTGTGTACCCTCTGAGTTGCCGGGCAGCTCCTGCAGATCTCGGGAGGCGGCCTGGCCGAGCTGCTGCTGCTTGGCGGGAGCCCCCTCTAGACACGATTCCCTCTGTCCGCACAGGTGATGTCTGCCCTAAGCCCTCCCGGAGAAAGCCTCAGGAACCAAGGGGCCTGGAGTGAGGCTTCCTGTCGCTCTGGCCCCGGCATCACCTGGAAGATGACCCTCCCCGCTGAGCTTGACCCTGACCTTGACGCCAACACCATACTCCAAACACAGGACTGCTTGAGCCAGGACTATGAGGGGCTGCGGGTCCTGGCAGAGGTAGTACTCCTTGTTCAATAAATGTTTATTGAGCACCTACCCCATGCTAGACCCTGTGGCACAATCTCAGGGTACACAGCAGCGACTGACATGCTCCCTGCCCTCAGGGAGCTTTCATCATGGCCGAGGAGATATCCAACAAGTCATTAGGTGGATGCGGCTGTGATGGGAGCCCAGGTCCAGCTGGGGGTCAGGGGAGGCACCTCCGGGGAAAGGACATTTAAGCTGAGACTTGAACTCTGAGAAGCAGAGAGCAGGTACAGCCAGACGTGCTGGCCAGGACCTGTGCAAAGGCAGGAAGGAGGCCAGTGGAGGGAGCAAAGGCCCGGGTGCCTGGAGCACAGTGGCTGGGGAGGCAGTGGCCAGAGGAGAGCCGAAGGCAGGTGGGGCTCAGCCAGGCAGAGCCAAGGCCCACAGAAGTGTGGATTTTACCTACGAGCAGGGCTGGCACCGAGGGGTTCAAGAAGAGCAAGACCAGATGAGGGTGCAGTCTGCCAGTGCCCTTTGTGCTGACCCTAAGCTCTCACCAGCTCCATCCAGTGGGTGCTGAGAGGACTCTGAGAGAGGATGTGGGGCCCAGCTGTGGGGCAGGGACTCCCTCTGAACCTGACCCTGGGCTCTGTTGGTGGGCTGCCGTGGGGAGGAGCGCCCCCTCAGCCTGCTCTAGGGCCCTGGGGTGGACCCTGACCCTCACCCAGCCCGGGCTGCCTCTCTTAGCTCCGCAGGGCCCGCTTGGAGGAGACGGTGGCCCTGTTTGGCTTCTATAGCTCCTGTGAGGAGCTGCAGTCGTGGCTGGAGGAGCAGATGGCGCTGTTGCAAACACTGCAGCCCCAGGCCGACACCCTGGAGGTCGTGCAGCTCAAATATGAGGTACAGCCCCTGGAAGCTGAGGGGGTCTCAGATGCTTGGCCCCTCGTCACCTGGCTCCTGCCTCCCTATCCTTCACCGCTGTGCTCGGTTCTCCATCTTAATGATGGTCCTGTCTGGGGGAGGGGAGCTTGGATTTTGAGGCCCTTTCCGGCCCTTTAAGGACTCGGATGGCTGTCCTTCCAGAGGCAGGCAGTGTGGGCATCCCTACAGCAAAGAGCACGTCTGAGGTCCTTCATAGTCTTGAGGGGAGGTGGGAAGCAGAAAGAGCCCCCAGAGGCCTGGGGCCTCCTTTTCCCCAGAACTTCCTCAGGGCCCTGGCCGTGGGGAGGGGCCGCTGGGCTGAGGTCAGCAGCTCTGCTGAGCAACTGAAGCAGAGATGTCCTGGGGATGCCACAAAAATCCAGCAGCAACTGGAGGAACTGAGCCGGAGGTGAGAACGGGGGCAGTACAGGGTGCAGGTGGACGCAGAGGAGAGGCGGGATGTGTCAGAGATGGGGAGGAGAGGGCAGGGGACAGCCAGCCTGGCAGCTTCTGTCATGAGAGGCTCTGGCCAAGGCTCCAGGGTCATGGGGAGGTGTCCCTGTGATGGAGACACTCCTGTGCCCTCTGCCCAGGTGGGGGCATCTGGAGGCCCTGAAGGAGGAGAGGGCCATGCAGCTGGCGCGCGGTGCGGAGCTGTGCAGTGTTCTGCAGCAGTGTGGACCCACACGGGCCCAGCTGCAAGACGTGATACTCCAGCTGGAGGCCCTGCAGCCGGGGAGCTCAGAGGACACCCTCCGCCCCCTGCGCCTGGCCCAGCAGAGGATCCTGGTGCTGGAGAGGCGGATCCACAGCCTCCAGAGGGTGGCCGTAAAGTAGGGACGGGTTGAGCACAGTGACGGTGCACCAGGAGGCAGGCGGGGAGAGGGGAGGCTGAGCAGGGCGATGGAGTGTGGAAGGGGAAGGGAACTGGGCTGGGGAGAGGATGGGCAGGATGTGCTGTCAGGAGGGCTCAGGCAAAGGTGGGGGTCAGCGTGAGAAGATGCCCCAGAGAAAGGAAGAACCACGTGTTCTCACTGTCCCTAGGTCGAGGGAGGGGTGACATTGAGGGTCCCATTGTTCTCAGGGAGCACAGGCCTGGGCAGGGAACACGTGCCTGGGGCACGGGGCCCAGGGCAGGCCACTGACCGCACAGTGGGCCTTGTCTCCCAGGGCCGAGGAGCCAGGCCCCGCAGAGAGCCGGGCCCTGCATGAACAGGTGGAGACCCTGCAGGGGCTGCTGAAGAGAGCACAGGGACTAGTAGCCCAGCGGGCCCAGGTCCAGGCCGAGGCTCAGGCCTGGCAAAGCATCCTGCATGAGAGCCGGCAACTGCGGCTGTGGGCGGAGGGCGTCCAGGCTCAGCTGCGCAGTAAGGAGGAGCCGGTGGACGTGGCCTTGGCCCGGCGGCTGCTGTGGGAGCATCAGGACCTGCGGGAGGAGATCCGCCTGCAGCAGGAGAGGTCAGGACGGGGGCGGACAGGGTGCACGTGGGGCTGGGCAAGGCCTGAGGGGATCGGGCCCAGACAGGGCCTGGCAGAGAGCAGTGTGATCGCCCAGGGGTGTGGCCCAGGCTGGTGTCCGGCCTGGTGCTTGAGGCAAATTTATAAGGAGGGGACATAACTTAGAACTGGGTCAGGCAGCCTGTACAGTTCAGGGAGGGACCCAGGCTGTTGAGCTGCAGGGGAGGCTCTCTCCGGGCCTGGCCAGCCCCGATGCGGTGCCCCAGCCAGGGAGCCCAGCCTCCCCCACCACTCTGGGTAAGGCAGACAGCCCTGGAGTCCCAGGGCTCGGGACCCTCCCGTGGGACTATGATACCCACCTCCTCAGTATGGCGATGCATCCTCCTGCGGGGGCGATGTCACGGCCTGACAGGCCACCAGGGCCACTGCGTGCAGCCCTGTGTGCCCTGCCTGAGGGAGTTTGACAGGTGGTCAGGCGGTGGGCACTGAAACCCGTCCTGCCCTCTGCTTGCCACTCTGCACTGCCTGGCTCAGGCTGCAGCAGCTCAGAGGAAGTGGAGCCTTTTTCTAGTTCACACAGTGATGGAACCTGCTCCCATGCTGTGTGGCTGCACCCAGCTGAAACGGTGGCCTTTTCGAATTGTTCAAAGGCTCCGTGTGGGCTTGCAGTGGCCCTGAGCGATTTTTCTCTGGGAGTTGTGCTGCCTCAGCGTACGCACTTGCCTGGGTATTGGCCACTAGTGGTCCACGCCTGCAGAGTGGCCAGCCGGGAACTGAGCGTGGGAACTCTGAATCTAAGCACTGTGCTGGGCCCGTTACATTCAATGCTTCATTCGTGGGCCAGGGCACAGCTGTCCCATGGGACAAGTGAACCATTGCCTTCGCATCAGAGCTCAGAGAGGGTCAGGAGGCTGGTGAGGGGAGCCTGACGGGGTCTGACCCTCGGCCTGTGTCCTGGTCAGGCTGCAGCAGCTGGAGGCTCAGAGCCAGCCCGTGGCAGCCCTGGACTCCCCAGACACCCGAGAGGTGGCCGGTGCTCTGAGGCTGCTGGGCCAGCAAGGCCGGGAGCTGCAGGCTGCGTGGGAGCAGAGGCAGCGGCGGCTGCAGGAGGGCTTGGAGCTGCAGAGGTTTGGCCGAGAAGTGGATGGTTTCACTGCCACCTGTGCCAACCACAGGGCCTTCCTTGACCTGGACAACCTCGGGGTATGGAGCCGGGAGACATGGAGCTGGGGTGTTGCTCTCCCATCCCTGGAGGGAGCGGATCCCCTTGGGTCCAGAAGCCAGGCTGGGCAGGAGGCCCCTGGGGCAGTGGGGGCTGAGGCGTGACCTCCCAGGCGTGACCTCAGGTCTCTGCACCCCAGGAGGACGTGCAGGAAGCCCAGAGCCTGCTGCAGCAGCACCGGGAGTTTGGGCAGCTCCTGGGCACCCTGGGCGCTCGGGCAGAAGCTCTGCGGGCACATGGCGAGAAGCTGGTTCAGAGCCAGCACCCTGCTGCACACAAGTGAGCCCAGCCCCAGTCTGCAGCGCCTGCGGCCCTGTCCTCCTCAGCCTGCACAGGCTGCTGCCCCAGGCTGGCGGTGGGGAGGGCAGAGTGGAGCCCTCCCCCGCACCCTCCCCACCCCACTCTGCCCACCCTGTAGGATCAGAGAGCAGCTGCAGGATGTCCAGGCTCAGTGGCCCAGGCTCCAGGAGAGGAGTGAGCAGAGGAGGCGGCAGCTGCTGGCTTCCCTCCATCTCCAGGTGAGGGCCGGTGCAGGGGCAGGAGGCCTCTCTGAGAGGAAGGCCTAAGGGTCCCCTCTGCAGCAGCGACCGTGAGACCCTAGGGAGCACTTCGCAGTTTGCAGCACTTTCCCACAACCCCTCCTGTGAGGCAGGCGTCATGGGCCAGGCCTTTCCTGATTAGGGAAACAGGCTGTGTCCACGCCACACTCAGAGACAGGGCTGGGCCTAAAGCGCAGGCCTCTTGGCTGACCCCCACACGCCCCCTCATCCCACTGCCCCCTGCCCCCAGCATCTCATGCCGCACTTTAGGATCTTGTGTGGTCACAGGCGCAGCTGCAGACCTTGCCTCTGTCCAGTCTTTGTTCAGCCCCCAGAGTGGCTCAGGGCCGGGCCAGGCCCCAGGCCTCCCAGAGCTTCAGCCCATTTGGAGAGATGTGGCCACACGTGATCTGATGTGGGCTGGAGGACATGAAGGCATTCCTCCTCTCTAGCCACAGTGTCCCTGTCCCCATTTACCCCATGTAACCTCAAGCTCCACCTCTTTTGCACCCCAGACTTGGCTCAGGTCCCGCTTTTCCCATGGGGGTCCCTGAGACCCCTCTCCCTAGAGGTAAGTCCTTGCACCAGCCCTTGCCCCTGGACTGAGATCCCCCCTGTCTCCCGGTTCTTGGCAGGAGTGGAAGCGGGATGTGGCGGAGGTGGTGCTGTGGCTGGAGGGGAAGGGGCTGACGGCCGGGGAGGAGCCCTCCCAAGCACCCAGCAACATCCTGCAAAAACTCAGGCGGCAAGAAGCAGCCAAGAGCGAGCTACTGGCCAACCGTGGACACGTGGAGCGTCTGCAGCAGGTGGGGACACAGGCCAGAGGGTGCAGGGCCTCCTCATCTTCAAATCCCCAACCCACGCTCCACCACCTGTTTTCCTGGATCACGGTTGCTGGAGGGAAGGTCGACCTCAGTTACCACAGGGCTAGGGACCCCCGCTGCCTCCTGCCCTGCGCCGGCACCCCCTTGCCTTGGCGCCTGCCCCTGCAGCTCTCCAGGGCAAGTCCCAGAGCCTGCCACCTCCACCAGAGCAAAGCTCTTCCCACCCACCAACCCAGTGCTGGCCCACCCTCCTCTGCTCGCGGGGCTTGGGGAAAAGCCCTTCTACCTCTGCCCACAGTTTGGGGGCCACATGAACCGCTTGAGTCCAGGCAGCCTGTGAAATGTGGCTTGTGGCCAGCCACCCCTGACCTCTGCCACCTGCATGCAGCCTTCTGTGGCCACTCATGGTCCACAGCTCAGCAAAACTCCTGGGCCTTTGTCTCCACTCCAGGTTGGGCAACAGCTGCTGAGCAGCACGCCCCACGGCCAAGAGGACATACGGTCCAGGCTGCGGGGCCTGAGCAGCAAGTGGGAAGAGCTGAACCGCAAGATGGCAGAGTGTGGGGACAAGCTCCGGCAGGCGAGACAGCAGGAGCAGCTCCTGAGGCAGCTGCAGGTCGGCTGGAGAGAGGGCCAGGGCACAGGAGGGAGGCTGGGCTGGGCTGGGCTGGGAGTGGGCGGGCGGAAAGGGGAGGGGAGGAGTCGGGGCATTCTGCTGACTGCGGAGCGGCCCCATCAAGTCCCAGCCTCTGGAGGTCTCTGGCCCATGCTGAGTTGAACGTGACTTCACCCGCCAAGGGGCCAACACAGGAGTGTCTCCCGTGTGCCCAGTGTTGGTCAGCACAGCTCGAGTCCCCTGGGGAGGAAGAAGCATGAGGGGACAGGGGAAGGTTTGGGCACTGCTGGTTGGGGGTTGACTGGTGGGGACAGGGGTCCCCAGTAGGTCCCACATGAATCTGGTGCTACATGTACTGCAGTCTCAGAGCCCAAGGGCCACCTGCGGTGGCGTACGTGGAGAGTCTAAAGCAGCCCCCGCGTCCTTCCCCAGGACGCGAAGGAGAAGATGGAACAGCTCGAGGGGGCCCTGCAGCGCACAGAAACGGGGCAGGACCTGTGCTCGAGCCGCAGGCTGCAGACGCGGCACAGCCAACTGGAAAGCAGGAGCCGGGCACTGGTTGGCCAGCTGGCTGCCCTCGTCTCCCAGGCCCACCATGTGGTCGCTTCCCAGGCTGTCCTGGAGGAGACCCAGAAGTGCCTCCAGAGGTGGGGCCCTGCCCACACACCCACCTGTTTGTCCCAACTCACCCCACTGTGTGCCACACCCCACTGTGTGCCACTCCTCCCGTGTGGACTTAAGGGCCAGCAGGGTGGCACCTATAGGACCTAGGGGTGGGGTCATTCCTGGGGCGGGAGGGTCAGAGACCCTGTTGGCATCTGAAGCAGGACAGTGCACCATCCAAAGTCAGGCAGGTCGTGTAGGCAGTGGGGTGGGGCCCTGGTGCCCTGAGGTGGGGCTTTCCTCGATTCCCGGCCTCGTTCCCCATGGGTCCCTAGCTGGGACCTCTCCCATCTCTTCTGCCTCCACCCAGGTCTCAGTCCCTGCAGGAACATCTAGGCACTCAGTGCCTGCAGCTGCAGGCCTCAGTCGAGATGTACCAGTTCTGCCACCTGAGCACCATGGAGCTCACATGGGTGGCTGAGCACATGCCCAGCGGCAGCCCCGCCCGCCACACCAAGTGCTTGGGTAGCGCCCAGAGCCTTCTCTGCAAGCACAGGGTAACAGCCGCCTTCTTCCTGCAGGATCCCTGACGTCCCCTTCCCAGACCTTAGAAGCCCTCTGCCCCTACCCAGGGTGTCCTGGCATCTAAGTCCTTTTTCCCAGGGTGTCCCAATTTCCAAAGCTCTGTCCCTGCTCTTCTCGGCCTGGGCTTTTGCCACAGCTGATGCCGGAGCCACATCTGTGGCTCTGCTCCGCACAGCGCTGGTTAAGGGACTCCCAGGAGCAGCAGCCTCACATGCCGCTCTGTGGCAGGGTCTCCAGGCTGAGGTGAAAGCTCACTGGGGCCAGGTGCAGCGGGTGCTGGGTGCCGGACGGAGCCTGGGAGCCTCAGGGCACCCCCAAGCCCAGCACATCACGGAGCAGTGCCGGAAGCTGGAAGGCCGCTGGGCGGAGCTGGAGCAGGCGTGTGAGGCGCAGGCCCGGAGTCTGCAGCAGGCTGTCGCCCTCCAGCAGGTGGGTGCAGAGGGACGGGGGCGGGGAAGTGGCAGAAGTCAGGGCAGGCTCTGCAGGGGAGGATCTGTGGGGCTCTCGGGGAGCTCTGCGCCAGGAGCTGGCTGGTCCCCACGTGGGCACAGAAGCCCCTTTGTGCAGGCTGCTGGGGAGCAGGGGCAGGATGTCCCCACGGGGTGATGGAGGGTCCTGCCTGAGGTTGTCAAGGTGAGTTGGCCCCATTCTTGGCAGTACTTTCTGGACGTGTCAGAGCTGGAGGGCCGGGTGGAGGAGAAGTGGCCACTGGGGACCAGTCGGGACTACGGCAGGGATGAGGCAGCCACCCTCAGGCTCATTAAGAAGCACCAGGTACCACGTCGCCAGCATCGCCACCCTGTGTGGCCCTGGGGGATGCTGGGCCATGAGGAGAGGGGCTGTCACTGCCCCAGCGGGCACCTGCTGTGCTGTGTGGAGAGCAAGAGCCCTTTCTTGCTTCTGAAGACGTGGCCAGGTCCTGCAGTGCCCCTTCACTCCAGGCGACCCCAGGCACTGTGACTGACGTGCTTGCTCCCTTCTTCAGTCCTGGTACTAGTCCTGCTTCCCCCTGTGGCCCTGGGTCTCTCTGCCCGTCTTGCTTCCTCTCCCCCACCCGGCACTCTTCTCCTCTCTTGGGGTCACCTGCTCCATGTCATCCACAGATGTCTTCCAGGCTTTGAGTCTCATCCTCTGGGTGAACCAAGTCCCTTCCTGAGGCCACCTCTGCCCACAAGCACGCCCTGGCCAATGGGAGGGAGGCCTGGAAGCCCCTCCTCATTCCTGGGATTGGACTCCCAAGAACCATGCACGCCCCAGAGCCTAGACCTCGTGGCAATGCTGGGCCCTGCTGTCCCTGAGGTGTCCTCCATCTGGGTGTTTTTTCTGTGCAGCCCCGGTGGGCACTGTCTTTGTGTGTTCTGTGGCTGAGGACCTGCAGGGAGCCATTCCTAAGGGCATGCCTGTGGCCTCGCCCCACGGAACTTGCACGTCCCGGCTATACTGGGCAGCTTCCTTAGTTCTGTTCCTCTCTTACACTTTGAAGTTGGGGCACAGTAATGCCTCCTGAACCCCCCTTCCTTGGCCCAGGTTAGCCAGCACCCACCTTTCCCGCTGACGGGGAGCCCTTGGGGGCACAGACCGTGCCTCCCTTTTATGGAGCAATGAGTGCCCCGTCAGTACTGGGCAGTGGATGCTGGGTGGGTAATGATGAGTCATCTAGGCTGAGCCTGGCCCGGGTCCCTGTGTACCGTCAGGCCCTGCAGCAGGAGCTGGCTCTGTACTGGAGCTCCATGGAGGAGCTTGACCAGAGGGCCCAAACCCTCGCTGGCCCTGAAGGCCCTGAGCTGCTGGGTGTGGCACAGCGGAGGCTCCGGGAGAGGCTGCGGGCGCTACAGGAGTTGGCAGCCGAACGGTGAGGGGAGCTGCAGCCCTCTCTCCAGTGGGCACAGGGGCCTCACCACAGTTGACTGTTCCACACCGTGGCCCTAAGCTGCAGGGAACCAGGACCCCAGGCCCATAGCGATGCGTCAGGGAGGGATGAGTCCTTGGCACGCGCTGCTCACCTCTTTCCACAAATTCTCCCCGCTGGTGGGAGCTAACCACCCCCAACTCCCAGCTGTCCGTCTCCCCACACCCACCCTCCTCTGCCGCTGCCCTGGCTCTCCTACACCCAGTTCTCCCTGAATCCTGAGCCACAGGCTTGGGCAAAGGCCATGAATAACCCCATTCTTCAGGTCACCCACTTTGACTCACCCAGCTGTCCCCAGAGGGGTGGGCAACTAACTTCTGGGGAGCCGTGGGCTGTCACCACAGGGACCGGGAGCTGAGAAGGACCCTGAAGCTGCATGAATTTATGAGGGAGGCCGAGGACCTGCAGAGCTGGCTGGCTAGCCAGGCGCGGGCAGCCAAAGGAGCAGAGGACCTCGGAGAGGACCCCGAGCACGTCCTGGTGAGAAGCGGGCTGTGGGGAGGAGGACGCACCGAGGCTGAGCCTCTGGGTGGGGGCTGTCCCTGGCCAAGGACGGGCCTCCCGACAGGAGTGGGCAGATGCTGTGGCCGTCTAGCCCCACATTGCCCAGGCTGCTTGCTGCCTAACCAGCTGGGAGCCACCCTGTCACCTACTCCCCTCTTCTCAGCACCTCTGCACCGAGTTTGCAAAGTTTCAGCGCCAGGTGGAGATGGGCGGCCAGCGGGTGGCAGCCTGCAGGCAGCTGGCAGAGCACCTGCTGGAATGTGGGCACAGTGCCGCCCCCAAGGCCCGTCAGAGGCAGCAGGAGCTGCAGTGAGTGCCCAGCGGGCCAGGCCAGCGGCGTGGGCTTGGGGGACGGTGCTGGGCTGGCAGGGCTGGGGTGTTCAGAGAGGGTGGCATGCTCCAAGGGCCACACAGCTCTGCCTGCCCATGAGGCAGCTGGAGGGGGCTGGGTCCCGGGAAGCAGGTCCGAGAGCCCCGCCCAGATCCCCAGGAGCACTTTTCCAAGCCACCGGCTCCCAGGACTTGGAGGAAGAGCTGTGGGAAGAGACCGCCTGGGCCGGGCTCGGGGCCTTCCCATGAGAGTCCCCACCTCAGACTTGTCACACCACCTTCCTAGTTGCCCACTTGGCTGGTCTGGATACACCCCAGCCTGTGAGCTCTGGGGCAAGGTCACAACTTGTTCATAAACCCTAGTACGGAGCCTGGCCCGGAGGAAGCCTCAGGAGCTCAGCGAGAGTTTGCAGAGTAAATGAGGGCTGGGGAAATGACGTGGCCTCTGCCCTCAGAGTGCCTGTGGTCTGACACATACCGCAAATCACGGGCACGAGACGTAAGGAGCGTGGCAAGGCACAGGCGTCCGCAGCAGAGGCCTGGGTTCCTGGTAAAGCCAGAAGACAGGCTCCAGGGAAGAAGGCTGCAGGGAGGGCCAAAGGCAGCAGAGGTTCTAAGAAAGGGAGAGACCACTCAGGTGCTCTGGGCGAGTCCTGGCACCACCCGGAGGGGAGGAAGGCTGACCTGGCGGGGGAGGAAGGAGAGGCTGGGCCAGTGGCTGACTCCTGCTGCTCTTCCACGTGCCTGGGGCAGGGCCGCCTGGTCGGAGCTGTGGGAGCTGGCCCAGGCCCGAGGCCACCTGCTCCGAGATGCTGAGATGACCCTCAGAGTTCACAGAGATCTGTTGGAAGTCCTCACCGAAGTCCAGGTGTGAGCCCGAGGGGAGGAAGGGGATTCTTTCTAGAAATGGATTCACCCCAGGCTCAGTGCCTTCCCTCCATTCCTGATTGCTTTGGCCCTCTCCCCGACTCAGGAGAAAGCCACGAGACTCCCCAGTGACGTGGCCCAGGACCTGCAGGGGGTGGAGGCCCAGCTGAGGAGACACGAGGGGCTGGAGCGTGGCCTTGCAGGCGTTGAGCAGCAGGTGGGCCCGGCTGGCTGTGCTGCCCATGCAGGCCTCCCGTGGGCCCATTGTACATGGCAGGGCATGGCCTGAGTTCCCGGGCAAGGGACATATCTGTGGGATGGTCAGGAAGACACGACCTTTCCTTCCCTCTTCCCTGCCCCGACCCCAGCTGCAGGTGCTGCTGGAGACCGCAGGCAGGGTGCAGACGCTGAGCCCGGGGCCGCAGGCCCAGGCTGTGCAGCAGAGGCAGCGAGCTGTGGTGCAGGCCTGGGCGGCCCTGCGGCGGCACATGGAGCAGCGCAGGGCCCGGCTGGAGGGGGCGCGCCTCCTGGCCTGCTTCCGCACGGCGGTGAGGGCGCCTTCTGCGTGGGGGGGTGTGTGTTGTACCATGTGTGTCATGGGCGTGCAGTGCTGAGGCCCTCCAGTTCTGGAGGGAAAACAAGTGTGGACACGAGGCGGAAGAGCAGGAACACACCTTGGTGTCAGTCTGGCAGGCCAGAGGGCTCAGCATGTAACAGCCACTCCTTAGGTTTGGGTCAAAATTTGGGTCAACACCAGCCCAGTGAGTGACAGGGCAGTCACGTGGGGTCTGAGCAGGGCTGGGGAGTAAGACTGGCCCAGAAAAGCCCGTAACTGGAGACCCAGATGTTCTAGACAGGGACATCTGGATCAGCCAGCGTCCATTTAACATCCGTGTGCAGCTCCGTGAGGGGAGCGGTGGGTGGAGAGGGAGGATGACGTGGAGGCTGTGGGAGGTGCAGTTGCTGCCTCCACCGAGCCTGCCTACCTGGGCGTGGGACCCAGAGAGTCACACTGGGACAGTGGGCCCTGGCCCCGGGCTGTCCCAGGAGTCTCCATGTCCCAGTGCCTGGTAGACCAAGAGGCCCAAACTATGATTGCAAAAAGGCTTGATTAGGGACCCGGTTCTGCCACTTGTGGGCTTGAGTGAGCCTACTTGTGGGGTTAAGTGTGGGCTTGAGCGAGACACTTAACCCTAGTTTGCTTCCCTCTGTTATCAAGTGCTTGGAGTTTACAAAACCTTTTACATACATTGTGCCATTTATCCTTCTTCTTCTCTGCACTGAGATGTTTGGACAAGGAGCCAAGGTCCCTCCAGCTCTGCCCTTGTGTAACTGTACGCAGAGCAGCAGAAGACAGTGTGTACGTGGTAAACTGGTAGTTCCGAGGACAAGGAGGGCAGTGAGGTCAGGGTACAGGGGAGGCTGCACGAGGAACAGGTGAGTGTTCCCCATCAACCAGCATTAACTGAGCTGGTCTTGCAGCTGCTGGCCCTCTCCCAGGCTCCCCCAGGTGAGCTCTATAGAGACGGGGTGGACGGAAGGAGGAGGAGCATCTAAACAGGACGGGCAGCAAGAGCAGAGGGTAGAGACAGTCCGGGTGAGGGTCTGGCACACGTGGAGGGTTCGTGGACCTGGGAGGAATGGGTTGGATGAGACCAGAGACAGGTGACAAAGGGCCCTGTGTGTCTCACGGAAGCCCTGACCCAGGACGGCTCAGGCCACCCTGCCCCTGCAAGTGGACTCAGGTGGGCTATAATTGTGCCTTGGTGCTTGGTTCCCTGCCACCCAGCCCAGCCCTCACCCGGCTGTCCCTCTGTCTCCCCGGGGTCAGGTGCGGGACTATGCCTCTTGGGCAGCCAGTGTGCGGCAGGAGCTGCAGGTAGAGGAGAGCTCCCAGGAGCCCAGCAGTGGCTCCCTAAAGCTCAGCGCCCACCAGCAGCTGCGGGCAGAGCTGGAGGCCCGGGAGGAACTGCAACAGCGGGCCACCCAGCTGGGCCAGCAGGCGCTTTTGGCTGCAGGGACACCTGCCAAGGAGGTGCACCCCCTTTCCTGGTACCCATGGCCCACCCTACCTGACCAAGCTTGTGTCTGGCCACCTGGTGCCCTGCCCCGCTGTGCCATGCCAGCCTCTCCTTAGAGGCTTCCCTTGGGATTCGTTTCGTGGTCTCGTCCGCACTGCCCGCCCCAGCCCAGGCTCCTCACGTGTCTGTCCCTAGGTCCAGGAAGGGCTGCAGGCCCTGCAGGACCAGCGGGACCAGGTGTTCCGGGCCTGGGCACAGAAGCAGGAGAGGCTGCAGGCCAAGCAGCAGGAGGAGCTCTTCCTCAGAGAGTGCAGCCGCCTGGATGAGACCCTCACAGCCCAGGAGGCAGGTGCCCCGGACTCGCACACACAGCCCTGCCCCTCTCCTGTTCCCCTCTCTCCGCTCAGCCCCTGTCCTCCTGCGTCTCTGGCTTGTGCTCTGCACGGAGCATGGAGGCCGTGCATGAGTCCTCCCCGGCGGGGGAGCGGTGCTGTGGGCCTCCACCAGCCTCCCCAGACTGAGCCCTGACGGAGCTGCGCAGGCTGGTCACGCTCCTTGCGTTGTGTAGTGTTGTCAGCCCCCAGGCTGGGCTCCCGCTCCCCCCCCACGGCTCCCTGCCCAAGCTCAGTGCTCATGTCAGCCCTGCTGGCTGTCCTAAGGCCCCACGTCACCCAGCATGCTGGGAGGCTGCCTGTCTAGCAGGCCTTGATGGCCTCTTTGACTTTTCCATGGGCTAATCCAGGTCTCCCTGAAAACCAGCGCTCTGGGGAGCTCGGTGGAAGAGGTGGAGCGGTTGATCCGCAAGCACAAGGTCTTCCAGCAGGTGCTGGCCGCCCAGGATGAGAAGGTAATGGGCTTGGGGGTCCTGGGCATGGTCAGAGAGTCCAGGAACTTTGCAGAGTCCTGAGTGGGAGACATGGGGTGCTTGGTGCATAGCCCGAGGCAGTGCCGATGTGTCTGTGGGCTGGGGGCCGACGGAGCAGTTGTACGTGTGGTTCCAGAAGCGGGCCCAGCGTGGGGAGGGCCACACTGCAGGGAACGGGAAGCACCTGGCTCTGTCCGTATCATGTCCCTGGGGAGCAGCCTGGTTCTGTCTCATTGCTGGGGGATTGGCCAGCCCTTGGCCACGCAGGGCTGAGGGAAGGGCCCCAGCAGCCTTGGAGAAAGGCCCCGCTCCAGCCCCCAGGGTGGGAGAACAGCAGGCCGTGCCCCTGCCCCACAGGAGGCGGCTCTGCGTGAGCAGCTGAAGGCGCTCCAGGGCCCCGGGCCGCAGGACTCGCTTCACACCGTGCTGGGGCATCGGGCCAGAGTGAAGGAACTGGCAGAGAGCCGGGGCCAGGCCCTGCACGCCGCCCTGAGGATAGCCCGCTTCACCAGGGCCGCCACCCAGGTCAGAGGGCACCCCTGCCCCCTGCCTTCCACTTGGACCACGTTTTACAGTGTTCAGATGTCCTTCCACCACAACCCTGCGGTAGCACACGGAGGTTTGGAGAGTTAAGTGGTGTTCCCGGGGCCATGTTGGAGCCTAGAACATTTGCTTCTAAGCCCCTTTGTGCAGAGACCCCACCTGTTGCCTGAGCTGTAGCAGGGCCAGGGCAGAGAGAGGTGGGGAAGGGGGCAGAGCAGCCCAGGGACCCAGGAGTGGGGGCCCTACACCTCCAAAGTGAGACCCCGCCCAAGGCCCCTGCCCAGCGACTTCCTGTGGCTGGGCAGCCAGCAGGGCCTGGGGGGTGTCTTTCTGGCTAGAACCATCTGGCTCTCAGGAGGCACTGCCAGCCCTGCCCTGAGGCCAGTGGGCAGCCACCTGGGCTTGCTAGGCCTGCTGGGTCTCTCTGTGGGCCGAGGCAGGGTGGAGCAGCACGGGATTCTTGTCCCTCGTGCCTCCACCAGGCCGAGGACTGGATCCAGGAGCGGGTCCAACAGCTGAAAGAGCTGATCCCTCCTGGGGACCTGAGACATACGTTGAAGCACCTGCTGAAGCACCAGGCCTTTGAAGCTGAGGTCCAGGCCCATGAGGAGGTCATGACCTCTGTTGCCAAGGTAACAGTCAAGCTGTCAGCCCCACGCCTGCCCCAAAGTGTGGCCAAGGGCAAGGTCTTAGGCAGGAGGCAGAGCAGCAGACAAGATCACCTGTGTCCCATCTCTCCCCAGGAGGGCGAGGCGCTCCTGGCACAGAGCCACCCTCGGGCGGGAGAGGTCTCCCAGAAGCTGCAGGTGCTGCAGAAGCACTGGGAGAAGCTGAGGCAGGCAGTGGCCCTCCGGGGCCAGGACCTGGAGGACAAGCGGAACTTCTTGGAGTTCCTGCAAAGAGTGGACCTCGCAGAGGCCTGGATCCAGGAGAAGGTGGAGGCCCAGCTGGGCAGGGGTGGATCTGGGGGCCACAGGTTGTGGGGATGAGGGATGGGGAGAGGGGAGCCCTGGTCTGCAGGAGGGAGTCCCAGCAAGACGTCCCAAAGCCTCCACCTGCCCCAACACTGTCCCAGCAGTGGGTGCCCGTGGGCTGGGCACGCCTGGGGCCGGCGCTCAGAGTGCTGCCCTCCCCACCCTCGGCCTTCACAGGAGGTGATGGTGAATGTCGGCGACCTGGGCCAGGACCTTGAGCACTGTTTGCAGCTCTGCAGGCGGCTCCGCGAGTTCCGAGGAGCCTCGGCCAGGGTGAGGGGCCCTGCCCAGGGAGAGGTTGGCCGTGGCACCCCCACTGAGAAATGCAGCTCAGCACGGGGAAGGAGCACAGGCGTGGGCTCATGTCGGTGCCGCACTTGCTGTTACACACGCTTAGGCTCCCCCACCTCTCCAAGCCTTAGTTCCTGCATCTTTCGATTAGGGATGATGTCTGCCCCAGAGGTAAGAGCATTTTGTGCAGTGGTCGTTACGTGAATCTATACCTGTGATTAAACTGCACAGACCCGTGTCCCCCGTGCACAGATGCACGCATGCAGAAACTGATGAAATCAGAATAAAGTCGTTTAGTTAATAGTATCGTACCAATGTCAACTTCCTGGTTTTAATATCAGACTATCGTTATGTAAGATGTCACTGTGAGGGAAGCTGGGGGAAGGGTACGCAGGACCTCTCTGTACCACTTGGGCAATTTCCTGTGCGTCCATGATGATTTCAGAAATGTTAAGGTGGTACACATGCCTGCGGCAGTGGATGACCGGTGCCCTGCAGTGACAAGTCCTCCTCGCCCCACGCCCCCCCTCCCACACAGACACATACTAAAAATCCGGTTCTCTTATGTGGTATAGAGGAAAGGAATTTGGTAAATATATTCACAATCAGGTATTAGAGATAAATGTGTTAACCTCATCCCCTGAAATAAATATGTGTGATTTTTTAAAAGGCTGCAGTGCTTAAACCTAAGATATCATTTGCTGATGGTGGAATTTCACGGACACTGTGCCCTTGCTGTAGTAGAAAGAGAGCTAGACTTCAGAGAGGCTGGGCTTGAGTTAAGAGAGAGACACCCTTCCCCACCTACTCCATAAGGGAGGTGGAGAGTGCTTTGGGCATGTAAACAAGCTCTACAAATGCAAGGAGCAGGAAGCCTGCAATCCCAGCCTGTTAGGGTCCCTTCCCTGTGTACTATAAGCCTCACCCCGTGTCCAAGCCCCACTAGCCTCAGCCCGGGTGAGTTCTCGAGGTGGGACATCCAAAGCCCAGGAGGCTGGAGCTCACCACTTCATCCCACCCTTCCTTTGCCTCCCTTATCCCCAAGAAGCTACTTAACTTTAAAAGCTTCTGTCGTGAGCACGTGACCACCCTCCCCCTCCTACCTGGGAGCATATTTCCTAGCCTTACAGATGGCCCTGGGGCTGCAGACTCCACTCACCTTGCTTACTGCACCTGGGACGGGCTGGGCTGGTCATGGGCACCTGCTACGGTAGAGGCAGCAGCTGCCTCCCTCTGCCCAAACGTGCTGCTCCTCCTGCTCTGGGGCACTCAAGCAGGCCCCCCAAGTGCCAGCCACAGTGCAAAGAAGGGGCTCTGAGCGGTGGTACCAGCGTCCTCACCTGCCCCTCCCCTACAGGACACAGTGGGTGATGCCTATGTCAAGAGTATCAATGACCTATCACTGCGGCTCAAGAACCAGGACCCTAAAGAAGTCAGGACCATCTGCCAGCGGCGAAGCCAGCTCAACAACAGGCCAGTCCCAGACTGGGGAGGGCTAGGGCTGGGGCCGGGGCTGGGGTGAGGCCACCTGAGGCTGCACGTTACACAGCTCTCCCCCGGCCAGGTGGGCGAGTTTCCGTGGCAACCTGCTCCGGTACCAGCTGCAGCTGGAAGAAGCCCTGGAGATACATGCATTGTCCCAAGAGCTGGACGACGTCACTGAGCAGATCAGGGAGAAGGTAAGGCAGAAAGGGTCCCATCATGCTCAGTCAGGGGTGGGGCACTGCCTAGAGTCTCCCGTGTGTCTCGCCCCACCCGCCCCTCCTGTTTGGCCGGGTGCTTGGAGGTCGTGTCAGAGGCCCACTGGGGGCATGTGACAGTCGGCCATCGGGATCCACTCCAGACCACAGACACCTGCTGCAGTCCAGGAGGCAGACCCACTGCCTCCTTCCCCCCCAGATCATGGCCCCAAATGCGCTATGGGTCCAGAGGCCAGAGCACACCTTGTTTCCTCCTGTCCCTTCCACACCCACAGGAGGTTTGCCCCAGGGTTGTGTCGGCAACCAGAGGAACACGGGCTAAGGCCCGGCAGAGGCAGAAGCTGAGGAGTCAGATGCTGCCTGGGCAGCGCTGTGTGGGACAGCCCGTGCTGTTCCGGGCACGCCCAGCGGGTCTCCCGCGTGGGCTCCTGCCCTGAGACTGCCAGCCCAGCCTGTCCATCCGCACTTGCTCCTCTCTCTTCTGAGCTCTCCCGAAAGGATGAGAGTCAAAGGAGGAAGCGCCCCACAGCTGAGATTCTTACCTCAGAGGAAACTCCAAGCCCCGTCTCCTCCGAGTCATCCTCTTTCACACAAGGACAGGACCTCCAGTCAGAGCCAGGCCCTTCTCTGGCCCAGTGGGGGCAGCGGGGAGGGGATCGTGCTGGGGCCGCTGTCCACACACAGGCCCCTCTGCAGCGAGGAGGAGCTGCGGCCCACCCCCCCTTTCCGCAGGGCGCCCTGACCCGCGCCCTGGACTGCGGGGAGGACCTGGAGAGCGCGCAGCGGCTGCTGCGGAGGCACGAGCTGCTGGAGCAGGAGCTGAGCCCCACCCAGGCCCAGGTGGAGGTGCGCGCCTGGGCGCAGGGGGCCCTGGACAGACGCAGGGAGGGCGTCCTTCAGGGTCTTGAGGTCCACGTGCCAGGGCCTCCTGTAGCCGGGGCCTCCCCGCCCCAGCCTCTGACCCTGCCTTCTCCCACAGTCCCTGGAGCGTGAGGTGGGCCGCCTCTGCCAGAGGAGCCCCGGGGCAGCCGGCAGCCTCGGTCACAAGCAGCGAGAGATGAGGGACAGCTGGTGGCAGCTCCAGAGCGGGGTGCAGAAGCGGTATGGAGCCCTCGGGCGGCGCCCCCTCGCTGACCCATGCCCGCGGCATCTCAGCCCCGTACTCCCCTTGGCCTGTTTTCCCTAAGCCGCTGCTTCCATCCTTCACATTACTGTCACCCCATTAATTCCCAGCCCCTGAGCCCTCTGTGGCTGTAGGAATTAGGGGACAGGAGACACTGGCAGGCCCGGGGGAAAGGGGTTTGTGGCTTTGGGACTAGCTGACAAGCCCTGTGGCAGGAGGGAGTTGCTGGATGCCTCGTACCAAGCTCAGAAGCTCCAGGCCATGCTGCAGGAACTGCTGCTCCAGGCCCGGAGGCTGCAGGCTGAGATGGAC
>CM052442.1:67766848-67836760 GCA_028533085.1 Varecia variegata | reverse complement strand
TCAGCGGGTTGGCTGCTTCTGGAGGCCTCTGTCTTTGCCTTGCAGATGGCCACCTTCGTCCTCCATCTGCACATGGTCTTCCTGCTGTGCCTGCGTCCCGTCCTAACCTCCCCTCCTCCCAGTCAGATTGGAGCAGGCCCACACATCTGACTGCGTGTTAACTTGGTCACCTCTTTAAAGACTCTGTCTCCCAAAACTGCGATTCTGAAGTCCTGGGATTGGGACTTCAACATGAGAACTTGGAGGGACACAATTCAGCCCGTAACAGACACTGATAAAGAGGGGAAGTACTATGTGTCTTTACTTCAAAGGAAACCCCAGACTCAGGGCACACTGATACCCATGAAAGACTGTCCTAGGCCCTTCTAGCCTGGGATGCGTGTGCTCGGTTACAAACCCGCACACGCCCCTGCATCACCTCCAGGTCCTGGGGGCCCTGAGCAGACCTGAGGCCCACGAGACTCTCCCCCTGACAGGAAAGAGGCACTTGTGGGGCAAGCCGGGACCCGCCGTCGCCAGCTGGAGGAGCTGCAGCAACTGCAGACTTTCCTGCAGGACTCCAATGAGGTTCCCCTCGCTTGGGGTTGGGAGTGGCTGTAGTAGAGGGAAGGAGTTGCCCCAGGGAAAGGCCACCCTTCCTCTGGGGCACCCCAGTGGGCAGGGGGAGGGGGAGACCTAGGCAGCAGAGCCTGGTCCTCCCCGTGTGCCCAGGTGGCCACGTGGCTGAGGGAGAAGAACCTGGTGGCCCTGGACGTGCGCTGGCAGGACTCAGCCATGCTGCAGGCGCAGTTGCGGAAGCAGCAGAGTTTCCAGGCCGAGGTGGACGCGAGCCTGCACCGGCAGCAGGAGCTACAGACGGTGAGGGCTGCGGGGCTGGAGGGCCACAGGATGCCCCGCAGGCCAGAGCATGGGACAACTCCACAGAGCCTTGGCAGCCGGTTCTGAGCCACAGTAATGTTTATCTTTGTGCAGACATGGTGCTAAGCACTGAAAGCGTAATGAGCAGCAGTTGCTTCCCCAGGGCACCCTCTCCAAAAATGGCACATTTTCAATGATTTTAAAGATAATATTTTGATGTGATTGGGGCATAGCCAGCAGTCCTGTGGGTAAAGGAGTCAAAATAGCATCTTGACCCCAGCCTGGCTCTCTCTGATGTAAAGTGCCCTGTTAAGTATTTCATGTACTTGTCTCATTTAAACAAAAGAACCATTCTTATCTCTATTGTACGGATGAGGAAAACGAGGCTCAGAGAGGTTGAGAAATTCACCCAAGGTCACACAGCTAGCACACAGAAACTCTGCAGCTGTGGGGCCGGTGGTTACAGTCGACACAGGTGCCCTGGTACCAGCAGCCCTGAGGCTATGAGGTATGTGCCATGTTGTGACTGCAGGAGGGGCAGAGGCTGCTGCAGGGGGGCCACCTGGCCTCAGAGACCATCCAGGAGCGGCTGCAGGAGCTGGGAGAGCTCTGGGGTGAGCTGCAGGCTAACTGCCAGAGGAAGGCGGCCAAGCTCCAGGAGGCCTGCGAGGTGAGGCTATGCAGACCACAAAGCGGCTGGATGGGGTTCCAGGCCTCTCCCCTAGTGCCCACCTCACCTTCTGTCTCAGGCCCTGCATCTGCGGCGGAGCTTGGAGGAACTGGAGAGCTGGCTGGAGCCCGTGGAGGTCGAGCTGAGAGCCCCTGTCGGAGAGCAGGCCCTGCCTGGGGTGGGCGAGCTCCTGGAGGCACAGGGGGAGCTGGAGGCAGCAGTGGACAGGCAGGCCAGGAGGGCACAGGCCCTGCTGCACCAGGCCCAGGCCTTCATACAGGAAAGCCACTGCCTCACCCGAGACACACAAGAGCAGGCCCCGCAGCTGCTGCAGAGGTAGACCCGTCATGCCCAGCCTCCATTAGCATCCTCTCGTCCTCCCCTTCCCTGCCCACAGGGGAGGGGCACAGCGTGGGTGAGCTCTGTGTCACCATCTGGCCCCAGCGCTGACAAACGTGGGCCCTGCTTCCCTGGGCCCCTCCAACTGCTGCAGGTTCGAGCGCCTGCGGGAGCTGCTGCAGGAGCGCAGGACGGCCCTGGAGGCCCGGAGTCTGCTCTTGCAGTTCTTCAGGGATGTCGACGAGGAGATGGCCTGGGTGCAGGAGAAGCTGCCCCTGGCCACTTCCCAGGACTATGGCCAGAGCCTGAGCACCGTGCGGCACCTGCTGGAGAAGCACCAGGTGTGGGCTCACCCTGTGAGGGGCAAGGGGTCAGCCCCCGGAGGTGAGCCAGGCTCCTCAGCCAGTAAATGGCGCTGTGGCCCGTCTAGGACTCTCTGCCTTTGGGGGCTTTGGGGGAACCCTGGTTTCTTTCGAGGTCATGGGGACCGGGAACTCCTTGGGAACAAGTCTGTGGGGTCCCATGATGCTTCAGGCATGACCCTGGCGACCCCTGAGTGCCTAGTAATATCCCGTCCTCCCTCCTCCTACTGCGCAGAACTTGGAGAGTGAGATGAGCGGCCACGAGGCTCTGACGTGGGCGGTGGTGGGCACAGGGCACAAGCTGGTGCAGGCTGGGCACTCCGCGGCCTGCGAGGTGGCTGCCCGGGTGCAGCAGCTGGAGAAGGCCGTGGGGCGCCTGCGGGCAGAGGCGGCGGGGAGGCGGCGGCTGCTGCAGGAGGCCCAGGAGGCTCAGCAGTTTCTGACGGAGGTGAGGGGTGGCCGAGCGCAGAGGGGTAAGGCGGGCTGGGGGCAGCTCCCAGGGGCTGGGCACTGTGCGTCTTCTGTCCCCTCCACCATGTGGCCTCCTGCCCCCACCGGCTGCCTTCTGCATGTTTCCCAGAAAACATGCCGCTGGCTTGTCTGTCTGGTTTCGCTGCCTCTTCTGAAGCAGCGGTTCTCAGCCCAGAGCACCAACGTCACCGTGTGGTTGTACCTAAATGACCTCACAACGGTGAATACCAGTGTAAAGAAGGAGAAACTAAAGTAAATAAACTAAGAAATGAAAGGAAGAAACTCATTGCAAGGAGTATTTCCTAAAATTCGGTTTGATTATATTAAGTGACAAAACCAAAATTTATGCCTGTGAACCAAGAATAGTGTCTTCACTTTGCATGAGGAAAACAGTCCCCTGGAACCTGTCCCTACGCTGGTGCTCAGGTTGCGTTCCAGACAGAGCGGGACGCCCTGGGGGTGGGGCGCAGGCGCGGGCAGCTCAGAAACCCTCTGGGGATGGCACCGTGCAGCCGGTCGGAACCACTCCTCCCAGTCCTGAGGTCGGGAGCCCTGACCTCTGCTATGTCACCCCAGCTCCTGGAGGCAGGGTCCTGGCTGGCTGAACGGGGCAGTGTCCTGGACAACGAGGATGTGGGCGACACTGCTGAGGCCACACAGGCCCTTCTGCGGCGGCTGGAGGCCACCAGGAGAGACCTGGAGGGGTTCAGCCTGCGCATTGAGCGGCTGCAGCAGACGGCAGCACTCCTGGAGAGCAGGCAGAACCCGGAAAGGTGGGCCAGAGTCATGCCACCCGCCACCCGGGGAGGAGCAGAGGGAAGCTCCCCACAGCAGTGGCATGAGGCTGGGCCAGTGTAGAGAGGAAGGGCTCCGGTCCAGGCTGTCTCTTTCCTGCCGCAGCCCCAAGGTGCTCGCCCAGCTGCGGGCGGTGAGGGAGGCCCACAGGGAGCTGCTGCAGAGAGCAGCGGGCAGGGCGCAAGGCCTGGAGCAGCAGCTGCAGCTGCACCACCTGGAGCAGGAGAGCCTGCTCCTGGACGCCTGGCTGACCACCAGGGTGGCTGCCGCCGAGTCCCAAGACTACGGGCAGGACCTGGAGGGCGTCAAGGTGAGTCACTGCGGAGCGAAGCTTGGGGAGAGTGGGTTGAGGCTGAAGGAGGACAGGAAGGTCTGCGTCCTGGGATGAGAGGGGTGCAGGGCGTGAACAGAAAGGAGGTTGGAGGGGGTGTCTCTGGGGGGATCCCTGTGGTTCTAGAACCAGGGCCAAGGGAGTCAGAACCAGCAGATCTTGCCAAGCCCTTCATGAGCTTTGAGAGCTACTGGCCACCACCCCCAGCGTGACCCTGTCTGGCCCTACACCCTTGCAGGTGCTGGAAGAGAAGTTTGATGCTTTCAGAAGGGAAGCCCAGAGCCTGGGGCAGGCCAAGGTGCAGGCCCTGAGGGAACTGGCGGGCACCCTGGAACGAGAAGCACCCAGGTGCTGTCCCCGCGTCCAAGCCCAGAGGAGCCACATTGAGGCCACTTGGGAGAGGCTGGATAAGGCAATAAAAGCCCGCACAGAGGTAAGTGCTACAGGTGTGCTGCCTGGGCCCAGACAGACCCCCGGGAAGCAGCCTCCTCCCTCACGCGGACCTGTGCCCACACGCTTCACGCCTGCCTTCTCGGGACCTGTGCCCTGAAGGCCTCTCCTCGCCCAGTGCCTCCTGGGCCCCCCACGTCCTCAGTAACATCACACGTTCATTACGCAGCGGCCACGTCTAGGGTGTTTTCTGTACCTCGGGGTGGTAAATGAGTTACCGAACCCCACGGTCCTCCTTGCTCGAGAGGAGGTGACCCAGGAGGCCATGTCTCCAGGGAGAAGCTCAGCCCCCAGCAAGCCCTTCCTCCTTTCCCAGAACCTGGCCGCAGCCCGCCAGGTGCGCAGCTTGGAGCAGGCAGCGGCTGAGCTCCAGGACTGGATGCAGGAGAAAGTGGCCCTGACGGAGGGAGATGACCGAGGCCACAGCCTGTCATCTGTGCAGACCCTGCAGCGACAGCACTGGCGTCTGGAGGTGAGGACCCACCTGCTGTGGCCTGTCTGAGCCCCTCCAGAAGGCGGTGGGCAAGGGGACCTGTCTCTCTCCACCCCCCTCCCCCGAGGTCATAGGTGAGAGCCCTCCCACCCCAGGGAGTGCTGCCTGACCCTCCTCCCTGGAAACCCAGACCCCCTCCCTTGGGGCCCCAGGACTTGGCCCAGGTTGTGGGGCAGAGTAGGGGTGGCTCCTCAGAGGCCTGGGATCTCCGGAGTGGGGAGCACACGTCAGGCCAGTGGGGAGACTAAGGCCTGATCTTGTGTCCTGGCTGCAGAGGGAGCTGGCGGCTATGGAGAAGGAGGTGGCATGGGTGCAGATGGAGGCCTGCCGACTGGGCCAGCTACAGCCGGCGGCTCAGGGGGACCTGGCAGAGCGGCTGGCCAAGGTGCAGGAGGCCTGGGCCACGCTGGAGGCCAAGGCCCGGGAGCGGGGCCAACGGCTGGCACAGGCTGCGCAGGGCCATGCCTTCCTCGGGCGCTGCCAAGAGCTGCTGTAGGTGTCCTGCCCTGGCAGTGGGCTCTGCTCTGCCCTGCCCTTGCTCCCCAGGCTGCCCTGAGGCCCTGACAGTGGCTCCTTTCCCTGCCCCGCAGAGCGTGGGCTCGGGAGAGGCAGGCACTGGCGTCCTCTGAGGAGCTGGCTGGGGATGTGGCGGGGGCTGAGCAGCTCCTTGGGCAGCACGAAGAGCTGGGGCAAGCCATCAGGGAACTCTGCCTTCAAGCCCAGGGCGTGCTGCAGGAAGGGCAGCAGCTGGTGGACAACGGCCACTTCATGTCCCCAGAGGTGTGAGCACTGGGGGTGGGCCGGGGGTTGAGCTGGGGATGGAGCCTGGTTGCCCAAGCCTCAGAACCCCCAGCAAGGCACGGGAACCACCAGGACAGGAAGGCCGGGCGAGGGCAGAGAGAGAGCCCGGGAGGGGGAGACCCGGGTCTCCAGGCCTTCCCTCTGCGCCTCCACGGGGCTCCCCAGCCCTGCTCTGCCCAAGCTCACGGGCAGCAGCGCCTCCCTGCCAGGTGACAGAGTGTCTGCGGGAGCTGGAAGGGCAGCTACAGGAGCTCGAGGAGGCCTGGGCCCTGCGCCAGCAACGCTGCAAGGAGAGCTGGGGCCTGCAGACGCTACGGCAGGGCCTGCAGCAGGCCGAGGCCTGGCTGGCCTCCCGGGAAGGCCTCCTCCTGGAGCCCAGCTGTGGGGTGAGTGGCGCCAGCCCTTTAGCTGGCCACCAGGGCACAGGGCACAGCCCACTGCCCCTCTGCTTGCTGGCCCCCAGGCTGGGCTGTAGAGGGTGAGGGAAGGCTCTCGGCCCCCCACAAGCCGGGCCTCACCCTGACTTCTCCCCAGCACTCGGCGTCAGAAGTGGAGTTGCTGCTCCGCAGACACCAGGACTTAGAGAAGCTGCTGGCTGCCCGGGAAGAGAAGTTTGCCCGACTGCAGGAGAGGACAGAGGTGAGGGGTGCTGCCGGGAGGAGGGGTGGGCGAGGACACACTCCAGAGAGAGGGGCTGAGGGCTGGGGGGTGGGAATGGTGCCTCTCAGCCTGCAAGTCAGGGTCCCCCGACCCTCTCTCAGGTCTTACCCTCCAGGAAAGCCCCATCCTTTCCCTGCAAGCTGCCGCAGTGGGGTAGGGCACCACTGCGGACTGGGACAAGTGGGGAGTCCCTGAGCTGAAACAGGAACAGATGAAGAACAATGAGGAGAGACAGGCACTCTCTGAGTGGGACAGTTTTGGGGAGGAGAGGCTGGGTCCCGCTGCCCAGGTGATGGCCAGTCTGCCGTCACCTGGCTCACTTTGCCCCCCCACCCCCGCAAGATGGAACAGAAGCTGCTGCAGCAAGTGCAGGGGTGGACACGTGGGAGAGTTGGCAGCCAGCTGCCACCCTTTCAGTGGAGGCCCTCAGGATGCTGGGGGCCAGGAGTGCAGATGGCTGAGACGAGGGACCTGCAGCCAGGCGTCCCCCTCAGACTGCACACACCCTTGGCCACCATTGGCCTGGAGCATGCAGCTGGGCGGCGGGGTAAGAGGAGCTGAGGGTCGTCAGGAATACAGTCAGGAGGAGGTGGTGCCTAGCCCACCTTCCAGAGGGGACATCCTGTGTGCTGGTCCTGACATTTCCTGATGCATTTGCAGGATGCAAAGGATGTCCCCATCATGGAGGGGTCTTTGGAGTTTAAGCAGCAGCTCCTGTCGGGGGGGAGGCAGGTAAGTGCTGGGGGACCCCCCTCTCCAGGCAGCTCCCCCTTGCAGATCCACTCAATGGGCTCGCAGTGGCCATCTGGGCTGGCACCTGGCATTGTGGACTTGGGTAGACTCCCTCCTGCTCTCAGGGCAGTTGGCTCCTCAGGGTGACTTCACAGCGTTTGCCCTCTCCCTACTCCTGTTCTTCCTCCTCTCCCTGCCTTGGTTTCCCTATCAGAGCCCTTCCCTGGCTCCCTCTTCTCCATGGGGACTTTGGCCCAATCCAGTGCTTTCCCTGGGAGGCTCTGGAGACACATGGCGAGACGAGACGGTGACAAGGCTCTAGTCTCTCCCCTGCGTGTGGCTGGAGCAGCCTCACCACGGTGTCTCCGCAGCCCAGCTGGGAACCGGGACAGCTATTACGGGACCCTAAGGGGCAGCTCCCTGGGCCTGTTTCCAGATGACAGGATGGCAGCGGAGGTGCCAGACAGCATGGGAGTGCACAGACAGCATGGGAGTGCACAGACACAGACTGCGGGGCTGCAGGCAGGCAAAGGGGTCAGGGGACAGAGCCCCACGGGGAAAAGCTGAGCTGACCACGGTGACCCCTGCCCCCCGTTTCTCCTCAGAAGCCAGCTTCCACGGCCCCCCTTGACCTCACGGGAGCCCAGTGTGAGAGGCTGAGGGACCTTCACGGCAGGAAACACGCTCTGTCCCTCAGGTGAGGGAAGAGAGTGATGCAGGCAGGCGCTCGGCCTCCAGGGCGCTGAGGGGGGAGGAGGGAGAGGCGGGTCCCAAAGCGGAGGTGGAGAGTTTGACCCCTGGCTGTCTGGGTGCCAGGCTGAGCAGCGGGGTGGAGATCCTGTGCGCGCCACCGCCACCGTCTGAAGAGCAGGCTGCGAGCCGGCAGCGAGCCCTGAGCAGCACGGCAGGTGGGCTGCGGGGAGGAAGGGGGGGGGAGGGTGAGTTGGGGTGGGGGGTGCTGATTGGGACCCAGGCTCCCCATGTGTGTATCCTTGGGACATTTCGCGTCTAGTATCTCCAACCCCTGAGAAGTGGAACTTACTGTCTTTTCTCAGAGAATTTAAGGCCCAGAGAGGTTAAACACTTGCCCAAGATCACACAGCTAATTAGCAGTGGCAGTAGGGACAGCCTTAGTTTCCCCTCCCCCGGCCCTGTCCTGCCCCGTGTTGTCTCCCACACCAAGCCCTGCCCGCCAGGGTCCTCGTGGCCTCTCCTCCAAGGGCTTTCCAGGCCCTGCTCTGTCTGATCTGGGGGCCTCTCTAATCTTCCAATCCTCAGGCACCCCTGCCCCTCCCCCGATCTGTGTCACAGACAGTGGCCACACTGGGTCCTAGCACCAGTACAAACACAGGGGACACCCCTCAGACCACTTTCTCTCTTCGTCCCGTGGTCTGCCAGGGCTCTGTGTGGGGACGGTGTGTTCACGAATGTCCCTGGGGCTGCTGGGGGGGTCCGTGCCGTCTCTGGGATCTTGCTCCTCACTGTGTCTGTTTCCCCTGGACTCTGCCCCAAGATTTGATCTTTCCAGAAGCCCAAAGGGATCCTGAGCCTTTTCAGCATTTCAGGGTCTCCCCGTCCTCCAGGCTGAGCCTGTCTTAGCTCGTCTGCGCCAATTTTCTAGGAGGCCAGTTCGTGGGGGAAACCGTGAAGGCTCAGCCTGCACGGCACCTCCACGGGCAAGCTGTAACAGGGACAGATTCCCCAGGGCCGTGCCAAGCCCCCAGAAGCAGGAGGAAGGAGCACGCTGGGAGATGGCTGCCGCAGGTGGCCCAGCGTCTGGGCCAGGGCTGACACTTCTTCCTTGCTCGGCAGCCCAGAGTCTAAGCCCCGAACTCAAAGCCAGACCTATTGGCTTTCCGGCTGACAGTGCTGCTGAGTCGCCCAGCCCGGCTGCCCTGCTCAGGTAGGACCCCTGGGTGGGGAGCCCCGAGTTTCAGTGACTGGCACAAGCACTACCCTCTTAAGCCCAAGGTCCTGGACTCAGACCTACTCTGCTGGGTTGTGGGGAAACCCAGATATTTGAGACCCTCGGCCACACCTGGGAAACAGGCAGCCCTGACATCCCCTGCTCTGGGTGCAAAGCCTCACTCACTCTGCTGTGACGCAGAGTCCAGGCCACAAGGCTCCTTTCCCCCCAGACTCGACGGCTGTCCCCTCCCCAGAGATCGCTCCACACCCTCTGCACAGGGGGAGACCCTGCAGATGACAGGCTCCCAGCGCCTTTCCTGCTCTGACCAGCTCTGTGGTGAGGTGGCCCCGGTTTCCCTCTGCACGTTGCTGGGAAGCTTGCTGGATTTGTCTGCCCACCCCATGCACGCCTCAATTTTCACTCTCCTTTCTCCTCTGCCCTCTCCAAGCCAGAGCACGTGTTTGCAGGGCAGCCAGACCCCTTCTCCACCCCGCTCACACCCCTCTCTGCCTGTCTCCTGCTCTCCCCAGCCCCACCCCGAGGGGATAGAGAGGGCTCAGGGGATCACAGACCAGGGACTAGGGCAGGCTAAGGTGGAGGTTTAGGAGCAAATGGCTCTTATTTGGGTCCTCAGCCTCTTCTTGTGGATCCCAGTGTCATTCAGCTGCTCAACCTCCTTACCCACATCTCTCCCCACTCCAAGCCAGCAGGCGCTGGGCTCTCTAAAAGAGGGGACACTTGGGGTTAGATGAAAATGGGGAGGGATTGGAGACAGGGTGTGGGCACATCCTCCAGGGATGGGCCGTCAAGCGTGGGGTGGTGAACCTTGGTATCTCACAGCCAGAGCCATGTGCCTGGAAGGCTCTCATGCCATAACGGGCGGCCACTGTGGATGGCTGTGGCCTTGGCACAGTCATCAACCCCACTCCCCAGGGCCCATGGGCTCCAATGTGTGACTCCCATGTGGTGCTGAAGAGACAGGCCTTGTCCTAGACGCAGTGGTCTCGAGGCTACCAGGACAGCCACTTCTGTGCCTGTGGCTACGCGCCCAGGGCAGGGCCTGAGTGTTGCCAGGTCAGGGCTGACAGATGTAGTGAGGTAGGCTGTGAAAATCAAGGCAATTGTCTCGTTCGCCTGTTTCTCACACCTGTTCTAGGAGGTGGGTTGTTCCAGGGGAGACCAGTGCTTGAAGATTCCGGGGTGGCCAGCCCCTGAATGCGCTCTGCCTCCCTGTTTTCCCAGCAGGTCTGGGCCTGGACGAGAACCTCAAGCCAGCTACAAGTGAGGACACCTCTAGGGGACCAGAATGAGACTCAGCTAGAGGCACAAGGGCGTCTTTCTCCTGTATGCTCGGATCCGGGCTCTGCCCAAACGGCCTGCTAAAGTTACAACGTTGCCACTGGTCTCTCTCTTTGGTGCATCTGGTCCCAAGTCTGGCTACCCCTACCAGGTGGCAGGAAGAGGCCCTTTGACTGAATCCTTGGCCTCACCACGACATCCCTGCCTGGGTGAAGAGGACAGGTGTTGCAACGGGACAGGTAGGCAAGGCCAGGGCTACAGCAGGAGGGACCTCCGCCCCCAAGCAAAACTGGCCTCCTCCCTGCTTGAAAAGGGTGTCTGTGAGCAGATGCCCTGCTTTGGGGGGAAGCCCCCGCTGATGAACTAGCTCTGTAAGGTACCGGGCGAGACATTCTGTCGTTTTGTTTTGTTTTGTTTTTTAAACCAGTCCTTGCAATGTATAACCAAGAGCCTGGAATGACATGCCCCTTCTCTGCAGTAATGACAGATGCCCTCAGTGCCTCACAGTTGATGAGTCTCTGTAATGTGCACAGTGCTCCATTTCACTTTGTGCACTATTCACAGTGGCACAGAGGGCAAGACAGGCCCACGCCATTGAGTGCGTGTATAAATGAGGTCAGCACTGCCCTGGGCTCCAGCCTCCTCCTTCCCACTGCTACCCTCAGCGCCACATCTGGGCAGTTCTGGCACATACTTCGGTGGCACTGTGACTGGGCCCCCGAACCCCCAGAGGCTCTGGAACACTTGGAGATGACGGGGACGAGCCTGAAAGAGGCAAGGGCGGTGGGGGCCGGGCGCCTCCCCTACACTGTCACTCGCGCCTGCGCCGCTGCTTCCGCCGCACAGCCTGGCGCAGGGCCGCCAGCAGCTGCTCCCGGTTGTTGCAGATGTTGTAATGTGTCAAGCCCAGCAGCTTGTCCACATCCTCCTGGCTGTAAGTCACCTTTGTGTAGTGGTAGGGGGAGTTGGAGGAAGACAGGTTCACCTCCCCAGCTGCTGCCTCCTCGGGTGTCCGCCGGACCCCTGTGGAGAGAGGGCAGCCTAGGCACAGGGGACAAGGCCTGGGGGCAAAGGTGGGGGTGCGGGGCTTGGGGTAACCCATGGAGAGGCATAGAGGACAGAGGAGTGATGGGGCCAGGGCACCAGGAGGTGGCCGGGGACTCACCAGGGGCCGAGTGTTCCCGGAAGGAGTCGTTGACCAGGGGGAAGTGCAGCAGCACAGGGGCTTGCGGGCGGGCGGGGTCGGAGAAGGCGTGACACTCCCTCGGCTGCCGCTGCTCTTCCGGGCTGGGTGAGATGGGCGGGAAGGGGATCCCCTGCTCCTGGCAGAACCGGCCCAGGAGCTGCAGCTGCTGCAGGGTGGGCAGAAGTGGCATTAGAGGGACAAGCCCACGGGCCCCTAGTGTCCTCAACACTGGGCTGACTGAATGTGGAGATTCACTATGACACAGGACTTAGGACTTGAATGCCAAGTCAGAGACTCTGGTTCTGAAATGGGGAGGCAAGACCCTCTCACTGGAGCAACACAGAAACTCACGGCAGGTGGGTCCCCGAAGTCCAGGACCTTACAGGGTGTGGGTACAGCAGAGGGGACCCAAATACAAAATGCCCAGGAAAACATTACCAGCTTCCCACCACTCCAACTTCCTGAGCAGAGTAAGTTCCCCAGCGTTCCAGTCACACAGTATCACTGTCACAGCTGCTAAAGGAAGGTGGGCTGGGTCACCCACCACCTCCCATGCCTGCCCCAACATCCCAGGTCCTACCTGTCCTACAAAAGGTCCTGCCCACCCCCTCACCAACCTGAAAGGCTCCATGGAGGTTGTAGTCCAGTGACACGATGAGGTCCACGTCCCGAGTGGGCTGCAGGAGGGGCGGGCAGCTGGTGTTGACCAGGTAGCCGACATCCAGCAGGCAAAGGCGAGGCTCTGCAGGTGTCAGCTGGTTGGGCAGCCCATCCAGTTTGGTGGCTGCAAAGGTTGGCGGGGGGAGCAGCAATTGTCATAGATACCAAGGGCCTCAGACTCCTCCAGGCTAATGGCGATTTCTTGCTGCTGGTGGGAGGAGAGCCCCTGCCCTCTGGCCCCTGCTCTCTCCTGCTGAAGTAGCACCCCCAGCACCTGCAGCCCTGCAGGTGGGCCCTGTGTCCCCATCGCAAGGAGAGAGAGAAGGAGCTCCTGCTCCAAGTTCAGGCAACAGAGCTCAAAGGCTGTGGTGCTGAGGGGAGGGGCGGGGAGCCCACAGTGAAGACATCTAGACTGGAGACTCGCGGCCACAGGAAGCGGCAGAGTCTGTGGAGAGAAACAGATACCTTTCCAGGTGGAGAAGTATGGATGCTGGAAATAGTCTTTGTGGAACTGGAGGCCACGCAGGAAATTGTGGGTGGCCTGGGCAAGTGGGCGCCTCGTCAGAAGGTCGGTGAAAAAGTCAGCTATCCTGCCGGCTGTTGTGGGTGGCTCCTCTATCTTCAGAAGGGGGACCTGTTCCTTGTCTGCACAGAGTGTTGGGGAAATGGGGACCCCTGGACTTTAGCTCAGCCTCTGTGGTAACCCTGAAGAGGGAACAGTTGAGACCCACAAAGGCCCGAGAGCCACGCTCACCAACCCCGCAATACACCCGCAACTGGCTGCCCCCTTGCACCCTCACGAGAGGCCAAGCACCTACCCAGGCTGGCCTGGCTGTGGGCCCAGCGGTCCCAGAACTGGCTGGGCTCTGAGGCCCAGTATAAGCTGTCCTGAAGGTTGGCTGCATACAGGTTGCTCCAGATACCTGAAAGAGTGATGTGGGAAAGACAGTCCCCCGCGTCCCTGTCACAACCCAACCCTTCCCCATGGCCTGTCCTGAATGGTTACTGAGCGGGGAAGGTCAAGTCCGCCCTCTCGCCCATGCCCGTTCCCCAGCCCTGCCCAGCCGCTCCCGCCTTCTGGATGCTCCTCACCTTCCAGAAAGCAGATGCGGGACTCGGGGAGCCTCCTCATCAGCCGCCCCATGAAGAACTCGGAGCCAAAGAGCTCAGAGGGGATGAAGGCCCCGTACTTGGGGAAGCCGACCTCGTAGGGGGAGAACTCGCACCACTCTGTGAGGAAGCCACACACCTCAGCCTGGGCCCCCTCGGCACCAACACACCCGCCGGACGCTTTGCTTCAGCGCAGCCTAGGGACCAGAGTGCTCAGGCCTTGTCCCGGGACTTCGAGCATGGGACCTAAGGCCCGAGGGACCCTGGCGGGATGAGAGTCTCTGGAAAGCAGGGGACCAGGTCCAGGGAGGTGGGTGCAACATCCACCTCCTCCACACAGGCCCAGTTACCCCTTGCCCACCGCCATGAGAGCACAGCTTCAGCTCCGGGGCCACTCACCCCCAAATTCAAAGGTGGTCAGGCTCTGCCCCTTGGTGTTGAGGGCACAGTAGATGGGCAGAGGGTTCTGGCCACGACTCAGGGCCTCCCGCTGATCAGAGAGTTTGTAGTCATGGGGCTAGGGAAAAGATGATTGGAACCTAAAGCCACAGCTGCCTGGTGCCTGGAGCCTTCCCACCCCTGCTCCCCAGTCCCGGACCCCATCTCCAGCCCTCCCCCTGGCCTGTACCCCTCACACCTCATCGTGCAGCAGCGCCTCATTGATGAGGGCCCACAGGTTGGTGAAGCAGGTGGGGTGGCCCAGGCGGGCTCGCTCGGCCAGCTCTTGCTGGTACCGCCGCAGCTGGCTCGGGGCCAGCACCCCCAGCTTGCTCTTGGTCACCTGGGTCTTCAGCAACTCAGTGGGGCCTGCCAGGTCCTTCTGAGACCACTCTGGGTCCTCATAGAGGTTGGCCAAGGCCCTGGAAAAAGCCAAAGCCAGGGGAGCTGTCACTTAAGAACCCCATCCAGACCTCACATGCCTTAGACTTTCTCTTCTAGGACTACAGCCTAGCAGGGACCTTCAAGGGTCTCCTTGAGCACATTTCTCCCTGGCACATGCATTCTCCCAGCCCTCAGTTTGCTCAGAGGCCCAGGAGAGCCTTACCATTGGCACTCCTGCCACCCCAACTAGCCCCCGCAGGCCCCGGCACTCAACCGCCCCCAGCTCACCAGGTGGAGCCCGAGGCCCCTGTGATGTAGGTGATGCAATCCAAGAGGCCCAGCTCCTTCAGGCCGGCCAGCTGCCCGTACAGGGAAGTCATTGCCCGGATCCCACCACCAGTGGCCATTACAGCTACCACTGGGATCTGGAAGAGAGGACAGCCAGGATCAGAGAGGCCCTAGGAAAAAAGGAGAAGGCCAAGCCACAGGAAGAGGAGGCAGGAAGTCAAGTGGCCACTGAGCTCTAGCTAAGGCCCGTCAAGATCTGATCAGAGGTCTTGGGACCACTTATGAGTTAGCCCTGCTGAGGATCTAGCCAGAAGCAGCCTCCCAAGGCTCAGGTTTCTCTAGTTTTAAAAACTCCAGGAAAAATGGCCCTGACAAGAGCCAGGCCTCATCTCCTCACCCCCAGCCCCTGGGTCTGATGATTACTTTCTGCCAGCCCCAGGGTTACCTCGAAAGTCTCCCAAATAGCCATCTCCCCTTCTCTTGCAAGAAGAAGTCATTCCCCTAGGAGATGACCCAGGCTGACCTGAACTCCTGGGACCACCCGGGCCAGCAGGCAGTCCTCATACCACATGCCTATCTCACTCATCGGTCAGGCTGGGCCCAGTCTCAAAACCTGGGCCACGCCAAGGACCAAGAAACAGAGAAGGAAAGCGAGCCCAGTGGGGAAGTTCCCGTCTGTAAGCCCCAGGTGCCTCGTGCAACCCTCCGCCAGTATCAAACCCCTGCTAACGTCAAGTGAAAGAGACGCTGGGCAGGGACAGGCTCTGGTTACAGAGCAGCCAGTTCAGGTGACCAGCATTGGACTCTAGGCCTGAGCAAGCCTGGGGACAACCCACCCACTGCGCCCCTAGACCTCGTCCTCGCGCAGGTCTCTGTCCAGCTGCAGGGCCTGCTTCAGGGCCGCGGCCACCACCTGCTTCCTCCTGCTCAGGAAGGCCTGCTCCTCGGCGCAGGGCCCGCAGCCCAGCCGCACGGCCAGCTCCTGGGGTCTGGGGGGAAGGGACAGACTGTGCAGCAGCTCTCAGCCCCCAAGAGAAAGGGAAGCTGCGTCTGCCTCACCTGCAAAGCCCACTGCCCTCTCTCCTCCCCTCTTCCCAACCGTTACCACCCCTCCTATGTCGTGACACTCTGAAGTCTGACACCTGTGGAGTGTGCACAGGAGAAGGCGGACCCAGGCCCATGTGTGGACGCACTTGGGAATGCAGCAAAGCAGACTCAGGACAGGGAATGTTGGGGTCCCAGGTGCAGACTGCTCCTGGGCAGGACCCGACACTGTGGATCCCACCTCCAAGTCTCAGCCTCACCCCCTCACTGAGCCCAAAAATGACCACAGAGCGGGTAGGAAAGAAGGACCAACGATCCCATCCCTGCTTGGTGAGAAGCTACTCTCCCTAGGCGTGGGGGGCCAGGGTGGTGAGTCCTCAATGAAGGTCATTTAAGGTGACCTTCCACAGCAGCTTCCACCCAAAGGCACGTGATTTCCCCTCTCTCCTCTTGGTTTCCTTGCCCTCTCTGCCTCAAACCATGGCACTGGCCTCACCTCCCCACCTGTTTTCCAGCCAACCACTCATCAAGGCCTTCCCATGTGCCTGGTGCTGGGCTGAACACACCCCCCTCTGGCTTCACGTGTTAAGTAAGGCTCCCTCCCAGCGCTTCACGCTGCCCCAGGAGCCAGCCCCTAGCATCTCACAGAGGGAGAGAGGCGACTATCCCGTGAGCTGCCTGTCTCTCCCCCTCACTCCTCTAGGCCAGACGCCTGACCTCCGGCCACCTCTGCACGGCTTCATCCCCCTCCCCTGTTGCTTTCCTCTGGCCTTGACCACCCCTGGCAGGCTCTCACCCTTCTTCTTTTTTCAGCTCCACTCGCATCAGGGGCTCCTGAAAACCAGGAAGGCCCCAGTCACAAAGGTTGGCCACCTCCACGCACTCTGTTCCTCCCACCCTGGCCCCAGGCGCACCCCCCTGAGGGACCTTTGCTCCCAGAGGCCCCCACCATCTCCACAGGGGCCGGGCCTGAAGCCAGAAGGTGGGATGCTCAGAGGACACCCCCCCACCAGGGCCCGCCCGGCACCTGCTCAGGGCGTGACCTGCGGAGAGAAGCAGCTACAGAAGCAGGCCGATCCCTTCAAGGCCTGGGGCCCAGCCCCAGCCAGGCATCTAGTTCCCCTCTGGACAAGTGCCCGGTACCTGGGACGTGGGGAAGACGAGCCTCACAACCTGGCCAGAGGGCAGGGTCTGCAGTGGCACCTTCAGTTGTTCCTGGGGGGCATCCTGCAGTGGGGAGGAGGAAGACCTGAGACTCTCCACCCTTCTTCTCCTAGCAAGGACCTCACCAACTCCCGCTTGGCTGTAGCAGAGAGCAGGAAGGAGGGGACAGGAGGTCCCGTGCTGCCGAGGGGGCCCGAATGCAGGGAGTGGTGGGGGATGTGGGGGTCGAGGTGAGCAGAGTCAGGCGCTGAGGGGAGGAGGGTGGAGGTGCTGGGGGTCCTGCCTGGAGGGAGGGAGACACTCTACCTGCAGGTGGATACCCAGCTCTTGCTCCCAGAAGGCTGGGCAATGGAAGCGGAAGGGGCTGGTGCCCACAGAGGCCTCCTGTGCACCCTCAAAGGACCCGGGAAGCACGAGCTCAACTCCGCGCTCTGACCCTGGAAACAGAAACCACAGCAGAGAGGCTGGGAATGGGATCTCTGCTTGTGGACTCCCTCGTCTTGCCTGAGGGGCCTGGAGCGCTTTCCTGTCCCCCTGAAATGGAGGTCTGGCCCAGGCCGAGGCTGGGACACAGAGCCCCCACCACAGCCCCTTGGAGGAGGACGAAGGGGAAAAGCTCAAGTCCTGGGGAGCCTGGATTTTGCGTGGATTTGCCCAACCGCTACGTCTGCCTGTGGAAGCTGAAGGTAGCCAATGCAAGGTCCCTGCCAGGGCCCTCAGAAAGGGGGAAGATAGACAGAGGGCTGGGGCTGTCCAGAGGGTCAGGGACTCACCCTTCTGGTCCCCCGTCTCCTCCAGCTGAACGTGCAAGCAGGAGAGTTCCCGGGCCTGAGTCGTTAAGAAAGGCCCTCAGACACGGACCCCTCCCCTGTTCAGGGACCCCACCCTCCCAGCACCTGGTTCCTGCTCTTCCACCTTTATGACCGTGGCCCCGAGTCACCAAGCATTTGCTCGACACTGTATTCCCTTGACGAACTGAAACCCCAGGGTCCCCCAAACTCAGCTCTACCCCTGACCCAGGTCATGGTGGGCCAGAGCTTCAGGCCCGGGGAGAAGAGCGAGCAGCTGGCATGAGGGAGGAGTTCCCAGGGGAGTCCGCCCACACCCCGGGGCTGCTCCACACTCACCACCAGGATGCCATTGCTGGCGAGCTGCTCAGCTCGGTCTGTCCTAGAAAGACACGGCTTCTCAGGTTCTCGCCCCACGGGGAAGGCACCAGAGTGGGGTGTGCTGGCGCTGTCTTTCCCAGGAGGAGGTGCTCCCACCCAGAATCGCCCCGCAGCCCCGGACTCACAGACTCTGCAGCCGAAATTCAACTTCTAGCCACTCCTCACCCTGGGGAGAGAGAAGCAAGTTAGAAAGGGCGAGGAGGAGGGTGTGTGCGTGTGTGATTCCAACCCTGACACCAGCTGCACTGCTGGGGCCCCGCAGGGGGGACGCAGCCTTGCCTGAGGGCTCAGTGAGAAGCTCTCACGCCGAAACTCCCCAACCCGCAGCGTCCCCGCGTCAAACAGCACTGACAACACGGGGTCGTCTTTGGTCAACAGGTCCTGGTCAAAGACTTTCAGTTCCACGATGTTCTAGAAAGGGAACAGGGAAAGAGAATGTTCTAGAAAGGGGAAGTGAGCAGGACAGGGACCGAGGGCCTGGGAGAGGACAGTGGACGGACGGCTGCTGCCTGGCCCACCTTGAGCTGGCTGTGGATTCGGAAGTGAAAGCTCTGGTTCCAGACGGGGCTTCTGCTGTTCTTGACCGTGCGTGTCCGCAGCCTGTTGCTGGAGGCCGTGGGCAGCCACAGGGTAACGTAGCAGTCAGAGGGGGTCACTGCGAGAAGGAAGAACAAGTGCCCAGTGATGGCCAAGAGCCCTTCCCAGCCAGCCACCCACAGTCCACTTCCTTCCACCACCTTGAGAGCTGTGGGGTGTGGGGGCTGGGTGGGGAGGCAGCGGGGACAGAAGCAGAGCCCCAGCTGCCACTTTCCACCCAGAACCACCACTCAGCACCCTCTTCCAGGCCACACCCACCAGCCTCCGCTGAGTCCAGCAGCAGTGCCCTCCTCCTCCCTCAGCCCAGCACAGGGCCCGGGAAGCGGGCAGCTCACCTAGGTCCTTGGAGGGCAGGCCATGCGCCTGCAGCACACGGACCGTGAGCAGGCAGGTCCCAGGCACCTTTGCCTGCAGGGGGAGAGGGGCAGACCTGCTGCAGGCTGATGGGGCCAGAGGTGACAGGGGCCGCAGGGGATACCGGGGCAATCCCTCAAAGCCTAATCCTGAACCAAAAGAATCCGGCCCACTAGGCCCCAGGCCTGTCCTCCATCCACCCCATCAGACTCCTGAGTCGACAGAGACCTGGCATCTCCATGGTACCTGCCGGCACTTACATAACACTCTGTGCCTGGCTCTGGGCCAAGGCTTTGCGTGTATTAACTCATTTTACAGCTCTATGCGTGGGCACTATTTACCATCACTGTGATGATCAACTCCACAAGGAAACTGAGGCACAAGAGAGGTTATGTAACCACCTCCCTGAGGTCCAGAGTTGGGATTGGAACCCAGTCAGGCCAGCTCCAGATTTCCGCCCCACATCTACCTGCCTGTTTCCTAGGTGTAGTATCCTCTTGTCTTTCCGCCCCACATCCCCACACCACACCTTGCTAAGCAGCTGAGGCTGGTCTTGGGGGACAGGCGACATACACTGTCGCAGGAAGGGAAGTGGCATGTCAGGGCCTCGGCCCCCGGCTGAGCTGCTCCCGACCCTCTCCACTGCAGGCAGAGGACCATGCCGGCAATGGGCTCTGCCAGGCAGGGACAGCAGTTACTAGCTCAGCCTGCCCACAGGTCACCAGGCCTCCGGGCCCTGCAAGGTCAGGCTGAAGATGGTCTCCAGCCAGCTCCCTTCAAACCCACAGCCCTGGTTCTGGGAACGCAGGCTGGCAGGCGTGCCAGGCCGGAGAAGCCTGTGCCAGCTGGTCCTTCCTTGTGGCCCTCAGCCCTGCCTCCAGAAGGGCTCCGTCAGCCCGAGTCAAGGGAGCAACCTGGGTCAGAGGCAGAGCAGGGGAAGCTCCTCCATCTGTGTCGGCCCTGGGGCCCCCACACGGCTGAGTCAGGAGCACCAGAGCAGCCACTTCTTCTGGGGCCCTGGGATGGCAGCTGAGAGCCTCTGAATCCCCAGGGCCCAAGTCCACAGTGCCAGGGAGCTCTGCCTAGAGCCCATTCTCAAGGCAGAAAGAACTCAGGACCCCCCTCTCCCCTGGCTTCTGCTCACTGTCCTGGTCCTGGGGTCGCCAAACACCCCCGTCTACACCGGCAGCCAACCATAGCTCCTCTAAGAAACAGCATTAACCAGGCCCCGGGTGGGGGCCAGGGGTCAGGGTGGTGCCCAGTGCCCTCCTGGGCCTTACCAGAGCCATGAGGCTGAGTCCTCAGGAGCAGGAATGATGGTGCAGGACCAAGGACTGTCAAAGTTTTAACCCAGAGCCAGCGGTGTCACAGCTGACCTGGAGCTCCTCCCGGGTCCCTCCCATCCATCTCCTCTGCTCCACCCAAGCCCCACACCCACTACCGGACCGGCTACCTGTCCAGGAAATGAGGTATCTCAAACCTACACTAGAGCCACAGACACCACTGTGGTGGGGCCTTGACAGCCTGCCCCAGCTCCCTAGAAGACCACACTCTCCAGCCACCGCCATCCAGGCCTCCCCTACCCAGCCCTGTGTCGCCACCCCGATTCAGAGGAGGGGGGCTCCCGGGAAAGCTTGTTGCTGGCGGCTGAGCAGAACGAAGGCAGGGTGTGGGCCCCAGAGCAGCAGCAAAGAGAAGAGCCAAGCGCCCCGCAGGCCTTTCACAATCCCGGTGCCAGTACGACAGGAATGCCCAGTCCTGACTGAAGCGCTCGGCCAGTCTGAGAAGAGCACCCAGGCCCCACCACAACCTGGCAGGGGAGTGGCCATCATATAAAACCCTTCAAAGCCATGTGCTGGGCCACCTCCACCCTTGGAGCTGGGTGCTGGGTGGCTGGGATGAGGCCTGTGGGTTGGCACTCAGGGGCGGGGGGCACCAGACCCCACCAGCTGCCCTGGAACTGGGGTAGGACAGTAAACCAGGCCAGGGCAAAGCTGGAAATAGCTTCAGCAGCCCTGAGCCAAAAAGGTCCAGGTCACAGTCACAAGAAGACTGAACAGAGGGATTTGGGCAGCAGACAGCTCCTCAGGTCCAGGCCTGGATCCAGCCCTCACCCCCATCAGGGTCGCCCTGAAATTTTTACCTGAACAAACCTTCAGGCCCTCAACAGACTAAGAAGGCAACTGCGAGAGAATCAGAACATGTGACTCACAGTTACCTTTTATTGAACGCTTCCTCTGTGCCTGCCAGCGCTGGCCCTCACAGGTAGCACCCCAGCCCCACGACAGCCTCGGGAGGTGGAACCACCATTACTTCCGTTTTACAGACACCAACGCCCTGAGAGGCAGTGACTCGCCCAAAGTCACAGCGCTGGTGAGAGGCACTGCTGTTCCTGATCCCCACTCCTCTTCACCTCTGTGGCAACTTTCAGGGAGCCCTCACCCAGACCTGCCTGGCACCTCTGAGTCCTCCTGACCTCATCCCGAGATCTTCCAAAGCTGATCCCAACCCGAGTCGCACCCTGGGCCAGCAGCCAGCACGCGCTCAAGCCCCAGGCTGTCTCCGACATCAGCCCGGCCAGGGAGGGGCTCAAGCCCCCTCGAGTTGCGCCTGGCGGTGTTCACCAGGGATCCATCAGTTGAGACCTGAAGCCTTAGCAAGGGAGTCAAGCAGCTGGAAGTAACTGTACTTGAGGTCATACTCCATGTCGTACCAGAAATTCACTGTGGAGAGAACAGGGACCTGAGCACAAAGGTCACTCTTCCGACCCAGAGCCTCCTGAACCGCCTCCCCAGACACCCTGCTGGGCCTGGGCAGGGTGGCCTGGGCAGCTCCTCACCCGCAATGCAGCCATGGGATTGCTGGACGTGGTGGAACCACAGGGCTGGCAGGTAGAGCATCTCGCCAGCCCGCACCGTGCAGCGAAGCACCTGGGCCTGACTGTAACTGGGGTACCGGGCCAGGTCTGGAGCCAAGGGGTCCAGTGGGATCCAGGGCACCTGGGGACACACATGCCAGGGAGCAGGCCCCAAGCCTTCAGGCTCGGTGCCTTCCAAAGGTAAACACCACAGGCCTGCTCTGCTCAGCACTGAAAGGGCCCAGACTTATGGAGTTTTCAGAGCAAGGTGCCACCTCCCCAGATCCTTCGTGCCTGCTCTTCAGAGCCCAGGCTCTCGCCCTTCCCCCTCCCTAGAGCCTGAGAATGGGACAGACACCTTCTCCATGGCTTCTTCATCCACCACCTTAAAGGTGCCGTCTTCGGTTAGCTGGTAGGTTGCCGGTGTGTACAGCTCTGAAGCCCAAGGGAGAAGGGTGTGGGAAATCTCAACGGCCTGAGTTTGCCAGACCCTCCCCCGCCAGCCAGTCTTCGTGCTCCCTGGGCACAGGGACCCTGGTGCAGTGGAGACGCTGTGGCCACACCTCAGACTGGGACACCAGCCTTCCCAGGGCTCTCGCTGCCCTCCCTCCACCTTGGGCCACCTGTTCCTCAGTCCCTGCAGGCCACATCCCCTACCATAGGGGATGAAGGGCCGGTCGCTGGGTGGATGTAACAAGAAACGTTTCTCTCCTGAGACCACACAGTAGAGGTTCTCATAGTGGTCCTTGTGCACTGCCAACAGAAAGAAGGCCCAGGGGGCAGAGTATGAAGCGGGGTACTTTGGGGGGAAACCGTCATGCTCACAGCCCCACCCCCCAAACCACCTGTGGTGAAAAAGAAGAGTGCACAGAGTCAGCAGGCTCGAGGAGGTGCCAGGGACTTCGGTGTGCATTTCAGAACTCTGCCCACCAGGCCCTGAGCTCGCCTCTGCCAAGAGGGGAGATGGAGCCAACAGGCTTCTCCTAAATTCACCCCCAACCTAGCTTGCCTTTACACAGCCTTTTTGGGATCTAGAAGAAACAATGCCCCCCACCCTCAATGCCATGGGTACCTCCCCCACCTCAGCTGTCAGGGGTGCTCGAGTCCCAGAGGCCCAAATGAAACTGTAGAGAACGGTCAGCCCAACTTCCATCCCGGCCCAACCTTCTACTCCTGGCCTCATCTTCCCTCCCTCTGCCCCAACCTGCTCCTTCCCCACTTTTGCATTCCCCTGACACGTACAAGATGTCACCGCAGCTGCCTCTCCCAGCCAGAAGTTCACAGCATCAGGCATCTTTCCTGTGGGGCAGAGGGTGTTAGGAGGCCAGGCTGGGACAGCCACCACACAGTGATGCTACACCCGAAACCTGGACGGGCGCAAAGGAGTCCCAAGGAAGAGAATCAGGGAGAAGCAGCAGAGGTTGGGAAAGCTTGGGGAAGGAGCCCTCCCTCCCTGGGGCAGAAGGAAAGGTAGCAATCTTCAGTGGTTCATCTATTACTAAGTCAAAGCCTGAAGCTTGAGCATTTAGTGGGCAGCACCTGACCTGGCCGGGCCAAGTCATCACCAGAGAGAGAGAATGAGTGGGCAGGTTGGCCCCTTCCTTCCCACCTCTTCCCTGCCCGCCCTGGGTCCACCTGCCCTGACTCACCCAGTGCCTCAGAGGCCCAGGGCACATGGGGCTCTAGGTCAGGCAGCAGCTGGGGTAGCTCAGAGGGCAGGTTGGAGCACTGCTTCTGCACATAGAGCACTCCCGGGTGCTGGGCCTGGCCCTCCAGCACGTCCAGCACACAGCTCAGGGGCAGGCGGCGCTCAGCAGGCATCACAAAGCGGTCCCCTCGCACGGCATCTGCGTAACCATCTGGGGTCACAGCCACACTCACCTCTGTGGAGCCCACTGTGGCTCTGGAGGAATGAAAACTTGGCTTATACCCAGATGCCAGTAATTACTGCCCACGCTCCACCCCAGGGCAACTCCCACCTGAGGTAAGGGAGGGACCACTTGTGGAGGGCCGGCCAGTGCTGCAGGGCATTGCGGATGATGCAGGGCCTGTTGGGACAGACCCAGTCCCGGTAGAAGTGGAGTGGAGTGGGGGGCTCGTCCAGGTAGGGCACAGCAGGAGGCACACTGAGCTCTGAGAGAAAGAGGGGATACGGGCTGAAGCCAGCAGCACCCAGTCCATGCCCCACTGCCTGCAGAAGAGATGCCCTCCCTGGGAAGGCCATGCTGTGTCACTGGGAAATGCCCATTGGTGACCAAGGGACCCTGGACAACCAGGAATAGAAGTGCAGACTAAATTTAAGGCAGAAGCAGAAAGCACACACAAACACACCAGGATGGGCCATCAGAGTCCACAGGGCCAGGGGCCGTGACTCAGCCCATAACCCGAATCCTCTGTGGGGCCGTGTCTGGGCCCTACAGAGAGGACCTTCAGCTTTCCCATCTCAGAGAGGCCAACTTCCTAGCATCCATCAGGAAAGGCGGCCACTGGGGTTGTGCTGGGAGCTCCAGAATGAGTAGGGCCAAGGCCTTGGGCTAGTCTAGGTGTGGCGTGGCTCTGGAAAGCCCCCTTCCACAGTGATGTTTACTGAGCACCTAGAATGTGCTCAGCACGTGGCTTGGGCACTGTGCAGGTATCAACAGATGATCTAATCATCGTCTCAAGAAGCTTATAACTTACTTGGGAGACAGACTGCCAGATGACACCACTGGAGGAAAAGTAAGATGCATCCCCAGGACCTAGAACATACCTAGCACACAGGTGCTCAGGAAATATGTGCTTAATGGTTGAATGAAAGTCTCCTGCATCCTGGCTGGATGATTGCTGCACCAGCACTGGCCGCACCATCCACTGGCTTAATCCTACTCCCTCTCAAAGCATCTATCATCCTGGCCCCAGTTCTCTTCTGAAAATAGTCTCATCTTGTCACACCCCTAGTAACAAACCCTTTGATGGCTTACCACTACTCCTTACAGAGCACAGTCTGCCTTGCCATGCGTGATCAGGACCAACCTACCTTTCCAGTCTGATTTCCTCCTGTCTTGTATCTGCCCCTGCCATACACCCTCTATTCAGGAGGTACCATACTTTGCTCCTGCAGCTCACTCAGACTGGAATGTCTTTCTGCTGGCTTTTATAAAGTGCCCAGGGCTTTGCTTTGTTACTTTCGTGCTTGAGGTCTGGCTGGAAGGCCTTGGCCCAGGTTGGTGGTTGCCGCATCCTGCTCCAAATGGCTCTGGCACTCATTTTGACCTCTGAGGTCACGCTCCCTCTCTCATGGCTGGCCGCATCACCAGTCATCTTTGCCTTGCAATCAGTTGGAAAGTGAATGTCTTTAGATTAGAAATCGGAAATAAGTGGGAAAACCCTGGTGGGCCCAGGAAAACTGGAAAGAGCTGACACATGTACTTGCATCCCTGGCTAGAGGCAATATAGAACCCGCCAAGTAGATATGGCAGCAAGGAGGGAAGAAAGTGGCAAAGACCTTCCCAGTCATGCCAGCCCACCAAAGCAGTCACCTGGGCCGGGCTCAGTGGCTCGCTCCTATAGTCCCAGCTACTCTGGAGGCTGGGGCAGGGGGATCACTTGAGCCCAGTAGTTTGAGACCAAAAACATATTGAGACCCCATCTCTAAAAAAATTTATTTTAAATAAAATTTAAAAAGCAGTCACCTGTGGAGAAGGTGATCTGGGGCTTAGTACATCTCCCTGTTGTGCTAAGATTCTTAAAATACATGGAAACTTTTTTTTACCCTTTGGATTTTCTGCAATTACATATTTCCATTTTACCTGCTCATCATTTCCTTTAGAGAATGGCTTCTTTTCTCTCCTGGGGCTTCAAAATGAGAAAATTTCAAAAGGGATCCAAACAATTCCTTTGACCCAACAATTCTTCTGCTGAGAATTTAACCAATACAAATATTCACACATATGCACATACTACTCCTGCACACTGCCTTCTTCACTGTTCCCTGAACACAGCAGACACTCCCATCTACAGCTTTGCGGGCCCTGCATTTATCTTCTATTTCTTCTGCTATACTATTTACTTCTTCAGTGAGCCTAGGTTAATTGTCCGCCTCCTCACTTAGAATGTAAGCCCTGTGAAAGCAGCAATTTGTTTTGTTCAGTGATGAATCCCAAACACACTGAACAGGGCTTGGCACATAGAGAAGCTTAATAAATATTTGTTAAATGGATACTCAAAGTACTGGTCGCAGCATTATTGAAAATAATAGGCTGACAATGACCTAAATGCCTAGCACGAGCAGACTAAGTAAATTACAGCACTAGTACACAAGTGTGAAAAGGACCAAAGTACAGGGGTTTGGAATGATCTCCAAGATACACAGTGCAGAAGTGTGTTTAGCAGGCTACCATCTGTATAAAAAGGGGGGGTGTAAAGTGATATGTGTGCATAGATATAAACAGAATCTTTCTGGAAGGATGAACACTGGAGATGGGAGAAAAGCTTGTTTATATTACATACCCATTGTATATTATTAACTTTTTTTTTTTTCACAGGGTCTCACTCTGTTGCTGGGGCTAGACTGCAGTGGCAAGATCATAACTCACTGCAACATCTAACTCCCAGGCTCACGCGATCCTCCTGCCTCAGTCTCCCAAGTAGCCGAGACTACAGGTGCCTGCCATCATGACCGGCTAGTTAATTTTGTTGTTTTTTGTAGAGATGTGGGTCTTCCTATGTTGCCCTGACAGGTCTCCAACTCCTGGCCTCAAGCGATCCTCCCGCCTGGGCCTCCCAAAGTGCCAGGATTATAGGCATGAGCCACCGTGCCTGGCCATAGATACCCATTACATACACATGTGCCTGTTTTGTTCAGTGGTAAGAAATCGTTTGAAAACATAAAAGAAAGAAAAAAGAAGGAAGGCGGAAGGGAGGAAAGAGGGGAAGAAAGAATAAAAACCAAGCAGGAGAAAATTCAGGGATCACCTGGACAGCTTACAATCTTGCAAAGCGGGGAGGGCTGGGGCGGGAATCCGACCATCACCTGTGTGTATTTAATGTTAATAAGGCTTCAATCCGGGAAAGGCAACAGCCAACTGCTCAGACTGTGGGGACCATGACCACAGTCAAGAATGCACTGGGCCTTGGGAACGATGTGGCAAGTCAGCCCAGGAAGCCACGAGGGTGCGTGAACACGGGAGGGCAGCAGAGGACCGACCCACCGGGCTGGGAGAGGGGACTGCGACAGAAGAGCGATCTGAGTGGCGCCAGCAACCAGTCCTACGCACGAGGCTCCGCGCCCCCGGTGTCAGAGGCACCCCAGGGCCCCTCCCGCGTCCAGAGGACGCCGCGGCCTCCGAGCAAACAAACTCACCCCTTGCCGCGACCGAGAATTCTCGTAACTCCTTCCGCACGGCGTCCAAAGCCGCCTCCGCCATGACGCGGCCACTGCCGGCCCGAGCCCCCGCCCCGGAACCCCAGGTCATCGCCCGGCCCCGCCCCCAGGCCCGCCCCGGAACCCCAGGTCATCGCCCGGCCCCGCCCCCAGGCCCTCCCGACGCACGCTCAGCTTCGCTGTCTCAGCAGCTGAGCGAGCACTAGGAGCCCGCCTCCGCTTGTCCCGCTCGTCGGAATCCCAGAGTTAACAAATGATTGTGTTTATTGACAAGTTCATACATCAGTACAAACCGACATGTTAAAAACAGTCCCCGCCCCGTGCAGCCGGGGAGGAGGGAAGCGCCACGGCCTGGACAAAGTATAAAAGTTATAAATAAGGGACTTTCAAAACTGGGGCGGGCGGGGCAAATCTGGACGTTGCCGGTGGCCTCAGACATGCAGAAGAGGATGGGCGGGGGTGGAGGGGGCTGGGGGGGAAAGATGAGGTGCCGCCCGGCCACGAGACCCCTCCACCACGTTGGGCAGAGGGCAGGGAAAGGGCGGCCACCTTCTCACAAACCTTAGCCAGAGGGTAGGTAGCTACCTCCTCGTGAAGGACCTGGCCCAGAAGGATGAGCGGCGTGAGCCCTACCTGCGGTGGGCGGGTGGCTAGTGTGCCCGGTGGGAAGCACAGGCAGCGGCAGGCCTGCCAGGGGTCCAGCCCCAGCTACCAGAGTTCTTGGGGCCGTGCAGGTGGTAGAAGTAGAGAAGTGGGGGTGAGCCAGGTTTTGAGCTGCTCAAGTGCACTCCGGCAGATAGAACGGAGCTCGGCACCCTTCCGAAGCCATCTCTTTATAAGCCTCTGCCTACAGAGCTAGCAGCGTGAGTGAAAGGGCTTTTGTGGCCTGATGCTGTGTTGTAAAGCTGCCCTGACTTACCTGGTGCAGAGAGAAGCAGCAGGGCCCAGACACGCTCTTCACTCTTCACCTGCCCCACTACTTGGTCCTACTCTACCTATTGTGTCCTATCTTCTTCCCTCGCCACTAACAACTACCCCTTCTGATTCTAACCTAACCCCTCACCTTTGCCACTTACCTGTCCCACCTACCACTTTTCCAGTGTCTCTCTTGGCCCCTGCGCCTCCCTCCCCTTAACCTTCAATATCCAACACACCCTTGGCTGCCCAGCACTGCCTCTAAGGAGGCTCCTTCTACCCAAACCAGGTGTCCTGTGGGCCATCTCATATCAGCTAGCCTGTGGACACCAAGAATCCAGAATTCAGGTGTAGTGTGTCCCATCCCTTTCCATGCTCCTTACGTGCTCCACATAAGCCAGGGTGGTGAGGCTGGGGCAGTATATGAGAGGAAACCAGGAACACATCAGGGAGCCAAGTACTCTAGCAATGAACAGTCGTGTGTGTGAGCAAACGCAGGCGTGTGTGTGTGTGTGTGTGTGTGTGTGTGTGTGTATGTGTGATTTCCTCTGTGGCCAAGGTCCTCAGAAGGTGGTGGGCCAGCGCCCTGTAAACCATGAGGGAAATTCCAACAGAGACTTCTGACTGAGCATCACTCAGGATGCAGGGAGAAGGTGGCCTCTGGACTCCAGCAGCCTGCTGGGGTCCAGGGTTGGAGGACAGGGAAGGCCAAGGGGCTGAGGAAAGGCGACCAGAGCTTCATGTCTGCCCAGCAGAGGGCTTTACTGTCCTGCAGCAATGTCCCATGGCTGGCTCCACAAGTTCTGGCCAGGAGAAAAACGGGGGCACAGGGATAGAGAAAATGCTAGGGCCCTCTTGGAGGGAGAATGGGAGTGGAATGTGGGGGCTCAGGTCCTAATACCAACTCAAGTCTCCTAATGTGTGGGGATACCCTGGAGGGCCAGACAACTCTGCCTTTCTGAACTGCCAGGAATGGGGGAAAACAACCCCTGCTTGGCAGCCAGGGGAGTACAGCTGGTGTGGGAGGAAGTGGAGGTAGAGGTGAAGGCCTGCAGTTGGCTGAAGGACACTGAATACCACATCACCTCTCACCTCTACCCCACAGAGTACCCTGTGTATGCTCCACCCCAGGGAGCTGATCCCTGCAGTAATTTCAAATGGCTTCTAAGAAGAGAGGGTCAGCCCTTCCCAGTTCCCCCCAGATGGGGCAGGCTGCCCCCTACCCCTCACAGCACCAAGATGACGAAGACCAAAGACCTGCCACTGGATGGGCTGTGGAGGCAGGAGTTCCAAGGAAGTGAGGCAACAGCCAGGGAAATAAATTAATAAATACAGCTGGGAGCAGCTGGGAAAGCCGCTTCACCTCTGAGCACTGATCCCTGCTTTCCACTCCAAGCGTCCCCGAGGTTTTGGTGAGTGGAGGAGGGACTACAGTTTGGAATACGGGGAGCCTTCACTTGGGACAGGCTTCTGGAACTCAGAGTCTGTGTTCCATGCGCCGCTCCACGGCTCGAAGCAACAGCTCTGAGTATTGCTCTAGCAGGGCCTGCGTTTGCTCAGCTCCCACAGACCCAGGGCTCCCGCCTGGGCTGGACAGCGCTACACCGGCCAGGGCCTCTAGCTCCTGCCGCACTGAAGAGAAGGTGTCTCTCAGGAGCTGAGTGATCCGACTTTGCTCCACTGAGGGTGTCTTGCAGCTGGCCACCTGCAACAGGAGCCCCAGAAGTAAGTTGGAGAGGTCTGTCAACATATGTAAAAGGGAGGGGCCCCAGCTGGGTCTAGCCTACTGTAGAAGGAACTGGCTGGGAGTGCCATACCCCAAGATCAGCAAGTATGACCAGGGGATATGAAATGCAGGCAGACTCCAGGGATGACCCCAAAGGAGAAGCCCATCAGATTATGGAGCCATCTATATCTTGTTAGCAACTCCTTACTACTCATGCAAACTCCACTTTCTCTCAAAGCTTACGCCCTATTGGACTGTCCCCTATGTTTAGGGTGGCCAAATGATTTTTGGATATGAAAAGGGATACGATTAACAATTAGGTTGGGACGACAGGCACCAACTGGGATTGTCTTGAGCAAACTAGGACATACAGCCTCTCTGTGCCTCACATTCCTGTCTGAGGGAAGTCTCCAGCTCTTAACTAGAAATGACCGAAAGAGGCTGGCCTGGCCTCTAACCCCCTCACCTACTCTGCCCAGAATGTTCTTGAATGCTCCACCCTGTCAGCGGAAGAGCTTTATCATTAGTGTTCTGGACACCCAGCTATCTGAAACACCTAGCACTACTGACACGCTCCATCCTCCCGCTGGCCGGTGCCCAACGCTCACCAAGTGGTAGAGCCGCACGGCCTGGCACACATTGCCACGGAGCTCTGCCACAAGTTGTTCACACTGCTGCAGGCTCACCGTCGGTTCTGAGAGGGATAGATACAGCTCAGTATGGCCCACAAAGCTGCCCTTTCAGGCCTTCCCACCCAGGGGTGCTCAGAACAGGCGAGGCCTAGCCCTCGGCACTGCACCCCCTACTTGCCCCCATCCATTACGCTTGCCTTCTTCCCTCCCAACACTCTCCCTAACACCATATAGACAAAGTCCAGAGGAGAGGGCCAGCCCCAGGGTCCAGAAGGCACTGAATGGGTAAGTGGGTCACAAGGAAATCATGAAGGTTGGCAGGAGTGTCTCACCATCAGGGGTGTGACTTATGGACCGAGACAGGAGCGGACAGGACGAAAAACGCCAGAGGCTGGACGCATAGAAATGGGATGGAGCCAGAGAGCGGCCAACAGAGACGGGAGAGAGAGGATGGGGCAGGAGGTGAAAGCTGGGGAGCTGTGCACACCTGAGTCCTGGCTCAGGGCTGCCCCTGGCCTGGTGCATTCCGTGGGGTTGGGAGTCTTCTCAGGGGGTGGGGGTTGCAAGTTCTCAGGGCCTCGGAGGAGGCTGCTGACTGGCAGTTGCTGGGCACAGGGGCTGTTGGGCCCAGGATGAGCCTGGTACTCTGTCCTAGGCCTGGGAGTGGTACCCTCCCCCAAACAGGGCCGTCTCTCAGATGTACCGTGAGCCTTTCCTAGGCCCACTGGGAAGCCAGGCTGTTCTGCCTCACCAGGGGGCCGGCCCTTGGTTACAGGTGAGAATGTAGCCAGGGTAGGGCGGTCGGGCAGTGGTTTGGGGATGTCCAGGACCAGGTGAGCCCGGCTGGGCAGGGCCAGCTTGCTGAGTGGTGAGACTCGGATGGGGGCAGGAGCTTGAGGTTCAGCCACCAGGCCCAGGTTCTCCCCAACAGAGATACTGCGAGATATCTTGGCCATGGAACTGGTGGTTGGGTTCTGGTAGGAGCGGGGCCGAGACGGACGGCCATCAGCCTGGGGCAGGGTACCCAGGCCATCCTGAGCCTCAATCTCCCGTGAGAGCAATGGGCCTGGTGAAGGGACCTCATCTGCAGAGGAAACAAGAGATATATGCAGATCAGGTGGCGAGGAAGGCATCCCAGGAGCTAAAACCCAACCCCTAGGAACTGCTATTCCCCTGCACATGCCCACTAAGGGACACCCACTGGCAAGCACAATGACATATCAGAGCTACACCAGGCCCTCCTTTCTCCAGCATGCACACATGTTCCACACCCCCCACACCCAGGAGCTGAGCCCACCCAGTTCCTCACCCTGTGGCACCAGACTGTGCACAGATTGGGCTTTTTGGAGTCCAGCTAAGGGGCTGGCTGTGGCCACTCTCTTGGGAGCCCAGCTGTTATCAGGCTTGAGACGGCGTCGTGGCAACAGCACAGGGGCTGCCTGCTGGGGGCTGGGGTTGCCAGAGGAGGGTTCCACCTCTGGGGGTGCTCCTGGGGGACTGGCACCACTGCCTCTCAGTTGCTCACCAGATGCCTGTGGCACCTGGACTGGTCTCGACATCAATGCCAGGCTTGAGGAGGATGGGGTTGGTTCCCTACAGGGAAGAAATGTGGAAGAAGGCCCAGAGAAGGCTCAATGATCCTCCCTGCCAAAATGGTGAGAAGCTCTCACAGCACCAGAGAGGCATTAGGAGGGAAGGGCAGGCACAAAGCTAGACAGGGTCGGGGAGAAACCAGTTGTCCCCAAACCAGGAGTGCAAAACACCCCTGGGTATAGGAAGACAGAACTTTGGACACAGGAGGGCTGCATGCTGCCCCAGAGGCAGGAGCACTGGGAGGTCAGGAGAGCCAGGGCTGCTGTGGGGAGAGGGCACTGTACCTGAGTGGGGGGGTCTGTGCTTGCAACAGGAATCGTGCTGAGATGCTCCGAGACTCTGTCCTCTCCGGTACCCGGACCGGGCCCCCTGCCAAGGTCATAGATATCGTGAATTAAGGCAGAAATCTAGCCCTTGTCCCAGATTCTGACTCCCTAAGAAGGAAACCCGAAGGCATTGCCTGTCCTTGGACCATTCCTCTCAGGCAGACAAGGAGGCGAGAAGGACAGATTGCAGTGACCAAATGCTGGCCTGACCACACCTGGAGCAGCTCCATTGGCCAGAGTCTCAAAGTGCTGTTTTAGAAACTGTTCCTGATCCGGGGTATGGGGGCTGCCCTCATGCAGCCCATAGAGGCCAGTGCCTCCCTCTTCTTCTTCCTCTTCTTCATCACCCTCGCCTGGCTCTTCAAGGTCTGAGGAGATGCCATCCACACTCAGGGGCTCCGTGCTCTCGGAGTCTGGATGTGAGGGCAGGGAGAGAGGCATCATGCTGTACTCATCTGTCCCCTGAGCCTCCACCCCCACCTAGTTCACTGACGCCTCCCCTTGGGGCTGCAGCCTCACCTTCATTGGGGTGCTCAGGGCTGGAAAGACAGCTGCTGCTGTAATCCATAGAGCAGGCACTGTCAGGGCTGTGCTTTTCTGAGCCCCTGCGGCCTGGGTACATTCTGCCCAGGGTACCTCGGGCTGGAGCCTGCACCTGGAACTCACTGCCAGGAAGGCCAGCAGGGGGAAGAAAAGGTAGTGAGAAGAGGTGAGTGGCAGCCTCACTAGACTGCTGCCTGTGAGCAAGACTTGGGATGAGGCAGCAGTGAGGTGGCAGGCAAGCCCTGAGTATCCTGGAGGCCAACCCTCCCAACTAAAACACACTCAGAGGGAAGGGAAGACTGGGGGCTGCCTGGCCCTACGAGGTCTGGCCAGGGCAGGACCCTTGCCTGGTATCCATGGTGGGGCTGTCACTTGGCTCCGGGTAGACAATACCATCTTCCATGGGTGCAGGTTCCATATCTTGGGCAAAGACCCCTTCCTCTTGTGATAACAATTGAATAATGTGGGGGCAGGAACAAGGTTGGGAAGTTTGAGGCCGAGGGGGCTTTTCATTCTGAGAACACACAAAGGGACATTACTAGGGCTGCTGATGTGAGAAGTGGGCCTTGGAGAAGAGGTGGGGGTGGGCAAGGATTTGGTGTGCACCAATTCTGGGGGAAGCTGAATACTCCAGCTCTGAGGACAGATGCCAAGGAGCCAGGCTGGGTCCAGCTGATGAAGTAAGCTTCTAAAAGAACTATATTAATATTATGGGCTGCCAACCTCCAGCCTCCACTTAATACCAAGAGTCCTCCAAGGAACCCAGCCCAGGGCAAAGGCCACCCAACCCCCTCCTACCCTGATCACCATACCACATGGCCTAGCCAACCCCATCCCATCCTTGCAGCTCAGGTAACTCATGTGCCACAGGGCAAAGCAAGCGTAGCTGGATCAGTGCTCAGGCCTCAACTGTTGGCATGAGGCTGGCTAAGGCTCCTTGAAGATCTCCAGAGAGCTAGGAGAAAACTGGCTCACCTGGCCAGTATGTGAAGACTCAGGGGCCTGCTGACCATGCTTCCCAGCACCAGATGGGGTCATGGCCAGTGAGTCCTGGCTGGGGCCCCGAGGGCTTGGGGCCAGTGTCTCCAGCTGCCGCAGGTCCAGCATGGAGCGAACACTTAGTTCTACACCTGGCTGAGCCCAGCGCCCCCTTCTTCTGGGTCCTGGGTTGGCTGCAGGAGCTGGGTCCAGGAAGTCCACCGTCTCCTGTGCCTGGTGGGGGTTGTGAAGGGGGAGGGTAACAATAACAAGCAAACAGTAGTATCATCAAATACTCATGTATCTCTTACTGTGTGCCAGGCACTTTACATGTATTAGTTCATTTCATCCTCACAACAACCTTTTGAAGTAGGTCCTACTATTATCCCTAATTTTACAGATGAGAAAACTGCAACACACAGAGCTTGAGTAATTAGTCCAAGTCCCATGGATAATAAGTGGCTTGCAGGTTAGTCTGGCTCTAGAGTTCATGCTTTTAGCTCTGATATAGGAGCTTCTAGTCCCAGCTTCACCTGGTGTCATGGACACCTCAGAGCTAGGAGTCTCTCAAAGTCCCCTACTCTGAGGACAGCCCCAACAGGGCCCCGAAGTCCCTTCATAGCAACAAGGACAAACCTATAACTGGGGCTTGAGACCCCTGCCCTGGTCAGAATGCACCAGAGACACCACCCACCATCACTGTGAAACTGACGCTGATGACAGAAGGGCCGGTGCTTGAAAGCCCATCACAGGACAAGTGAGGGCTGGGCTGCTGTGGGGCTTGCTCTGAAAGCCTTTACACCTTCTGGCCACCCTGAAGTAGTCACTCAGTTATTGGTTCTCTTATGGCCTTTTCCTTCTAACTGTCCTGGAAGTTCTGAGCTTACCTCCTAACTGGGGTCTTTAGAAGTGCTGTATCTCCAGATTTCTGCTCTTTGGACCGTTGATGTTCCTGGACTTGAACCCTAACCATTTGGCTCAGACATTCTTTTTCTACTCCCCACCTTAAGCTGTTCTTTGATGATATTTCCTCCCAAGCACCAGGCAGCTGATCAAGTGAAGCATTTCTCCTAGTGGTGACCAACCCTTGTGGTCCATCCACCTCATCTGGTCCACAAGAAGGAAATACCTGGGCTTTCTTCTTCCCTAACCCAGGACCAGCCCAGCTGCTTGAACTCCCCTACCAAGGTCTTCCTTGGACACAAGAGTGGAGCATGTGGGCAGACTCCATGCCCCACTGCCTCACTGCCCCAATGGCAGGGCCCCAATGCCCCCAGAGGGCCCTGCTTTCACCTCCCTTTGTCTCCTGTAACCTTGGAAGGACACCGTTTTAACAGTGGCGACTTACCCGACTCATCTCCCAATGAGACAGGCTTCGAGGCAGAGCTGGGCTGGGGACTGAGGCTAGACAGAAACAGGCAGTAGGAAGGAGTGTCACCTGTCCACCCACCCCTGGATCCCTGGCCCCACATCAGCCCATACCCTGTGTGGCCACAATAATGCCCCAGTTTCCTCAGCTCACCCCCAGTCCCAGTAATATCATATCTAGCCATTACACCAAGTGGTGTGTCTGGCCCCAAACCCAACCGCCAAAGACCTGGCTCTTTCTTGGTATTCTTGGAAAGGATAGGCAGAGCTGGAAGTTCTTCTTCTTCAGTACCCTCGTCTTCTCCCTCCTTGTCACTGTCTGATGAGAGAACTGGTCCAGGAGAGAACATTGATGGGGGCTGGTGCCTGAGTACAAGACAAGGAAGGTCACAGGGAGAGGAGACTCAACGTGGGAAGAGGCCAACATCATGGGTCTTTGTGTAAGCAGCAAGGTCTTGGAAGATACAGGGTTGCTGAATGCCAAGTCCAGAGCACGGAGAGGAGCAGTGAGATCACTGCAAGCCATCTGGACACCCACTCATCACTTGCCCGTATTCTGTTCTCACCGGTTGGGTCCAGCAGGCTTTTGGGGAGAAGATGGTCCTTGCTGCTTGGCCCCTCGCTGACGCTGGCGCAGCTCGGCCAGACGCTGCCTCATGCTGATGGTCATCTCAGAGCTCAGGCGCCATACAAATATGCAGCTGGGGTAGAGCCACAGAGTTAGGTGAGGGAGGGGTAGGGTAGGGCTCTGCAGGTGGCAGCACCATTAGTTCTCCTTCTCCACTGGCTGGCAAGGAGACCAGAGCCACCTTCCACTGCCCAGTCAGGCCCAGCCAAGAAATGTCCCTGTTCAGCCTCACTTCCCGGAGACATCACTGAGATGAAGAGAGGGTGTTTGTAGCACAGAGGAAGAACCTGTCTCTCAAGGAAGCTGGCTTCTACTCACCTGTCCCCTGACACAGAGATGAGATGTTTGCAGTCATTACTAAATTTCATGCCAGTGACAATCTCTGTGAAGAAAAAAGAATATGGTCTATGAACAACCCTGAGTCCCCAACCAAGGAGGTCCTGTCTGTCCCAGCAATGGGGATGGAGCTTGGCTGGAGGGTAGGGTAGGTAGCTCTGCTGGGTCCCACGAAACTACGGGAAGAAAGAGTAAAGTTCCAGGAGTATTAGGGCTATACTCACCTGAGTGGCCAAACATGGTGGCCACACACTCCCCTGAGGAAAAGTCAAAAATAGAGAGGTTCTTGTCAGAACAGCTGGTGGCGATGTAGATCCCCGAGGGGTCTGTCTGCACCTGAGGAGTGGGACACACAGCTAGAGGAACAGGAGAAGTGCCAGCCCCTCCCCACCTAGTACCCCTGTTCCAGCCCCTAGCCCAGTGCCTACCCTACTGGGCCCTTACCTTAATGAGCGTGCCATCCTCACCCTGTGACCCTTTAAATAGCTTCTTCTGCTTCCCACTGCTGATGTTAAATATCCTATAAAGAAACACACTCTCATTCACACAAGGAGGAGGTGAGGAGCAAGCCCACGTGGGTGGTAGAAATGCCAGTATTCACTCCCAGCCTGTTCTCTCTGGGAGCTACTCCCCAACACCAAAGGGGCTACCACTTCTTGGGTGAGACACAGTACTCATTCTGTAGGCTCAAGGGGGTGCAAAGTCCTGGACAAAAAGATAGATGTGGTAACTTTGCTGCATGGAGCTGAGCCCCCAGGGCGATGGGGGAATGTGGTCAGACAGTCTGAGAAGGGGATGCCCACCGAATATTTCGGTCCTGACAGCCGATGGCCGTGTACTTCCAGCTGGGCTCCACATCCATGTCATAGAGGGTCGTCTTCCGTACCACGTGGTGTGTCCGTGTAAACTGTACTCCATCTCCAGACTGCAGGGGTGGAGTACGTGGGCAGACCCACACCCAAACCTCACAAGACCCAGAGAACCCTACTTTCACCTCCTTTCCCCTCTTTTAACCTCAGGCAGGGGAATGGTAGAGACCCCACTGCACACCCTGCCCCTTTCAGGAAAGCCCAGTGCCCTCACCTTCTGTGCAGTACGGAAGTAGATGCTCTTGTCTGCTCCACAGCTGATCATGCGGACTTGCCCATCGCTGGCTACAGAGAAGGGGAGCCTAGCTATTCCCACCATTCTCACCACATGGGGGAAGCCTTTCCTCGGCCTTTCCTCCCTATGTTACCCCTATTGAGCTACTCTCCAAGGCTAGGACAACCAATTAAATCAGGATGCTTCCCTCCAAACCCAAGTTTTCCTTTCTCCCCATCCTCAGCCCAACCTGCTTGGCTCCCTTGGACTGAGAGTCTACATTCCACCTGTGTTCCCACCCAGGTCCAGACCTCTGGCTGCTGTCCAACACTTCCACTCCCCCACAACTAACAGATCTTTCTCATGGAGGTGGGAGGCTGGTAGCAGTGGGGCTGGTGGCAGGTGGCAGGATGTGTCTCCATCGCCCTGCCCCCACCTGCAAACTTGACAGCAGTGATGGAGGATGAGTGCTCATCCAGAGTCTGCTGTAGGCTGTACTCCCGCCCAGCATCCAGCACATGGATCAGCCGGTCCCGGCTCGCTGATGCTAGCAGCTTCAGACCTAGGGTTGAAAGAACTCCATAAGCCCATCAATGCCTTGAGCAGGCCCTTATCTGGACCTGGCAAAGAGCCCCAAGGGAACTGAGCCCCATATCCCTAAGCCACGTGAAACATGAAGCAGGGATGGAGCTGCCCTCCTCTAAACCTGCAAAGACATCAAAAGAGCCAAAGGATAATCGGCCCCACATCCAAGAGCCTGGTCAGGTATAAGTGGCACTGCCAGGACTGGAGAGCCCTGCCCCATGCTGGGCTAGACACTGGGCATTCTCCTTACCCGTGTCTGGCTTAGAGTACTCCAGGCATAGAATCTCTGAGTCATGGGCCTCCACCTTCAGCATCTCACTCAGGGACTGCAATTCGTGCACCCTGTAGAGATGAAGAGAGGTGGGAAGAAGTCACTGCCAAGCTGCAGGAGGGGGGACTCACCCCCCTTCATCTGCTACATCTTCTCCCCCAATCTTTTTTTTAATTTTTGAACTTTTCGGCTTAGATAAAAATTGCTAAAAGAATACAGAGTTCCCATATTTCCCTTACCCAGCTTTCTCTAATGTTAACATCTTACATAATGATAGTACGTTTATTAACACTAGGAAATTTACATTGGTACAACAATATTAAAGATTTGTTCAAATCTCACCAGTTTTTCCACTATGTCCTTTTTCTTGACCCAGGATCTTATCCAGAGTCCAAATTACATTTAGTTGTTATTTCTCCTTAGACTCCTGTAGTCTGTAACGATTCAGTCTTTTCTTACCTTTCATGACCTTGACATTTTTGAAAAGTATTGATGAGTTACTCTGTCGTATGTATCTCAATTTGAATTTGATGTTTTCTCATGATGAGATTGGGTTTACGCATTTTTGGCAAGAATACCACAGACACAATGTTATGTCCTTCTCACTATATTGTATTATGGGGTTCATGATGTTGAAATGAAGCTGTTAACCTTGATCCCTTAGTTAAGATGATTTCTGTTGGGTTTCTTCATTATAAAGTTATTATCTTTCCAATGTAAATAAATATCTTATTCCCCACCCTTTTTGAGCCAAACCTTCCTAAAGCAGTCCTTGGGCTAAATACCCAGCCTGCACCACGGGAGGCAGTCGGTACCCACTGCAGCCCTGGCATTACCTAAGTGTGCCCATACGGTCCCCTGAAGCTAGATGCTGTCCATTGGGGCTGATACACACAGAGCGGATGCCCACACGGGGATCCACCAGGGACCCATCAGCTTTGTCTCCTCCAGGCAGCTCAGTGTCCAGCAGGGCCTGAGTGTTCCCATCCACATAGATGATCTTAATGAGGTCCTGGTGGAACAAGTCAGAAGAGGCAGATGAGGCAGGCCTGACTCAGCAGAGCTGCAGGGGAGAGAAAGCTGGGCAAGATAAACACTTAGCTCATAGAGCACAGCCAAGTAAGGGCAGGAAGATCAAGGTCTGGGCACCTGGTTCCTGAGAACAAGGTGTGAAAGCTGTGGGGATGCGGGTACTAAGGGTGAAGTGGGGGCCCCGAAGCTTAGGGCTCACATTGCTGAGGATGTTTCGGTGCAGGGTGGAGCCATGTACTCCGGAGCTTTCTGTGTTCCACAGGCGGATGGTGTTGTCTGAGGAACAGGTAATGAAGGAACTGGGGGGCAGGCAGGCCTGGTTACTGTCCTTCACCTCAGGATAGACCTGAAAGGGCAGAGGGGACAGAGTTAGACTTCCATTTAGGGAGCAGTCCTTTGCCTGCCCAAGGAGATGGAAGGGAATGAGATGAAAGAGAGTATACTGGCCATGACTTAGCCCGGTGCCCGTCACATAGTAGGCAGGCAAGGACTGTTACATACCCTTCATAACTGCTAAGGGAAAGCACATTAACCAAGCACCTACTATGTACCAGGCACTCTTCTATGTCTCCCACTTACATTATTTCAGTTTATTCTTAGAACAATTAGATGAATTAAGTACATCATTTTATAGTTAAGGAAACAGAGGATTAGGCAAGTTCAGTAACTTATCTAAGATCACTGAGCCCAGGATGAGGCAAAACTCATCCTGGGCTGGACAGGGACACACTGGAAGAAGCCTGAGATATTTAAGCACCAAAAATTCAAGCTCAATCCCCAGGACGCATCACAGGGATGTCACTGGAGAAGGAGGGAGGCAGCAGGAACATATGGTTATACTTGGGGATCCCTACTTTTTGTCCTCACAATGCTATCCCAGCAAACCTGGTCAGTATCCAGCCAACCAGCCCAGCCCTCATACCTCCACACTCCAGACGCAGGAGGAATGGTACAGAGCCGAGTACACCTTGCCCACTTTCTTGGGATCTCTCACGTCCCAAACATAAATGCTGTGGTCATTATACACACAAGACAGCCACTGATTAGTAGGATCGAAGGTCAAGGCAATGGTGTCTGGATACCTGGCATTGGCCACTCCAGAGAAGAGGCGACTGTAGGGGGAGAGGACAGGGCAAACTGGTGAGACTGGAGGGAATAAAAACAGAAGCCAACCCACAAAGAAAGGAGCAGAGCATGGGAGCCCTCTCCAGACCTGCAGGTTGGGAAGCAGTTGCTTCAGAAAGAAAAAAAGCAACCCCTAATGGCCATCAGCTGGGAGTGAGCCAGCACTGGCTGCTGGGCCGTGGTGTTCTCCCGATGAACACAATTTCACAGAATACCAATGTCAGACAAGATGCGTCTGTGGCTATGATGGGGCAAAACAAAAACAAGACCCCTCTGTGCACAGATAAAAACAAGGTCACCACATAAACCACAAAAATGACCAAACATCACCCTTTCCCATCGACAAGGTTGATGGCTGCTTCTTTACCAATTATAGCTTTAGCCTCACACTTTTCCTTCACCTTGGAGATAAAAATTATCAAGATGTTCAACTGTAGAACTGCCCCCACTTCCTGACAGCATCCAACCAGAGCAACACTTCAATCCCTTGAACCATTCCTAAAATCACCTAAGGCAAGCCCAAATAATAAGCCCCTCCTAACCCCCACTTACATGGAGAACCCCCAGAACCCTCACAGTTCACCATGGTGTATAGTCCCCTTGGTTGCAACAAATACCAATAAACCCAAATTTGTCTCAGAGGTGTTTCTGGTAATCTTTGGGTTATCAGTACACTCTTTATCTTGTTCCCTAAAGGCTAGGCACAGGGTATAGGCTCTGAATGGAGGAAGTGAGTACCACAGTGGGGGCCCACGTAGCTCACCTGGCCTCAGTGATGCTGGCAATGTCTGTCCCCAGGGCATGGGGTCGGGGCAGGGTGCTAAGGAAGTGCAGGTTAGAGGGGTTGAAAAGGCGCACGGTGCCATCAGCACAGCCACAGAAGATGTAGTCTTGGCTCACAGAGATGCAGTGGGCCACTGTGGTCTGTGGGCAGAGTGGCTCAGGTCAGCACGGGCCACCTGCTCACTTAGTCTTCTCTCCTCCTCCCCAACCTCTCACCAAGTCACCTGCCAAGAGAGACCAGCCAAGGCGAGGGCAAGGGAAAAGCAGCCCAGCTGCTCTGTGCTGAGTCCCTCAGCTGTCATCTAGAGATGTCCCTCCCTCTAGCAGCAGATGGCCAGTGGGCCTACAGCCCTGTGCAGTTGGGGGATGGGAATTAGGGACCTTTCTAAGGCACTGGAGGATTTGGTAAAGAGGATAAAGTAGGAAAAGCCCAGCAAAGAGAAAGAAATAGCATGAGAGAGAGAAAGGAAAGTGTAGGCACCACTTACTGTGAAGCTGTCTGTGTTCTGAGCAGAAGAGGAAAGCAGGGGAGAGAGAGACAGAAAGAGAGAGAGCAGAGAGGAGGCAGTTATACAGACCACCAGGGGCTGGAACTGGGCCAAGCTCTAGCTCCCCCAAGTTTCTTTCTCCTGGGATCCCCTCTTGCATGCATGAAGGCCCATCCCCTAGTCTGGAGTGCCAAGAACCCACTCTCTGCTGAGCTGAGACATGGGTAGTCCCCACCCCAAAGGACAGAGGTACTTACTCTCAGCTCCACCCACTTGTCCAAAAGCCTCCGATCACTGAACTCGCATAGCAGCCCAGACGACGTGATGCAGAAAGTGCTATCTGCCTTCTTTCCTCGGCCACAGGCCACATCAGTGAACAGGTTGTTCCGTAGTTCCCCCAGCAGCCCTGAGCGGCCCAGCAGGGGCACAGTGGCATTTACCTGTGGAGACACACTGCTGTTATCCATCTACCCACCCCAGAGCCTCCCTCTGGAATCTAGGTCCTAGGAGAAGAGGAGGGGAAGCCTCAAGGCCTCCTTGCTCTTTTGAGACTCCTCCTCAGCCCAGACAGCATCTGGCTCACCCAAAACTTCCACGTGACTGCTGAGAACACAGAGAGAGGCCCAGGTGGAGCAGAGTCTCCTGGGGTGTGCTGAGCAGCCCCTGACCCTGGTGGCTACTTCCAGCCTTAGCACCTCACCTTTGACGTCTTGCTGTCATCAAGATACCAGAATTTGATGTGCCGGTTGCCTGCAGTGACAAAGTAGCTGCAATCTTCAGAAAAGGACACTGCTGTTACTCGACTGGATACCTTGTTGGAGGCCACTACAATGTTTTTCTGGGGAGAAAGCCCAAGGGAGAATCAAGGCTCTGCCTCTTGGGGATAAGAGGCTCAGAAAATGGAAGAGAGTTAGAAAGAATTTGTACTTGAAAAAAATGTTCCTTTCCAGGATTTACTGGTCAGAAAAAGAAGGGTGAGGAGAGAATCCCTTTCTCAAGGAGTTGAAAAGATTCATTTCCTCTAGAGGTACTTGAAGGCATAAAGCTAGCCCCTTCTGCCAACATGCTTGGCTATACAGTTGCACTTTTCTTTCAAATAATTTCTAGAATGAGACAGAGATCAGTAGGATGGAGAGAAGCAGCTCAGGTGGGCAGCTTCCTGACTCCCCAGCTGATAGCTGTACCCCATGGGGCTGCCAGATCATCCTACCCAGCCCACTCACCTTCCAGGCCCAAACGTTGACAATCATGTCATGCTGGTAGCCCACAGAGACGATGTACTTGGCGCTAGGGGAGAAGGCCACACAAGCCACCCCATATTTATGCTCTTGCAGCTCTGCCACCTGACTATGCTCGGCCACGTCCCAAACCCGCACGGCAGGCATGTGCCCACTCTGCAAGGAGGCAAAAACTGGAAGTGAGGACCACAGGCTGACAGCATCCCTTTGCCTTTCAGGGTGGGGGCCCACCTCCTCAGCTACCAGATACCATCTAATGACCTCTGGCCAACAGTCAAGAGCAGGGTGCTATACAGGGCAAGGTATAGAGGAAACATGATAAACAGCTGAGGACAACATTGACTACCAGAGAGAAAGCGGCCCCAGATGTTATTCAGTATGTCTGCGTGGGGGTCTGTACCTCTGTGCTTGTTCAAAGCTCCTGAGTGATTCTGACAGGCAGCCAGGGTTGAGAACCACTGCCCTATCTCTGCTCCCTCTGCCTCCCTGCAACAGAACACCCAAGGGCAGAGGTGCTCCTTGTGTGCCCAGCAGGGGGCCTCCAGGGATAAGGAATATTTAAGGCAGTGTTTTTTTGGTTTTTTTTTTTTTGTTTTGTTTGTTTGTTTTTGTTTGTTTTGTTTTTTTTTTTCCAAAGTGTGCTTCCCTAACTAGCAGCATCAGCATTACCTGGGAACTTGTTAGAAATGCAAATTTTGGGGTCCCATTCCAAACCTATAGAATCAGAAACTCTGGGGACAGGCCCAGCAATGTTTACTTTAACAAACTCTCCAGGTGATTCTGATGCATGCTGAAGCTTAAGAATCACTGTTTTAAGGTATAACAAAACCCAGGAATTGGCATTTGTTTAGAAAGACACAATGACAGCAGCCTTAATGACGCCTATGACTGTAGCTCTCTGCTGAGGCCAAGCCACCCACCCTCTTCCCAGTACTGCCACCCCTCTTCCTCACTCACCTCTCCAGTGACCAAGTACTTGCCATCAGGGGAGAAGGCAAGGGCAGTGATGGTTTTCCTACAAGAGATGGGGCAGGTTCAGAGGGGCACTGGCAGCCTGGCCTAAGCCCAGCCCCTTCACGATCTCTCAAAAGGTGAGAGCAGCAGACACCAATGGCACATGTCACACTTCTCTATCTGGCTCTGGGGCCCAGCCAGGTCCCAGCCCCCAAAGCCACAGAGACCCCAGACAGTGCCCTGCTCACAGCCTCCAGGAAGAAGAGGTACTCCTTGAGGGCCCAGGCCCATTTACCTGGAACTGTTGAGGATATGGTGCTGTTTGTGTTTCCGGGGGTTGAACAACACGACCACACACCTGAGGAGATGAGTGAGATGACAAGCTTAGCACCAAACCATAGCTCTCCCAGGAGGCCCCAGGCCACCTGACACTTCTGGTCACCCAGCAGAGGGAGCTGGGTTATGCAAACTCAGGGAGGCTGCACTGCTTTCTCCCGGCAACCTGTTCTTGCTTCTTTCCCCACCTGAGAGGGCCTATCTCTGTAGCCCCACGAGGGTGAAAGGGCTCCCTAGAAGCTGATCCCCACCAGGTCCATACACACCAGCCCTATCTCTGGTCATACCCACAAAGGGCAGTAGGAACACAGGCCTTGCATGTACCCCAGGTATGGGTGTGGGAGGGAAGAATAAATGTGATTTGGGCAAAGCAGGCCTCAGGTGTACAGTCCGTTCGACTGCTTGGGGCCACACATGTATGAAGCATTTGTGCTCTAAGGATGTATGCCCATGTGTGTACTTGGCAGGAGCTGGCACCCTTCACCCTCCACATGTTGGACAAGGAACGGGGTGAGACGAGGCCATGAAAGGGTGCAGAATTATAGAGAGGCTCAGTAAGATGGGGTGGGGGTGCAAAGCCAGCCTGAGAGGGCCTGGGAAAGTGGCACAGTGCCACAGAGCTTCTGGGCCCTGCCCTGAGAGTCCCTGGGCCCAAGGAACCCAAGAAGAGCCTTCCTGACTGACAGAAGGAGACAACTGGGCACTCTGCCTGCCTTGCAGAGAAGACAAGGGCAACCTCTCCAGCCAAGCAACAAAGCTACTGGATGGGGTCACGTCCTGACTGGCTTTCTAGAGGCAGCTCCAGAAAACGAAACTGAGTGGCAGGAATTCGGGCAAGAAGACAAAAACTGACAGCCAGGCAGTGTTCTCGTTAGCTTGGCTACCAGCAGGCCCTTGCCCCATTGCCCCTCTGTCTCACCTCTTCACTAACACTAGAACTAGCTAACAAGAGCAAGGCTAGAGGCCGTGACACCAGGAAAAGGATGGAGGAGAAAATGAGCACACTGCGGCTTCCCCCAGACCCAACCTTCTTTAGTGGGAAGACCACTGCTGGCTGGAAACATGAAGGAGGGTGAGTGCAAGTTGCTAGTGAGTGTTCAGCATCTTGGGCTCAGTAAGGCAATTCCCCAGGTAATCTTCCCTGGGAGTACTGGGACGTCAGTGTGACCAAATATGCCCAGAACTGCCAGGCTGACCAACAGCTGTGGAATTCCTGAGTCCCACCATCTTCTCCTCTAAACCCCCCAACCCCTCCTCACCATTTTCTTTCTCCTCTCCCCATTTCCTTCTGCTTACTCCTTTCTCCTTTCTCTTTTTACACCAACTTCCAGTCTCCTGCCTTCCCTTCTAGAATGCCATGGTCAGGAGGGTTTTTAAAAATATGATAAAACAAGATGGCTTTGGAAACTCTAGGCCCCATCACTCCTGAAGAGGTGCATGAAAATTACAGCAGTTATAATTCTAGGTCTGTAGACTTAGACATTTAGATTTTAATACTTTATGCAGTGTTTGAAATATAATGCCCCCCAGGCCCACCACCATCATGAATTCAGAGCCCGGCAAGTTTTCAGTGGCTAACTGATGTCTTCTGACCTTTCTTGCAATCTGTGCTGCCCTGCTGAGGCCCTCTACAGGCCCATCTCTCTAGCAAAGGCTTCTATTCTGACTGGGTACAGGTTACCTAGCTTTCTGATTAGTTACATATGAACCATGGCAAAGGACTTCAGCTGAAAGTTGATCTGATTGAATTGACCCAATGTATAATCCAGCCAACCATATTCCAAATCCAGAAAAAGTGGGCTCTGTTTGTAAGCTTGTGAGTTTTCCCTTAAATTCATCATCCCAAAGCAGCACCGTGGCCTTTAAAGGGCAGTGCATCGGACTCTTAAAACACTTTCCAAGTCACGGCATACACACTGAGTCTTCTTGGGGACACAACAGCCTCTGTTTCCTCCTCCTCCTCAACTCAACTCCGTGGTGGAAGGACGGTGAACAGTGTGCATATGTGTTTGTGTGTGTGTGTGTGTGTGTGTAAAACACAATGTAGACAGAAAGATGACTGGTTAGAGGCAGAAGAGGCAACCTCCCCCTTCTCTAACGTTCCCCTGCCCCCAGAGAGCCTAAGCAAGTATCAGGTATGGAAGGAAGAACAAAGCAAGGGAGGCAATCACACAGAGGTAGGTCCTAAGCTGAAAACTTTATTGCTAATTATTTAAATTTGGAAACTATCCAACACAGAGAAAGACAGAGGCCAACTCATGGGCACAGCTCCATCTATGGGGACAATAATGCAGATGTCGAGGTGAGAGCAGAATGTCCAAGGAGGACCTGTTCTTAAAAACACTAAGGAGCCTCCTCAGTCTTCTCAGTAAACTTTGAGCAGCTACTCAGTCAGTTCGGGAGGGGAGGGTGGGGCAGAGTTTGCATCAATCTTTGGCCCTCCACCTCCACATTTCCTGACCCTGCCCGGGAGGGTGAGCCCTTGCAGCAGTGCTGGCTGAAATCTTCCACATGACAAGGGCTTGGGCTGGCCCAGCCAGCTGAGTCCCATAACTCAGAACCCGAGGGTGCAGAGAGATTGCTCACTCTTGCAGGGAGAAGATTAAGGCCTCAGTCCCTCCAGGCCTCAGCTTGGAGGAGTCACGTTGTGGAGCACTAGTGCCAGGTGCTGGGCCCACGGCCCAGAAAGGGGCAAGCCCTTAATATCCCCCATCTATGCACAGGTCCAGGCCTGCTGCCATCACAAAGAGCCCAGCAATCTCACAGAATCCACCTCCTACCACTCTCCACCCTCCAAAGACAGAGCCAAATGAACCCTGGGATGAGCTATGAATGGTGCAGCACAAATAGGGACTAGGATGCAGAAGGTTCGACCAGAGACCCTGTGACTTTGAATTTCTTCTTTCGGACCAGGTAAAATCAGAGGGTGACTCACAGGGGCATACTGAAGGTCCTTCCAGCCTTGCTCAAATGTCACCCTCTAGCCCCATTTATCATTATAACCCCACACCCACCACAGTCCCTATCACCCTTCACTGCTATTGCTTATACTTTTTCCAAAGCGCACATCAACTTGCAGTATTCCATATAATTTACTTTTGAAGGAGGGAGTCTATCTTCACACATGAGACTGCTACCTCTGTGAGGGTGGTGTTTCTGTGTTTTATTTACAGTTAAGTTCCCAGGGCCTAGAATATAAGCACTCAATAAATATCTGTAAATGAGTGAATAAACCTTTAAGTCACTAGCTGTAAGATCTCAAAGCCCTCACTGCCAAGGAGTCCCCTGAGTAGCAGACCTATGAACTAGGGCCACGGGGGCAGGTCCGTAATCTCCCATTTCCTAGGCATTTAGGACTTGCTGATGCTGGGGTACAGTATGGTGGTGGAAAGAGCAAGGACGCTGGGGTCAGACAGACCTCTCTACTAACATACTGTGTGACCTTGGCCATGTTCCTTCACTTCTCTGAACCTCAGTTTCCTCATATGTAAAACAGAAATAATATCTACCTCACAGGCCGGGCACGGTGGCTCACGCCTGTAATCCTAGCACTTGGGAGGCCGAGACAGGCGGATTGTTGGAGCTCAGGATTTCGAGACCAGCCTGAGCAAGAGCGAGATCCCATCTCTACTAAAAATAGAAAGAAATTATATGGACAGCTAAAAATATATATAGAAAAAATTAGCCGGGCATGGTGGCGCATGCCTGTAATCCCAGCTACTCGGGAGGCTGAGGCAGGAGGATCACTCAAGCCCAGGAGTTTGAGGTTGCTGTGAGCTAGGCTGACGCCACGGCACTCACTCTAGCCCGGGCAACAGAGCGAGACTCTGTCTCAAAAAAAAAAATATCTACCTCACAGAATTGTGAGAATTGAAGAAGATAATGTACAAAGTAACCAGCATGGCGAAGAAGATAATGTACAAAGTAACCAGCATGGCGCTCTCAGCCATCTTCCTGAAGGGTACCTGGTGCACCAATAACAAGGAAAGGGCTATCCAGGGGTCAGCAGTTGCAACAGGAACCCCAACTACAGTACCCCACACAGGGCTTGCTGGATACTAGTGACTCATCAGGGTCTTCAACCAGTTGTGGATCCCTCCAGATTCACATCCAAAGGGGAAGTCTTATAGCTTTAATTATTCCATGAGATAATGAGTCTAGGATGTTTCCTAGAGCATCTCTGGTTGTGGTCTTCTTTAGATATCTGGAATCCAATCCTTCCAAATGAATAACCCTCTTAGGCCAGGCCATGAAACCCACTGCCACCTCTGTTTCTGTGATACTCCCCAAAGGCACGGGAAAAGACTGGGTACTAATAACACAGTGAATTACATGGCCTCTGGTGTAGAGCTGTCAGCATGCTTCTCTCTGACCTAAGGACTCCAAACATGTTCCTTTCCTGAACAAGAGGCAAATACCTGTGAGCTGCAAGATTTATAAACCAGGTCAACACGCAGTGTCTACACCCACTTTTCATTCATTCTGGTCTAGCCACCATGGCTGCTGGTTAGCTCCTCAAACAAGTGAATTGACTCCACCTTTCCTTAGGACCTTTGTATTAATACTTGATGTTTCCTCCATCTGAAACTCTTTGATGACACATCTTCACTTGTTGATTCCTCCTTGTCATTCAGATATCAGCTCAACTGTTACCTGTCACTAAACCTTGACCAGCCAATCTTAAAGTAGCCCTACCTCCAGCTCCCAGTTATTCACTTACCCTCTGTATATCACCCTGTTTTATTTTCCAGAACACTTATCACTCTCAGACATTATCTTGCTCACTTATTTGTTTGCATGTTAACTGTCTGCTTGCCCTTCTTGAACCTAAACCCCCAAAAGCAGGGACCCTGCCTGTCTCACTCACTGCTGTATCCCTGGTGTCTGGCCCAGAACAGGTTTTCAACAAATATCTGCTGAACAAATGAATGAATGCATAGATGGACAAACTGGGGAGGAAGTAAGGGGGTTTCAGGTGTGAGATATACAGGGAAACCAGCAGAAAAGGCACTGAGGGGACTGATGCTTATGTGTGTTTCTGTGCACGATTCCATCAGGGCACCAAATCCAAGCCTTCTTTCCCCTCAGGTCCACCTGGTCTCTCCACTGTCCCCACAAACACCCATGCAGGGCTCACTCCGGAGAGTAAGAAGGTAGCGCTGTGTTCCTTCAGCTCAGATATCACTAGAACACAGTTCGGGAGGAGACTCTGTGACTTCGTGTCTGATCTAATGCTTTGAAGGTGAGGATCTTGGCGTACATTCCAACATGGGCTGAGTAGATGGAAAAGAGTTTCCCTCTTCTCCTTCCCACTTAAAGCAACCAGGAGGTCTCCCTTAGCTGCTAGAAGGCCCAGCGACCTTGCTAGGGCACTTCCCACTCCCGTGAGCAAGGAGCAGCTCTGCCCAGAGCACTCACCCAGGTGCTCTGGCAGTGGGGGTCAAGAGAAGCCCGTTCTGAGGACTGACTGGCTCCACACTGGCAACAAGGGCTGTGCTGGGATCTAAAGCTCCTGAACCCTCCACCAAGCCAGGTAGGGAAAGGGCCTAACTCAGTTAAGGATGTTCAACAAACTAAGTCCCTTAAAGAGGTTGTCTGGGCATCAGTCTGGCTCCTAGTGTAGGGGGGCTTAAAGTGTGACAGGTGAGGGGTGGCTTCCTATAGGGAAACAACAGCAAAGGGATAACTCCCTTAGGACAAGAAGAGATGCAGGGGCCACCAAAACTGAGGCTCCACACTCCACTCTTAGCCTGGAGTTCCAACCCACCTCTGCCTGACAAACACTACCCACCCCTCCTTCCCTGTGCTGTTTCATTTCCTTTCACAAAACTTTGTTTTGGTTTGATATTTGCTTCTAGGCCTCTGGGAGAATTCTCTGAGTTTTGTTTCTCTTCTTGTTTCTAGGATACCTGAGCTGGCTCCTAGAGGAACATGCACAGTAGGAACAAGAGAGTGGGGGGTTGGGGTGATGTTAGGCTTGCCAGATAGAAAGAGAAGGAAGATAAGGAAGGAGGAAAAGAGCCTGCTTGAGCTCACACAGACTTTGGTGGCCCCTAGATACCCCAGGAGCACATCAGGGAGCTCTAGCACAGAACAAAACTAAAACACCCAGAAAAACAAGATATTTGCCCTAGCACTCTGGGAGGCCGAGGCGGGTGGATCGCTCAAGGTCAGGAGTTCGAGACCAGCCTGAGCAAGAGCGAGACCCCGTCTCTACTAAAAAAAAAAATAGAAAGAAATTATCTGGCCAACTAAAATATATATAGAAAAAATTAGCCGGGCATGGTGGCGCATGCCTGTAGTCCCAGCCACTCGGGAGGCTGAGGCAGTAGGATCGCTTAAGCCCAGGAGTTTGAGGTTGCTGTGAGCTAGGCTGACACCACGGCACTCACTCTAGCCCGGGCAACAAAGCGAGACTCTGTCTCAAAAAAAAAAAAAAGATATTTGCAAAGAGAGAACTTGAAGTTTTGAAAAATCAAAAGATCAGGTAACAGATCAGGGCACTGCCTAGGGCTGGCCTAAACCAAGCAAAGCACACTTAGGAAAAAGCCTCCATACACCACCTACGATAGTGACTCCCAGGCACAGGCACTGGGTTGGGTCCTGCACATAAACATAAGCACACACCCTTAAAGGCGCCAGGCCTGGGGGCCAGGGGTGTGCAGGGAAGTGGGGAGCAGAACTCCACACTACCCAGGGCAGGGACACAGGGCTCAGCATGCACCAACCAGTACCCCAGGCCTTTCCTGCCCATCCTACATCCAGCCCCACCTCCAACAAGAAGGAACCTGGCTTTCCCAGGCAAAGGCAGGAATGAGTGGAATTCCCCTGAGGCAAGCTGCACAAGGCTATGCAGCAAAAGAAGTCCTCCATCAACTTGTTTCTGGAAGGGGAGACAGAGGCCAGCCCAGCCTCTGCCAGGCAGAGCCAGTGCAGTTCTCATAGTACCCCCACCACAGACGTTAAATACCAGACAGCCACTCAGGAGAGAGGACTCCGAACCCAGGGGCAGAAGTTTCCCCAGCACAGACTGAACTGCCCATACATTAGACTTTTCTCATTCAAATGACAAGTAGATAGCTTAGAAGAAAAGCAGCTTTTAAAAATGAGCAGAGGCCGGGCTCGGCTATAATCCTAGCACTCTGGGAGGTGGGAGGATTGCTCGAGGTCAGGAGTTCGAGACCAGCCTGAGCAAGAGCGAGACCCCATCTCTACTAAAAAATAGAAAGAAATTAACCGGACAGCTAAAAATATACAGAAAAAAATTATCCGGGCATGGTGGCACATGCCTGTAGTCCCAGCTACCCCAGGGACTGAGGCAGGAGGATCGCTTGAGCCCAAGAGTTGCTGTGAGCTAGGCTGACATCACGGCACTCTAGCCCAGGCAACAGAGTGAGACTCTGTCTCAAAAAAAAAAAAAAAAAAATGAGCAGAAAGTCTGATCTTCCCCCACCTCAGGTCATTTTAAGAGCCAGAGCTCTATAGTTAGACTACTTGGGTTAGGACCCCAACATGGACACTAGTATATTACTGCTTAACCTCTGAGAATCTGTTTCCTCCTCCAAAATATGGGGAGAGGGGTGATAATATCAATAGTACCAACCTCACAGAGTTGCTCTGAGTATTAAATAATTTGTGTAAAGTGCTTTAAAAGTGCCTGGCACAGAACAAGTATAGTAACATGCTGTATAATGATGATGTTTAGATAAAAAACAGTGGTCCCATAATGGAACTAAAAAATTCCTATTGTCTAGTGATATCTTGATGATCCTGACCCCGTGCAGGCCCAGGCTAACGTATGTGTTTGTGTCTTAATTTTGAACAAAAAAGTTTAAAAAGGAAAAAAAATTTTTTAAACAGAAAAAAGGTTGTAGAATAAAGATATAAAGAAAATAGTTTTATGCAACTGTACAATGTGTGCTTTAAGTGTTATTACAAAAGAGTCAAAAAGGTTTTTTTTGTTTGTTTGTTTGTTTTTTTAGAGACAGAGTCTTGCTTTGTTGCCTGGGCTACAGTGCCATGGCGTCAGCCTAGCTCACAGCAACCTCAAACGCCTGGGCTCAAGCAATCCTTCTGCCTCAGCCTCCCGAGTAGCTGCGACTACAGGCATGTGCCACCATGCCCGGCTAATTTTTTTTCTATATATATTTTTAGCTGTCCAGATCATTTCTTTCTATTTTTAGTAGAGACGGGGGTCTCACTCTTGCTCAGGCTGGTCTCGAACTCCTGACCTCGAGCAATCCTCCCGCCTCGGCCTCCCAGAGTGCTAGGATTACAGGCGTGAGTCACCGAGCCAGGCAAAAAGGTTTTTTTAAAGTTTATAAAGTTACAGTAAGCTAAGGTTAATTTATTATTGAACAAAAAAATTTTTTTATAAATTTAGTGCAGCCTAAGTGTATAGTGTTACAAAGTCTACAATAGTGTACAGTAATGTCCTGGGCCTTCACATTCATTCACCACCCACTCACTGACTTAACCAGAGCAACTTCCAGTCCTGCAAGTTCCATCCATGGTAAGTATCCTATACAGGTGTATCATTTTTAAAATTTTATACCATATTTTTACTGTTCCTTTTCTATGTTTAGGTATGTTTATTTAGATATACAAATGCTTACCATTATGTTACAACTGCTTACAGTATTCAGTACAGTAACATGCTGTATAGGTTAGCAGCCTAGAAGCAATAGGCCATTCCATATAGCCTAGGTGTGTAGTAGGCTACACCATCTAGGTTTGTGTAAGTACATTCTGTGATGTTCGCATGACAATGAAATAACCTAAAGAAGCATTTCTTGGAATATATTTCTGTCATTAAGTGAGGCATGACTGTACTTGGTAAAGGTAGCTTTTTTGATGGGATGATGAAACTAAGCAAATCATGTATCTAGTATAAAAACTGTATATATATGTGTGTGCGTGTGTGTGTGTGTGTGTGTGTGTGTGTATGTGTGTATACATATATAAACATATTGTAACAGAGGGAACAGCCGGAAAAAAGATAAAATGTTTTATGAGTTGTCTCTTTAAAACAACCTCCCCCCAACTCTTTTTGGGAATTAAAACCTGCATCCCTGCTCCAGGCCAGTAATCAGAAGGGCAGGGGAGTGTTCTTTGTTTTTTTGTACTACTACTTAAGGAATTGTCATGGCAGAGGTCATGAGATTGTCTTCCCCAGAGATGGGGTTGATCAGGACCATCAACTATAGTTAAATAGCAATAGCCCCAAGCTGAAAACTCCATTTAAAAGCTCTGTATTTCTGCCTATAGATAGGACAATGGTACTTTAAGATGAGAGTCTCCATCTTCCTCATTTACCAGCAAATTAATAAACTTCTCCCCCCTTTTTCTGGAACCACTTGTCCTCGAACCACTTGTCCTCGTTCTTCTGATGCAGCCTTGGGGACAAGTGCCAAGCTTTCAATAACAAAATTCCACAGAATGGTAACTGGTATAAAAACTATGAAAGTTGCTATGTAAATTACATTGGGAATTAGGCATTACCAAGTTGACAGTGGGGTAAGAAAGGTACAGCAATGGCCCTTCTCATTTTCGTGTTACTGTGCCCATCAGAAAGGAACAGAGAGAACCAGAAGCAAGAGGGGCCCCAAGCCTTCTGCCTTCTGCAGATGCCTAAAGAAACTATGGTTTGGGGTTCCTCCTTTGTAGGAAAAGAGGAGTAAAAAGGCAGCAATGGAAAGAAGAACACAGTCTCCCATTTCTCTTCCATGGCATTGATCTCTCTCAGAGTGACTAGAGCAGATGAATAGTCATAGCAACATTATTCATAATAGTTAAAAAGTGGAAAAACCCAAATATTCATCAACTGAAGAATAGATAAAATGTGGTATATCCATATAATAGAACATCATTCAGCCACAAAAAGAAATAAAGTACTGATACATGCTACAACACGAATTAACTGTGAAAGCACGCTAAGTGAAAGAAGCCAGTCACAAAAGGCCAAATACAGTATTATATGATTGCATTTATGTGAAATGTCCAGAACAGGCAAATTTATGGAGACAGAAAGATTAGTGAGGGGAGGAAGGGAGAGTGACTGCTAATGGGTATAGGGTGATGAAAATGTTCCACAGTTGATTGTGATGATGGTTGCACAACTCTGTGAATGTACTAAAAACCACTGAATTGGGTATTTTAAATGGGAGAATTACACAGTATGTGAAATACATCTCAATAAAGCTGTTTTTAAAAATGACTAGAGGGTAGTTATTGAAGATGGTACTGGGAACTGTATGTAAGATAAAGTGTGAATCTGTATGTGTGTGAGGCAGGGGTGGATGGCCAAAAGGCAGGGTAGGATGGCAACAAGGACAACACCCAACAAAGGGCCCTTTCCTGGCCTTGTATCTACTTTACAAAAATGGTACCAAAACAAACCTGGCTATATCTTCCAGAAGATACTAGAAAACCCCTGCCTACCCCAACTGGTCTAGCATGGTTATAAATTCCCATGCAACCAAGATCTCTTCCAAGGCACTTACCCAGCTGGGTAGGCAACTAAACCTGATCGGGGGTCACAGGCAAGTCCTCTGCCTCCAGATACTGTTATTCCCAGCACCTTCTCCAAGGTCACCTGTTAGAGAAAGACAGAGAAGTGACATGTTATAGACAGAGTAGGTTAGGAATCAGGTGCTGAAGGTACCTGGGGCCATCCTGCAGCACTGACTACTTTCCAGATGCCCCTGTCTTCAGGAGAACGGTGCTTTGACTTTTCCAAGTTCTGTTCTGGTACAGGCCTCTTGGTCACATGGAAAAAAGACAGTGTGCATCACCTACCTTTAGCAGGGCTCAGTCTGCTGGTATCATGGGAAAGAAAAGCAACTGGTTAAATCACAGCTAATGGCCACAGAGGAACAACCATTCCCCCAATCTAGGAAGGCACCATTTATAAGTTAGGGCCTCGGGTCCTCAGACTGGGATCTTGGGTCTCTGAGACTCGGGGGAGATCACTGATCTTCATGCTTTGGCAGGCCTTAAGGAAAGGCCACTCTGACCTACCAAGAGCTAAAAGAATGTTAGCTATCAATTAGGTGACTCATAATATCCCTGACCTTTGCTTTCTATCACATTCTTCTCTTCCATCAAAGGGCTCCACCTCCCAAATGTCTGCCAGTTCATATAGACTGCAAGCCGAGGAGGCAGAAACATGGCTTAATGCTCTGTTTTGCAAAGCACAGATGCTCAGAGTACTCTAATTATTATTATTAAGCCACAACTCCTACATAGATGAAAGGGAAACATAAAAAGTGCTCAGAGATTCCGAGAACACACGGCCAAAGGAGACATTCATCGCTCTCATCATCAGTATTGTTACCTGACACTGTGTGCAGCCCCCAGGACCCATATCGAACTAACCCAAAATTAGTTTACTAGTCTTTCTTCTAGATGATGCCATGTGAGATTGAGACTTCCCTATAACCTCTTGCCTGTCATTCCACCTCACCCTCTGCTACAGAACGTCTTGCCTGTTGCTCCAGGTCCAGTCACCTCTGTCTGAACTCCCTGCACTGGCCCTGCTCAGGGATGTACTTGGTCTCCCTCAGAAAGCAGGGCTTCTGAATGCAGAATGGCCATGCAAACAGGCTAGACAATACTCTGCTATGAACACTCTGACCCTGAGGAGAGTCTCAGAGGTCCTAGGAGGACAACGTCAACCAGAAACACTTTAGGGGTGATCATACTTGTGGCAGGGTGGTCTACCTCTATGCTCCAGGCCAGTTTCTTGAGAGGGGATGCCCAGAATCAATTAGGATAGTTTTAGGATCTCCCCTTCCCTCTTACTGTACATTACTGTCCCAACCAGAGAACTGAAAGTGCTCCTAGAAGGCCTGTTTAAATTCTTATCTCTGGGGACCATTTTAGTTTGAATTAGGTTGAAAGGATATCCCCTGTGGTAGCCAAAGACCAAAATAAGTCTCACGGGACATTATAGTTAAAACCTACTCCCCAGAAAGGTCTCCAACAGTCTCTGTGCTTCTTGAGGATGCAGACAAGGAATTCCAATGTGTTTCTATACACTCGTGGTTTAGACACAGGACATCAACCCACAGCCACCTGGCAAGCACCAAACTTGCCAACTGCCCTGGGGCCTATCTGAGGCACTAAACCTCAGATAGGATTAAACTTACTTTAGCCTACCCAATATATGCTTGTTATATTCTTTTTTTTTTTTTTTTAAGAGAGAGGGTCTCACTCTGATAGTTTACCCTAACTTATGCCTTGCATATTTTTTCTCAGCTTAGTGACACCCTGGCACCCAGTCACCTATCACTGACTAGAAAGCACAAAATCATTCTGGGAAAGTCCGGGGGATACTCACTTCAAGTCACCATGCTCTCATCCTCGTGCTGTGCCTTTAACTATCTCAAAGGAAGGGGTATTCAGGAAAATTCCTGCTGCACCTACTGCCTGCCCACTGCAGAGGAGAGAAAGAGGAGCCCTTGGCCAGCATTACCCACATAGATGGGAGAGGTCACAAAATCAAGTGCAGTGAACTAAAAGGCTGCTCAACTCCCATTCTCTCCAAGATAATCTGATTTGAGGCAAATCCTTTGGATTCAAATTTGCATTGATCCTTTCCCTTCCTTAATCTCCAGCATTGGTCCCCAAGAATTATACCAACTCAGTTGGTTCTCAGCTGCCTTTCCTTTTTTTTTTTTTCTATTTTTAGTAGAGACGGGGTCTCGTTCTTGCTCAGGCTGGTCTCGAATTCCTGAGCTCAAACAATCCACCCACCTCAGCCTCCCAGAGTGCTAGGATTACAGGCGTGAGCCACCGCGCCCGGCCATGCCTTTCCTTTTAACAGGAATTTGGGTAGGTGTTTTGTGGGCAGATGATCCAGTTCCATGGAGAATTAATTCTGAAACTAGCTTGGACTTTTCAACAGCAATCTAAAGCAGGAAGAAGACATGGGTTACTAAGACCCTAAAGACCAGAATTTATCCAACTTTTTTTTTACCATGACCCACAGTAAGAAACATTTTATATCATGACCTAGTATATACATATATGTATGTGGGTGCATGTGCATTAAACTGAAATGTGACATACCATATTTTCTATCATACTCTGTTAAACCCAAACTCTGTAAAATAATTTAAAGAGGTTTATTCTGAGCCAAATCTGTGTAACTGGCCTGGAGTACCTGGCCTCAAGAGGTCTTGAGAAAATGTGCTTTCAGTGGCTAGGTTACAATTTGGCTTTATACATTCATGGAGACAGGAATTACATGTAAGATTATAAATCAAAATGTGTAGGGAGTACATTGGTTTGGCCCGAAAATGTGGGACATCTAAAAGCAGGGGGAGGGTAGGAGCTTATAGGTTATAGGTGGGTTTAAAGATTCTTTGACTCATAATTGGTTAAAGAAATGAAACTTTGTATAAAGGCTTGGAATGTTTTAACTTAAAGATGTCTGTTAATCAGGGACAAGCCACTGGACTTTTAGCAAAACTTAAGTGATCTGTTAAGTAAACTGATGGCCTGCAGGTCTGGTTTAAGCTTTGCCTTGCATAGCCTTAGGCCTGTTAATGATTTAGTATCTTATTGTTACAAAGAGTATCTCCCAAAGGGAAGGGGCAGAACTAGGTGTGTGTGAACTCCATTCTCATGGCCTGCAATTCAACTTTAAGGTTTTTCTGGGGTTGCCTTGGCCAAAAGGGGGTCCATTCAGTCAGCTGAGGGGCTTAAGAATTTTAGTTCACAATTCCCTTTTTCTTTTTTTTAAAGACAGGGTCTTGCTCTGGGGCCTGGGCTGGAGTGCAGTGGCATGAGGCATGCCACTGTAACCTCAAACTCCTGGGCTCAAGGGATCCTCCTGCCTCAGCCTCTCAAGTAGCTAGGACTACAGGTGCACAACAGCACACCTAGCTAATTTTTTGATTTTTTTGTAGAGGTGGGATCTCGCTATGTTGCCTAGGCTGGTCTTGAACTCCTGGCCTCAAGCGATCCTCCCACATCAGCCTCCCAAAGTACTGGGATTACAGGTGTGAGCCACAATGCCCGGCCTTATATTTCATTTCATTAAAAAATAATACCAGTTATGGTCCACTTTATGGAACTGATGACCTACAAATGGACTGGAAGCTCTAGTTTGGGAAACCCTGCTACAGACCATCTCTTTCTGCCAGGCCTAGGTCACAGGCTCTGATCACTGGCACCTTTGTGTTCCCCAGTCATCTTCCGCTTAGGACACTGAGCAGTGGAACATACTTCCGGGACTAGGAAAACCCCACAGGCAGGAGTTTGCCTGGCTCAAAACTTGGCCTATTTTCAAAGGATTTATGGCGTTTGGCTTTTTCTGGCTTTCTAAGCAACTATCCAAGGAGGAAAAAAGCAGTTTCCTTTGGCTCTGTGGAGGGGGAGGAGCAGGGGAAAACATTCAGGGGCATCAGCTGGTTTTTATTTTATGTTCTTAACTCAAACCAGCTTCCTGTTTGCAGGGAGGTTTTGGGCTGAGTTTCACTTTCAAAGGATATGAGAGTCCAGAGCTCCTGCAAGGCCTCCAATATCCAGGCTTATTTTGCAGGGCTCCAACATGATGGATTTTATAAACTGACTCTCTCCCTCTGATAACCTTCTCCCTATCCTCTTTTTACAGAAGGGTGGTAACACTTCCACCTGCCCTAGAAAATGGAGACAAACATAAACACCCCCTACAAACACACCCCAGGCTAAATGAACCCTAGTTCAATCAGTGGTGTGCTGGAGGCGGCTTGCACAGGCTCATGAACGCTGATTGTGCACAGCTTTTCCCACATTCAGTGATAACAGATTGGTAGCCTTGAAATCAACATGGTGGGAGTACTCACACTATGGAAATTGGCAAAGGCTTACAAATCTTATAAATCATGGCTTTTTCTCCCCCTCAGAGAGCCTGTAAATATTTACCAGGGCACAACTTAGCTCAAGTCACTATTCTCTCTCACCTGGACTATAACTCTTAAGTATTTATTCTCCTTGCTTCAGGCCTTACCTCCTATAGTCTTAACATGGCAGGTAACAGTGATTCTTTTAAAATATAAATGAGATCATGTCATTACTCTGCTCAGAACTCTCCAATGGCTTCCCATCTCACTGAAGTTCAAATCCAAATGCTTTACCCAGGTTTAAAGGCCCTAAATCTTATGACCTCTGGCTACCTCTCAGGACTTCATTTCCTACACTCGTTCCCTCTCATTCACTCCACCTCAGCCACCCCACCAACCTTAAGCCCCTTAAGCAGATTCTAGCTTCAGGTCCTTTGCATATAGTATTCCTTGGACTAAAAAGCTCTTCCCTCAGCCATTCACACAGCTAATTCCCTTTGCTCAAAGGTCTCCTCCTTAGAGAAGGCTTTTCGGACTAGATTTACTGCCATCATTCTATATACAACTTACCCAGCCTTAGTTTTCTTCATAGCACGCAGAGGCAGGTAGTAACCCGACATTGATTGTATCTCTGTCCATGTACTTACTGTCTGTCTGCCCCATCAGAATGTGGGCTCCTTGAGGACAGGACCTAGGTCACTGTCCCTCACTGATGTAACCCTAGCACTTGAAACAGTGCCTGGCACACGATGGGCATTTGGTACATACTCAATAAATAAATGAATGCCTAGAGGCTTCAGGAATAGTAAAAGCCCAGGAAAAAACTGGGGTATCTCAGGCCAATAGAGTTGTTCTCCACTAAGTATCTACAACTGGTTGTGACAGAAAGGCTTTGTCTAGCTGAGGACAAGCACAAAAGGACCTTAATAGTACAAGTAACATTTTGTTTCTTAAGCTGATGGTGGGCACACAATTGTTCACTCTATTATTCCATATGTCTTTACTGCATATCTTAAAAATTGCACAGCAAATGTTAAAAAGGAAGAAAAGATATGGTCAAGGATGTGGTGTGAGGTACAGGACCTCATGAGCAACATCCTTCTATAATTCACATTCCTTACTTCTTTATTTTCAAGCCATTTCATTAACATTTACTGATCTAGCAATGTGGGGGGAAAGCGTTTAAAGAACGCAAGAATCTGTGTTTTTATTTGATTTAGTTTCTCACTTAAGTGCTTATAAGGCTGCGTATTTATATAATGCTCTGACATGTCACTTTTAAGAACCACTGTACATATCCCTTTTTCTGACCGCTAAGCATGGCAGCAGATGACGAGATGGGCCCCTCAGCCTGGGTCCCTGAATAACTGTGATGAACAGATCCCCTGTGCTGACCCACACTGAATCTGTAGAATGAGCAAGAAATAAACTATTGGTTAAGCCATGAAGATTTTGAGGTGATTTCTTACTAAGCATTACCTAGCCCAGAAATTTTCAAACTTTTTGGTCTTGGGACCTCTTTATACTGTTAGAAATAGTACTGTTAGAAACAGTACCGTTATACTGTTATCAAGGACTCCAAAGAGCTTCTGTTTATGTAGGTTTTATCTATCGATAGTTACTATATTTGGAATTACATGGGAAACATTGTGAAATATTAATTCACTTTAAATAATAAACCCATTATGCATTAACATTTTTATTAATGATAACTCTATTTTCCAAAGCAAAAAAAAAAATTAGTGAGAAGAGCAGCACTGTATTACATTTTTGCAAATCTTTTTAATGTCTGGCTTAATAGAAGACAGCTGGATTCTCATATCTGCATCTGCATTCAATTTGTTCTGATGTTATTCTAGTTGAAATATACAAAAAAAAAATCTGGCCTCATTTGGACATGAAATTGGAAATGGGAGGATGTCATGAACCCCCAAAAGGGTTTTGGGGACCCCAGGCATTCTCAGACCACACTCTGAAAACTAATGATCTAACCCCTCCTGAATACCGCAGCATCTTTCCACATCAGGAAGCAAGCCCACTAGTTGTGTGAGAGTTCTGGCCTCAAGCATAATTTGAGGAAACTGAGGCAGGGAAGAGGTCCTATGAGAATACAGCTGTCGAAGTCTGGGATATGGTCCAAAGTTCTAACAGGAACTTCAACTCTAAGCCCTCAAGGCCCAAATGCCAATGAAATACAGCCCAAGAGACACACCAGTCCAGGCAATTGTTTATGGCCAGTGACTTGGGATACAACTGCTATAGCCATCTGGCACCCTGATACACACACAACTCTAGGAACATTGCTTCATGCACAAGTGAAAACTCAGAACTAAGAAGAGAGCATCCACTTTGTTCTCTACAGTGATCTTTTCTACATCTAAAATGCAGCCTGGAAACAGGGAGAATACCCACATTGTGACGCAGCTTTTGCTTTGGCAGGTGGAAAGTGTTGAGATAGAAGAAAGTCTATACCAACCTGAAAGAGGTGTCACCTTTCTCCTGAAGCAAGGCTACTGGAAGGCAGTATCACTACAGGCATACTGTGAGGGAGCGCTTGAATACCCACCACTCCCAGTATGAACTAGGCAGGGCAGTATTATATCCGCCAGAGAGACAGAAGGCAGGCAAAATCGTCCCTCACTTTAATGAGATAAAGGTATAACTTCATAATAGCCTATTCCCAAGAGAGAAAGAATAGCCACATGTTTAAGTGCTCTTCTGGCTCTCATTAAAGTAGATGGAAAAAACAGGTGGCTCAGAGGCAACAGACAGGACTACTCATTCATACTAAATATAACAGTATTTTCCAACCTGCAGATCGCAACCTATTAATGGGACTTGAAATCTATTTAGATGATACTGAATAAATAGAACAAAAAATAGATCACATGGCAAGTGATGGGTAAGTAATGATGGTGAAACTTTTGTTTCAGGGGTATGTGTGTTTACTGGGTTGCAATATAAAATGTATTCCTTAATGTAGGCTCTCAAAAAATTTTGTGGCCGGGCGTGGTGGCTCACGCCTGTAATCCTAGCACTCTGGGAAGCTGAGGTGGGAGGATTGCTCGAGGTAAGGAGTTCAAGAACAGCCTGAGCAAGAGCGAGACCCCGTCTCTACTAAAAATAGAAAGAAATGATCTGGACAGCTAAAAATATATATATAAAAAAAAAAAGCTAGCCGGGCATGGTGGCACATGCCTGTAGTCCCAGCTACTTGGGAGGCTGAGGCAGAAGGATTGCTTAAGCCCAGGAGTTTGAGGTTGCTGTGAGCTTGACGCCACAGCACTCTAGCCCAGGCAACAGAGCGAAGACTTTGTCTCAAAAAAAAAAAAAATTTTTTTGCAAGCCACTGGGATGCTATGGGGGATCCTAAGGTGAAGAATATACACTCTATCCTCTACCTTCAAAACTCATTAGGGAAGTTGAATGATTTACTACAAAGCAATCCAATATGTGATGAGGGCCATACAAAAATCATAAAGTGCTCAAAGAGAAGGATAAGAAATGATTTCTGAAGGATCAGGGAAGGAAAACAAGGAAGCTTTCTTGGAAGGTGAGATGGTATATGGACTGGGCCTCACAGTGGAACAGGATGTTGACAGGTGGAAATACAGACTAAAAGAATTCTCAGTAGAGGAAGCTGCATGAACAAAAGTTTGGTGGCAGGAAATAACAGAGCAAGTGAACAATGGTAAAAAGCAAAGATTGTGTAGGTAAATATTAAGTCAGGAGAGGTACAATGCAACCAGGCCAGGAAGGGCATTGAATGCCAAACTAAGTGGGGTAATCTTCAGGCTCTGGGAAGCCATGGATGGATTTCAAACAGGGTACACAATCAAAGTTACATTTTGGTGATGATGTATGTAAGACATACATAGGCAGGGAGCCTTATTAGGAGGCTGCTATAATAGTTTAGGTGAGAAGTAATAAGAATCTACACCAGCATAAAGACAATGGGAGTAGAAAAGAAATGATAGGTTAAGACACAAAGCAAACAATTGGCAAAACTGGGCATTGTACAACTCTGAAGGAAAAAGAAGGCTCAAATTTTGAACTTCAGAGATAGAGAACAAGGTGATAAGAAAGAAGACCTGGATCTGGACAGAGGAGATGGGAACTGATGATGTCTGTTTTAGATATGCTGAATCTGAGGCATTTCAAGGATATTTATGAGGAACCACAGAACACTCGATTTAGCAACATAAACATGGAATTAATGCTTGGGAGAGAGGTCAGGACTAGAAATAGATACATAAGAATTATTCACATGGAGGTGAAAACCACCACTGGAAGTCCAATGAGACAAGAAAAGACAGAGGGAAGAAGGCAAGAGAGAGAGACTGAAGACAGAACCTTGGGGAATACCTATTTTCAGAGTATGGAGAAGATGAGGTGCCAGGCAGTTAGAATAGGAGGAGAACCAGGAGGCCAGTGAAGGGGGCAATTCCCAGAAGGGAGGGGCAGTCGATGTGAATGCTAAAAGTGAAGGAGGCAAGAAAAGGACTAGAGTCCACAGCCATCTGCAACATAGGTAGCACAGCACAGGGTCCCAGGCAGTCCTGAACCCCTGAACAACTAATCCTACTAATCCTAGGAACTCTGGGCAGAGCCTTCTAAGCTTTTCTGGTCTCTCCCTGTCTCAATCCATAGATCTGATGGGTCCATGAGCTAGAGGAAGGACACTAGCCAATGACAGAACAAGTCTGTGGAGCCAAGACAATGGCCTGTTCGGGAAGGGCTTCTTGCTTAGACTCACAGCATAAGTTGGTAGGATTTGCTTTTCCTTTCTTAGTGTGAGGGCCAACCACAGGGAGTCTGCAATGGCATGAGAGTGGCTGTTCCCTTAAGATAGAGAAGAGGCCAGAGTCACAAAAGGCCAGCGTCACCTAGGATTTGGCTGACCTCAAATTGGTAAGGAAACCCCAGCAACTGGGAGGAAACTGATCTCTGTTTTTGTTGCCATGTTTTGTTGCCACCAGCTTCTTTTTTCCTCCTTTTCCCTTCCCCCACTCCTCAATCCCACTCAATACAAGTTATAAATATCTGAGTTGTAAGTCATTCCAGCTAAACCATGGGCTTGCTATTTCTATAAACAACCATGTCAGAGACCTGTCCAAGGCAGAGCACTCTCTGCCTTTCCCTCCCTTCCTGCAGGTTAAGAATAACTATGTTTGTCTCTTGTCCACACTCTACACTCTAATCTCACAAAGCAGATTCTCCACCAGATTCTGACAATTGCTACTTATGCAAAAGCCACAGAGGAAGCCCAAGGCCAGCAGGCTTTGTGCAAAGACTTAGGCAACTGGGCAGAGAACCAGTGACTGGACCTGGGAGAGGGGAGGGTGAGGCTTACTCGCTCCTGCTCCTTCGGAGTCCAAAGTGCCATCTGCTCAGAAATAGGTAGGGGCACAACAGCCACTCCAAGACAGAACAGACCTTGCCTCTCTGCTCCTGGTCTCCTTGGCTGATTTATAGTTCTATCTATACCATGAAGACTCCCAGAAACAAAAAATTTCCAATATGACAAAAACAACAACAACAACAACAACAACAACAAAACCCAAAACAGGCTCCTCTGCTTAAGAGTTCACAATTAGTTGGAGTGGAGTCAACTTTGTGCTGAGATCAAAACCGTCTCAGTTTCTGTGGAAGGTGCATCTGCCATTGCTTGTGGGGGTAACCTGAGAGCAGGGGCTCTAGCCATAGCCCCTGGGGACAAGGGGACTGGAACAAAGCTTCCCAAACCTGGCTAGTCGACAGAAATACTCAGAGGACTTAAGTTTTTTTTTTTCAGATTAACAGTCCCTACCCTATCCTCACTTCATTCCCTTCCTGACTGCAAGATTCTGAATCAAAAGATATGGAGTAGGGTTTAAGAATCTGCCTAGTAAAAGCTCTCCAGGTGGTTCTAATGATTAATCAGTTTGGAAAATATTAAGTTAAAGCATTTTGCCCTTTCATTTCCAAATTTTAGCCTCTCCTAGGACTAAGAGGAGAAAATGTTCCAAGTATTCTTACAAGAATACCCATGGGGTACCAAATGGTCTTTTGTAGAGAGAGGATCTACAGCTATAACAGCTACTATTTACTTAAGGTATACTCTGTGCCAAGAACTATTTTAAGCACTTCACACGATTATCTCATTTAATACTCTTGATGACTTGATGAAGGACTAGTATTATCTCCATTTTATAGATGAAAAAGTCAGGTAAGTAATAAATGGAAGAACCAGGATTCAGACCTGGGCCTATCTGGTTCCAGAAACCATGGTGCCCTGAGAAGGCAGTTCAGGTTCTCTAATACCACCAGAACACTACGTTTCTGAAAGAGCACACAGGGAAGTTACCATGCCTTTGCACAGGCATCAGGGACAAGTCTGAGAACCAAGAGAGAAGGCAGAGGGCAGAAGATGAAGTAGAGGGACAATAAGGATCCTCCATGCTAACTTTTATGTGTTAAAAAAAGACAATCCCACACAGAGAACTTACCAGTAGCTGAAATGGGCCTAAAAATGGGTTCTGACCTCTCCTCACTGAGATGGTTGCAAAGAAAGAGGAAGAGAGGGTCTTCCTGTTGCCAGAGGTCAGAGCTTATCAATGTCCAGCCTGTGCTACAGTCAATATAGACAGCTGACACCCATTTCCAAGGCAACTGGCATTTCAGTGTCAGAACCAGGAGTATCCGATTTCATATGCAGATGAAGGAAGAGGTCATCAGACCAGAAGGGGAGGGAATGAAGGCACTCTAGCTAAAGGGCTCAGTTACAGTACAGTCATCAGCACGTGCCCAAGTCCAGAGAGCAGCTTTTTTTTTCTTTTTCTTTTTTTTTTTTTTTTTTGAGACAAAGTCTCGCTTTGTTGCCCGGGTTAGAGTGAGTGCCGTGGCATCAGCCTAGCTCACACCAACCTCAAACTCCTGGGCTTAAGCGATCCTCCTGCCTCAGCCTCCCGAGTAGCTGGGACTACAGGCATGCGCCACCATGCCCGGCTAATTTTTTTTCTATGTATATTTTTGGTTGGCCAGATCATTTCTTTCTATTTTTAGTAGAGACGGGGTCTCGCTCTTGCTCAGGCTGGTCTTGAACTCCTGAGCTCAAACGATCCATTTGCCTCGGCCTCCTAGAGTGCTAGGATTACAGGCGTGAGCCACCGCGCCCGGCCCAGAGAGCAGCTTTAACTGCACAGTGCCTAGTACAGAGCAGCCTCTTCTGCCCTCCCTTTCTCTTCCACAGTTATCAGAAAGGCAAGGATAGGAGATATCTCAAATTAAGCAACCAGAATTGAGGGGGAGAAAGGGGTTTTCTTTTAAACAAAGCTTAAAGTTTGAGCTAAAAAGTCTGATCATCGTGTCTAATTCCTCCTCACCAATCAACTCTACATGGCTGAGCTTTCTTAATCTCTCAGTTTTCAATTTTGTAATCAGGGAGAACACTAACAGTTCCTTATCTGGACTAAGTGTGCAAAGTGAATGTGTGTCCTAAAACAAAAAGGGGAATGGGGAGGGCTCTCAGTGCTCCTTCAATCACACCAACTTGTGCCATAAGACTCTCCTGGGAAGAAGGTTTCTTCAACATATTATTTCCTACAAAATGGTCACTTCCCTTCCATTCCCAATGCCAACACCCCAGTTTAAGCCTTCAGCACCACATTGCTGGATATAGCAATGGCTTTCTAATCAATCTCCTTACTGTAGACTCCTCTCCCCCAACCTGTCAGAATAATCTTTCCATAGCATAGCTTTAATCATGTCTCTCCTTTGCTCAAAAACTTTCAATAGCTCCTTACTGCCAACTAAATAAATTACGAATGTCTTAGCCTAGCATCAATGGGCCCTACCTTTCCTCTAATTCTACTTTCTACTACTCACCTATATGAGTCACGTGCATTTATTAATAGAAAGGAGCCTCAGGGTTTTAGCTCATATTCTTTTACCCGGAATGCCCATCCTTCCCACCAACCCATACTGAAATCCTACCCTTCCTTCAAGGACCAGCTCAAATGCCACTTACCCTCTAATTCTTTCCGTGATCACCTTTTCAGAAATGATTCCTCCCTCCTTGGTACTCTTACAGCAGCAATTAATTTGCATCATTCACATAGCATGTACTACTTAGTACGTTGTACAGAAGTTCTTTATGGATTTTTCTTCTCCCTCCTACTAGTCTATAATCTCCTGAAGGGCAGAGGTTGTGCCTCATACAACTCTGTGCTTATAGCACAGGGCATAGTATTTAATATATATGTGTTGAATCCATTTTTTATATTTAAAAAATTTAAAACATTCAAAAACATTTAAAAATACTTAAAAATATTTATGAATTCTCTTTGGTTAATCTTACTTAACCAGAGAATTCTCCAAATGTCTATCACTACCAGCCTTAAATGCCAAAGCAGAAAGCATGATTTTGATGCCCTTCCAGAAAGACTGAGGAAGGCCTGTGCCTTACATGATCACCAACAAAACATTCTTATTCTTGACTTTAGTAAAGAAATGACTGGTATGGCTCTTCAAAAATCTGACTTACATTTTAATTAAAGAATAGGTTCAAAAAGATTAGAGATGATTTTTTAAAAATAAATGTGACAATGTTGTTTAAAAAGACCTTTAAATGTCCTTCATAAGCAGAACTATTACCTCTGGGTGTCAGAATCATGGATGACTTATTTTCTTCTTTATACTTCTCTATCTTACTTGTGTAAAATCTTTTCAGAAAGCACATGTACTTCAAAAAGTATCAAAAAATATTTTATTTATCAAAGCTAACCAAGGAAATACTTTTAAAGATATTTGAAATTAATTATCTCAAATTCAACAAGCTAATCATGAATTTGCAAGGAAAAAAGACGAAAACAAAAAAGCTTATTATACCAGATATATTTTCAATAACATTTGTGTATAACTACTTTAATAAACAAGTATACAGATTTTAAATTTTAAACATTTTAGATTTACATATGAAATACACATGTTTAAACTGGAGAGACTTTTTATTGTTTTTCTACTTACAAAAATAATACAGGCTCATTGTGAAAAATTTAAACATTACAGAAATATATGATGTAGATAGAGAAAGTCCACCATAATCTACTATCCCTCCCTGAGATAACCATTATTAACAACAGTTTGGTATTTATAGCCTCACTTTTTTATATGCATATACTAACATATATGTTTTAACAAAAATATAATCATTAACATAAAAAAACTATCACACAATTTGTTTTTCCCACTTCATATGTCTTATATATCCTTCCACGTCAGTACATATAGATTGACCTCATTCTTTTTTTTTTTTTTTTTTTTTTAAGAGATTGGGTCTCCCTTTGTTGCCCTGGCTGATCTCAAACTTCTGTGCTCAAGAATTAGTCTCGCCTCCGCCTCCCAAGTAGCTAGGATTACAGGCATGTGCAACCGTACCCAGCCACCTCAATTTTTTTAGCAGGTAGAAGAAATTTCATTTTATGGATGTATATATCAATCCCCTATTGATGGTTACTTGGATTACTTCAAAAATTTCACTATTATGAATAACACCAAAAATAATTCAGTTATTATACACCTTTGTGCAGTGTGAGTATTTGCATAGAATAAGATGCCAGAATTATTAATTGTTAGATAAAAAGATAAGAATATCAAAATTTTTCTTCTAATGGATATTATCAAATTGTTCTCTACAAAGGCTGGATCAATATATGCTTTCACCAACAGTGTAAAAGGTATGATTACACCCATAGCCCCACATCTTCATGTTATTTTTATTTTTTTAAACAAAAATTGTTGAAATAGAATATTTCACTGGTCACAACATTAGAAACTTAAAAACAATGAGTTATAAAATTAACATGTTGTCACTCTACCTGTAAATTCTTAGCCTGAAAGGAAGTTGCAGGACTAATTCACTTCCCAAATTATTTCTCAATATAAATGAATTAGCCCCAAAAGAAAAAAAATTATTTCTACATCTAGAGAAGCTACAGCTGTTAACAAATATGCTCATCACTCCAGTGGTTTCTAATCAAACACAGAAAAAAATCAGGACTCCCCCTACCACTGGAGTTCACTGGTTTGACTTTTTTTTTTTAATTTTCCCCAAAATCATAGCTATAGCCCTGAAATAAATTACACAGTAGTTAATATCAAACAGAACATTTGCTAAGCCTTCCTTTTGGTCAGCATTTAAAGTATTGTTGATGCAAGTTAGAATATTGGCAAGAATAAGGTACTGAAGATAGGTCACAATAAAAAGCCATGCAGAGGCGCTGATTAAATGTTGGGACAGAAGAGGCTGACCCTGCAAAAAATGACTTCTCACAAATGGAAACGTGAAGGAATAAAATCTTGCCTGCAAATTAGAAGAAAAATTCCTTGATATTCTAGAAATCTATGGACTCTGATAATGTTAGCAACCCCTTATAGCTATAAAGTTACTTTATTTTACATGTACTTTCACGTTCATTAAATCTCATTTAAACCTCAAAACAGCCCTGTGAGGAAGGCATTAGTATTTCCAATGTTTAAAATGAGAAAGAAGCCAGCTCCCTCAGAAGTGAGGAAGCTGCCCCCTTCACCCCCATCCCGCTCACACAGCCAGGCTATTCAAAAGTGTGGCCTAAGGAAGAGCAGCCTGGTCATCACTTGAGAGCTTGGATGAAATGCAAAGTCTCAGGGTGGGCTTGAATCTAATTCTGTATTTTAACAGGACTTCTGCCCCCTCCCCACTCCCACCCCATTGGTCTGCATATTAACTCTTGAGAAGCCCTATTCATTAGCCAGTTTTGGGTTTGTTATGAGGCAAAGTCTCTGTGACACCTGCTATAAGGGCCCTACAAGAGAGACCACAGCAGCCTGGGGAAAGAAGGGTATCATAAGCAGAAAGGACATGTTTAGAAAAGTGAGCAGCAGGTTATTATGTCACATGAAAACAATCATGGTGTGCAAAAATACTGTGCTTTCTCAAATAGAAGCCAACCAAGGAGTGCCAGGGTAACAGAGGCAGACCTGCCTGTTATAAGTTTAGTTCTAACAACCAGCTTTCTTTTCTCCAAAGCAGTAGCAGAGAGGTGGCAAGGGGCAGAGTTTCTGAGCATGCCCTGAGCTCCTCATCCATGATTGCAAATTGCCCGTGGGCCACCCTCCATCCAATCCATCTGGCTTGGGAGTCCCTCTGCTCAGGACAAACTGAGGCAGTGCAGGGAAGCAGGCCTTTGGACCCCATGCTTTTGCACCTATAATGTTATCACAGTTGCCTATTTGAAAGAAGAAAACAAAATAATACAAATTTGAGATCAGGTGAGGCAAGAAACTTGCACAAAGAACTTTGCAACCTAGAGCCTGCACAGTCAAATGCAGGTGGACAAGTGA
>CM052442.1:67748499-67766348 GCA_028533085.1 Varecia variegata | reverse complement strand
AAAAAAAAAAAAAAAAAAGATTGTTTTATTTGTTTATTTTTATATTTTTTATATCTTTATTTTTTGTTATTCTACCTGAACACTAGGAAATGTTTTATTTGTTTTATACACTAGGAAAGCAACAAAAAAGCACTGCAAACATTCTCTGTGATAAAATGAGAGGGGGTGGAATTTACTTCCTAGAAGTCTAAAAGGAGCTATCCGTACTGTGAACTCATTCTTCTGTAAGTGTCCTTCAAAACTAGAGGAAAATACTGTGACCAACTAAGAAGCATTGTGGACCTGCTGCTATAATTGTTGGGAGGAAGGGAAGATTTGGAAAATCCGAACATTCAAAAATACCAGTCCTAAAGATCTACACTGCCCAGTCTGGCTGTCATGCTCACTTTATTTCCTGCCCCTCCCCCACTTAATTTTAAGAGGTAAAATAAGTTAAGGTAAAATCCACAAATGGGATAATAAACACCTATGAAGGTGGGCTGGTCTTATTCTACACCTCTTCTGAGAATTGCTGTGAAAAGGAAGTTGACAGAAAACCCGGTCTTTCCCAGCATTAAACAATGGAGCCCAGAGGAGAGGCTTAGTTTGTAGCACTGGGAGTGTGATGTATAACATAACAAATCCTACTGAAAACACTGTAGCTTTTTTTTTTACTTAACAATATTGCAATCTGAACATGAAGTAAAACCAACAGATACTCTGAGAATGAGTTGGACAGCCCATGTTCTCAGAGAAGCTTAGCTTGAATAAACATAGTCCCAAATTTCAAGACCTGTACTGTTCTCTAAACAAAGGGGCAGTGATAACAGCATCAAGTTCAACTTTAGACTCAGGGGTTGGTGGGGAGGTTACAGGGTCAGGCTGAAACCTCACTTGTACCTGTTTTTTCATTAGTCAAGAAATGAAAAAACACAGGTGACAAATGGAAGACATTCAAAATACCAGCAGGAAATAAGACATTGACTCAAACTGATTCAACAGGAGAACTTGCCCTAAATTGCAAACTGCGAGAGGGAAAAGAAACTTGGAAAGTAGCGGTACTATTAGACTCTGAAATGAGTGAGGCCAAGTAGATGAGAGAAGGCTTTGCAAGACAACTCAGAGCCTGAAGTGGCTGGGCTATTTTTAGATAAAGGAAGAGGTGCTGGGTCCACAGAGAGAAGAATCCTCTCTCTCCAGTGAGAATCACTTTAAAGGCTGAGGGCAGCTGCAGGCACCGGAAGGAAGAATGAAATATAGATCAAAGAAACAAAACCAGGAGAACACTGACATTTTTCATTGTATACCACCTGTTCTGAAGATCTCAAAACACTTCACAAGCCTTAATTCAGAGATAGAAAACTCAATGAGAACTTGACCCAGGTCACTCACAAAGGCAGGTGAGGGGCAGAGCTGCAAGCCACAGGGACCTCTACCCTTGGTCATCCGTTCTAAGTGGAGAGCCCAGAAAGTGTGTATCAAACACTAAAAGACTGGCCAGGACTCAGGGATATCATCATAAAGTTTCCTAATCCTTCCCACAGGGGAAATTCCTGCTGATTTGCCTTGGCATGGCAATCAGTGATCAGCTCCTCAGATCTGACTCTACAACAAAGTAGTTCTCTCAAATCTATCCTTGACATAGCAGTGTACAGAGCAGTCTAGAAGGCACAGTAGAGATTTTTAAAAAACAACAACAACATAAACAACTACTCAAGAGTACACTTACTGAGCTAGCTTTATATATTAATACTTCCAAGAAGCCTCAATAAGGACTTGGGCACGAAGCCAATACCAACAGATTTCAGGGTCCTAGCACCTAGGCCAAGGGTTCGTAACCAACAGTGGGCTTCTGGTGGAACTCAGTATGTACACAACTACCAAACCCTACCATCAGAGATTCTGATTCCATACAGCTAAGATGGGGCCCAGGAATGTGCATTTTTAAAACAGTGCACAGGTATTCTGATGTCTTGCTTCCCTCCTGATCCCTCCCCCCCACTTGAGAGCTAATGATTCATACATAAATGCTTTGAAAACAAGGGTTTCCCCATTACCACATGACATCTGGGCTCAAATACTCAGCAAAGGCTGAAATTAGGTTATTGCCAGTTTTTCTTTTTTTCTCCTTCATGAAACCCACCTATAGAAACTCTTCTTAGAGCCACATATTAAAAGGCTCAAAGCACCCCACACAATTATACTGGAAACAAACTTGGAGGGGTGGGAAATGAGACAGAGAGAGAAGAATTAGATTTGCAATCATAAAAACAGAACTAGAAGAAAGTCACTTTGTCCATTGTTTCCAGAAGGAACAACATATAACCCAGATTGGATTAATGGCTGTTAAGGAAGAGCAAGATTTCAAAACCACCTTCACTGAACTTTTTCAAAATCTAACAACCCCCCAGCACAGACAATCCTTTTGTATCCCTAATTTAAATCCTGCCTGCTTGGCTTTGGTCCATTTCTGTCCTTTGTCAAAACAGAAAACAACCCAGCTCCCTCCACATAAAAATCTTCCAGAAACTTTAGGAAAAGAGGAGGAGGACTAGCTACCAAGAGCACACATATTTGCTTCTTAAGGAAAACACAGCCTCAACCAAGATGAGAGGCAGGAACTGACACATCTATAGGATCTGAACTTGAAGGGTATTTACAATGGATAACTTCGAGTTACACTTCACCAAGACTCAGCAGATCTGGCATAAAACTTCGAGTCACTCTTTTCCAGTTTACTCCACTGCAGACTCTCTTTCCTTTGAAAAAGCTTAATAAAAATCCCAGCTTTCATCTACTCTTTCTGCAGTAACTTAAATCTTCACCTCTACTGGCTCTCTCACTCCAGCTTTTAACTATATTTTAACCATATTTTTAAGTAGGTGTCTCCTGAATTAAAAAGTCCTTAATGAGCACTACTTCCTGCATATGTGTACTTCCCCTTCGCTCTATGCCCTTCACACCTAAATAGACTCCATCTCTACCTCTTTTTCACCATTTTATTAATCCTAGTTTTGATTTCTCTTCTAAAGAGGTCACAACTTCCTCCTGATTATTTCTTATTCGTCTGGACTTCCAAGTTTAACTCCACTATAATTGACATTTTTAAATTGTTCTCATTCATCTATTCATTTATTAATAGTACTTATTGCCTATCTTACACTATCCTAAACAGTGTGATGAAAAGAAAATAAAAAACATGACCCCTGACCTTAGGAAATGAAGATATACACAAAAGAATAGTAAGAGATTGGTTTCAAAGTAGTGGGATTAAAGAAGGCCCCATGGCTCTGGTAAATATGGAGTTGGACCTAAAAATAAGTGTAGAATTTGGTGAAAAGGAGGAGGAAGCCTGCTTTAGATAGCAGGAATAGTATAATTCAAAGCAGGAGGCCATCTGAGGTAAGAACTGTGTAAAGGTCTTCTGACACTTCCTTCTTTGCCCGCCAAAAGAGGCATATGTCTTTTTGTCTTCAAATTGTATTTTAGAATTAGCCATCCATGAATCACAAGTTTTCTGACTATTACCATGATTACTCACAGTCACCACATATTAGGGCAACTCACGGAACCTAATACACTAGGCCCTGGGTGGGTTACCCCAAGGCAAGCTTTTAGAATAATCTTAGGTAGAGAGTCTTTACTAGGGAGTGTGGGGAGTTAGGCCTCTCTAGGGTCCTAGGTACACACAGACACCTACTACTCTTGGGTGCTAAAGACATGCACCAGTTCTCTTGCTCTGTCAGACCATTCAAGGATCATTCAACTTCAGCTAAGTTAGAACAAAGCCATTTAAAGCAGTCTGAAGACATGAATTCCTGTATGAAACAGAGATGTTTAATGGTGATGCCAGGGATGCTTTTTTTTTTTTTTTTTTTTTTGAGACAGAGTCTTGCTCTGTTACCTTGGGTAGAGTGTAGTGGTGTCATCGTAGCTCACTGCAACCTCAAACTCCTGGGCTCAGGCAATCCTCCTGCCTCAGCCTCCTGAGTAGCTGCATCTACAGGAGAGCACTGCCACGCTTGGTTTATTTTTTCTATTTCAAGTAGAGACGGGGGGAGGGGGGGGTCTCACTCTTGCTCAGGCTGGGCTTGAACCCCTGACCTCAAGCAATCTGCCTGCCTTGGCCTCCCAGGGTGCTAGGATTACAGGCGTGAGCTACCGTGCCTGGCCAACAGGGAGGCCCTTTTCCCCACTTTTTCCTGGAAAGCTCTTCTCTTGCCTCAGGACTCAACAGTTCAAGTATCTCTTCCTCTGTGAAGTCTTTCCTAATTCCTCTGAACTGACTTAGGTCACCTCCCTGTGCTTTCATTAACAACTTATGCGTACTTCTAGAACAGCATTTACCACACCACTGTTGTAATTATTTGTTTACACGTCAGACTAGCCACAAGCTCTTTGATGGCAAAGATAATGTTTTATTCATCCCTAATTCCATACCTAATAGGCACTCAATAAACACTTGTTGAATACATTAATGATGAATGACATGGGAAGTCTTTAAAGAATGGTGACTGTACCTTCTGGGTTCCAGATCAAAATTACAGTAAGTATTAACACAGAACACTAACCTCCTACTATATATTTCTACTACATATACCATTCCTGGCCAGAATAAGAGGCCAAAGATAATGAGAAGATTGCTCTAATAGTGCTGGTCATTGCTAAGTTACCAGCCAAGAATATGAGCATTTGCAGTACTAAGAATGAGTAAACTACAGTCATATCTACAACAATTTCTAAGTTTCATGCTCATTCTCCTGCCTCAGAAGAACAAAACCAATGACTAATATGAGTCCTTGGAAGGGTCACTATCTCCACTGCCACAAAACCTGTGGCAAACTGTGATTCAATACAACCTCTGCTGAAACACACAGGAAAGCTGTTCACCTTCTTTACCAAATCCAATTAAGGTTCTGCTAAGGGATACGGATCTGAACTAAGTCCTCCCAGAACCCTGCCATGTTGTACACTAGCACTCTAAATCATTCCTCACAGGGTTTACTCATCTCTGAAGAGATACAGGCAAGGCAATAAAATGCTGCTGTCTCAAATGCCTCTCCCTGTAGGAATCCTGTACCACACAAGCCTATTGTGTTTATAGGCTGCTAATAAGACATAAAGTCTAATGTGATCCTGTGGGAATCCCTGGATTGCTCAAGGAATTAAACAAATGTAGTCTACTTTTGTACTCCCAAAGTTATGGGGCTCAACAAAGTTGAATAAAGCATAAGGGCCAAAACTCAGACAAGTGAAGGGATGGAAAGGGACTTTGCCTCTGAGGAACATCTGCAGCCATGTGGGATGTGGCTCTTGGCACACAGTGAATGAGATAAGCAATGTTCAAGGGCAAACCAGGAGAACTGGTTGCTGGCAGATATCTGGCTCCTTGCATGTTATCATTCCTAAGAAGCCAAGAGGCTCCAGTTAAATTAATTTAGGTCTCTTGAAGAGACAAATTTGTTTCCACCCCAGGCAAGAGTAATTATCAAGCCAACTCCTCAGACCAGGTGTTTTAGCATATTTCTTTCTGCTACTACAGTCTTACACAACACCAGCTGTTAGATTAACATCTGCAGCTACATTAGTCACAGCTTAGCTCTTCACAGGGTATGTGGTCCCACTATCCTCTTCCATGAAGGGAAACTGAGTCATGGCATACCAACTGGCTTCCCAAGCACATGCTTAGTGTGTAGTGAGGCCACAATTGAATCCAGGTTGCCATCCTCCTATTTAGCTCTTCTCATGCATGAATCTCAGCATTCACCCCTCCACTCCCCTCCCCCCGCTGCTCTTTTTCCTTCAACCTAAAACCAAATCATTGCCTGCTTAATGGGCAGAAATGAGCAAGCACATTTGATTTTTTAGAGCCACAAGGAGCTTCTAGTTATCTTCTTTCCCAAGAAAAAGGAAGGTTAAAGAGGAGCAGGAGAAGGTAGGGCTGGAAGAGGTGGCTGCTAATACTAGGACTCACCTTGGAGCTGAGGTCCTCTCGTCGGTTTCCTGCCTTACTCCTGCGTAATTTGATGGATGGGGATCGCAGCAGGTTCTTGATCCGGCTGGTAATGGTTGACCCTTCCACAGCCATCATGATGAGGAGCCGCTTGGGACAGTCCCGGGCCCAGGCCTGAGACTTGACTCAACAGTAGCACTGCCTTCCCACTCCACAGGGCCTTCCAATATGCCCTCTCACTGACCTGAGATGGCAGAGGCCACCTTAGCATCACAGTGTCTTACCTTCCGCCCAGCTAAGTCTGCAGCTTTTACCTCTAGGTATTGCCCTCTCCTTTTCCCTCATCCCCACCTTCAAAACCCGTGCGGTTTCTTACCACCTTGCAAGGACAGACTCATGTAAAAAGAGGGGGAAAATCCTGAGCTGCAAAAAAAAGGTCAGGCCCACGCCTGCCAGAGGCGCTTAACAGGAGAAACGGGATGGGATGGGCTGTAGTAGGGCTAGAGGTCGGTCTGGTCCCCGTAAATTCCCAACTATTCCCATGGCAACTGCGGTGTCCAAGGGAGGAGGCCACCGAGACCACCCGGGAGTTTCGCTGGGCGCCGAAGCACCTGCGCTGGCGGCCGCGGGGACTCGGCGCGGAGGGGCTAGCTGTGGCCCAGCAACTCGTTCTGCCACCGGAGCCTCCCTCCCCCACCCCTCCACCCTACGAAGCTCGCTCTCCGCCCTCCGCACCGGCCCTGGACCTTTCTCTTTCACCCGCCTCAGAAGCCCCTGCTACCCGTCAGCGCCCCCGCTCGGGCTCAGCCTCACCAGCCCCGGGGCGCGAGGGGCACCCGGCTGACTGCGCCCTCAGGCATCGCGCTCGGGAATTTTTGCTCCGCCGCGGCAGCGGCACAGGCAGCTATGGTGGCACGAGCGGCTCAAAACGCGAACTATCGCCTGGGCCACACTACGGGCTGGGTAGGCGGAGCCGACGTGAGAGGGTGTGGCCTGCAGCCAAGAGGGAGTTTCCACAGCGGACGAGCAAGGTTTACGGGGGCGGAGCCAATGAAAGGGCCTAGGAAGCAGAGGACTTGGCCTCGAGAACCACGTATTCCGCACAATGTGGGTACTGCTCTTAGAGGAAGGTCAATAGAACATGGCTTCAGAATTGAGAGAACCAAGCCTTTTATGGTTATTATCAGGCCTGGTCCCCCACAAAACTGCACTTCCAGTGCCCGAAGACAGTAACCACGCCCCCAAGGTGCAACGGTTGGCATTTCATAGGTCGGAGGGACCATAGCTGAAACTAACTCTTAGCTCAGAATTACAAGACTGAGGTACAGCCAAGAAGCTCTGCTCTCATCGCCCCCAAATGCTGGGATTTAAAGCACTTGAAATAGTTTCTGATAGCGGCCAGCCCAGCGCGATGACACACGTGAAAAGGATTTTTCTGAGTAACCCAATTCAATCGCTAAGAACAGTTTTGAACATGGGCAACCTGATTGTTCATGATGAAATGGGAGAGAGAGGGCGGCCTTGAGTAGACTTTAAGACGTGAGGACAACAGAAGACAAGTGAATGCGCTATGGAATATACTGTGTTTGTTTCATGGTTTCTTTAGCCTCCAACGTCCCATCGGGATCTCTCACCCAAAGTTAACCAGGATTTTGTTGCTTCAGATCTTTTTCTTATTCCTGTAAAAATTTACTTGTGAATCCTTCTCCCTAGAACTGTTACTTGTCGAAGTCACTGTCAAGCTTGCTGACACCAGATGGAGTGGTATAGTTTCTCTAGCTAATGACGGGAAGGGGGAATACACAGAAATATCATTATTTATGTTTCATAGATGTTTAAGACTTTATTTTCTAGGAGCCCCAGGATTTTCTGCCTGGCTACTATTACAAAAAATTACCTTATGAAAAACTTAGCCTAAGCCTAGACTTGGGCCCCAAGGGTAGCACACTGATGTGCCTGTCTCACCCTAACCCAATCTTTGAAATCCCTGTGGGATGACACGTTAGCAAGAGGGAAGAACCAACCACTAAACTCATTGCTGTGGGTGGGCCTTGTACAGCCAAGTGGCAAAACAGGTGTGTGCTTGTGTGTACTGTAGCCACATACTGAAATCTGTAAAGCTCATAAGTTTACATGGAGATCAGGGATGTCACGTCCTAGAAGACCCACTGTCAATAGCTACCAGCTAAATGGCCTTCTTCCCTTCAACCATGCACTGATGTAATGAAACATAACATGGGATTTTCAAATTTATTTCCCAAATCTGGAGGAAGGCAAGAGCCATTAGCCACAGCAGTATGAAAGAGGTAGGTGGTTTCCTTCAATCCCTAGCTAGTCTGATTTGACCTCTCCATGGGAGTAAAAGCTAATATAACACTGCTAATAAATGGTGCCACCTGGTGTCTTTACTTGTGTGCTGCAGACCCCAGCAACCACCATATCTACCTGTACAGCAAGACAGTGTCCACAAGCGTTGTCCCTAATCCTCTCCAGATCATTTTTGTGTCCACTAGCAGTTGGCTCACTTACCTAACCATTCATGGCCAGGTAAATGAGTTTAAAAGTGTCATTGGTCATTTCTTGTCCAAAACTACCCTGCTTTATCCCCCTAGAGAAAGTCTTCCCCCTATTACCCTCACCTGAAGCTGGAGAAAAACAACTGAGGACAGTGTAATGAGGGGAATTTCTGAAGTCTGGAATTTGCATACTTCTAGCCTAAGGCCAAAACCATGCACTTTTAATTCTTCCCAACTCAGTCCAATCTTTATTGTCTAGGTACCATGCTGCCTTTGAGATACCAGTATGGGAATGGGTTGTAGGCTGTTCTCATTCTTCATGAATTAATTCCTCAGGAAATAAGTCCCAGGTCTAATGTAAATAGAAGTGTTAACTTTCTCCATAAAAATTAAGTAGTCATGCACCACATAACAACATTTCAGTCAATGACAGACTGAATGGCCCCATTATTTTTACTGTACCTTTTCTATGGTCAGGTACATTTAGATACACAAACTCTTATCATTGTGTTCCAATTGCCTACAGTATTCAGTACAGGTTTGTAGCCTAGAAGCAGCAAGCTATACCATATAGCTTAGGTGTGTAGTAGGTTATACCATGTAGGTTTGTGTAAGTACAGTACACTCGTAATGTCTGCACAAGGAAATGGCCTAAAGAAGCATTTGTCAGAACATATCCCCATCATTAAGCAACACATGACTGTACTTGCTATCCCACCCTCCAAAATCCAGTTGACTCTTAAGTATTTCATCATCCATATGCTATTTCATTGTATTCTGCTTATATATGTCCTAAATATCTATACATGGTGTTTGTCAGATTCTGAAATTCTAGGTATCTGGGAATAGATCTTAAACAGTTGTCTGTTTAGCACTACACTCACTAGATTAAATTTTTAAATTCACCCTAGGATTATTGCAAATAAGGTGCAATTCTAAGATCCTGGAAAACTAACAGTCCAAACATTTGCTCATCAATTCAAATACTAATTGAGCAACTTTACATGCAAGGCACTGTGATACAGCTGAGACCAATGACTGCAGTTGGAACAGGATGAATCTCTAAACAATGCTTCCAAGACTGCTTTCCTATTTAACAAAATCTCTTCTACCAGCAGGAGAGTTTAAAATGAAAGAATTTAGATTTGTCTCAAAATTTCCAACGCATCTCATGGTTTAGCCTTCCCATCCTCCTCACACACCTCCCTCACTGTTAGTCAGCACTTATGTGCCTTTGTAGAGCAGTTACGTTTATTACAGTTATGCCTCAATTAAAAAGTTGTATGTATCAAATTATTTTCCTCTATTTCAAAAATGCATTTTAACTGATTTTTTCCCTCCAACTGGCAATGAGTCTGAATACCTCAGCTTTAATTTTCTCTGCACTCAACCATAAACGTTCATGTAAAATTTCATTAGTGATAATACAATGACATGTTAGTACTGACACCCTAACAGAACTTTCTTCAAAACCAACACTTTTGTGCAAGAAATGTGTTCTGACGCTGGGTTATCAGTCATTCTCTACAAAAGTACCTAAAAATGTACTTGCCTACACACTGTGCATGGCTTTTTAAATTGTTTTAATTCTGGGAGTGAGGGACAAGGGCTATCAGTATTTCCTAGACCTGTCTTCAAACTGCAATTAACCTCTCAATTTGCCTTACCCCATTCCATTTCAAATAGCTCAACCAGTATAGTTAGAAAAAAACTACTACTGAACTCTACCCAAAATAATATATGGATTGTCTGCCATTCTTCTGTGTTCAAAACATGTTCAAATTTGTTACAGAAAGGCCTAGCATATATTTCATCCACAATTCTGGGGAAAAAAACTGCATTTACTATAAATATATAAAGTGAACAATTTGTATGAAGCTTACATAACTGAACTTGATCTGTTAGTGACGTTAAGTAGATTTAAGAGTAGCTCAATGTCTAAAGGACTCCTTTAAACTTTTTTGTAAATTATGATACTAAACATATATCTTACCTTAAGGATACCTATTGTCCTTAGCCACTAAGATTGTGTTTATGTCCCATTATTCCCCCAGATAACAGGTAAACACTGTCTTGCACACACTGGTACCATGAGGCTATCTTTCTTCACTGTAGAATGATTTTTAATATAAATATTTGCCATCAAGTTGTATAAAATTTTGAAATCTCCATGTGAAACATGCTATAAAGATTAGAACACCACCACCTGCACCCCCAAATTGGCATGTCAGAAAATTTGAGAAAAGCAAGGAATTCTATGATAAAACTACTTCAGCAGCATGTCTCTCCTATGTCTCAGGGAATTATAATTCTCTACCCGAACTTGGCACAAACCTGCCAACACCAAGTCCTGCTTTAATTATTATAACTGATTTATTTTAGGTTTATACATTCTGCCTTCCCATCACCAAACTTCTTCTGTTCTTAGGTTTCTAAAAAAATAGTCACTTTTCAAAAGCAGAAAAGGAAAGATATATATTTAATATATAAAAGAAAATGCTAAATCTGACATAATTATATTCTTAAAAACATTCCATTTATTTACAGATGTTATAAAAAGGTGAATTATTGGTCTACTGAGATCATGCTTCTTATAGAGTTAGGTGGAGAGCTGTCTTCCAGGTTCCTCAACTCCTCTCACTCAACTTCATCTTTCATAATCACACATGTAATTTTCATAGTTTCTCCGGGGGTAAGGTTAAAGGGTAGGAGTTTTTGGAAATTTAGATTTCTGTCAAGACTGCAGGATTGTTTTGAAGACTAAGCCCTCCTCAAATTAGCTCTGAGGACACCTAGTTCTAAGAGGTCTTGAGAACACTGTAACTTTTGGGTTTGTAGTAACATCTGCGGCCTTCCCCATAAACACCTGGAATCATCCTTCATGTCCATCTTTATATATCTCTCATAAACAGAGTTAAATATCCTCCAATCAAGAATTATTACCTGTTTGCGTATTTTCTTTTTTTAAAAAAAAAAAAAAAAAAAAGGAAGTGTTCAGAAGCTAAAATGGTCCTTCTTTTCCTGAGGATTGTTCACTCACTTGCCTGCCTGCTCCTTGGCTGACCCTCAGAAGCCACAAAAGCCTTGGGAAGTCAGGAGGAAATGTGGGGAAGAGACAAGCAAGGAAATAATGGGAAACTGCTATACCTGGGTTAAAGTACTAGCATCTCTAAGGACAATTACTAGCAGGGGAGACAGGTGCTGGACTGCCTGGCTAAGGCATTGAATGAAATCTGCTGGGTAGAGTGGAAGGGATAAGAAGATGAGGAGCACTCTTTACCTACTTGAAGCTTCTTCAGTAACCTTGAGGGGAGAGAAGGTTAAGTGCTGATGAGCAGGTTTAGGAAAGCAAGCAGCACAAAACCAACAAGAATTTGATCATACTGTAAATTTGCAGAGAAAGTTTTCTACCCTTTTCGATCTGTTGATTACCAGAGTTATTAGGAAACCAACTATGGAAGTAATAGTTCACTGGCTATATTCATTCCAAAGTTGGTCTCACAACCTAGGTCTGACAATATGCTGAGTGGGATTTGGGATAAAGAAGGCAGGGGATGTAGAAGAAATAACATCAACCTAGGCACAGCCCAGGCACTGGAAGCTCTTGTGTTAGTGTTTTACAACACAAGCAAATCCTGTCAATGAAGACAGAACAGGGGTTACATTCCAAAATATAATTATTTAAGAAAGGCAAAATGCAGCAGCTAAATCCCAGTCTATACAGTTTCAGAATAGTGATTCTTGCCCCCAGGAGTTTCCAAGAGATCCCTCAAGTGCACCATGATTATTTACAAACTAGATAGGAAACATCATTTCTATACTCAATACAAATCTCATCTTCTAGGTTGAAAACTTCAGCCTTTGAGAAATCTATGAAAACAACTATACAAAAATATAAATATCTTTATCTTTACAGACTGTCAGTCCTTCATACTCTGACAGCTAACAAGTGAAAAAGCTCTACAGATCATTGAATCCATGGTAGCAGATAAAAAATATATCTTGTGATTCAAATACTGCCTCATTTCCCTGGTAAAGAGTGCCTACTGTGACTTTTCTTTACATCCTCTGCAGGTAATAGTGAATGAAACCTTCAAGCACCAGGAGGCTAGTTTGATTTGGGAAATATCCAGCCCCACAATTTTTTATTTTGGCCACTATCTCTGGTCTGGGGAGAAAATGCATTTCACTTTAGCTGTCTCTTGAGTGATGTGATTTGTGAAAGGGGTAGGGCTCCCTCCATGCCTACCTCCAAAATACATATTCCTAGCAGAAATCCCTGGCACTGTGAAATGAGCTTTTCAACACCCACCCAATAATGGAGAACTAGAACTATTATTTTCTCTAACATCCCAAAATAATTACCTTAATAATAAAAGTTAAACGCATCCCTACTTTACCAGAAGGCTTGATTTCTAATTCTAATTGAAAAAGTAAGGGAATAGAAGCTACTTGGTAGATGAAAGAAGAGAAAATTCTCCCAAATGACACAAAGTCCTTCACTTTGGTATTCCATTGTACCCATCCCTCTCTATCCCTATTCTTGAAACATCAATTAAAAATTATCTCTTCTGGATCCCTTTGCACAAGTGCATCACATTCCTTAGATTTCAGACTTAACCCAACAGCTATCAGCTACATTCAGTCCACAGCAACTCCAAAGTCACAAGCAGCTTGTTCTCTTGGGGGGAAGAACTAGGAACCACTATGGAGCCAGAGTCTTGTTATGAATTCCTTGGGTAAGAGGGGCACCTCGTGTTTAGTAATGGATCACATCTTCTTAGAGAGGATGAAGGGACCCAGCACCACAAGTGAGGTAACACATTTTAACATGATCAGAATTAAATAGTATTTCTTATACCAGGGTCAGCACCCTACCCCCTTTCTCTATTATCCACCGCATCAACAAAGTCAAGGACCAAAGTTCCAAGACACAAATAAACAGATGCCTGAAGAGAAAGGAGGTGAGATTCAATTTCCCCTCATTGCCTGGCTTCTGCCTGAGGACAAATAAGTTCATTTCCCTGCAGAACTTGGTGAGGCCCCAGAGTTGCCCAATTTAGCCACAACAGGTGCCAATGTAGGCATCACCTTGCTCTCCCGGCCTTCCTGGTCACTCCCTGTTAAGTTCATTTTGTGTCCAAGTGACCCAACTTTGGCAGCTATAGGTGCCAAACAAGGCATCACCTTGAGACTCTGACCATCTGCATCATTGCAAGGATTAGCTACTTTTAAACCTAGAGGTGCCAACTTTGGCATAGGCCTCCACAAAGTATCTGTGCTGCTGCTATTCTCCAGGCCAGTCCTCATGTGTAGGAGGGGGGGTGAGGACACACTTTCAGGCTCTGCAGGGAGGTCAGAAGTACTCTTCCCTCCATCACTAGTTTTCCCGTGGGAAAGAAGGGAATCCTTTATCTCAGAGTCAATAACAATCTTAAGTACATCTGGCTCAGAGGCTGGTTCTGCAAGTTGTTTTTCATTCTCAGAAAAGTCATCATCTTCTAAGTGCAAAAGGAGGGGACTAGTGGAGTCACTCTCCCCTTGAACATCAGGCAACTCTTTCAAACCAGTTCCCAAGTGGCCAACCTGGAAAGCTGCACTGTTCCCAGGGGGAAGCTTACTGATAAAACCCCGTCGAGCATCCCCTGGGAACTCTGTATCCACAGTGCTGGGCAGTTCAGCCAGGCTAACAGAGTCATCATTTAGTTGTTGATTAAGAAAGGCAATCTCATTAAGCAGAGAAGTCAGTGTCTCATCAGTATCATCCTCATCTTCCATGTTAGTTAGCAGTTCACTGGAATCAAGTGCTGCTTCCTCTATAGCTGATGTTACTTTCCTCAGTTCCATCTCTATGCTTGAGTCCTTCAGATCTTTCATTTTTAATTTATGAAATGAAGACTCCTTTGACTTCAGTCTCTCCCCTCTTGGTTCATTCTCTTTCCATTTATATTGAATCCCTCGGATATCGCCAGAAATCTTTTTAGGTAAGAAATCCTGTGCTTCCTGCATACTGGAAACATCAACTATTTGTGGAAAACCAGAATCTTTATTTGCCAGAAAAACATGCGTTGGACCCAATGTCATTCTGCCATCTCTATGGTTTCCTCTGGAAGAGATTCTGCCCGAATCCTCTAAGGAGTTATCTTCATTCCTGATGGTATCTGTCAGGTGGTCAGGTGGCTTGCCATCAGGAACTTCATGAGGATATTTACTGCCACCCATATCTAGCAAACCTCCATCTGTGGCCAGTGATGTTACATTAACAATTCGTGGCATCATAAATAAGTCATCATTTTCTGAAAAATAAAAACAAAAAAGAAAGAAAAATTCGTTTAGATCTACAGTGTTGAACATCTCTCTCTCTCTATCATACCAAAAGACCATCTTAGAGTTGTAGTCAAAAATCACCAGTCTATTTTTAACAAGATGATAAAAAAAAAATCAGTTCTTCAAAGTATGGATTTAACCTTCCAAGAAAATCATCACATAAAATCCAACCAAAGACTCTTGGACAGTCCATCATTAAGAAAAGTACCTTTAGGCCGGGCGCGGTGGGTCACGCCTGTCATCCTAGCACTCTGGGAGGCCGAGGCGGGTGGATCGCTCAAGGTCAGGAGTTCGAGACCAGCCTGAGCAAGAGCGAGACCCCGTCTCTACTAAAATAGAAAGAAATTATCTGGCCAACTAAAAATATAGAAAAAATTAGCCGGGCATGGTGGCACATGCCTGTAGTCCCAGCTACTCGGGAGGCTGAGGCAGAAGGATCGCTTAAGCCCAGGAGTTTGAGGTTGCTGTGAGCTAGGCTGACGCCACGGAACTCACTCTAGCCCGGGGAACAAAGCAAGACTATGTCTAAAAAAAAAAAAAAAAAAAAGTACCATTTAATTATTTTATGGAAATGCTCCCCAAATTCATTCTTATCCTGGGGCAGAAGTGTATCTTGATTCTGTTCACTCAATTAACTGCTATTTTGAGAGGAAAATGAAGCTCTACAGGCAACACGGTAAGAGAAAGGGATGAGCCTATCAGATTGGGTTTGGTAGCAGATAGAGACAAGAAACCATTGGCTAGCAACAAAGTAACTAGGATTTTAATATTGGAAAGGATACCCTTTTACCTTAATAGAAATTTACTTGCTTGAAACCTAATCAAAGTGAGATTTCTTCTTCAACTTTACCATTTACCCCAAAAAGGAATGGTGTTCAAACTGAATCAGACTAGTAATGCAGGATTGTACCATCTCTGAACACAACATAAAATTGACAAATAATTATCAACACCAAGAACTAAGACAATGACCCTTCAATATCTTTCTTTTCACTTTGACATCTTTGCAATTCTTCTACTTAGAAAACTAGGGCTCACAAAATAGTTTCCAATCCGAGGTAAAACACACCAATCAATATCACAGATCAACCCAAACTTGTTCTAAAAAGAGTGTCATCTCTTACCAAGGCAAATGCCAATAGAAGAGACCTTTATTATTACAGAACACACTGAAAGGCTTCCTGTTACTGTGAGATATAAGGGATACCTTTTTCACTACCCCTAGAGGACAACAAATTAAGACATACCTGATTGAACCATAGCACTGCTGCCAACTTGAGGCTTAAGATCAGCTTCTAAGAGACCAGGAGAAACAGTTACTACTGGTCCTGAGAACAGGGGACCTTTTAAAGTGAGCAGTTGCCCTTGTGGCGTCATCACAAGGTTTGCAGAAGTGTGTGGAGTATTCGAGGGTGAGGTATTTTCTGTAAAGAAGACCAGAAATTAGTTACGGATAAAAGTCTTTCAATTAATGCTAGTGTAGCCCACGAGTCTAGGAGATGTCCTTAAAATCACACTGACTTAAAAGGTTAAGAAGTAAATTTCAAATTTAGTTAGGGAGACTGGGCATGGTAGATAACACATGTAATCCTAGCACTTTGGGAAGCCAAGGCAGGAGGACTGCTTGAGGCCAGGAGTTACAGACTAGCCTGAGCAACAAGGTGAGACCCCCATCTCTACCGAAAATACAAACATTAGCTGGACATGGTGGTGTGCGCCTGTAGTCCAAGCTGCTGGGTAGGCTGAGGCAGGAAGATCACCTGAGCCCAGGAGTTTGAGGGTACAGTGAGCTACGATGACACCACTGTGCTCTAGCCTGGGCCACAGAGCGAGACCCTGTGTCTCAAAAAACAAATTTAGTTAGGGAAACACAACTTGGAATTTATTTTCTTAAACCACTTTTCAATGAGTAATGGTTACCTGTCCACTGATTCTCCTAAGGGAGAGAATTTCTTATTTGTTGAGGAATAGAGTTGTGGAACCACATCTTCAATGGAATGGCTTCTGATAGTCTTTTTTATTTTTCAGATGCATTCTCTTATTTATGCTTCTGACAGTCTTGATAGTGTGTCAAGAGGAAGGTATACATGATTCTATCCCTAGGCTGCATTTCCTATATACTTCTAACAAACTTCAGTTTCTAGGCCTCAGTTTTCCTATCTGTAAAATGAGGTGACAGGACCAAATAATCATTAAATTTCTTTCTTAGAAGTAATACCATTTGATTTTGCAATGTTAGAAAAACTAATTCATGTTTTAGTATCCATCACTAACTTCTTAGTTTGATGTAATAAACCAGACTTTCTGGTTCAGATACAGCTACCCAAAGAGTAAAAAAGGATATACTATTCTTTTTTTTTAATGAATCTTAATTTTATTTTATTTTTTTGAGACAGAGTCTCGCTCTTTTGCCCTGGCTAGAGTGCTGTGGTGTCAGCCTAGCTCATAGCAACCTCAAACTCCTGGGCTTAAGCAATCCTTCTGCCTCAGCCTCCTGAGTCGCTGGGACTACAGGCATGCACCACCATGCCCGGCTAATTTTTTCTATATATTTTTAGTTGTCCAGATAATTTCTTTCTATTTTTTAGTAGAGACGGGGTCTCGCTCTTGCTCAGGCTGGTCTCAGACTCCTGAGCTCGAGCGATCCTCCCACCTCGGCCTCCCAGAGTGCTAGGATTACAGGCATGAGCCACCACACCCGGCCAGGATACACTATTCTTTAAAGAAGATAAGCAAATAATATAAAATCAATTTTGCCTCACTTCTAAAATCAAGACATGAGAAAGAATTTAAAACCAATTTACTCTATTCTTTAATAATTCTTTTTTTTTCTCAGAATTGTCCATGTCCATCTGTCATGGTTTTACCCCATATAAAGGCAAAACCAAAATGATTAACATAGCTTTTCTTTCAGCAGGATTAATGGCAATACTTTAATAATTCTTTATGCATTAACAGGTGATCTGATGAAAAACAGAGCCTGATTCAACAAAATTAAAAAAAAAAAAAAAGGCCGGGCGCGGTGGCTCACGCCTGTAATCCTAGCACTCTGGGAGGCCGAGACGGGTGGATCG
>CM052442.1:67707918-67748399 GCA_028533085.1 Varecia variegata | reverse complement strand
TGCCAGACACGCTGTGACTCATGCCTGTAATCCCAGAACTCTGGAAGGCCGAGGCAAGAGGATCACTTCAGGCCAGGAGCTCGAGATCAGCCTGAGCAAGAGTGAGACCCCATCTGTACAAAAAAACAGAAAAATTAGCCAGGCATAGTAGTGTGCCCCTGTAGTCCCAGCTACTCAGGAAGCTGAGGCCGAAGAATCGCTTGAGCCCAGGAGACAGAGGTCTATGATGATGCCACTGCAGTCTAGCCTAAACGACAGAGGGAGACTTCTGTCTCCAAAAAGAAAAAAAAAAGCCAATTTGTCTCAGATAGACCTAAACTTACTCAACCCATCAGCAGAGCTGCAGAGAAACCATAAGTTCACATATAAAGTCTGAAAAGATGATAGCTTTAAAAATTACTCACTAAAAACACATGACTGCAGACTGCTATCAGAATTAGGATTTATATGTTACCAAGTCTGGCAACATCTCAGGATTTGCTTGAGCATGTAAAGCCAGAAACCAAAATCTAATGTAGTTAATATTCTACTTTCTATATAACTCATCTTTAATTAATCTAATTAAAACTAAAACTGTTGCCAAAAGATGATGTTCGGTCTACTAAACTGATGTTCATCTACATTAAGGAAAGCAAACAATGTCCCTCCTACCTGTGGCCTGGTCTCTTTTTCTGGAAAGAATCAAAGGTTTGCCCCTCCTGTTATTTATAAACATCTGTCCAAGATCGACAGATGATGCAGAAGATCCTTCCTGCTGTTTGCTACTTCTGTGAGACATATCAAACTCATCTGATCCCATCTTCTTTTTTCTTTTTTGTGCCTCTAGTGCTTGTTGTTTTGCATAAATATACTCTAGCTTCTTCAGGACCACTTCCTCTGTCTTACCTGCAGGTTGACAGGGAATAAAGTATCACTCTCTGCAAGACCCCACATAATAATGAGAAAGAGTCAACTGAAATCCAGTTGATTTAACTATATTCCTCAAAACTATGGAAGGCCAAAATGATTACAATCCAAAAGAAATGCCCCCCCCCCCACCCCCGGCCCCGAGTCAAAAGATAATTCTGCTGTAAACTCTGGGAGCCAAGCCTTAAACTAAGTAGTATCTGAAAGATCTTCTAAGGATTTCTGCTCACTAAAGCTATTATTAAGCTCTTCCTAGCACTTTGGGAAGCCAACATGGGAGGAGGATCACTTGAGGTCAGGAGTTAGAGACCAGCCTGAACAAGAGCGAGACCCCATCTCTACTGAAAATAGAAAAAATAAGCCAGGCATGGTGGTGCACGCCTGTAGTCCCAGCTACTTGGGAGGCTAAGGTAGGAGGATGGCTTGAGCCCAGGAGTTTGAGGTTGCTGAAAGCTAGTCTGACACCACGGCACCCGCCTGGACAACAGAGTGAGGCTCTGTCTCATAAACAAACAAACAAATAACAGATCGAGACTCTGTCTCAAAAATAAATAAAGCAAGCTATTATTATGCTCTTAACCAGAGATCATTTACATATCTCACCTGAAAGAGATGCTACTTTCCGTATCAGAATATTTCGTTTTCGAGTCAGGAGATTTTTCTGTCCTATCAATTTGTCTGCCTGATCTGTTAGTCCCTGAATTTCACTGAATGCCTAGAATAGAAATAGTAATATTATTTTCAATCTGTCCACTCTTTCCTATAAACAGGTAGGGTCTACACAATTTCTTTAATGAAAAAAATACTTTAGGAGAACTTTTTAATGCTATTTAACAACAATTACTGATGTTTCAGGAATTATTTTTTGTTAAACTGCAAGAGGTTTTCTGGTTTTTACTTTAGGAAATATAGATCATGAATATTTCTAAAGAACATCATTTAGTGGTAATAGGTGTTCCACTATTGCAAAGAGATATAAAACATTTGTGCTCTGCTTAGATTTTTTTTTTAAAAAAATTTGTTATGGGTACATAATAATTGTATATATTTATAGGGTACATGTGATCTCTTGATACAGGTATACAATGTGTAATAATCAAATCAAGGTAACTGGGGTGTCTATCACCTCAAGCATTTATCATTTCTTCGTGTTAGGAACATTCTAATTTTACTCTTTTAGTTATTTTAAAGTATACCATAACTTACTGTTGACTGCAGTCAATTTGTTGTGCTGTCAAATATTGTTCATTCTATCGAATTATATTTTCACATTTGCTTAGATTTTAATTATCAAATTTAAAATCATTTCCTAGTCTAAGTAAAATCTGGCTGAAATAACTTTGCTCTAGAGGGATATGAATACTTATCCCGTCCTGTTCTAACTCTGACATAAAAGCAATTTAAATGAAATTATCTTAGATATTCTATATGCAAAGTTAAAACTGCTAGCTTAAATATTTCAGATTTTCCTTTAAAATGATTGTCAACTGTTAAGAAGTATGTTAAAATATCATTCATGTTGTGTTTTGCACTGTGATAAACTGTTCTATCAAGAACCCCAATGTAAAGAGAATGTGGTACACAGAGCTAATCAGTTTCTGACTTTATCTAAAGAAAGGATAGCTCTGCCAGTTAAGAATCTGACTTTCAGTGAAAAGCTACTCTGACTTAACATAATGATTTTCCCCCTAAGGGGTTTATTGGGTATTCACTAGCCCACGTTCAATTGTTAAATACAAGTAGCTCTATTTCAATCTCCTTCATATGGCAATGGATTTCCTTTCTCATAGTATCCCTAAGATTCTCTTAGTCAAGGTCTTATTTGTCATTTACACAGAACACTTACCCGAGTAAGAATGAGACTTTTGGAAACTTTGGAAGAATGAAGTAATCCCAATGTGGTCTTTAATTTCTCAAACAGATCCCTCATTTCACCACGCCGCCGCCGCTCATTGGCAGTATGTGTCCGGCGATAATAAGCAAAGGCTTCTGCTTCTTTCTGTAGTTTGTCACTCCAGTAATCAGGCTTCAGTTTGAGAGGAACTGGTGGAGCCTGTCCAAATAAGATTGCCTCCTAAGCATCTTTCACATGTACCTGCCCTCTTCCTCTAATTCAAATGGCACTGCTCTATTTCAGGCATCCATCGTCTTTTGTCTTAACTGTCAAAACAGCCTCCCAAGTAGTCCCTAAATCTGATTTCAACAATGCCAACAGTATAAATTCTAATACATGCTATGTGATCATATCAGTTCCCAGGTCAAATTTCAGTTAGTGCTCAAATGAGGAAGAATTTGTGTGGGGTGGTAACAGATCCAGAAAAGCTTATCTACATAATTTTTTTATTATTACTACTACTAAAACTTGTTTTCATGACACAAATATATTTTTTAAAAATACTGTAAGATCCTTCACAATCCATGGTAAAGGATCAACTTTTAAATCATCTTTCTCTCCAACCATTCCTAACTGCTAGAAATTTCCAAAACATACTATGCCATCCCACACCTCCCCGCCGTTACACAGGCTTTTGCCTATACAGTCCTCCACAACATTTAAAACTTCACACTCAGAACTCAAACTCTGTACTTTTTCAGGAAAGTCTTCCTTGACTTTCCGGATGCCTGAGGCCTCCTTTTTCTATCTTCTTTATTCTACTTCAATTTTTAAAGCTTTTTCCTACAAAAAAGTTATAGATGCATATAGAGTTTTAAATATATGATCAGCTTATAATGAAAAGCAACTGTGCCCTGCTCCTATACCTGGAACCTCAGACACAACCACTTTTTGATTCTTTTAGCAGCTTTTCTGCCTCTTTAATCTATATCCTAAATCAAAAATAGTAACATAAGCTTTATTTTTTTCCATTTACAATGCTACCTCTATTAACTTCCTGCTATGCAGAAGAGGATTTACCTCATACTATGCTCTCTTATCTTGCCACCTCATCATCCCAAAATAATTGTATTACTAACTTTAGTTTTTTTACTGATCCCTTAGCAACTTGAATATAATTCTATCTTAATTTCTCATTTCATCAACAATAAACAGTCTATCTTGCCTTTCCACATTGTAAAATGATGTTATTAACACCCATATCCTTCCCACTATTTCTTCTTCCTTCTTTCACCTCCCAATTTGTCATTTATATTCACACATTTTCAAGGTTGAAATTAAATCTTCCATATTTTACTCATAGGTTACCATAAAGGTTTTTAAAAATCATTAACAGTAGCTACACTATTATGACATTATAAATAATAATTGTACAAGATGAACAATTATATTAACATTTCCTGTCTTGTACAGTTTCATTTTGTGTTTTTTCCCTCTGATGTTGCTGTCGTTTTTTTCTGACACTATTTGCCTTTATCATAACCTTGTAGTACCCAAAACCTTTTACATAAATCCATTGTCTTTCTAAAGTTAAACCCATTATAAATTAATATAGAATCAGAGAATAAAAGATGCAAAATAGAAAATCAGTATCAAGTTTAAATATAGCAAAGTGCTGCAAGTATTTGCATACTTGGGGTACAAAACAATAGATTATATAAATAAGCTATCATAAAAATCTTTATATCTGAAAAATGTTTTAAAATGAAAAGAAAACATAGTGATACATGCAAAATTATTAAAACCATGAAAATGTGTATCATATGATCCTCTAAATCAGATCAAAGTCAAACAAATTATGCTGTGGTTTTTTTAAAAGACCCAAATGCCATCCTTATGCTACTATGATATACACTGAAAACAGTAATAAAATTAAAAAAAGGTTTATAATTTCATGGCTTCTTGAATTGCTAGACATCATTACACAGAGTAAGTTTTTAGGTCACTGAAAATCATGAGTAAGAAAGATGACAGCTTGTTTTACATCAAATCATCACAAAACTACTTTTCAAATAAGCATATTGATTTTTATATACTCCGTATCCATTTTAAATTTTTTAAATTACTCTATCCTCTGGGAGGAATAAAAGAATCAAGAGAAAAAAACATTAATGGTGTAATTCCATTAAGGGGAAACAACTGATTATATTAACTCGCTGGTAAAAATAGCCCTGGGGGAAAAAATCATGTCCAATATAGCTTATGTTGTTTCAACCTTAAGATAAATGTTTCAATTTTACTAAATGAATAATCATCATTAAATATATTCTAAATACCTTTCGACTCCTTTCAGCAGCTTTTTCATCTGTAGAGCTATGGGTACGGCACCTAAAAAAAGATAGTATTTTTCAATATCTTACTGAAATTCAGTAATCTAAGATCTATTTCACAGCTATATTGAACCAGACCATCCCAAATTGTCTAACTGTAACTAGCTTCTTTTCCCCAAGGTGTCATATATATTAATAGCTACATTATTTAACATTATTTTCTCTAAGAAAAGTGTCCAGTCACTAAAACTAAAAATTGCTTTTTTCTATCATGAAATATTTCAGACATACAGAACTCTATAAACAAATATACAGCTCTCCCTCAGTATCTGTGAGGGATTGGTTCTAGGACCTCTCAGATACCCAAATACTCTGATGCTCAAATCCCTGATATAAAATGATGTAGTATTTGTACATAACCTATGTGCACCCTCCCATATACTTTAAATCATCTCTAGATTACTTATAACACCTAATACAATGTAAACACTATGTCAAAAGCAGTTATACTGCATTGTTTAGGGAATAATGACAAGGAAAAAAAGCTGTGCACATTCAATACAGATGCAATGTTTTTCTTTTGAATATTTTCAAACCGTGGTTGATTGTACCCATGAATGTGGAACCTACATATAAGGGAGGGCTGACTGTATAATGAACACCCAGAAATATACTATCCAGCTTGAAATATAATCCATCTCAAAATCAGTAGAGATTCCATGCGCAGTCTACTCAATCACATTCCCTTTCTTCCTTCTTATGGGTAAACACTTCCAGACTGTTTACCATGTACAACTTTATAGTTTTACTAGGAATGTATATCTCCAAACAAAAAATATTATGTACCCTTTTAAATATTACATATTACACTGTATCTTTCTGCAACTGATTTATTTCCTTCAATGTTACACCTGAGATATGTTGATACAAATAGTTTTAGTTCAATCATTTGAACTGCTATATAGTATGCCATAGTAAATTTTCTAAAATTTATGTTTTCAGAATGTTAGCAGTTATTTAGGTTGTTTCCAAATCTTTACACCATCAGGAGTAGAATTACTGAGTACAAGAAAGTTGGCCAGGTGCAGTGGCTCACGCCTGTAATCCTAGGAACTCTGGGAGGCCAAGGCGGGTGGATTGTTTGAGGTCAGGAGTTCGAGACCAGCCTGAGCAAGAACAAGACCCTGTCTCTACTAAAAAAAAAAAAAAAAAAAAGAAGAAGAAAAGAGATAAATTAGCTGGACAACTAAAAATATATATAGAAAAAATTAGCCAGGCATGGTGGCGCATGCCTGTAGTCCCAGCTACTCGGGAGGCTGAGGCAGCAGAATTGCTTGAGCCCAGGAGTTTGAGGTTGCTGTGAGCTAGGCTGAAGCCACAGCAGTCTCAAAAGAAAAAAAAAAGAAAGCTATGTACATCTTCTACTTTAGTAGATGTCAAACCAGTAATAATAATTTATATTCCACTTGTAGTTAAATTTGAGTCCCCACTGCTCCATACCTAGGTAACAGTACTATCAGAAATTTCAATTTTTGCCAATCTTAGAGGTATGAATTGGTAATCACTGTGGTTTAATTTGCATTTCCCTAATTACTTGTGAAGTTCAACAAATTTACATGTATTTACTGGTCTTTTAGGTATCCTCTTCTGTAAACTTCCTGTGAATATCCATTACTTTTCTATTGGATCATCTTTCTTACTGATTTGTAAGAATTTTTTTATATATCCTTGATATACTAATCCTTTGTCACTTTTCCATATTACAAATATTTTCCTTATAGTCTGAGTTCGCCTTTTCACTGTTTTCATGATATTCTGGTAGAATTTTGTTACGAATAGAGGCCTGTTCACTGTTCTGTGGCACACATATCTTGCTCTTACTCTGTAAACCTTTATCTTGCTCTTGCTCTGTACACCTATCTTGCCCTTCCCTCAGTAAAATTCGTTTCATGCTCACAAAAAAAAATTATAATCCTTCTTTTAAATTTAAAATCCTAAAAATTTACATAAATTTAATTACATCTTTTTTTTTTTTTTTTTTTTTCCTTTTTGAGACAGTCTCGCTCTGACACCTAGGCTAGAGTAGTGGCATCATCATAGCTCACTGCAACCTCAAACTCCTGGGCTCAAGCCATCTTCCTGCCTCGGCCTCCTGAGTAGCTGGGACTACAGGCACACAACACTACACCTGGTTAATTTTTCTATTTTTTTGTAGAGACCAGGTCTTGCTCTTGCTCAGATTGGTCTCAAACTCCTGACCTCAAGCAATCATTCTGCCTTGGCCTTCCAGAGTGCTAGGATTACAGGTATGAGCCACAGTATGGGGCCTAAATCTTTAATTTTTTTTTTTTTTCCAGACAGAGTCTTGCTCTGTTGCCCGGGCTAGAGTGAGTGCCGTGGCATCAGCCTAGCTCACAGCAACCTCAAACTCCTGGGCTCAAGCAATCCTTCTGCCTCAGCCTCCCAAGTAGCTGGGACTACAGGCATGTGCCACCATGCCCGGCTAATTTTTTCTATATGTATTTTTGGTTGGCCAGATAATTTCTTTCCATTTTTAGTAGAGATGCGGTCTCGCTCTTGCTCAGGCTGATCTCGAACTCCTGACCTCGAGCGATCCACCCACCTCGGCCTCCCATAGTGCTAGGATTACAGGCGTGAGCCACCGTGCCCGGCCTAATCTTTAATTTTTAATCTTCAATTTTAATCTGTTCCTTTATAGTTTGGGCTCTTTGTGTGTTGGTTATTCTTGACCCTTTATTATTCCAACCCATTATTAACATGGTATCTCTCTCCGTTTATTGAATTCTTTCTCAATGTCTTTCTATACAATTTTATAAAAAGTCTTGCACAGCTTTTGTTAGATATAGTCCCTGACAGCTTTTTTTCAAATTATTGTAAATGATATTTTCTAGATTACATTTTTTGTTTGTTGCTATTATTTAGAAACTCGATTCTGGTATACAGAACTTATCCAACAATACTGCTGAACTTTTTTTTAGTTTTTAAGGGATCCGAATTCTTTCAAGCTTAACCGGTAGGTAGGTGAAGTAGCCCAGAAACAATTCTGGAGTGAAAAAAACTAGAGGTCTTATTTTCCACTCTTTAGACTTTCTTAGTATCCGCAGGGATAAAGAATTATTCCTTCTCAACTCATTGCTACTTTCATATGGTAGATAAAGAAAGAAAAGGAAAGTACAATGTCTGGGAAATATATTTTCCTTACCTTCTCTCTCTCACACCCAAATCTATAATCAATACAAGGCTTACTAAAACAGAAAATGAAATAAATTTTCCTGAGCAAATTGTCATGCCCTCCCCATTTCATCTCATCAGAGGAACAGGTAGAAAAATTTTCCTAACTGTAACTCACCTGTTCAACTAGTGAAGTAACCAAATTTAGAATGTCATTCCTTATTCTTCTGAAAAGATAAAGAAACTAACCTCTGTTGAGGAGAGTCCACTTACATCGGTTATTATGCTAGTTGCGTATATTATCTCATTTCACACTTCAAATGGGAACATTTTCCTCATTTCATAGGTAAAGAATATGAGATTCAGAGATATTAAAGACTTGCCCAAGGTTAAATATCCACAAACTAACAAAACTATTATCTTAACACCAGTGTATCAGGCTCCAAAAGCATGTTATTTATATTTACACACTGCTTCCTAGCAAGGACCAAGAAAGGTTAATTAGCTCCCAATTCTAGCTCCTCTCATCTATACTAATTAGAAAAAAAATAGAGGAAAAAGAACAAGGTCAGTTACCCAGAGCTTATAAAGAGAACATTTAGTTTTGTTTCTGGTTAAAAAGCAACAGTAACGATCCAAAGAGATATAAGACTTACCGCTGTTTAAATGACTGTGTGTGTGCAGCTGTGGTCTTCATGTGGGCAACATTAATTTCCTCTGAAAGCTCTTCTACAGTCTCAATGTCCACCTGTTCCTCATCATCCTCAATGTATTCTACACAGTTATTCTGAAATATATCATTCCGACAGTAAATAATGTATGGGGGGGCAAGCACACCTAAAATTTTCAAATGCATGCTTCCCTTATAAAACCGACTAGTGCCAAATATACCATGAGTACTGATAATCCTAAACTTATTAATCATAATAAGGAATTAAGTCAGAAAGATAACACATGACTAGAATTAATAATGAAGAACTACATTGTAAGTCATAAATATACATTAAACAGACATCATTAAACTGAACAGAGTCTCCAAAGGGCTGCAGTGAAGCTTCAGTGTTATTGTTAGTGGAAAAAATTCAGGTACAGATATATTAATGCTTCATAAATCCTAAGGTGAAATAACAGTAAAATAAAATTTGGTGAGAGAAAAGGTGGAAAGGAGAAAAACTCAGGTTCTTTTTTAAGGGGCCTTCATGACTAACACTGTATCAGATACCCACAAATCAATACACCTTAACATACTTAAGGCAGGTATGGAAACAGAATACAGCTCAGCCTTCTAAGTCTCTCAACCCCACAGAATGAGAGCTTTTGAGGAATTTCAGCTTTTAAAAGAAGCCTGAGATTGTTATACTTCCTTATTATACCAAAAAAGGAGTCAATCAAGTAAGCACTTATTGAGCCCCTGTCATAGAAATTCACTGAATATTTTATGTAATAGTAGAATTATATGGATATATAAAATAAGCAGATATATTCAAGTCCACCTTTAAAAGTAGTGTTTACTATGCCAGAAACTAAGCATGGAATATTTTTTTCTGTTAACTATAATCATACTATACCAGAGAGGCACAACTCAAATTAAAGTATCCCAATCACCTTATTAATTCTATGCTTAAACTTGTTGGAAAAATTACTTACCCCTAAATTACAGGCTCCATAAGGCTGATAGATGCTAAATGCAAGCCATCATTTATGTTCCCCACCCCAATTTAAGCACAATTTAAACAACGTATATTAAATTTTAAAATGTAAACAATATATATTGAAATTAACTCTATGAAGCAAAATCGACAAAATTCCAACAGAATCTAAAGAGGTAGTATTGTAGGTAGATACTTTATAAGATTTAAACTCAACAATGCCTGCCATCCATAGGGTTTTAACTGCAGGCTCTGTAAATAATATCCAATAACCTCCACAATGGAATATTTAAAGTGGCTATTCACGACTTTCCTCACACTATTCCAATATAATATTAATCATAAGTATAAAGACAGGTGTGGGAAATGCACATAAATGCAATGTACAATTTAGATTTTAGAGATCACTTAATGTAACACCCTTACTTTAAAAAAAGTTTAACTTGGCGGGCGCGGTGGCTCACGCCTGTAATCTTAGCACTCTGGGAGGCCGAGGTGGGTGGATCGCTCAAGGTCAGGAGTTCGAGACCAGCCTGAGCAAGAGCGAGACCCCATCTCTACTAAAAATAGAAAGAAATTATCTGGCCAACTAAAAATATATAGAAAAAATTAGCTGGGCATGGTGGCGCATGCCTGTAGTCCCAGCTACTCGGGAAGCTGATGCAGTAGGATCACTTAAGCCCAGGAGTTTGAGGTTGCTGTGAGCTAGGCTGATGCCACGGCACTCACTCTAGCCCGGGCAACAAAGCGAGACTCTGTCTCAAAAAAAAAAAAAAAGTGTAACTTGTTTGTCTCATTCTCTATTAGTACATTCAAGCAATGCCTCCTTAGATGATTAAGACACTCCAAAGGTTCTATTAAGTCAGTTCCACTGACAGCAATAGTTTTCACCGGTTTTAAAGCTGGACTGTTTTTTGGTCTGCTGTTTACCTGGCCTGACTTACAATGGGAGACTCTGCAAAAAGCACAATAAGATCTACAATATAACTCCTAAACTCAATGAATTTAGATTCTTCAGCTACCTACAGATATCCATCCTTGAAAAGGCTTAGGCTATAGAGAGAATATAAGGCAAATGCATACAGAATTATCCAATTTTAGAGCTAGATCCTCATTTACAAATGAGACAACTGAGGTACAGAAACAATCAATAGAGGAACTTTAAAATATTTAAACATTTTAGGGTTTTAAAATACTAATCTTTTTGTTATATTTTATCTGCTTAAGGCAGTTAGGCATTAACAGAAAAGGACCACATAACAAAGAGGCTGAATGATCTCAAGTGAGATTCTAAAACAACCAGCTGTGTAATGATCAGTGCAGATGGCTGTTATCTGCTATTGAAGAAAAGGACAGAGTTTAGGTTCCAGGGCACCGCACAGGCATCTGGCTCTGGTCTCCTTATGTTTTACATCAGACTGTATATATATCGGGGTTGCCGGGCGCGGTGGCTCAGGCCTGTAATCCTAGCACTCTGGGAGGCCAAGGTGGGTGGATCGTTTGAGCTCAGGAGTTTGACACCAGCCTGAGCAAGAGCGAGACCCCATCTCTACTAAAAATAGAAAGAAATTATATGGACAGCTAAAATATATATATATATATAGAAAAATTAGGCGGGCATGGTGGTACATGCCTGTAGTCCCAGCTACTCAGGAGGCTGAGGCAGGAGGATCACTTGAGCCCAGGAGTTTGAGGTTGTTGTGAGCTAGGCTGACGCCACAGCACTCTAGCCTGGGCAACAGAGTAACACTCTGTCTCAAAAATATGTGTGTGTGTGTGTGTGTGTGTGTGTGTATACACACACACACATATATATATCAGGGGTCAGAAAACCACAGAGCATCACCTGTTTTTGTAAAGGAAGTTTTACTGGAATACAGCCACACTCATTCACTAATGGCTGCTTTCACACTACAACAGCCGTTGATTAGTTGCAACAGACAACCATCTAGCCTGTGAAGTCTAAAATACTTACTATCTGGCCCTTTACAGAAAATGTTTGTCTAACTCCTGCCCTACATCATACCTGACTTATAGTTACTTAGTTCAATAAATACAATCCTAAATAGGAAGCCTATAAAAATATTTCAAGAAAATAAAAAACTATATGAGTCATATTACAAAGGATGATGACCAAAGTCTAGAACATAAGTTGTAGAGACTAAATGACTAATTTTAGGAGATAATTAAAAAGCAAATTTAGGCAGGATTATATTAAAATATTAGATGGATGGTATTTTTTAATTTTTTTCCAAAGAAAAATATCTCTCTAAATGCAGGTGGGTAAGTTCTCCTCCAGTTCTAAGGTCACCCATTTCCTGTTTCTTATTATATCTACCAGAAAAGATATAATATAATCACCTCACATAGAAAATGTCACAAAAACTGAGATCAAATGTGAGTAATGATTTCAGGATTTTTAAAAAAAAACTCAACTTGGTAGGGACTCAAGCACCTATCCCCCCCTAAAGGCTTAAGGCAGCCTTCCCATGATACCAGACACTTAAGTCTCAACGCATAATACAAGCTTAAAAATGCTGCCTGACTGACACGTCCTAAAAATTACAAAGTCACTTAATCATGATCTAAACCTATGAATCCAACTGAATGTATTAGGTCTTATTGATCTTCTGGAAAAGCTACTGTCTCTAATAAATCATTTAAATCCTTGAGGTTTCAGTCACAATAAAAATGGGCTCACCACCTTTTCTACATCATCAACCTCCTCACTCTGGTAGTCAGAAACAACATCCACAATTTCATCAATAGAATCATCGGTTTTCTCATTCTCATCTTCCTCATCATCCTCTTCCAAATCGAAAACAGTGAAGTCAGCACTGCTTCTCCCACCCTTCTTCTCTTGCTTTAGTTTTATCTGTTCTCCTGGTAGTAGTAAATGACCCTGAAAATGTCCATTCCCTCTGCTGCCTTTTGTAGCTCTTCTAGGAACAATGGAGAAGGCTGGAGGATTAGAAATCCTACTCCAAGAATCACATTCCATTTTTAAAACTCTGGCATTCTCAGAAGTTCCACTTTTTCCCAGTAAGTCAGAGATGCCTTGTTCTTGTTGAAACACATCTGAATTTTCTTGACATGTCTTTGTTTCTTTAATTAACTGCTCATCTGCCTCTTTCTTACATTCCTGGGAAGTTCTAACACATTTCCGTGTCAAGGGGCCCTTCAGATGTTTTCTCCATCTCTCCCTAATGCTGTGCTTCTCCAGAGAGTCTCCACATCCCTTCTGCTTTGCCTCGGGCTGTGGATTAGATTGCTGTTCCACAACTTTGCTCCCTGATAATTCGAGTTTACTTCTTTCCTTAGAGATGACTGGAAATTCATTTGATTTTTCCTCTCGATTATCTAATCCTTTTTGCTGTTCCACCTTCACCTCACCAAGTTTTTGAAGCTGTACTTTACTTACATTTTGGACTGTCTTATTACTGGCTTTTTCAGAAACAGTCCTAACTTCTAGAATAGTCAGTTTTTCCTTTGAACTGTTATGATTCCTAGTCCCACACTCTTCATTAATATCTTTATAGTCTTCACCTGTATGCAACCCAGTGATATAGGAGTGCTCAGTAGGTTTGACAGTTGCAGAAACAACTTCTGTAAGGGATTCTTCATCCAAATGATCTCCTCTATGTTCCAAGGAATCATTCATGGTTTCTTGTGAGGCAATAGCTCCTGAGTTTTGCTTTATTATATTAGCCTCAGGGTCTATAGCGTCTCCTTCTGAATGCAGAGCCTTCTTATTTTCCTGCTCTCTTTTTATAGACTTTGTTTCATCTTTCTTATCTGCATTCTGGGATTCTCTTTTCATCTGAAGGGAAGCAACATGTTGAAGAATGGAGCTAGGAACAGGCTTTTGTCCTGGGAGCTGCAGCAAAGCAAAACTACCAGACTGGAGAGGAATAAGACTGGCTGTACCAACAGGCTGTCCTCCTGAGCTGTAAGTTATTTTGGTTTCAGAACCTGTTTTACTTGCAAAGCTTTGCGGTTCAGGAGGAGAAATCCTCAGGGTCAACGTGCCAGCCTGAGACACAAAACTAGGTCCAGAGGAAAGCAGTGATGGTGCCTGAGTGATAACATTCATTGCTGGAGAAGAACCAACAGCCTGAATTACAGGATTCATGACAGAAAAAGCAGAGGATGAAGTGGAAGATGGTGGAGTCTCAGAAGGTTTGGAAGGAGCAGGTAACCGGATTCCCATCACAGACCCTGGTTTTTTTTAAAAAAAAAAAAAAGAAAAGAAAATTTTAAATCACCATTGCCCATATCAAGATTTCCACGGTATGCTTTTCTTTTTGGTCAGGTGACTACAAGACACTAAGAAAAACAACTCTGGTGCATTAACATACCATATTACCAACTGATTCAACAAAAGAAAAATCCATCAGAAAGATCTCCAATTTTATACCTGGGTTCCGAAACATGACAGGCTGTAAGGTGGGCTGGGTATTTGAGCCTCGAAGCTGATGCAAAGGTAGGAGCTGGACAATCTGCCCATTGGGGTGCCTAAATAGGTTCATTCCACTTGGACTCCTAATAGGTTGCAAGACCATTCGATGTCCCTGAAGTTGTGTGTTTGGGACAGCTCTAAGAGTAGGAGAACCCTGCTGCACTGGAATCAGTAACAACCGAGGTCCAGGACGTTTCACTGTGTTAGGAGAGACCTGTGGAACAGCCACTGGAATTTGAGGAGCATTTTCTGAAAAACAGGAAATGGAAACATAGTATCAAAATTTCCCTTTAACACATGTAAGGAAAAAAAACTATTAAGACATAGGATCTATGCTGTAAGTAACTTCTAATTTGAATTACAAAGTTGGTGAAATCTTATACCTCTATAATGCACTACTTATGACTGATAACAATTTATTTTAAACACTAAGCAGCCAGACACTGTGGAGCTTTACATTTAGAAAGGTAAAAAAGAAAGCATCAATTATCAAGGTGCATTTAAAGAGATAATGCTTGGGCCGGGTGCGGTGGCTCACGCCTGTAATCCTAGCACTCTGGGAGGACGAGGCGGGAGGATCGCTCGAGGTCAGGAGTTTGAGACCAGCCCGAGCAACAGTGAGACCTCATCTCTATTAAAAATAGAAAGAAATGATCTGGACAGCTAAAAATATATATATATAGAAAAAAAATTAGCCAGGCATGGTAGCACAAGCCTGTAGTCCCAGTGACTCGGGAGGCTGAGGCAGAAGGACTGCTTAAGCCCAGGAGTTTGAGGTTGCTGTGAGCTTGATGCCATGGCACTCTAGCCCGGGCAACAGAGCGAGACTCTGTCTCAAAAAAAAAAAAAAAAAAAGAGATAATGCTTGAAAAACACAGGCTTCTAAATCTGGACTCTTTGTTAAAGTTAAAGGGATCATTTATAAGATTCTCTTCTTCAACTTAAAAATCAAGGCTGATAACCCTTATTAGACTTCTGACTGAGTTTCACAGCTTATACTCAAGAAAGAGAAAGTCAAGGACCAAAAATCCTTGGTATAAAAGGCTTCTTGGCTTTTGAAATTAAAATTCACTAACAAATAAGCTAAGCTTAAAGATTAGTAGAAATTATTTTTCAAAAGGAAAAAAATACATACCCCCCCAAAAATGGAATGAAATTAAGAGACATCAAAGAAGCAAGGATTTTATAAAGCCTGGCTAGGAAGAGGCAAAAGATTGTTTTAAAACAAATAGAAAAAGCAGAAATGTAATGCAGAAGATGTGAATTCAAAGAGATTTTAAACCATTAATAGTACCTAAAGATGCACTTTAAGGATTGGAAAACAGAGTTAGAAATACTAAGGACAAGGAAAAAAATAACACGAGCAATCTATTATAGATAGGTTTTGTTTGGATCATAGGGATAAAGAGGTAGAAATAATGACCATAGTAAGCATAAATGAAACTAGTCTAACATTACCGTTCAAATTAGTAAACTTATTTAACATTGTTTTTCTTTATTTTTTTGAGACAGAGTCTCACTCTGTTGCCCAGGCTAGAGTGCCATGGCGTCAGCCTAGCTCACAGCAACCTCAAACTCCGGGGGCTCAAACAATCCTTCTGCCTCAGCCTCCCAAGTCGCTGGGACTACAGGCATGTGCCAACCATGCCCGGCTAATTTTTTCCATATATTTTCAGTTGTCCAGCTAATTTCTTTCTATTTTTAGTAGAGACAGGGTCTCACTCTTGCTCAGGCTGGTCTCAAACTCCTGAGCTCAAACCATCCTCCAGCCTCGGCCTCCCAGAATGCTAGGATTACAGGTGTGAGCCACCGTGCCCGGCCTAACATTGTTAATAAATAAAACTTTAAAAGTTTGTCACTAAATAGAAAAAAAAAAAAATGAACAATCCAAACAAAGATTTGAACTTAATGTGATTCTCTATCAGGCACTCTGCCTACGAAATATACCAAATTTCTAAAAGTCACGTTCATAACATTTAAAGGACATTTACAGTTACATAGAAAATCCAGGGCTACTCTTAAAAATGAAATAAAACACAAAGATCAAACTGTTCATGAAAATAGCAGCATGCAATTTAAATAAAAAAAAAAAACTATCGTATGTGAATTAAGAAACATGTTAATTCATTAAGCTCTTGAACTTTTCAAATTAATTTTCAGAGAGTGATTCAAAATCTAAATTATCCCAATTCAGAGAATGAAAACATTCTTTAATATAAACTCTAAATATGTGTTTATTTAAATGTAGGCAAAGGACAGAAGAGAGAAGAGGAAAAAAATGGCAGTCAATGAGACAGTCACAGATAACCAGGTGCCCAAGTTGGGATCCTATTTATGAATGGACAACAAAATTATGCACACTTCCTTAGAAGCAACAGCTGAGTCAGCTCTTTTTATAAAAGATAAGAAAATTTGTTAGTATTAGTATTTTCTCAAGTGGTATTATAAAAGATACTTTTAGGTACTAGTCTTTGATATTATGTCTTTAATATTACTCAAACATTTTCTAGCTTTCTTCATTAACAGGAAGAGAGCAAGCCATATGCTTAAGATACACAGTAGCTAATGGGAATTAAAAAGTATATTTTACAGTATTATTGTTTTCAGTATATTTATTTATGGGGTTAATCTCTATTATGACAAATAATGCTGGCTTCCGATTAATGTTCTCTCCAAAATACATTTAAGTAAAACAGTAGTTGATTTAAATAAAAATATTAAATAAATGATGATACAGGCCAGGCATGGTGGCTCACACCTGTAATTCTAGTACTTTGGGAGGCCAAAGAGGGAGGATTGCTCAAGGCCAGGAGTTGGAGACCAGCCTGAGCAAAAGCGAGACCTCCTCGTCTCTATAGAAAATGGAAAAAAATTAGCTACTCAGGAGGCTGAGGCAGAAGGATCGCCTGAACCCAGGAGTTTGAGGTTGCAGTAAGCTATGACGACGCCACTGCAGTCTAGCCCAGGTGACAAAGCAAGACCCTGTATCAAAAAAAAAAAAAAAAAGACGATGGTACAGATGGGACTTATAGCAAAATATGTCCTAAATAACTGAGAAACAACAGAATTACAAAAAAACCTCCTACTTATATCTTCATGATAGAATTAAGAGTAAAAAGGTTAGAATCCATATGGTTTGGAAGACATGATCTGTTAAAATAAAACAAATACACAATCCTTAAGGTTCAGTAGGAAATCAAAGCAGCTTTACCAACAATGATCTCACTTCCAAAACCATGTAATAAACTGATGTTTTACAGGCTTATTTATGAGAAGCAGAAGACAAACAAATTTAATACTATGATTCACTTTTCCTTTCAACAGAACTTCAACTTACAACCTAACTCCCATTCACTTTTTACCTAAAGGATGGGCAGGGATTTAGATTATGTCAGTAAATCCAAAAATTAATAGGAAAAACAATAATAACCAAGACAGAATTGCTGTTGGGTATTTATTTCCCCTCAAATCCTCCAAAGTCTCTCTTTTCCACATTAATTCCTCTTTGAGTGGCTAAAAGAACCACTTACTTTAGATAGTTGGGTTTGGATATAAAAATTATAATAGTGTAGGATATTCTTATTTCAAATTCACTTAACTAAGCCAACAAAAGAAATATTTTAACTAAAAAGCTGAAAAATATAAAATATTAGAGTCCTAAACAAATGTGTCCTTATTTCTACTTCAATCAGTTCATGTATAATAATTAAATAGGTACCAATTCATAAGTAACTTTTACTGTACAAGAGAGGCTAGAATAGCAGGAGTATATTTTAATCTTCAGCAAGACAGAGGAAAAGCCCTCCGTTTGGCTATAGCATAGGAAGAAGCTCTCTCATCTCTCTTTTTTAATTAAAAAGTATCAAGCACCCACCTCAAAAAGAGCTAGGGGTGCACCTCAGAGACATGCACCCCTAGCTCTTAGCACATAGCAGGTTGCACTTTCTCCCATGCCCACCTTAATGGCTGCTCTAATGGCTCATAGATCCAATCCCATCTGCATTATTTCACTACCCTTCAGCCAGCATGTCATTCTAATGTTTTCTGAGTGTTTTTAATATCCCCTGAGGCAATCTCCAGCCCCACTAAACCATCATTCAAAGCTGTTCAAGTTACCTCTCAAGGTATTAGGTATTGTTTTTATTAATGTCCTGGTTACAAAATTGCATAGATTTTCATGATTCATCCTAATCTTGCATTAATCATGAGCTCTATTATTTTTACAGTTCACTTTTGCAGAATACAAAGATTTTCAGGAATACACGTATCATGTTATAGCAGAAATACCTACACTGTCATCCTGATATATCTACAATCCTAACACAACCACAAAGATATATAAATACCTGTATGGTAAAGCAGCGAGTAACATCTAGGCCTTACCTGGTCTCTGGCTCACTGGTGGACTTCCATTAATTCCTGAGAGTATAATAGGAACAGAACCCAGAGATGAAGTTGGTGTGGTCACCATGGAGGAAGATGCAGCTGTGGTCACCACAACTATGGAAGTGGAGGCAGTGGAAGCAACAGGAAGAGTTATGGTTGGAGATGCTATCAAAGACTTAGGAAAAGCAACTGAAGCCACGGGGGTAGTTATCCCAGTGGTTTTGGTAAGGTTCACAGTGGCTGTAGACTGGGTAGATGTTACAGGGGTGCTGGTATTAGTTTCAGAGACCTCAACAACCCCTGAAGTGGTGGCACCAGAAGAATAAGTAGTTTCTTTAGTTTCCACGTCAGAAATAGCAGTCATAGGTGTCACAGCAGTAACATTTTCTAAAAATACTTGAGGGGTGGTAGTGACAGCAGCAGTCACAGAGCTGCACACCTGAACTGGCTCAGAAGAAACCACAGGTGTGACGACCATTACTGGAGAAGGTCTGATACTGAACTTCTGTGGCCCTGTCAGGGGTTGGGGTGTGCTAACTCCAGGTATCTTCTGCTGCAAGGCTCCAACTTTACTCATCACAAACTGTGTGAACACACCACCAGGAGAGGGTCGAGCCGCTGCAAATAAAAATTTGCAGGTCAAACATCTTCAGTTCTCATATTAAATATTTTATCCTCTTAGTGACTGTGCTTATCAACATTTATTGTACACCACTGGGTCAATTTCTTACAGGCACTACCTACCTGCATTATGTGTGTCAATTTCCACCCACAGAAATCAAACACTTCCCTCAACCCAAAACAAACTCTTACAATTCTAACAAGAAAGGGATTAAAACTGGGTGTTCCTACTAAAATTTTTTTGACTATACAATATATTCAAATTGTCAGGACACTAAAAAGACAATACAACAGCAAATGACTTCATCACCTAAAACAGATCAAAGAAAGTAAGAAGGATAGGCTTTTTCTCCCCCAATTCTAATTTCAAAACTTGTTTCCTCCATTTCATTCCTCCTGTCCAGTACATCTACCTCTCTATGGCTATCTTACTATGAGACAGCCAAATATTGCATATTCCTAAAATATATAAAGATATTTTTCAAAGGAGAGCAGGATAGGGCTGGTTTTTAAAAAATCATAATTAAAGCTGCTTTTAAAAAGAAGCAAAACAGGTTCTTTTTAAGACATACAATGGCTATCCTCTATCTTCATACAACTCCTGCTTCAGCAAGAGATTTCAATTTCCTGTTAGAGGAATAAGAATACACAATTGACACTTTTATTTAGCATTTCTAAATAGATTTGAAATAACAAGAAGAATTCAATAAATCAACTACAGACACTTTCAATGCTAAAACGCAAATGCTTCAAGAAGGTAATTTATTACAGACTCTAGCACTGAAATGTTAAGCAAGAGGTTTTTATTCACAGAACAGGGATGGATGGAATGAAGCAGTGTTTCTAAAATTATGTTTACAAAAGCCTTCTACTTTAAGCCTATACTGATCTACCTCACTAGCTTGTGCTAGGCTCCTTGGTTTCATAAGTTCAAGGAATATACGTATGATTGGTGCCAAAAATACCAGTCCTCATAGGAAAAACGGTAAAATAGAAAAAATATTTTTAAGTGTCTTCCCTTTTTACAAACAAAATCAAAATCCTAAGTCTTTTCTATATTAGTAAGACCAGTCAAAAAGTCTTGAAAATAAAACTGTAAAACTATTCAATTCATCTAGTTCAATTTATCTAGTATTATGTCATCAGAAAAGTTACCAAAAAATAAAATAAAAAATTCAGGCAAGACAGACATCAAGAATAATACCAAATTCCATGCTCCTCTAATTTTTACAACCTCCATACCTGTTCCCACTGGCCCAGCAGCAAGTCACAGGCCTTTCCAAATCATACGTACACTCCAACTTACCAATTGGCCTTTTTGCCGGAACAAACGCCTTCAGATTCTTCCCAGGACGATTTGTTGTAGTGCCGGAGGAGGATGCCATTTTGGAATTGGATGTTGAAGGCAACAGGGTACGTGGTTTCCTGGATGCAGCCACCTTGGCATTGGATGCTACCTTGGAGATGACAGTACTGAGGGTTGAGAGGTCCAGGACTGAGGGTCGCAACCTGCCTGTGATATAAGCAGCTAGCCTATTGGCTGGATGCAATGCCCCCATCTGTCCCAATAGCAACTTAGCCTGCGGGTAACTCTTACCATTAACCTGAAACAAGTGGCAAAGAGAAATTCTGTAAAGATAAAATTCTCTTGCTAACTCCTCTCCCTTGACAGGGGTTTCATTTTTACAAAGTTTCATAAATCTATTTTTCAGATTTAAAAGGGGAAAAAAAGTGGACTTTTTCCATTCAGGATAATCTGAGTAATCAGGAGGTTAAAAAAAAAAAAAAAAAGCTGTCACCTGATATTCTGAACTAATCTCATCTCCTTCATTTTGTAGTTTGGAAACAGAGAATCTAAGAAATTCACCATTTCTAAATCCTCTATATGTAAAAGATACAATCAAATCTAAACAATTGGAATCATCCAATTGTTTTACTTGTCAATAACCACTTCTGGTTAAAATATTAACAATCAGCAGCAAAAATGAATCACTGTGTTCCACAAAAACTCTGTGATAAGACCAAAGAGGCATAATGAAGCCCTCACACAAGGGTCCTTTCAAGTATCCTTCATATTTGAAAGATAAATGGTGAATCTACTTAAAGTTATAAGAAAACCACTGTTACACTAACCTAAGCCACAAAATCATCTCCATTTTTGGTTTTCAAAGGGCTCAACTTTAAAGATACTATCTTCATCTCTTGAACAAAACATGGTCTCAAATTAAATGCTGGTTAGATAACTCACTCAAATTCTAGATATAGTAATTAAACTGTCAGAAGAAAGTGAACCAACAAATGAGGTAAAGATTCTCTCTGATACCTGAGTTCGTTAGACTGCCTATCTTGGGTAGCGGCATAGCTTTCTTCTTAAAAAAACTTCCCAAGTTTCTTACCCATGTTCTATAGGTCATATTGCTGATTGACTCTAGAGAAGTAACCTTTTCTGTGTCTCCTTTTCATCATTTAGAAGTGGGAGGAGGAGATGGAGTGAGGTGGAGTCCACTCTCTAAATTAATAGTGAATTGGTGAGAAAAATAGCTATAGCAAACCACTCCATCTTCAAAGACACAAAACAAAATTACTCTTTGCTACTTAAGTAAATTGTGATTATTCCCAGGGAGATCAGGACTATCTCTGTCTTGAGTTTTTACAAAGAATGTGATCTTTCCATCCGAAAGTAAAATTTACTATAGTTTTTTAGGATATATGAAAACTAGGTCAGATACCCCTATCTGCTCCCTTGGGCCTGCTTTGAAGAATACTCATCAGCTTTCCCAAAGTCTACATTACTGCTGCCTGACTGCTTATGCAGCTATATTCTATGGTGGCTTTGTTAGTCCTAAGCAGAAGAGAACACAAAATTTCTATGCTTGTATTTTAGGGAGTCTGATCTCACCAGAAATGATCTCAGGCAAGTCTCTGCTTTCAAAGTATCAATTAATAAATGAGATAAAGAGAAAACACTGTTCTCCCCATCATTTAGAGTTTAAGAAATATCAACAGAAGCAGTTACATAGTACCAGCAAGAGAGAACTGCAACAAAAAGTTTTTAGTTAAGTAGATCAGTCATATTCCCTTAGTGACTTAGGAACAGTCAATCTAATAAAAGTCAAGTAATCTTGTCAATAACATCAAACACTTTCACACATTCGCCACTCTGATATAAAAGTGCACTTAATGTCACTGAGCAAGTGGAGAGAATCTTTTAGACTATATGACTTACATGTTAATTCAAAACTTCTCTTCAAATTTTCTAGATGCCAGTATAATTTTACTAATATAATCTGCCTAAATTATTAAACAGCAAGGATAGAGATATTTGTCCTATACAATGATTACACTGGCAAAAACCATCTGAATCAAAAAAAGGAAAAAAATAAATTAAGTAAACATGGATCAATTTTTTAAACTCTTATGCATCTGAGTAACACCTTACTAAATTAAAAATTTTCCCCAAGTTTCCAAACATATACTGCCTATATTAAAGTCAATTTCATCTTCCCCTTACCCCTAATGCTCTATACAAGGTTTTGTTTTGAAAGCTGTCTGCCAATAATAAATTCCAAGAACTAGACTGAATCTCTAACTATCCTTGGTTAGTTGTCAAAGTATCACTAGAGCCCAGGCAATAAAGTTTAAGAAGAACAACTTTCTCGGAAGACTAGAAAGATATTATAAGCTAATACAAGGCTCTACATTTCTGTTTGCAAATGTGCCAAAAATTCACTCTAGTTATGCGTCTAACCTAGGCCTATTACAAAAATATAATGATATTATCACCCAGTTCCCAGGAAATGTAAAGATATATGACATAAGGCCCATAAAGGGCTCAGAAAAATCACAATGTTACCTAAATATAAAAAGGTGCTATACCCAGATTAAAGATAATTCTCACCTGGATAAGCCCAGATGTACTTGAACTGGGTTTACGTTTATAGGCCACAAGCTTCCCTGCAGGAGAAAGCCCTGCATAAAAAGGCAGACCTTTGCCTCCATGTAATCTCTCCCTCACTGAATCCAGGGCATCTGTCTGCACAGGAGAGATATCATCCATTTTCCCAGGGGACAATGGACCATCAGGAGTCTCTGATCCAGATTTCTCAGCCATATCATCTTGGTCTTGACATGATGGCATAGAGATTTTCACACGAGAAGAATAAACAGGAGGGTTCTTCTCACCCCGGCTCTTTCGCTGAGAAGCCAACTCAATGATGAAGCTGCCCACCTTAAGTGACTGTGGCATGTTGCTATTGATGTGCTGGGATAAGATGCTCAAAATCTTGTTTCGATCCTCCTCCCAGTTGCAGTCTGAGATGATCTCTATCAGTTTGGTGGGACCACCAGGTGACCTCTGATGCATATAAGAGGTAGAAGAGGATTCCCCTTCATTGCAAGAAGACTTCCAGCTCTTTTCTGAATTAAAACAAAAAAAGTGAAGATATTTTTGCATCACAGCATTTTGTACTGAACTTTGAAAGAAATTCAACAGTTTCTCATTCTCCAATTTCCATGTACTTTCAGTGGTAACCTAATATATATGTTTAAAATTCACAATTTTGGAGTTTTCCAAGAAGAAAGATCCCAGGTCACTATCCTACTGACTGGGCTCTAATAAATAGGGAGTTCCCTTAACAGCGCTCTAAAAATTTTTGCTAAGAGCTTGCAAACAAAGCATGACCTAACAACCAATGTTAAGCTTAATTGGTATAGGTTACTATTCTGCTACCCATATAGGCAAAGCAAAGATACTTTCAAGATGCTTTGAAACATCTGAAGGTTAGAGTCCATCCTAAAGGACAACAAGGGAGACAGTGTTCTGATATTTTTTAAGTATACTCTACCTCTAGTTTCTAATGCAAAGACTTCTGAATTACCTCTGTTCCTCTAGATGTAATTGTTCCATTCCTACATTGCATGCAGATCACTCAACTATCCAATGTGTTTCTATCCACCACAACATGCTAACTAGACACATATTTCACTAGACACCTAGATTTCTACAGCAGAGCTTCCTAACCAATGTGCTGTAATTACAGGTATATCAAGGATATAGGCCCCCATAGCCCTCTCAGGGTTCTCTTGCTCTCAGGCAGGTTCCCTCCACCCCAGCAGCTTCCTTAATTTACCTCAATGTGCTATACAAACATTGTATTTTTTATGTGTATACCATGAGATTTTTAAAAAGTTAGGAAGAACTGCTATTTAAGTGTCAGAAGTTTTAAGATGCATAACCAAAAACGAATAGGTAATTCCTTCATAACTACCTCTCATCATCATAATTCTTCCAGTAGCCTCTGCTAGATAAATCAATGACATTCCATCCTTTCTACCTCTGCATTTCCTCAATGGTGGCAGCTACGGAGGATCTCAGGGTAACTTTCAATAGCTAATGATGCCAATATTGATGGGGTTTGGAAAGAAGTTAAAAAAAAAAATTCACTGACTTCATCCTAAATGTCTCTCGCAACAACATAGCTCATCAACCTGAATGAATTTTCTTTTATTTTTGAGAGCAAGAGTGTTAAACAGACCAAATAATGGGAAAAGACTTTACTTATTGTCTCTATTTTTGGCAAAAACTAGAAACAGGGTGGGTAAACATATTCTGAATTGGTGGTATTTCTCCCATTATAATCCAAACCTATATATTATGACTATCAAATGGTAAGATCTAGTTTTAATTCTGACCTTGTGATTTATCCGAATCATCCTCCAAGTCACAGGTGAGTTGTTTTAAGGGCTGTTGTTCAGAATCAGGTTCCTGAAGAAGGGAATAATATAGAAATAATTCAATCCAACATATATTTAATATTGACAGAAACCAGGACACAAGCATTAAATCTCTCACAGAAGCTTAAATCAGTAGAATAATTAATATCTCAACAGCTTCACTTCTGCACAAATTATTACTATCATATAAAATCCCAAGAGGCTGAGGCAGGAGGATCACTAGAGCCCAGGAGTTCAAGGCTGCAGTGAGCTATGATCGTGCCACCGCACTCGCAAAAGCAAGTAGTCTTGCCCTCAGATGTCCTTGACAGTGACTGAGTCATCAGGAAAATAGTTAACATTGTATTTTATAGTGTATTCTAGTAAAGGAAAAATACTGTTTAATAGGACAGGCTTCAGTTACTTAGAAAATTCATGAATTTGGAAAGATATCCTAATAAATATAGATAAAAAATTTAATTAAAACCAGAAATGTTTTAAGTTTTTAAAAAAATTACTCCAGGATTGGAAAGAATAATACCTTTAATAGCTTTAAGAAACAGATCACTAGAATAAGGTACACAGAGAAATAAATTGATATACATTTCATGTAAGCCTTCTCTGCCCTACAAGAAGTAGGGCAGATTCATTATTCTGATAGTAAATAAATTCTAATTATTCTGATAGTAATGCAAATTCTAATACCAACAACGGAAACTGGAAGTTAAAAAGAAATTATGCAACAAGTAATTCACCTTTACAGTACAGTTCTCAGGACTAGAATGACATGAGCTCTGCTGCTGAAATGATGGAGATGGGGAGGGGGAGGGGGAGGGTTGTCTCTGTTCCTCTTTTTTTCGTTCATATACTCGAACTCGGGCACAAGTCATCATACTTTCAAAGTACAAGTAGACCGGATCTTTGTCCTCTTCCCGAATCTGTAAGTTTCATACAATAAAACATTCCATACAATGGGGAAAAAAGTCTCCTAGACTCCAAAAGAAAAAGGATGCTCAATCTTTATTTCTGCTACAACAGTTGAAATTTTTAAATGCAAACTTTAAAATCAAATAGGACAAGTACAGTTCATATGTGCTGAATCTTGGGGCACTCAGAAAGGATCTGGTTCTCTATTAGGAAATTTCAGATCACAGCAGAGCAGTGCATCTCAAATTATCTGTGGTGAAGAATGCATTTGTTAATTACCAGTCCATCACAAACTGGTACTTTAATAAATACAACAAAATAAATTACTAAAAAAAATAAGACATGTAAAATGTAGGCCCAACTATTTTAGTATAAGAGATTCACTCTAATCAACCTGCTGTAGAAGGTCCTAAATATATATTCTTACTTTCTATACAGTTGACCATTGAACAACACAGGTTTGAATTGCATGGGTCCATTTATACGAGAATTTTCTTCTGCCACCTATGAGACAGTAAGACCAACTTCTTCCTCAACATGAAGACAATGAGGACGAAAACCTTTTTGGTGATCCACTTCTACTTAATGAAGAATAAATGTATTTTCTCTTCCTGATTTTCTTAGTAACATTTTCTTTTCTCTACCTTATTTACTGTAGACAATAAATATACAAATTATGTGTTACTCAACTAATTGTTATCAGTAAGACTTCCAGTCAACAGTAGGCTATTAGTAGTTAAGTTTTGGGGGAGTCAAAAGTTTTACGTGGATTTTTGACTGCACGAGGGATCAGTGCCCCTAACCCCCATGTTGTTGAAGAGTCAACTATACTTATTATCATCACAGACCAGTAACAAAATGGGTTTAGACTAGCACTGCTACAGAGACCACACTTAGTAGCACTGTACTAGAGGATTTTCTTCAATTTAAATGGACTGGAAAGACTGAAATGGATTTGATAATCAAAATTGCTTAAGCTATTAATACAACAAAAGAATCAGCTCTCACTTTTACCTACCAGTCTTCACATAGTCACACATCCAACTGTTATAACTGTTCAAGATTTTAAATCTTAAACTTTATTGTTATTATATTATCATATATAAAAAGTTTTTAAGAGCTTTTTCTTAATGTTATTCTGCTAATAATACGTACTACATACATATCTCAATTACTCCATATTCTATACTAAAGAAATAACAGTAACTTTAAAAGACCTTTTGCAAGTAATGTAAAAAAAAGTCCATATTTCTATGATCTTCTTTAAGAAAGATTTGGCTATCTTCAAAAATAACTACTACTCACCTCTACTTTTATGACATTTTAAAAGTGCCAGCAACTAAACTGATTAAACCAGAAAGAAAGATGTCTTACAGACATACTACCTGAAAGCAAGATGATTCACAGAACATTACCCAAAAATCTGGTTGAAATGCATCATCTTTACAAACGACTTTTGTAACTTGCAATAAAAGATGAAACTCCAAGCTTACCATGGGATTGGGTTTGGGAGTATATGCTCGTGCAGGTTTAATTCCAGTGAGCAGTTTGCCCTTCACAGTAGTAGATAAAACTTCTGGCTGAGGCAACAACAATGGTTTCATAGGCTCAATGACAGAAGGCGTTGGGATATAAACTGGCTCTGGATCTACTTCACCTTCTACTTTTACCCATAATGGGTAATGTCGTACAGGCTGTTCAGGCTCTGTTTCACATATAGCTTAACAAAAAAGGAGGATAAGATTTAGTAATAAAGTTCAACACTGAGGCATTGCCAAAACAAAATATGATCCCTCATAAAAGGCAATAACTCATTAAAACAATCAAATAGATGCCCCCTTAAAAATGTTTAGTTGCCCTCATGTGCCTTAATTTACTCATCCATTACCCAAATATTCACTGAATACCTACTATCAACCAGATACTGTTTTAGGCACTAGAATGAATACAGCTATGAAGAAAACAAAGTTTTTCCCCTCAGAATTTAAAATCCAGTAGGAGAAAAACTAATAAATAAATAATATCAAGTCACAGTTAGCCATGTAGAAAAACACAGCAGAGTGAGGGATGAAGAGTTAAAAGGGGGAGGTATTATATTAAATATTTAGCATGGTCAGAGAAGACCTTACTTAATGAAAAGATAATCATTTTTAACCACACTTTATAAATAATAACAAATAAAGTTATTGAATCTTACTATTCAATAGTTGTAAGCACTTAATATGTTTTAACTCCAACAGTCCATTAGATAGATATCATTCCCATTTTACAGAAGCTGAGGTTCATCCCACCAGTAAGAGGCAGAACCAGATTCAAAACCCAGCCAATTTAGCTCAAGAGATGAAGCTGTCACTGTTGCGCTCTAAGGACAAATTATAATCAAAAGACAACCTGAACTCAGCGTGGCTGCAAAAATATTTCTATCAACACAAAGGCAGTGAAACTCAGCTAAGGTAAAACTATACTATCAAGTTCTGCACACCATTCCACAATGTAAACATATCAAATATCAAGTAGTACATCATGAATACATGTAATTTTTAACTGTGAACAAAATAATCTAAAAAAAATTCTGCAGAAAGGAAAAACATGCATTGATTACTTAATCAAATTAAACAGAGGATCTAGATGAAGAGGCGCCTTGTTTTATTCTTTAAGTAAACTGCCCACTGCCATAAAAAAGGTAGCTATTTTATATTTTAATGGTCAGTCCTCGATAGGACATAAAACGGGTTCTAAGCCAAAGATCCAAAACCTTTTACCTCAAGTCACATAAAATGTGAGTGGCATTCACATTTAATTCAAATAGTTCAATTAATCTTTCATGACAAAGCAGAATTCAAACTACTATTTGATTTTTATAAGAAATGTATTTGCTCTGAACACTAAGATTCCACTAGAAAAGAACAACTTACTGTGTAAGGGGCTCCTGAGGCAAACATCATTTAGAGGACAACAGAATGTCAGATAAAGGCTTACAGATTAAAAGCAGTGGGGGGAACCAGAGCTAGAAAGTGACTGAGCCAATTACTTAGGCAGTTAGCAGTCTCTGTCATCTATCTTTTAAAACCTACCTCATTTATCACATAATTCATAAAGGTTTCTAAGACCCTAGTATTCACTCATGCATTCAAATATTTGAATGCCTACTATGTATCAGACTTTGGAGATATAACAATAAAAAAAATTGATGAAAATCCTTGCCCACATGTAGCTTTTGGTGAGAGGATGGCAAGAAAGGCAATAAGACAAATTAAAAAATATGCTGGAATATAGTAAGTGCTTAAGAGAAAAAACAAAGCAGGAAGTGAAGTAAGTAGCATGTGTAGTAAATGTGTATGAATATGTATTCTGAGGTGAGGGATGTAATTTTTAAAAGAGTAGCCAGGGATGCTCTCACAATGAAGGTGGTATTTACAGGCTCTACTACACATTTTTATAAGAACTTCAGTATACAATGTTGCTAATTATTTTATACACACATTAATTCTATAAAGATAAAAGTGTCTTGGGGTAATAAGTCTGACTTTTTTCAATCATCTTTCAAAAAAATTTCTAACTCCATAAACTAAGCACCGTACTAAGTAAAGACTCCTTTCATCTTTTTCTTTTGAAATCACATCTATAAAATACAAAGTATAGTACGTCAAGGAAAATACTGCTTAAGATGTCAAGAATGACTATTCACATTTCTCTTAATCCCTCAAAAAGAATCAAAGACAACTCTAAAGTTTCAACTGTGAATAATGGGAAATGGTTTTAATAAATAACAGCTTAGGCTGATTCAGAAGGGTAGAGTTCAGTTCTGTTTAGGATATGTTTAAGATTGAAATGACAGCAACATATTAAAATAGGATAGGGAATTAAAAATCAGGACAGTCAATGGCAGAGACTACAGTTGAAGCCATGAAAATGGAAAGATTCCCTACAAGGGCAAGAGCAACCAGACCAAACCCACATACTCCATCAGCCTCCTGGCCACTTGATTCCTTTATATAGCCTGGGAGCCAAGATAGAACACTTCTCTATTCCACTCCTACTCTTTCCCTGAAACTCAGAAAAAAAGGAACAAGTAAAGGCAGGAAAACATAGAATTAAAGGTGCTACCAGAGTAGCACATACTCCTTGACAGGAGCCAAGAACAGAAATCAGTTTCAGAAAGAAATAGGGGCCAGGTGCTATGGCTCATGCCTGTAATCACAGCACTCTGGGAGGCCAAGGCGGGAGGACTGCTTGAGGTCAGGAGTTTAAGATCAGCCTAAGCAAGAACGAGACCGTCTCTACAAAAAATAGAAAAATTAGCCGGGCATGGCGGTATGCACCAGTAGTCCAAGCTACTCAGGAGGCTGAGGCAAGAAGATCACTTGAGCCCAGAGTGTGAGGTTGCAGTGAGCTATGACGCCACTGCACTCTACACTGGGTAACAGAGTGAGACCCTGTCTCCAAAAGAAAAGCGTCTCTTATTTCTATTCAAATGCCTTCTAAAATATATTATTAATACCTTCTCCAAGACCCCTAGCATTATCATTCTGTCTTCTGGGCTCTCAATAAGCCTTTTGTTCATGACATTTAAAACATTATAGGACTTTAGGTACTTGAGGCATTTAATAAATAAATGTGTCTTTTTACCACATACCTATTTCAGCAAATTGACAATAACCTCTTAGAGAGAAGGACTTTGTTTTCATTGTCTATAATTCTACCTCCTCTCACTCCTAGAAGTGTCCATAGCAGTTGCACCATAAATGAATCCAGTAGAATCTCACTGTAGATTTATTTCCCATTTCCCCAATTATGAATGAGATGTTCAAAATCCCTCTTTATGAAGTACTGTCCATTTTTTCTACATGACAGTTTATTATTAATCTGTAGATACATTTATATATTCTGGATACAGATTCTGAGTTAGGGATTGCAAATATTTCCTCATATTGTAGCTGAGATTTTCATTCACTTACTGTCTTAAAGATCTGAATTTCTCCCCCCCTCCCCACCCCAAAGACAGGGTCTCACTCTGTCACCCAGACTGGAGTGCAGTGGTGTGATCTCAGTTTACTGTAACCTCCAACTCCTGGGCTGAAGTGATCCTCCCACCTCAGCCTCCTGTGTAGCTGAGTTTACAGGCATGCACCACCACACCCAGCTGATTTTTACAATTTTTTTGTAGAGATAGAGTCTCGCTATATCGCCTAGGCTGGTCTCACTCTTGGCCTCAAGTGATCCTTCCACCTCAATCTCCCAAAGTGCTGGGATTATAAGGAGTGAGTCACTGAGCCTGGTATAAATTTCTTTCTTTCTTTTTTTTTTTTTTTTTTTTGAGATAGAGTTGCTCTGTCACCCAGGGTAGAGTGCAGTGGTGTCATTGTAGCTCACCGCAACCTCAGACTACGGGCTCAAGCGATCCTCTTGCCTCAGCCTCCCAAGTAGCTGGGACTACAGGCATATGCCATGACACCCAGTTAATTTTTTTCTATTTTTTGTAGAGATGGGGTCTCACTCTTGCTCAGGCTGGTATGGAACTCCTGACCTCAAGCAATCTTCCCGCATCAGCCTCCCAGAGTGCTAAGGATCACAGGCGTCAGCCACCGTGCCCAACCTTAAATTTCTTACTTTTAAGTTACCAAATGCACTGGTCTTTCCCTAAGAATTTTTCTTCTGTAATGTTTTAAGAAATTTTTTTCCTAATATGAGATCCTGTACATATCCTCTGTTATCTTCTCAAAGCTGTACTGTTTATTCACAACTGTTTATAATCTTCCTAGATATTATTTCTATACATGGTATGAGAAATGAGTTTCACTTTTTTCTATATAGATGTTCAATGGTCCTTTTCTTATTCTTTTGTCACATTTGTCAAATCAAGTGTCCACGTTCATTTCAAACTATTTGCAGCCTCTCTATTCTACTGGCCTATTCATTTTATATTCAAGCCAGATCGCCCTGTCTTAAATGTAGTAGTTTTATAATAATTCTTGACAGACAACAGAGCAAATCCTCCTACTTTATCATTTTTCTTTAAGATTGCCCTGGTCATTTCTAGTTCCTTTGCATTTCCATATAAATTTTAAATTCTGTTTTTCATGTTTCACATAAAAAGCTGTCAAGATTTTGATTCGGACTGCAATGCAAATTATAGATGAAATTGAGAAGCATCACTTTTCCAATATTCAGTTTTGCTTAACAGTTATTTTGCAAATTAAAAAAAGCCCAGACTTCACCATTATGCAATATATCCATATAATTAAAACTACACATGTACCCCTCAAATCTATAAAAATAAAAATTGATTTTACTTTCTTAACACATATGTACAAACATTTTAATGAAATTCATATCATACAGTACACACTATTTTATGATTGACTAATTGCTATGTTGGGAAGTTTCTCTGTATCTTTAAATATTCTTCATCATTATTACTGACTACATTGTACCCCTTTGCAGGGATATATAAAAATTTAACCCAGATCATACAACAAACTTTTCCCCACTTTTTCCACTATTAAACTGTAGGCAAAAAATAGTTCTATAAGTAAAGCCAGTTTTTCCTTTTATAGTTTTATTAAGCTATAATTGACATACAATACTATATATACAATTTGGTTGAGTTCTGACATACATATACTCCTGTGAAACTCACTACAATTAAGATGGGTAACCATTTACCTCCCAGATTCCTTGTAGCCTTCTGTCTAATCTTCCTCCCTCTGTCTCCAACCTTCACCTCAACCCTTGCACCCAGTCAACCACTGATCTATGTATTAGTTTGCATTTAAATTTTTTTACATAAAAGCAATTAAAATGTTAGCTTTTGGGGGTTGAGAGTCTGGTTGCTTTCACTCAGCATAATCATTCTGAGATTGATCCATGCTGCTGAATTTATCAAATTCGCTTTGTTTTACTGCTGAGTAGTATTCCATCGTTTGAACCTACCCAAAAATTTCTTTGTCCATGCACCTGTTGATAGACATCTGAGTTGTTTCCAATTTGCTTGCTATTACCAATAAAACTAACCACAGAGACTTGAACACCCATGTATAAGTCTCTATGGTAACATATGCTTTTCTTTCACATAGAACTGAAATGACCAGGTTATATGCCAGGTATATTTTGAACATTTTAACACACTAATAAACTTTCCAAAGTGACTCTATCATTTTACGTTTCCACCAGCTGTGAGTTCCAATTGTTCTATATACTCATTAGCATTTGCTATGGTCAATTTCTCCAATCTTTGCCATTTAGTAGCATCTCCTTATGTTTTTTTTGTTTTTGTTTTTGTTTTTGAGACAGAGTTTCACTCTCTTGCCTGGGCTAGAGTGCCGTGGCATCAGCCTAGCTCACAGCAACCTCAAACTCCTGGGCTCAAGCGATCCTCCTGCCTCAGCCTCCCGGGTAGCTGGGACTACAGGCATGCACCGCCATGCGCGGCTAATTTTTTTTTTTTTCCCCATGTATTTTTAGTTGTCCGGCTAATTTCTTTCTATTTTCAGTAGAGACGGGGTCTCGCTCTTGCTCAGGCTGGTCTCAAACTCTTGAGCTCAAGCAATCCTCCCGCCTCAGCCTCCCAGAATGCTAGGATTACAGGTCTGAGCCACCGCGCCTGGCCTCCTTATGGTTTTAAGAAGCACTTCGTTAATGAAAACTGATGATAAGCCAAATTTTCATGTGCTTAGTTGCTATTTTTGAAGTACTTTCACATCTTCCATCCATTTTTAAAATTGGGTTATCTTCTTAATGAGTTTTAAGTGTTCTTCTGAAGTTTTAAGAATTCTTCATCTACTGTAGATACAAGTTGTTGGATATATGTTTTGCAAATATAGTCACCTCATCTATGGCTTGTCTTTTCATTTTCTTAAGTGTCTTCTGAAGAGCAAGTTTTTTTTTTTGTTTTTTTTTTTTTGTTTTTTTTTGCGACAGAGTCTCACTCTGTTGCCCGGGCTAGAGTGCCGTGGCATCAGCTTAGCTCACAGCAACCTCAAACTCCTGGGCTCAAGCGATCCTCCTGCCTCAGCCTCCCGAGTAGCTGGGACTACAGGCATGCACCACCATGCCCGCCTAATTTTTCTCTATATATTTTTAGCTGTCCATATAATTTCTTTCTATTTTTAGTAGAGACGGGGTCTCGCTCTTGCTCAGGCTGGTCTCGAACTCCTGAGCTCAAACAATCCGCCCGCCTCGGCCTCCCAGAGTGCTAGGATTACAGGCGTGAGCCACCGCGCCCGGCCTAAAGAGCAAGTTTTTAACTTTGAGTAATTCAAATTTATTTTTATATTTATAATTCATTTTTAATGTCCCATCTATGAAATCTTTATGAAACACAAGTCACTCGGGGTTTTTTCCTATATTTTCTTCTAGAAGTTTTATACTTTTAGCACTCACATTTGATCTATAACATTACCTTTTGAATCTTGAGTTAATTTTTGTATATGGTGTGAGGTAATAGTCGTGATTTATTCTTTTTTGGCATATTGCTAATCCAATTGTTTCAAAACCACTCACTGAAAGGTTATAGTTTCCCAAATGCACTGCCTTGGAACTGCGTCAAAAAATTAAATGGTCAAGTACACGTATGTGTAACAATCTCTAGACTCTCTGAAACAACAGAGTCATAGTTTTACCCAAATGCACTGCCTTGGAACTTCGTCAAAAACTTAAATGGTCAAGTACACGTATATGTAACAATCTCTAGACTCTCTGAAACAACAGAGTCATAGTTTTATTTTTATTGACTCAGTTTTGCCATAACTTTCCTGTACAAATTTTTCCCTTCCTATTGGTCTTAATGTCTTTTGTTATTGATGAAGGTGGCATATGCCACCTAATCATGAAGATCATTCAGGTTCTTAGTTATGTAATTTCCTAAAATAAATCTAATACCTTCTTGAAGATATTCTTATCAGCATTTTCTAATTTTCTATTTTAAATTAACATTACTTTCTAGTCTTGCTATGTAGCTGTCATCCTAAGATTCCCTAGCACGGTCTAGGGACAAGTTCACTTTTCTAGATGATTATCTCCTGCTTCATGAATTCCTTTTTCATTTCCTGGAACACAATCTCCAATTCACCAAGACTCTGTAAGAGGTCAACCTTCTGCATCATTACATGTTTCAATATACTGTATCTTTATTTTATAAACATATTTTATTTATAATTTGGTTAGCTAACCTCACCCTGACTTTAGAAAAAATTATTAATATATACAATGTTATTGATATCTCTTTGACATCAAACTGACTTTATATTCTTCCTATACAAAATAGGAAGCCTTCAGGAACCTTTAAAAGCATTCAGGGTATCTTCTTTTTTTTTTTTTTTTGAGACAGAGTCTCGCTCTGTTGCCCGGGCTAGAGTGGGTGCCGTGGCGTCAGCCTAGCTCACAGCAACCTGAAACGCCTGGGCTTAAGCAATCCTACTGCCTCAGCCTCCCAGGTAGCTGGGACTACAGGCATGCGCCACCATGCCCAGCTAATTTTTTCTATATATATATTTTAGTTGGCCAGATAATTTCTTTCTATTTTTAGTAGAGATGGGGTCTCGCTCTTGCTCAGGCTGGTCTCGAACTCCTGACCTCGAGCGATCCACCTGCCTCGGCCTCCCGGAGTGCTAGGATTATAGGTGTGAGCCACCGCACCCGGCCCAAGGTATCTTCTTTATTTTTAATGTTCTGAAATGTCAAAAGGATGTGATACGAATCACCTTAAAATTATTACTGGCGGGCCCTTTTTTATCTGAAATTTCATGTCTTTCAGCTCTGTGGTATTTTCTTCCGTTATTTCTTTATTTTTTTCTCTTTTATTTTCTGTTCTTTCTTCAACTCTCCTAAATCATTTATAACTTTTTTTCTCATTTTCCATCTATCTTTTTGCAAAACATATAAGAGATTTCAACTCTTTTCAGTTTTTATATTTATTAATATTGTTGTTTGTCTGTTTCTGGTCTCAGCAACATTTTTTCCTCCAAGAACTCTTCCTTGTTTTTACCCTTTTTATATAGCAGTTATTAACAAAAATATCATCCTTCCTTTGTTCATCCTTTCCCTAACATTACAAGAAAACTGATGGCTCCTAAAGAGGGAATAGCAAGCCATCTTTTTTTATAATGAATTGTACCAATGAGTAAATCAAAAAATATTTTGATAACTGGCTAACTTGTAGAGTTTAATTCTGGTCAAGGGTATGGCATAGGGTGAAGACAATAATTTAAAAAGGAAGCCTAACAGATATACAGTATTCCTGCTTCTGAGCACTTTTGTAACTTATTCTTACTGCTTTGAAATGGCAATGTGTTGTTTTAAGTATGAGAGTAAACTCAGTAAGGAGATATGGATACAGCTTGAAGTTCTGTATTATGTTTCATTTTAAACCTTTAAAACCTTATCTATAGAAAGATCATTAAGGTATATAAAGATAGTACCTCACTTAAATACTAAAATAGTAAATATAACAGCCTGGCACTGGTCACAAAACAGGAGAGATCAGAAAAAGACCCAAGTGTTAGTATATCTTTTTTTTTTTTTTTTTTTTGAGACAGAGTCTCGCTTGGTTGCTCGGGCTAGATTGAGTGCCGTGGCGTAAGCCTAGCTCACAGCAACCTCAAACTCCTGGGCTTAAGCGATCCTTCTGCCTCAGCCTCCCAAGTAGCTGAGACTACAGGCATGCGCCACCATGCCCGGCTAATTTTTTCTATATATATTTTTAGTTGGCCAGATAATTTCTTTCTATTTTTAGTAGAGACGGGGTCTCACTCTTGCTCAGGCTGGTCTTGAACTCCTGAGCTCAAACAATCCACCCGCCTCGGCCTCCCAGAGTGCTAGGATTACAGGCGCGAGCCACCGCGCCCGGCCGTGTTAGTATATCTTAAATTTACATTATAGGTGACATTTTAAATCAGTAGGAAAGTCTGTATTTCTCAGTAAGTGATGGTACAACTGGCTAGCCATGTGGGGGAGAAATGATTCCCTACTACAAATGTTACATCAAATAAATTCCAGAATATATTAACAATTTAATTTTTTTAAGTCCATAAAAGTTCCAGAAAAAAATCTAATTAAATATTTTTGTAATCTTAAGGGTAGAGAAAGACTTTCTAAGCAAGACTTTAAAGGTGCAAACCATAAAAGAAAAAGACTACCAGATTTAACTATCTCTGCTTTATCCTTTTTGGGGGGAGGAGGGGATGGGGTCATGAACAAAATTAAAATACAAATTACAAAATTACAACCTGGAAAAAATAAAGCTCCTGAAAAATGTAGGAAAAAAATACAGCCACGTCAATAAAAGTTAGCAAAGAATTCAAAAAGGCAATTTACACAAAAAAGTTTATGAGAAATGCTCAATAAACCTATCACTGAAGAAATACAAATTTAAAATAAGATATCCATTTCTGCCCATTAGGTTCACAATTTTAAAAGATTTTAAATGTCCAGTGTGAAGAGAATAGAAAAATTGGTACTATCGCACTATCTGCACATGTCTAAGTTGGTAGGATTCTAGTAACACCTACAAATGCTTAAGTGCACCCACTGTCACAGTAATTCCATTTTCAATAGCCTATCCTGAACATGGATATTCATCACTGTATTGTTTGTAATTTTTAAAAAACCCAAAAAAGGCTAAATGTCTAACCAAAAGTATTATAATACTATGAAGCCATTAAAACTAACATAATGACATAATGTAGATCTATAACTAATGATATGGAAAGCAAATTATGACCTTATGATAGGAAATGTTTATAATTTATAGTATCACATACACAATAGTTCCATTTCTATAAATACATATACGTGAATGCACAAATGTGTAGTCATAAAAAATCCCGAGAGAACATACACTGAAATATTAATCATCGGCCAGGCCCAGTGGCTCACGCCTATGTAATCATAGCACTCTGGGAGGCCGAGTCAGGAGGATCGCTTGAGGTCAAGAGTTTGAGACCAGCCTGAGCAAGAGCGAGACCCCGTCTCTACTAAAAATAGAAAGAAATTATATGGACAGCTAAAAATATATATAGAAAAATTAGCCGGGCATGATGGCGCATGCCTGTCGTTCCAGCTACTCTCGGGAGGCTGAGGCAGGAGGATTGCTTGAGCCCAGGAATTTGAGGTTGCTATGAGCTAGGCAGACGCCACGGCACTCTAGCCCCGGCAACAGAGTGACACTCTGTCTCAAAAAAAAAAAAAGAAAGAAAGAAACATTAATCATGATCTCTACTGAACTGAGTACAGTGCAAACAATAGGAAATGTAAATAAAAACTGCCAAGAAAGTAATATTAATCCCTTGATAAACTACAAAACGAGAAACCCTTTTCAATTATATGGTAAAATCATATTCAACATCTTTGACAAAAACACAAAGATATAACAGAAAGGGAAAAAATTAAGAATGAAATATGTAACTTGGGTCTACATCTGTATCATATTTTATCTAAAAGAAAAAAATAACCTTTTTAAAAGAGTACATGATACTCAGCTCTGTCACGCACCTATTTTGTCCCAAATCTCCAACCATGACCAGAGGGTCTTATTGCAAACATTTTCTTTTAGAAAACATGATGGATTATATGGTTTATCTGTGCTCTTCCCAAGGAATACCTGTGTGTGGGTGTGCGTGTGTGCAAATATACACATGGGGGTAGAGGGAATATAGAAAATGGATGAAACTCAAAGGTTCAAAGGCATTCTGGAAGTTCAGGTAAGAGTGTATGACTTAAATTTAGCACAAAAAAGCCATTCTCAGAGATTTTTAAAAAGGGGGGTGGTGTGTGTGCATGCATTCCTATCACACATGCCAGTCAGAGCATATGGGATACTTAAGAATTCCCAAAATTTTTATTAGATCATTAATCAGGATTAAAGTAGGTATTATTTTAAAACAACCATTTTTCTAAACAATGATACCACTGTTTTAACTCTCAATTAATACTCACTGTATTCCAGCTTCTTTCTCTTCTTTTTCTCTTTCAATTGTTCTTCCTCCTCCCTGACTCCTTCTTCTTCCTCCTTTGCCTCCTCTCCCAGAGTATCATAAAATACTGGATCTCGATGGGCAGACTTCCTCTGAAAATGCTTCGTTTTGGATCCCCCTTTGACGAGCACAACTTTTCTTTTCAAACAAGTGCAACCAAACATGCAGTCTGGTCGGCGGCAGTGAGCAGGCTGGCGCTTCTCCAAAGCTAGACTGGAGCATACACAACCCAGTCGACAGAAGTCATTGTTGCAAGGAGGAGCTCGTTTCCTTATGATTGTATGGATAGGTTTAGTTTTGAGAGATGCCTAAAATTAGAGTAGAAAATTGTAATTCTACTAAACCATCCCCATGTAACAGCAACAACTTACAGTTATATATTGGTCTGCCTTCTTGAGTATAACAGCATAAGACTAACACAGATACAAAGGACAGAACATGAATATAACCAGAGCTCTGAGCAATCTCCCATTCTAATACACAGCACAGGCAAAAGAATATTCTCATTAATTACGAGCAAACTTAACAAGGATGGATTTATTCTCAACAGATATTGCAAATAATGTTTTAATGTAGATGCTGACAAACATAAGATCCATAGGCCAAATCCAGCCAGTTTCATAATTGGAACCCAGCCAGGCTCATTGACGTACATATTGTGGGTGGCACAACAGCAGATCTGAGTTACTGCAATGGAGACTGTGTGGTCTGCAAAGTCTAAAATATTTACTATCTGGCCCTTTACAGGAAAAGCTTTCTGGCCCCTGGTCTAGGGTAATTACAATCTGCATTTAGTCCCAACATCTGATGATCTTCAGCTCCAGAAATTTAGTCACAGAACTTAAAAATGGACGATAAAGTATAGAAATTCCTGACAAAAAAAATTATTAACATGTTGTTGTGTCATTTCACATACATGAGAGGCTGCTAAGATAGCTGCATCAATAATAATAAAAAATTCTTAATATAAAATTGACAAAAGATAAAAGTTTTTCCTCCATAGCTTAAATTTCTGGATTTTTTGGGATTCATACCTTTTTTTCTATTTTTAGTAGAGACGGGTCTCATTCTTGCTCAGGCTGGTCTTGAACTCCTGAGCTCAAACGATCCACCCACCTCGGCCTCCCAAAGTGCTAGGATTACAGGCATGAGCCACCTCACCGGCTGGATTCGTACCTTTTGGTTTTTTTGGTTTTTTTTTTTTTTTTTTTTGAGACAGAGTCTCACTTTGTTGCCCGGGCTAGAGTGAGTGCCGTGGCCTCAGCCTAGCTCACAGCAACCTCAAACTCCTGGGTTTAAGCGATCCTACTGCCTCAGCCTCCCGAGTAGCTGGGACTACAGGCATGTGCCACCATGCCCGGCTAATTTTTTCTATATATATTTTTAGTTGGCCAGATAATTTCTTTCTATTTTTAGTAGAGACGGGGTCTCGCTCTTGCTCAGGCTGGTCTCGAACTCCTGAGCTCAAACAATCCGCCCGCCTCGGCCTCCCAA
>CM052442.1:67645663-67707818 GCA_028533085.1 Varecia variegata | reverse complement strand
GGATTTGTACCTTTTAAACAGAGTTTTCAAAGTTGTTTTAACAAGATCAGCAAATATATTTCTCCAACATGCTGGAGAAGGAAATTAGACATTTTCAGAATGGCCAGCTGCCTTTACACAAGAGAGGGATATTATTCAAAAGTGCAATTGTACTATCTCCCTCTGCTAGCAAGAGAGATCTATACTTATGTGTCTAGTTAGTAAAGAAAACAAATGGGGAAGACAGCTCCTTAGTTGTCACCAAGGTAACCAAATGCTGAAAACTAGCTGATCATCCTGCCAAAAAGCCCCATTCCCATTTCCCCTCACTAACCTCACTCTTTCAAGCCAAGCACTAACATGCTTCTGAAAAATAGCAGATACTTACTTGGGCTGTAAGCAGAGTTGTTAAGGATACATCTGCTCGTTCTTCTGTGATATAGGTCCTTGGTTTTCCTTCCCAAAGTGCACAGTCTTCCAGGTCCATTAGTTTCACCTGAGATTTAGACAAGCCTGGAGGGCGAGTTCCTTGTTGCTGTTGCTGTTGCTGTTGCTGTGCCTGCCGCAAACTAATCTGCTTTGGAAATACATTTTCATCTAAAGTTGGCACAACAAAGTTATTCACCTGATTTTCTGAAATGGTGCTTGAAAAATTCTTGGTAACCTTATCTCCTAGAATCATATGAGAGTGTTTTTGCTTTGGTGAAACGGAATATGGTAAAATGGATTTATAAGATGATTTAGACCGGCCACCAAAAGTTGCCGGCTTGTTTTGAGACTTTGCCTTTCGAGAGGCAGCAGGTACAGAATGAGGCTTCAAAGAGTAAGAGGTAGAAGGGGAAATGGTAGATTGTTTCTTTAGTACACTATCAAGTGTTCGCACATAGCTGGTACTCTTGGTGGGAAGCTGGTATACCACAGGAGATGTGGGAGCATTGGCAGAGAACCCCGTGCTTGTTTCCATCAGCTTGCCTTCGTTTTCCAAGTATTCATCTAGCTTATCACTACAGAAAGCAGAACGGTTTTTCAGTGAACTTTCTGAATTTCCACCTAGAAATGAGACACAAGATACTTAAAGAAGTCTAGGGCAGATTTTTAGATCTCTAGAAAAACACACTTTTAAAAAGGCCAGAAGTATTGAGCTACAAGCTGCTGAATCTTTTAAATTACCCCTCCTCAGAAAGAAGTAAAAATAGAAAACAAAGTGAAGAGATTGAGTCTCGGACACTAATTACATTAAAATACAGTCTCTAGTCTCAAACACCAACTACGTTAAAATCCATTCTCAAAAATTATCTTACACTAAAAGTATCAAATTGCATTATTTATTGAGCACAAATTTTTGCAAAGTGCTCACAACAGTAATTAACCTAAGAATCTTCAACCTTTGACAACTTTTGACCTAACTGTTGAGACCAGGGGTAAGTTAAAAACTTAACAGCAAAAACCAGAATTAAATCAAAGCAGACTTCAACAGAATGCCAAAACATTATTTAAGTGATCGGAGTAGCTGGAGTCTGATAAAAACAGTAGGGAAGAAGGACGGCCACAAAAAGAGGAGTATAATATTTAGTTTTTAAGGAACAAAATCATTAAGTTCAGCAGAGAGACATGCACTACATTGTTACAACACTGAACAAAGATTCAAAGGTGAGACAAACAATTCTGGACAAATGGTACATTTACCCAGTTAGAATATAAACTGCAAACAAGTGCAGGGAAAAATGAAAAGCGCTAAGTAAGAAAGGAGACCAACAGGCACACAAATGACTGGATTATAAGTCTAACTTTGAAGTATACAGTTCTAAAATAATGTTTGAAAATGATGCTTTTTGTGACTGCAGTAATAAGACAAAAACAGCTAAAAAGGCTGCAGGGATTATTGAGCGTGACATGATTAAGGACTAAACCCCAGGATCATGGCTATAGGAAAATTGGTTAACAGATAAAAATCGGCAAGACAATTATTTTCAGTACATTTTAAAGCATGGAGAGAAGGAATATAGAAAAACAACCAAGCCTTACTTTTAACAAAAAGTATTGGCTATATGTTTCAAACCACATTTAGAATTTAAAAAAAAAAACAAAAAACACTGATTACCTTCATTCCTAGATGCAGAAGCACTATGAAACTTTCCCCGCCATCCCTTGATCTTGGTGAAGTCATTGGTTTTCCCTGTCCTAGAAACAAAGGGAAATCCAGCATCTATAAAAGAAAAAACAAAAGAGATGATCAAAATTCTAGCAAGTCAATATTATGGATCTATTGAATTAATAAGACCTTATCTAAAATATATGAATCACTTATTAATACCATGCCAACAGACAAAAGAGCTACTTTAGAATATCCTGTATGTCTCCAATAAAGGTAGCTTTTTATTCATATCACAAATAACCTAAACTTTAAGAAAAATGGTATTTCACTTTACATAACCTACACACTCACCAGGAGAGGCAGGGTTGGTTCCTGTAAGGTTCCAAAAAGGAAAGCTAGTAGCTGGAGCCAAAGGTAGCTGTACTCCCAAGTATTTAAGATCAATGCTCATTGTTGGATCCACTGAATTCAATTTTAAGCCCACTACAAGAAAAAAGGATCATAAATCATATTATCTCCCTTTTTTCTTTTTTAAACCTTTGGGTGAAGGGGAGTCAATAAAGAAGACAATGGAGAGCAAAAATGATGAAATAAAAATAAACAGTAACAGAGTCACTTTATAAGGTGGTCCCATGACCCACACCTTTTGGTATTACATTTGTGTAACCCCATCCTTGACTGTGGGCAGGGCCTGTGATTTGTTTCCAACCAACGGAATGTGGGAAACGGAATAGGACGTACATGATTATTATGTATGTGATAACATAAGAGTATAGCACCCATCTTGTGAGAGCTGCAAGAAAATAAATTTTGCTAACAAGCTGAGGAAAACTGGAAGAGAATACCTCTCCAGTCAAGTCTCTAATGAGAAAGTAGACCTGGGCAACATCTTGATTGTAGCCTTGTGAGACCCTAAGCAGAGGAACTAGCTAAGCCATGCCTAGACTGCTCATACATAGAAACTGTGATAGTGTAAATATATTGTTTTAAGTTGCTAAGTGTATAGTAATTTTGTAAACAATAGACAACTAATACATAAGGAGCACAATTCTGATCTTTTGTGCTTTAACTATTTGTGGTCCACAGGTTTTCTAGGGTCTCTAATACAAACTTGCCACAAACTGAGCACCTGGCCTTATAGAGGCTACTGATTCTCTAGTTATTATTAATGACAGTTATGGTTACCTGAGCCTATCAATATAATGACTTTTTTATTTACAGAGTAAGAGAAAATCTTTTGGAAAAGTGTTTCACTTAAATTTCAACAAAATTGAAGCCAAAAGGAGTTCAAAGTACTAAGTATCATAGTAAAACCATTAAGTCACAGGTATAGCTTTCCAATAAAAAGCTCAGAGAGTGCTAGTTCCCTAAAAGTGAAGACATTAGGTAGGTTATGAGCCACAAATTCTTATGGCTAACTTGTGTATCCTCCAAACAGAATTTATCTGAACAAAAGATGGCAACCCGGGCACTGTGGCACCCACCTGTAGTCCTAGTTACTCAGGAGACTGAGGCAAAAGAATCATTTGAGCCCAGGAGTTCAAAGCCAGGCTAGGCAAAATAGCAAGACTCTGTCTTTAAAAAAAAAAAAAAAAATTAAATTAAATTAAAATGGCTGGGCCCGGCGGCTCATATCTGTAATCATAGCACTTTGGAAGTCTAGGAAGGAGAATCACTTGAGGCCAGGAGTTTGACACCAGCCTGGGCAACATAGTGAGACTCCATATCTACAAAAAAAAAAAAAATAAGAAAAATTAGCCAGCAGGCATGGTGGCAGGAGCCTGTAGTCCCAGCTACTTGGGAGGCAAAGGTGGGAGGATGGCTTGAGCCCAGGAGTTTTAGGTTGCAGTGAGTTTTGATAACACCATCATAGCAATGGGCAACAAAGTGAGACCCTGTCTCAGTAGGGGGAAAAAAAAAAAAAGTGGTTATTCTGCTTTAGTTTGCAACTCTAGTTCTTTAAAACATATATTTTTATTGTATTATGAGTCAAAACAACTGGTATCTAATCTCATCTTTACTATTTCTTAATTGTATGACTTGAGCTAAACTTCTTAATTTTAGTTTCCTCAACAATAAAATGAACACCAATCCAACACACTAGGTTGTATGCTTTGAGAATTTACTGCACCTTCTCTGTAATGCAGATGGTCTTGGAGAGAGAGAAGACATTTCCCAGACTTCAACGAGTATTAGTGTTACATATTCTCAACTGACTTTTAGAAGTTACAATCAGGTAAATAAATAAATAAGAGATAAATAAAAAGAAACAGACCTGAAAAGCCCAAGGCAACCTGGTAAAACTACTGAAAGTGTAGTTATAAGTGACAATAAGTAGGGATTAACTAGGAAAGTTGAAGAGGGGGACCAGAGGGTGGAACCAGAAAACAAAAAGCTACTGCAGAAATTCAAGTGAGAAATAAATCCTAAACAAAGGATCAAATGAGATACTATAGTGCTTAAAGAAAAGAAAAATATTATTTATTATTAATGACAAAAACTGCCAGAATAGTTGCCTACAGAGAAAATAGAAAGAATAAAGTTGTTAAAAAAGTACCCATACTAGCAAGTAGGTAGACATATAAAAATAAAATCTAGACTTATACAATCAAATTTAGAAACTGTGTTTCCTACATATTTATCTGTATTTATTTATGTATTTTGAACTTCCCCCCAAAAAAGTGATACCAACTCCTAAGAACAAAAAGACTAAATGTAATTTATTTTACACATACACATTTTCTTAAAAGCCCTATAAAGCAGGAAGGTCAATGGTACATAAACCTTGTTTAAAGTAATTTCCAATTTAGCTTATCTACACTATCCTGAAATGTTTGCCCTGTAAGAAAATCTTTCCCCAAGTAACAGATATATAAAACCTGGACTTAGCTGATTTCATATGAATGAGTATAAATAACTTTAGCTTGCAGAAAATGAGAGCTGAACAAAAGCCTAAAATCTTTTCTACATATGACAGTTTAAACTAAATTATACTCCTAAATGTTTTTGCCTCATTTCACCATATTAGAAGCTCCCCCTTTTTTTTTTTTGAGATAGAGTCTTGGTCTGTCATCCCAGCTAAAGTGCAGTGGCTTCATCTTAGCTCACTGTGACCTCAAACTCCTGACCTCAAGAGATCCTCCCACCTCAGCCTCCCAGATTCCTAGGATTACAGGTGTGAGCCACCATACCCCAGCCTAGAAGCTACTTTTTACACCATTACAAAAAAGACTCATAAAGATAGAATTAAAAAAGAGAGGCTTTAGATTCATGCAAAGGCAGATTCACCTAAGATAATAGAGTACGGCAAAAAAATGCCTTCTAGTTAAATCCACTGAAATAGAAAGAATCCACAAAAATATACTCAAGATGTTTACAGTTATATAAACACCTATATAACTAGCAAACATAGACCAGAAAAGCATATGCTATAAGGAAAACTCCAGATAATCATTGACTTAATACCACATTCAGAATATATCCTTAAATAACTAAAAAGGAAAAGGCGGAGAGTTCTTGAAAGATTGTCATTCTTTCGAGCCAGGCATGGTGGCTCACGCCTGTAATCCTAGCACTCTGGGAGGCTTAGGCGGAATCCCGCCTCGCTTGAGCTCAGGAGTTCGAAACTAGACTAAGCAAGAGCGAGACCCCGTCTCTCTACTTAAAATAGAAAATATTAGCCAGTGTGGTGGTGTGCGCCTGTAGCTACTCCGGAGGCTGAAGCAGGAGGATCACTTGAGCCCAGGAGTTTGAGGTTGCTGTGAGCTAGGCTGATGCCACAGCACTCTAGCCTGGGCAACAGAGTGAGACTGTCTCAAAAAAAAAAAAAAAAAAAAAAAAAAAAAAAAAAAAACTTAAAAAATAATAAAAATTTAAAAAATAAATGAAAAAAATTAGCTGGGCATGGTGGCGTGTGCCTGTAGTCCCAGCTACTGCAGAGGCTGAGGTAGGAGGATCACTTGAGCCCAAGAGTTTGAGGGTAGCAGTGAGGTATGATGACGCCACTGTACTCTACCCAAGGTGAGAGGAAGACTCCGTCTCTTAAAAAAAAAAAAAAAAAACCACAAAGAGAACACCAAGGAAAGGAAAAATATCTAGAGACTATAGAGACTATTACCTTCTTGGAGACCAGGATGTATCACCTGCTTGTGCCTCAAGGACTTCAAATCTTCTATCAATTCCTTTTCCAATTGAGAAATTCTTGCTCTGCAGCCTACTCACAAAACAAACTGATTAAAATAAACTGTTGTATACTATAGAAGTATGAACATTACATTTCACTAACAGAGCCCAAACCACAAATACATCTTGTTTTATACTGTTTTATAATACCTGGGTCATTTGTGGTTGATGCCTGAAGACAAGATGGTTCTTCTGTTGTCCCATCGACTGCATGAATATCTAGAGCTTCCTATATATATTTTAAAAAAAAAGTTCATATCACTTTAAAAGTAAACCAGTATTTAATAAGAAAAATTAACGACCAGGAGGAAAATACACTATGTTTACAATGATAACTCTAAATTAACAGAACTCACGAGCAATTTTTTCTTACTTTTTGATATTTTCTAAATGTTCTACATTAATAATCAGAAGGAAAAAAGCAAAAAAAAATCTAAATATAATAGCATATTCAGCTAATTGACCTCAAACTTATTTATGCCAATTTGCACTCTAATTTCTCAGAACCTATATAAAGACAGCTTACTCAGCAACCAACAAAGAGAGGAAAAGAATAGGTAGAAAGGATTAAACATTCAACACCTGTGTAACCAACTATGAAAGACTAGGCTTCTAAAAAATCTAAAAGAAAAACAATCTGGTTGAAGAGTTGGGAGTAGAATAAACACAATATCAATGTGTAAGATGGCAGAGTAAAGCAGACTATTAATATTTGGTTCTCCAATTGCACTATACTACCAGTAATGAAAACAAGGTGGGGGAGGGCATGCACAAGGTGAAAAGGATGGGATATTCCTAAAGTTAGTAAACTAGTCATGTATTTTTATGCTTTTTTAAAGTCCATAATCATGAAAATTCCAATAAGAAACAAAGATTTAAAAAAATCCAGCTAAACAGTGCAAAAATTAACTGAGATTTAGTAGATATAATTTTTAAAGTCTATTCAAATGAAATATCTTAAGTGATACCTATTGACTAAACCAAACAGACTATTTGTGTCCCCTCACAAATAGACATCTAGCATTCACAAAACTAGATTCTGATTCAGTTTTCAGCCAGTATACAACTCAGGAATAACTAATTAGCCTTAGAGAGAATGCTGGAAATTACAATCTTACCTTCGATTCAAAGGAAACAAAGAGAACACCATCCACATCTTCCAGATCAGGCTTCACATCTGGAAAGGTACTCCCAGGGCCTACAGGGGTGTTCTTTGTAGCAGTTAAAGACTTTCCTGTGTTTTTAGGTGGTCGTCCTGCCTTAGAGAGTTTCAATTTACGTGGCCTTCCTCTTTTTCCAGGGACATTTGGAGGGGCATTCTGATTAACATTCACAGCCTTCGGTGCTGCTGCAATCTTTAGCATAGTTGTTCTCTTTCTGCCCAAGTCCTCTTTTTCTGAAAGTGAGTCCCCAGTTGAATCTTTTGAACTGTCAAGTATTCTTTCAGTGTTAATGCTGTCAGATATATCAGGATATTTCCATTGAGGCTCTTTAAGTAAGGGATATTTTTGTACCACTCTGAGATCTGGTGAATGCCTTCTAAGACCATTTTCTGATTCCTTGCCTAAGCAGAAGCCAGTCCCACTGGAATTTTCAATGTACGTAGGCAAATATTCTAATTCTGCCAACATAGAAGATTTATCCTTTCGAGATGTGGAAAGCATGTTATCAGGCAGCTCAGAAATCTTCACTGTGCTTTTGGTGACAGCACAAGGCTCCAGATAGACTACTGGCATCTTTCCACTGTCTAATTTGAACATTTTTGCTTTAGCAACACCTGAGGGGCTGCTTGGTAGCCATTTAGAACACAGATGGTCAGCTTCTAGGTTATCAACTTTATTGTGCCTCTTCAGTTGTTTCTCTAGTATGGGATCATCATCACTGTTTGAGTATACATCCGTCTCTTCATCTGAATCTTCCTGTTTCACAGTGACCCCTTCTGGACATTCACCAACTTCATAGTCATAATCATCCAGAGGTTCCTCTTTAATGACAACATTGAAGCTTCCATTTGGGTCTAATGGTGAGACTATATGGGAGCCATCTTCAAAATTGTTGGCGACAAGACTGGAGAGACAGGGAAGGAGGGATAAAAAATATAAAACTATCCATAAACAAGATTCGAAGAGGAAAAAACAAAGATTTTTAGAAACCATAGCCAGGCATGGTGGCTCACACCTGTAATCCTAGCACTCTGGGAGGCCAAGGCGAGAGGATCACTTAAGCTCAGGAGTTCGACACCATCCTGAGCAAGAGCGAGACTCCGTCTCTACAAAAAGTAGAAAAAATTAGGCAGGCATGATGGCACGAGCCTATAGTCCCAGCTACTCAGGAGGCTGAGGCAGGAGGTTTGCTTGAGTCTGAGGTTGCAGTGAGCTATAATGAAGCCACTGTATTCTAGCCAGGGTGACAGAGTGAGACTCTGTCTTGAAAAAAAAAGAAAAAGAAAAAGAAAAAAAAAAGAAACCAAGTAAATAACACAGCAGATTTCATGAGCCATTCCTCAAAAGTACTTGTATTTATAACCTAACAAGATTCTCAAAAGCAGTTTATCTATGTAACACTTTTATATTTTGTCAAATTTTCACAAAAAATATATAAAATATCATGAAATCAAAATGCAGAATATGTTATAAAATTGTTTATTTTATGTATTTTTCCAGCGGACTCACAATTTTGAAAGTCAGCTGGCACTGACCCAAAATCTAACTCTGAAAATCCATACACTGATTAACAACCCAGTAAAACAAATGTACTTCCATCACAACTAAGAATTGCAATAAACAGGAAAAGGCTTTAAAACTGCCAGCTCATTTTTTCCTTTGTGTTTGAGATAAAATTGATGTAACATAAAACCTAACATCTTAACCAATTTAAAGTATACAATTCAGTGATTTTTAGTATATTCACAATATTGTTCCCTGATAATTTTTCAACTTTAAAATTGAAAAACTCACTCTGAATGTAAGGAATCCACCATCAATTCTTTCAAAATAAAAGGGTATGGTAGCTGAAGGCAGTTGATTCCCATATATTGTGTATAATTCATTAAAAAAAACACTATACACATCTAGTTTTCCCCTCTTCTAATTAGCCATTGAAAGCATAAAAACCATACCAATATACCTTGAGGATATGGTAGGACTAAAGAATTAGGTTAATTATCTAAGATTCCACATAAAGTAGCACAGCTGGAATTAGAATTCTTAGAAATTCCAAAACTTTTAATCTCTGCACTTCTAATTTTTTCCCAAAAAATATCCATGCAAGTCAGCGTATTAACAAAAGAAAGCAGGATGAAAACTGTTTTGAGAAAAACTATACAAACCCACAACACATATTCACTAACAAATACTATATAACAAAGTAGGATTGTAGACTTTTTTTTTTTCATTTCAAAGTCTATCACTGAAAATAGCATTCGTGCAACTGAAATATTTTGGTCAGTCACTTTTTAAAAAGTTAAGTCGGTGAGTTTCCATCAGTAACGTGAAATAGCTCATAGCAGACCAACCTTCCTCCATTTAGAACTAGAAAAGCTAGGCTTCAAAGTTTTCTTCCCCCAAGATATTTTTTTAAATCTATTTGAAGACATCAAAAAGCCAGGAAAGCAGTGATGACTTGGGGGGCCAGAACATAAACAAGGACAACTTAATTAGATACCCAATAATTTAGGCACTGTCATTATACATCCACTACACCTGTATTACTGAAGTTATCTTCCTAAAATATTGAACTATATTCATTTTACTTTCCTGTTCAAAAGCATTTCGAAGGTTTCCGAAACTAAAGAAAAAAGTATAAATATCCTGAGGTGCTTTTCAAAGCCCAATATAATCTATTCTCAGCCCTTTCAGCCACACCTTTACCTGCGTTATACTCCATGATCTAACCACACATAAAACTTTATTTTCATGTCTCAGTCCAATAAAATACATTTCTAACACCAATCCATCATTAATGAAGCACTGATTTTTTTCACAACTTGCTAGCACAATTAAAGTCACTGTATTTATAAAACTTTATCTCAAATATGCGCAAGCAACCATTACATGAATTTAGTTACTTGTTCCTCCTCCAATTTACTTAAGATCTTAACCTTACTCAAAAATCCTTCAATGGAGTACTTTCACCTCCAGTTACAATGTGGAAGATCACAAAAGACCATCACTTCTGCCCTAACAATGAGAAAACACTAGATAAATTATTTTTAAAAGCCACTGAAAACATCTGAACGTAAATAAGTCTAAATGAACTGAATTCCAGAGGGAACAACTTTCTCTGGGTGACCAGAGATTGCTACTGCTTTCAATCCTGAGTAGCATTTGGCACTGCCTTAAGATAAAGTGAGAAGAGAAAAAAGCAGCTATAGTCAGAGGATCTTTGCGGAAACACAGAGAAACCAACCAAACTTTTAATGCCTGAGCATGGGCATACTAGAATCTGGAGGAACCCAAACTTAAAACTAGTCATCTGGCCAGGCAAAGTGGCTCATGCCTGTAATCCCAGCACTTTGAGAGGCCGAGGCAGGAGGATAGCTTGAGGCCAGGAGTTCAAGACCAGCCTGGACAACAGGGCAAGAACCTATCTCTGAAAAAAAAAAAAAAGAAAAGAAAAGAAAAAAAAATGTTTGTTTTTTATTTTTTTTAAACTAGTCCTCCCTACCACCCAATTGTCACTTCCGTAGAATAAGCAGCAGTGCTGCAGGAAGCTTGGGCTGAAAAGAGAGAACCTGTAGTCTCCCAGTGCTTAGGTTGAAAGGTTGCCAGAGATAGGAGCCCAATCACACTCATAAACATGGCTGAAACCAGAGTCAGCTGAAATTTACTAAAGTGGTAATAAGCCACTTGAAATCACCTAGACTAAAGAACAGAGAAAAACAAAGAGTGTCAAGAGACCTGTGAGACAACATCAAATGACCTAACGCACCAGTAACTGCACTTCCAAAGGCAGGACAAAATAGAGAAATATTTGAAGAGAGAATGAACAAAAATCTAACAAAAGTGAATGATTTTAACCCACAGATACAAGACACTCAGCAAACAACGAGGACAAATACAAAAAAGAAAATCATACCTAGGCACATCAAGGTAAGGCTGCAGAAAATTAAAGATCAAGAGAAAAACCTTGAAAGCAGCAAAAGAAAAAAGACATATTACACTGTAGGAATAACAGTGAGAACAGATTGACTAGATTAACTCATTAGAAACTATGTAAGTCAGAAGACAATAGACTTGACCCATCATAAAGTAGTGAAAGAAAAAAATTCCCAACCTATACCTACCAAAAGAACCCTTTAAAATTGAAGACGTCTTCAGACAGCTGAGAGAATTCAGACTACAAAAAATACTACCTTCTAAAATCACAAATAAGACAAGGATGTATCGGCTCTTGCCACTTCAATTCAATTGTACTAGAGAGTGTACCAGGATGATTAGGCAAGAAAAACAAATAAAAGGCAACCAGACAGTAAAGGAAGAAGCAAAATTATCTCTTCACAGATAACATCCTGTACATGAAAAATACTAAGGAATCCACTAAAAAACTATTAGAACTAATAAATAAGTTTGGCAAGACTGCAAGGTCCAACAGCAATATGCACACAAAAAACTACTTCTACATGCTAACAATAAATATTGAAAATTAAATTGAGCTGGGCGTGATGGCTCACGCCTGTAATCCTAGCACTCTGGGAGGCCAAAGCAGGAGGATGACTTGAGCTCAGGAGTTCAAGACCAGCCTGAGCAAGAGCGAGAACCCATCTCTACCCCCCCCAAAAAAAAAAAACAGACAAACTAGCCAGGTGTGGTGACCCCTGCCTATAGTCCCTGCTACTGAGGAGGCTGAGGCAGGAGGATCACTTGAGCCCAGGAGTTTGAGGTTGTGATGAGCTGTGATGATGCCACTGTATTCTACTGGGGCAAAAGAGTGAGACTTTGTATCAAAAAAAAGAAAAAAATCAAACGAGAGAGAGAGAGAGAGAGAGAGAGAGAGAGAGAGAGAAACAATTCCATAACAATAGCATCAATAATAAAAAAATATTTAGGAATAAATTTAACCAAAGAAATGTAAGACTCGTACATGGAAAACTATAAAACACAGTTGAAACAAATGAAAGATCTAAATTAAACGGAAAAATATCCCATGTTTATGGACTAGAAGACTCAATATTGTTTTGGGGGGGTTTTGTTTGTTTGTTTGAGACAAAGGCTCACTCTGGCTAGAGTGCTGCAGCATCAGGCTAGCTCACAGCAACCTTAAACTCTTCGGCTCAAGTGATCCTCCTGCCTCAGTTAATTTTTCTATTTTTAGTATAGACAGGTCTCACTCTTACTCAGGCTGGTCTCAAACTTCTGAGCTCAAGCGATCCTCCCACCTCGGCCTCCCAGAGAGCTGGGATTACAGGCGTGAGCCACACACCCACCCTTAATATTGTTAAAATAGCAATAATCTCTAAAATGATCTACAGATTCAATGCAATCCCTACCCAAATCCCACCTCGGATTTTCTGTAAAAATTAACAAGCTGATCCTAAAATTCATATGAAAATGCAAGGGACCCACCAATACAATCTTTTGTTGTTGCTGTTGTTGTTTAAGAGAGACAGGGTCTTGCTCTGTCACCCCAACTGGAGTACAGTGGCACAATCATAGCTCACTGCAGCTCTGAACTCCTGGGCTCAAGTGATCCTCCTGCCTCAGCCTTCCAAGTAGCTGACACCACAGGCGTGCACCACCACACCTGGCTAATTTTTTAAACATCGTTTTTAGAGATGGGGTCTCACTGTGTTGCCCAGTCCAGTCTCAAAAACCTGGACTTAAGAAATCCTCCCACCTCAGCCTCCCATGTTGCTGGGATTACAGGTGTGAGCCATCACACTTGGCTCAAAACAACGCTGCACAAAGTTCTTAGAGGTCTCACACTTCCCAACCTGAACCTATTACAAAGCTACAGTAAAATTTACCTGATAATCCTTTACACAATATTATATCCAACAACTGTACAATACTTGTATCCTTTAAGTATACATGAAGTATCAACCACAACCGACCACATGCTAGGTAATAAAACAAACCCTTGATAATTTCCAAAGGTTTTAAGTCATATGTTCTTTCACAACAAGAAATCAAACTACAAATCAGTAGCAAACATCAACACAACATATCAAAATATGTAGAATGCACCTAAAGTGGTGCTCAAAGACAAATTTATAGACTTAAATATATACATTAAAGGTCTGAAATCAATTATCTAAGTCAGGAATTGATAAATATTTTTGTCAAGGGCTAAATTTTAGGCTTTGCAGTCCATACAGTCTCTGTTGCAATTACTCAACTCTGGCACTATAGCACAAAAGACGACATAGACAATATACAACAAATGAGCATGGCTGTGTTCCAACAAATGGACTTTGAAATTTGAATTTTATATAATTTTCACATGTCATCAAATACTATTCTTCTTTTGTTTTTCCCCTGATTTAAAAATGTAAAAACCATTCTTAGCTTGCAAGACAAGAAAAATCAGGTGGTAGGCCAGATACGGTCTGCAGGTCTTAGCCTGCCCACTCCTGATCTAAGACAGGCAAATTAAACCAAAAGAAAAGTAGAAGGAAGGAGATAAACAAGAGAACAAAATCAATGAAATACAAAACAACAGAGATGTTCAATTTAACAGTTTGAAACCTGCCCAAAAAGAACACTCTGTAGGTTTACTGATGAATTCTAACACATAATGAAAAAATACCAGTTCTGCACACACCTGGAGAATACAGAGATTGGAACACTTGAGCAACTTGTTTTATGAGGGAAGCATAACCCTAATACCAACACATCAGAAATAAAACTACAGGCCGGGCGCGGTGGCTCACGCCTGTAATCCTAGCACTCTGGGAGGCCGAGGCGGGTGGATCGCTCAAGGTCAGGAGTTCGAGACCAGCCTGAGCAATGAGCAAGACCCCGTCTCTACTAAAAAATAGAAAGAAATTAGCTGGACAACTAAAATATATATAGAAAAAATTAGCCGGGCATGGTGGCACATGCCTGTAGTCCCAGCCACTCGGGAGGCTGAGGCAGTAGGATCGCTTAAGCCCAGGAGTTTGAGGTTGCTGTGAGCTAGGCTGACGCCACGGCACTCACTCTAGCCCGGGCAACAGAGTGAGACTCTGTCTCAAAAAAAAAAAAAAAAAAAAAAGAAATAAAACTACAAACAAATATCCCTGATGAATTTAGGTGCAAGAATCCTCAATAAAACATTAGCAAATGGAATCCTGCATTCCCTCAGAATACATCAGTGGTTTAAAAAAAAAAATCCTGCATTAAAAAGGATGATGTTACCATGACAAGGTAGTGTTTAGCCCAAGAGTGCAAGAAGCCTAGTATAAAAGCATTCTGCCTCCCCACTAATCAATCAATGTTAATTCACCATATTAACAAAACAAAGGAGGGGAAACAGGGCCTCTCAATGGATATAAGAAAAAAATCATTTCATACAATTCAATACTCACTCTTAACATCTCTCAGGAAATTAGGGAATAGAAGCAAAGTTTCTCAATGTGATAAAGGGCGCTACAAAAAAAAAAAAACTACGCCCAATGTCATAATACCCATAAGAAATATTGAATAGATAATTTTCTCTAAGATCAGGAAACATGAATGACCACACACCTGTAGGCCCAGCTACCTGGGAGAGTGAAGCAGGAGAATCACTTGAGCCCAGGAGTTTGAGGTTGCTAAGATCCTGCCATTGCATTCTAGCCTGGGTGACAGTGAGACCTCGTCTCTTTAAAAAAAAAAAAGGGGGGAGGGCAGGGGATGGTAGAGGACCTGGATATCTGTATGGAAAAATATGAACCTTGACCCTTCACGCCATATACAAAAATTAATTCAAGATGGATCAGACTTCAATGTGAAAGCTAAAACAACTTTCCCCTTTCGAAAACTTCACTTAAATGGTGAAAATAGCTCTTTATCAGTATGGTTTTCTTTTCTTTTTTTTTTTTTTTTAACAGCTTTACTGTCTAAGTTACATAACATAAAAGCCACCCTTTTTAATTGTCAACTCTTTTTATAAATTTATAGTTCCACAGCCATTACCACAATCCAGTTTCCCTTTATCTATTTTTGTTTGTTTCTTTGTTTTTGAGACAGGGTCTTGCTCTCCCAGGTTAGAGTACAGTGGCAGCATCACATCATAGCTCACTATAACCTCAAATTCTTGGGCTCAAGTGACCCCCCTGTCTCACCCTCCAGAGTAGCTGGGACTACAGGTGTTCACCACCCACCAGCTAATTTTTCTGTTTTCTGTAGAGATGAGGTCTACTCTTACTCAGGCTGGTTTCGAATTCCTGGCCTCAAGGGATCCTCTCTCATCTGCCTCCCAAAGTGCGAGGATTGATTACAGGCACAAGCACCTTGCTCCCCAAGCCCCGTTTATCTGTTTTTAAAGGTTGAGCAAACAAAAACTACAGAAAAGCCACAAATCAATCAATTTCCATCACTGAGTCCTCTCTTTTCCCTTTCCAATTATCTCAATTCTTATGTATATTGCATACAAACACTATCATCAAGTAATTTAAAATTCACCCCAGAGATAGTTTTCTCATTAGCTTCACATTTCAAAACATAACTTCTTTTCTTTTCATTTAGCAGATGACCTGCATTTTGTTTATAGTAGCTGAGAACCTCATGAAGCTAGATCTTAGCTACTACCGCAGTAACTGCTTTCACATCTTCCTGCGGAATTAAACTTAAATTAGGAAGACTCTCAGAAAGGATTTTTTCTACCTTCCAACAAAAACTTTATACATAATGCATGAAATTTTGTTTTGGTGGAAGAATTTTACAAACAATTCTTAAGTTTCATTCTTCCAAGAAGTCTCCTCTATCCAAACAAATTAGGTGAAAGCATACCTAAGCAAAAGTATGGGCAACACCAATGAATTATAGACATCAGCTAATTTAAAGCAAAGAATTACTTTTTCGTTGGCAGTATGTAATTAGTGCAACAAATAACCCTATATGCTAATGTGACAATACCAGCCACTCTGAAACATATTAAGAAAGCTTTAAGTGCCATTGATAAACTCAGTCAACATTTGCTGAATGCCCAGTAATGACAGACATTTTGGGGGGCAAAACAGGGATTACCAAAATAAATAAAGCATAGTCCCTATACTCAAGGAATTTATAGGCCAGTGCAAGAGACAGACAAGACAATACAATGTAGTTTAACAGATGTTATCATAAAGATATATTTACGAGAGTTATATCTCAAGGGAAAAAAAACAAAAAGATACACACAGGTGCTAAAGGGTCACATTAAAAGAACCCAAACATAATGCCTTCCATAAAATTGGTCCTTAAATTAACAGAAAAAAGAAATCCACTAGAAAAATGGAATGTAGTAGAGTACAAAAGAAAATAAGAGCTCTTGGGAATTAAAATCTGATAGCTGCAATAAAAACTTCAAGAGTCAAGTCAGAAGATAAATCAAGGCAATCTCTCATAAAGTAAAACAAAAAGATGGGGCTGGGCACAGGTGGCTCATGCCCACCTGCACTCCTAGCACTCTGGGACGCCAAGGCAGGAAGATCGCTTGAGGTCAGGAGTTCAAGACCAGCCTGAGCAAGAGCAAGACCCCATCTCTACACAAAACAGAAAACTTAGCAGGGGGCGGTGGCACACACCTATAGTCCCAGCTACTCGGGAGGCTGAGGCAGAAGGATCACTTGAGCCCAAGAGTTTGAGGTTGCAGTAAACTATGATGACACTACTGCACTCTAGCTAGGGCAACAGAGAGAGACTTGTCTCAAAAACAAAAGACCTGATGGCAAGATGGCAGAAAATAAAACTTCCAAAATACAAAATCAATTCAGGAGATGCAATATCCAGCTATAAGGAGTTTCAAAAAGAACAGAAAAATGGAAGTAAAAAATATCATAAAAATCATGCTAAAAATTTCCCTGGAACCAAAGAACATGAATTTCTTCAATAAAAAAAAAAAATACAACACAATGATGAAAACAATCACACCAAGGTTTATCACTGTGAAATTTCATATTACAAGGGATCAACAAAAAACCCTATCCTCCTTCCAAAATGGGGAGGGGGGAGGGTTACATACAAATGACCAGGAAAAAAATGGCATCAAACTTCTTAACAGGAAACTGGAAGACAACACATTTTCAGCATACAACTCAATACCCAACCAAGTAATTTTATAAAGTGTGAGGGGCAGAATAAAACCATTTCCCAACATATAAGAAGAAAATTAGGAATGGAAAGAGGTGAAGCAGGAAACTACTATTTTTTATAAGTAGTTTTATTTAAACATTTTAAAACTCCATGCTTCACAGATATTTACTGAGGAAATTACTGAAAGATGAACTTCACATACACACACAAACCAGCACAAACCAAGAAAGACAGCTTACAGTGCAGGAAACGGGAAAACCTACATAAGAAGAGTAAATGTGAAATTAGCAAGATGACAGCAAAGGGAAATCCCAAAATGGCAGCTGGTAGAGGCCTAGAGAATAATCAGTTCACATTGCCAAAGGACGATAAAGAACTCCCAAAGGAAGTATCCAGACAAGAAAAAATAAATTTACTTTCAATAGATTAATGTCTGTGTTGTGTTTGTGTATGAATAAACTGAGAGCTTTTAACTAAACTCGAGTTAGCACTAGCATACAGAAAACTATGAATATTTTTAAAAAGTAATAATTAACTACTGCAAAATAAAGTTATAAAACAAAATGTATTCACAGTATACTATTTGGTTCATCATTATAAAATATTTGCAACAGAGCCTGAGCAAGAGTGAGACCCCGTCTCTATTAAAAATAGAAAGAAATTATCTGGACAACTAAAAATATATATAGAAAAAAGTAGCCGGGCATGGTGGCACATGCCTGTAGTCCCAGCTACTCGGGAGGCTGAGGCAGAAGGATCGCTTAAGCCCAGGAGTTTGAGGTTGCTGTGAGCTAGGCTGACACCACGGCACTCACTCTAGCCCGGGCAACAAAGGGAGACTCTGTATCAAAAAAAAAAAAAAAAAATATTTGCAACAGGCCAGGCGCGGTGGCTCACGCTTGTAATCCTAGCACTCTGGGAGGCCGAGGCAGGCAGATCGCTCGAGGTCAGGAGTTCGAGACCAGCCTGAGCAAGAGCGAGACCCCCGTCTCTACTAAAAATAGAAAGAAATTATCTGGCCAACTAAAATATATATAGAAAAAATTAACCGGGCATGGTGGCGCATGCCTGTAGTCCCAGCTACCCGGGAGGCTGAGGCAGTAGGATCGCTTAAGTCCAGGAGTTTGAGGTTGCTGTGAGCTAGGCTGACACCACGGCACTCACTCTAGCCGGGGCAACAAAGCAAGACTCTGTCTCAAATAAAAAAAAAAAAAAATTTGCAACAGACCATAAAAAATGGATACTTATTTGACAAAAAAATTGTGATAACTATACTAAGAGGGTAAGAAAAAATAGCTAAAAGGCCTATAGACTGTACCAGAAAAAAACTTAAAATGGATAATATATAAAATTGATAATTACTTGGCATTATGATTTAGACAGAGGCAAACACCACAAGGCATAGGTAAAAGTAGAAAAACTAATTTCATCTAGGAAAAAAGTTAGAGAGTAAAGACGGGTAAAGCAAGTGATTACTAGTTTTCATCATAAGTGGTTTTAATTAAAGTTTTAAAATTATGTATATGTGCTTGTATACTAAAGAATGTGTCTGGTCTTCCTCTAGGGTTTCCTGGTACAGAGCTTCTAAAATCTTTGGAACTTCCAGGGTGATAGAAGTGTCTTTGTTATTCATGAGCCCACTGGCTCACATCTGCACTTATGCTAATGAGGTGACTCACGGTGGACCCCTAAATAGCCTCAGGATGAGGCTGATCACCAAAGATCAATACTGTGAATAAAGGATTGGGACTTTGAGCCAGGGAGGGAAGGGAAGGGGACTGCAGACTGAGCTGGATCACGAAGCCAATGATCAATTCAATCACCTCTTTATAATGAAACCTCAACAAAAACTCTAGAAACCAAAGCTTAATGGAGCTTCCTGGCTGGTGAACACATCCATATGCTAGAAGGGTGATGCACACTATGTGTTTCCATGGGATGAGGGCATAGAAGCTCTGCATTTGAGACCCTCAAGATCTCACCCTATGTGTCTCTTCAACTGGCTGGTCCTAACCTGTATTCTATACAATAAAACTGTAATCCTATATATAGTGCTTTCCTGAGTCTCTGAGTCAATCTAGCAAATTAATTAACCTGAGGGAGATGTACTAAATTCCAGATTTGTAGTTGGTCAAAAGTACAAGTGCTCTAGGCTTCCCATAGTTGTGGCTGGTGTCTGAAGTAAGGGCAGTCTTGTTGGGAATCATGCCCTTAAACCTGTGGAGTTTATGCCAACTCCAGGTTATTAGAATTGAACAATACACCAGGTGGTGTTAAAACAGAATAGTACTAATAGTACTACTATGCTTTTTAATTTTAAGGCAACTGTGTACCCCTGAAAAGTTAAACAGATTACTAACAGTATCAATTTCCTTTTAAAAATTACAATTCTAGGCCAGGCGTGGTGGCTCACGCCTGTAATCCTAGCACTCTGGGAGGCAGAGGCGGGAAGTTGCCTCAAGGTCAAGAGTTCGAGACCAGCCTGAGCAAGAGCGAGACCCCGTCTCTACTAAAAATAGAAATAAATTAGCTGGACAACTAAAAATATATAGAAAATATTAGCCGGGCATGGTGGCACATGCCTGTAGTCCCAGCTACTCCGGAGGCTGAGGTAGGAGGATTGCTTGAGCCCAGGAGTTTGAGGTTGCTGTGAGCTAGGCTGACGCCACGGCACTCACTCTAGCCTGGGCAACAAAGCAAGACTCTGTCTCAAAAAAAATAAAAAAATAAAAATAAATTACAATTCTAACAAATAAGAGGAAAACTGGAAGAAAAGAACATTGCAACAATCTGAGCAATAAATTTGCAACGATCTGAGCAATAAATTGACAACAGGCTGGGTACAGTGGCTCACATCTGTAGTCCCAGCACTCTGGGACGCTGAAGCAGGAGGATAACTTGAGGCCAGGAGTTCAAAACCAGTCTGGGCAACACAGCAAGGCCCCTGTCTCTACAAAAATTTAAAAATTAGCTGGGTGTGGTGGCTGTAATTCTAGCTACTCAGGATGCTGAGGCAAGAGGATCACTTGAGCCCAGCAGTTGAAGACTACAGTGAGCTATGATCACACCACTGCACTCTAGTCTGGGTGACAGAGCAAGACCCTGTTTCTAAAATTAAATTAAATTTAATTAAATAAAGATTTTAAAAAATTAACTACAATCAAGAGACAAAGTAATAAATACATCAAAGTAGGTAAGAAACAACAATGACTAGGTTTAAAAAAAAGCCTTACCACAGAGGTGCAATTATGGTAGGACCAGTCAGGCAGTTACTATTATAAAGCTATAGTAATTTTTTTTTCTTTTTTTCTTTTTTTTTTTTTTTTGAGACAGAGTCCTCTGTTGCCTGGGCTAGAGTGCCATGGTGTCAGCCTACCTCACAGCAACCTCAAACTCCTGGGGCTCAAGCGATCCTCCGCCTCAGCCTCCCGAGTAGCTGGGACTACAGGCATGCGCCACCATGCCCGGCTACTTTTTCTATATATATTTTTAGCTGTCCATATAATTTCTTTCTATTTTTAGTAGAGACGGGGTCTCGTTCTTGCTCAGGCTGGTCTCGAACTCTTGAACTCGAGCCATCCTCCCGCCTCGGCCTCTCAGAGTGCTAGGATTACAGACGTGAGCCACCGCGCCCAGCCAAAGCTCTACTAATTAAAGTGGTTTTGGCCTTAAGGGTAGACAAACTGATCAAGGGGAAAAAAGTAGTGTCCAAGAACAGACACACATATACAATTACACTGAATGACCCCAATAGCCAATAAGTATACAAAAAGGTACTCAATTCTACTAATCATTAGAAAAATACAAAACAATAAAAAAAAACCACTGTCAGTTTACACACACACACACACACACACACACACACACACAAAATACTCAGTTAATAAGCAAATTCAGCAAAGTTAAAGGACACAAAAACCAATTCACAAAAATCAATTGTATTTCTATATACTGAGCAAGACGCAATACAAAATAGCAATTGGAAACACAAACAGAAAACTCAAAAAAGCCATTCAATGTATTAATAGCACCAAAAAGAATAAAATACTCAGGAATAAATTTAACTACAGAAATAAAACACCTTTACATTGAAAACTACAAAAGCATTACTGAAAGAAATTAAAGACAAACCCTAAAACATGGAAAGATATCCCATGTTCATAAATTGTAAAACTAGCCAAAGCAATGTACAAATTTGACATAATCCTTATAAAAATCCCTATAGCATTTCTGCAGTAGAAAAACTGACACTGAAATTCATATACATAGAATCTCAAGGGAACCCCAAATAGCAAAAACAATTTTGAAAAATAAGAAGAAAGTTGATAGACTAACACTGCTCAATTTCAAAATTTACAGTAATCAAAACAGTATGAAATGGGCGAAGTGCCTTACACCTGTACTTGGGAGGCTGAAGAGGGAGGATCGCTTGAGGCCAGGAGTTCAAGATCAGCCTGGGCAACACAGCGAGACCCCATCTCTTAAAAGGAAAGAAAAAAGAAAAATATTAGCCAGGCATGGTGGCACACACCTATGATTCCAGCTACTGAGGACGCTGAAGTGGGAGGATTGCTTGAGACCAAGAGTTTCTGGCTGCAGTGAACTATGATCATGCCACTGCACTCCAGCAACCTGGGTGACAAAGTGAGATTCCCCTCTCTCAAAAAAAGAAAAGCAAAAACAGTGTGGTGTATGGCATTAAGACATATAAACCAATAGAACAGAACAGAGCCCAGAAATAAATCCTCACATAAATAACAATTGATTTTCAACAGGTGCAAAGACCATTCAATAGGGAAAGGACAGTCTTCAACAAATGGTGCGGCCGGGTACGGTGGCTCACGACTGTAATCCTAGCACTCTGGGAGGCCGAGGCAGGATCGCTCAAGGTCAGGAGTTCGAGACCAGCCTGAGCAAGAGCGAGACCCCGTCTCTACTAAAAAAAAAAAAAAAAAAAATAGAAAGAAATTATCTGGACAACTAAAAATATATAGAAAAAATTAACTGGGCATGGTGGCGCATGCCTGTAGTCCCAGCTACTCGGGAGGCTGATGTAGTAGGATCGCTTGAGCCCAGGAGTTTGAGGTTGCTGTGAGCTAGGCTGACGCCATGGCACTCTAGCCCAGGCAATAAGCGAGACTCCGTCTCAAAAAAAAACAAAACAAAAACAAAAACAAATGGTTCAGGGAAAACTGGATACATGTATGCAAAAGAATGAAGTTGAACCCTTACCTTATACCCTTAATAAAAATACTCAAAATGGATCAAAGACCTAAATTTAAGAGCTAAAACTATAAAACTGTTAGTAGGAAGGAAACATAAGGGAAAATCCTTACAACCTTGGATTTGGCAATGATTTCTTAAGTATGACACCAAAAGCACAGGCAACAGAAGAAAAACTAGAAAAATTGTACTTCCTCAAACTTTAAAATTTTTATTCATTAAGAGACATTCTCATAAAGGTGAAAAGACAACCCACAGAATTAGAGAACATATTTACAAATTATTTACCTAACGGAATAATACAAGAATATATAAAGAACTCCCACATCTCAACAATAAAATAACAACCCAATTTTAAAATGGTCAAAGAACTTGAACATTTCTCCCTATACAAATGGACAATAAGTATTTGAAAAGACCACTAAATAACATCCTTGATCATTAGGGAAATGCAAATCAAAACCCACAATGAGATGCCACTTTACTCCCATTAAGATGGCTATCATGACCAAAAAAAAAAAAACAAAATCCACAGAAAATAACAAGTGTTAGTCAGGATGTAGAGATATTAGAAAACTTGTGCACAACAGAATTTAAAATGCTGTAGCCACTACAGAAAACAGTATAGTGGTCTCTCAAAAAATAAAAACTAGAATTATCAAAAACAAAGAAAAGAAAAGAAAAGAAAAGAAAAGAAAAGAAAAGAAAAGAAAAGAAAAGAAAAGAAAAGAAAAAGAAAAAGAAAAAGGGCAGGGCAAAGTGGCTCACACATGCAATCCTAGCACTTTGGGAGGCTGAGGCAGGAGGATTGCTTGAGGCCAGGAGTTCAAGTTCGAGAATTATCATACAATCTAGTAATTCCACTTCTGGGTATCTGAAAGTAGAGTCTCAAAGAAGTATTTGTATGCTCACGTTCACAGCACCATTATTCACAACAGCAAAAAGGTAGACACTACCCAAGTATCCATCAACAGATAAATAGGTAAAAGACAAGGCCAAAGAGATCCGCAAGTATCCTTTAAGTGTAATGGAAAGGCATAAGAATTGTTAAGAGGGGAGTGACATAATCTGATTCACAATTTTCAAAGATCACTGATGGGCTACAGGGAAAAAAGAAAAGCAGCTTGCAAACCAGTTACATGTCATGCAGTAGGACTGGTGTTTTGGACTACAACACCCAGCAGCAAAGATGGTACAAAAATTGTAATAGTAGGCTCATACACTATGGATAGGGATTATAAATAGTGGTAATCTTTTAGAATGTAATTTAACAATTAATCAAAACTTAAAATCTGTGTACCCTTTGACCTAGGCAATTCCATTCCTAAGATTTGATCACTGTATTTGCAAAAGTGAAATGTGCATAGGGAATTTTACTGAAACATTATTTGTAATAGCTAAAAAACTGAAACAATCTCAATGTCCATCAACAGAGGACTAAATCTATCTTATGGATACTAATGCAGCCCTTTAAAAACGCCTGACATAGGATGTACACTGTTAAGAAAGCAGGATTCTCTACTGAAGAAAACCTATTTTTGCAAAACTATTCATATATGTCTAATTTTGACCACTTGTAAATTAATTCTTTTTTTTTCTATTAAGCCAGACTGGTTCTCTATAATAACGTCACTCTCACTTACTTGCATTGTAATGTGCTTGCTTGGGGGGAAAAATACGTGCTCCAGAAATTCTAGGTGCACCCACGGCAGTGCGCAATCAACCAATTAAATGGAAAAATATCAGAAAACTATGCCACACATGGAAAAGCTAAATGATCTGTGAATCTTTAGGTTGGAATTATACACAATGTAAGATCCATGATGCAGGAATTTGTTTTGTTTGGTGCCTAGAAAAGTACCTGAAACTAGAAGGTGTTCAGTCATATTTGGTGAATAACTGAATAAAGGAGAACAGAAATCTTAAAAGGGTTATAATATTTTTCCAAATGTTTGAAGGACAGGCATATAAAAGAGGGTATGAATTAATTGCACCCTCTACAACTACAACTTTTTTAAAAAAGAAGAGAGTAAAGATACTAAAAAAGGGAGGGCAAAGATATAAATTCCAACTTACAGGAAATAAGCAGTCATCCATTAATGTAACTAGCTGCCTCAAAAGATAGTGAGACAAGAATAACTAATAGGAACTTTCATACATTGTTGGTGTTAGTGTAAAGTGGTATAATTACTTTGAAAAATTCTGGCAGTATCTTCTAAAACTAAAAGTATGTCTGCTGTATGAGTCAGTAATTCTACTCCTAGATATATAACAAACAGAGATTAGTGCATATGTCCACAGAAAGACGTGTACAAGAATGTTCATAGTAGCTTTATTCATAATAGTAAAAAAACTAGGAAACAATCCAAATGTCCATAAAAGGAGAATGATTTAACAGGAGAATAGTTTGTGGAGGGAGGCAAAAATAACGTAGAGATTTCCAATTTGAATGACTATGATAGTTAATACAAAAGAAAGGCAGGTTTTAAGGTTTAAAAAAAATTCAGTTGGAGTTAGCTACAACAATGAACATTGTAGGTAAAATTCTGGGAGTTTTACTTTGACCTAGAGGTCTGAAACTAAGAAAACAGACAAATACAAGCTAAAGATATTATTAGCTTTAAAAATAATCAATGTTACATGGAAGAAGAGGTCAAAGTCATAGGTAAGACTACAAGAAATAACCATTATTTAATAAATAGCTGAATATATTACAAGGAGTCAGTGAGGATGACTGAAAGGAAAAATCTCAAGAGTTAGGAAAATCGTGTGAATGGTCTGGTAGAAGCCAAAGAAGAAAACACAAGACTTTAAAGTAGGAGAAAATGGTCAAACAATAACAAATGGAGCAAACAAAGCGTGAATAAAGATTAGTGCATTCACCAATGAAGAATCCATTGACAACATTAGCTAAAAACAAAGTAGAACAACAAAGCAATTATATTTCAGGGATTTAATAGAAAATGGAAAATGACTAAGTAAAATTATATAAATATATAAGTTTTTTAAACCCTTAAGTTGGAGGCTGGCAAATTTTTTTCTGTAAAGGGATAGACAGTAAATATCTTAGGCTTTACAAGCATCATATCATCTCCGTAATATATTCTCATATATATATGAAAGTAGGCTGTAAGTCCGTTTTGGCCAACTCCTGTCTTAAAATAATTTCTGCTCCCAAATCAAGCATTGAGACAAAGTTTACATAAAGCTACATATCACTTTTCACATATAAAAATAATGCTATTTCTTGGAGCATGCTTCAAGTTGGTTTTTTCCCTTCAGTGACAGAGATATTTTTGCATTAGTAAACCTGAACCATCCTCTTTTTTCAAAAGGCCACTGAATTTTTTTTTTTTTTTCTTTTGAGACAGAGTCTCGCTTTGTTGCCCAAGCTAGATGAGTGCCGTGGCCCAAGCTAGATGAGTGCCGTGGCTCACTCACAGCAACCCACACTCCTGGGCTTAAGCAATCCTACTGCCTCAGCCTCCCGGGTAGCTGGGACTACAGGCATGCACCACCATGCCCGGCTAATTTTTTCTATATGTATTTTAGTTGGCCAGATAATTTCTTTCTATTTTTAGTAGAGACGGGGCCTCACTCTTGCTCAGGCTGGTTGAATTTTTTTTTTATTTTCTGGGGACACAGTCTCTCTCTGTTGCCCAGGCATGAGGGCAGTGGCATCATCATAGCTCACTGCAACCTCAAACTCCTGGGCTCAAGCGATTTTCCTGCCTCAGCCTCCAGAGTAGCTTGAACCATTCTCTTGATCCATTAAAATCAAAAGCTCAACCATACATAATCCAAATAGCTACTGTCTATTATAAAAACTACATCTGACCCTTTCAGTAACAAACTCCTACATACCCTAGCCTCCAAAGGAATTTTAATGATAAATTTTCCATCGTCCAAGGGTAGCTTAAAATGTTTTTGCATAACAAGGATAAAAATACTATCATTGGTGGTCAACTGCTTAAATTTTTAAAATTGCACTGGGTAATGAAGATGATTAAGCTGTGGCTGGAGAATCAAGTATTAAAAATGGTACCCACTAGTGACAACTACAAAGAAAACCACAGTGGTAAGTATAAATTGAAAAAAACTTCCCCCTTAACAAAAAACCCTGTATGCTGAGTAGCATTCACACCCCTGCAACAATGCTTAGAGAAAAAGCAAAAGCACTAACTTGCCCACCCAGGGGTGGGGAATCTTAGTCCTCAAGGTCATATGTGGCCCTCCAAATCCCCAAGTGCAAACGCAGCCCCTCGACTGAATTCAAACTTCACAGAACAAATCCCTTTATTAAAAGGATTAATTCTATAAAATTTGGATTCAATCAAAAGGCCACACTCAAGGATCCAGAAAGCCACACGTGGCCCAAAGGCTGCAGGTTCCCCAAGACAATGGGAATTCCAAGGCATGGGAATTTCTAACTCAAAAAATAGTAGCTGTTAATGGAATACAAATTAAGTAAGTAAAGAAAGACAAACGAAGGTAGTGCTAAATTTGGTTCTAACATTCAAAATAAGGCAAGTTCAAATAAAAAGAACAGCATTATTCACACTAATCAAGCTATGGAAACAATAAGAGTCTGTCGATTAATGAAGAAAGAAAACATAATATATTCAGTTGTCCCTTGGTATCCATGGGGGATTGGTTCCAGGACCTCCCACAGATACCAAAATCCAAGGATGCTCAAGTCCCTGATGTAAAATGGTGTATCATTTGCATATAACCTACACACACCCACATGTATACTTTAAATCATCTCTAGATTATCTATAATACCTAATACAATGTAAATGCTATTAGTTATTGTACCATATTATTTAGGGAATGACAAGAAAACAAGTCTGTGTATGTTCAGTACAGACACAATTTCTTTCCCCAAATGTTTTCCATCCAAGGTTGGCTGAATCCATGGATGTGGAATCCTCAGATGCGTAAGGCTGACTGCATATTTTTGAAATGGAATATTACTCTACCTTTAAAAAGGAAATTGTGCCAGTTGAGGCAACATAGGTGAGCCTAAAGGATATTACGCTAAGTGAAATAAACAAGACAAAGAAAGACAAATACTGCAAAGTATTCATAAAAGTAGAGAATAGAAATGGTGGTTGCCAGAGGGTGGGGGAAATGGGAAGTTGTTGGGAAGAGGGTACAAAGGTTCAGTTATGCAGGATGAATTTTTTAATAAAGAAACAGTAATCATGCCATTTTAACAAGTAATATTCATCAGCTTCCTTTTTAGTTGGACAATTTATGGATTAGAATGTTCATGGGGCAGTAAATTCAAAAATATTAGATATAAATAAGTTACTTTGAATCCATTTTGTGCCTCATTTAGATTAAGTTTTGTTTCAGTTATGGATTTGGGGTTATTTCTTTTCCCTTCCTCAATTACAGTTGGCTTTCCCTATCTGCTGGTTCTGCATTTGCAAATGATAAGGGCCAATAAAGGGACTTGGGCATTCTCAAAGGATTCTGGAACCAATCCCCCTTGGATACAGAGGTCTCACTGTAATCATGAGTTGACTATACATATGCATGGGTTTCTCATCTGTGGATTCAACCAACCACAGATCCAAAATATTTGGGGGGCTGAGGGAGGACTCTACAAAGTTCCAAAAAAGCAAAACTTGAATTTGTTGTACACCAAGTACTATGCTGATTCCATGCAAATGAAGTGATGTGCAGGCACTGTATTAGGTATTGTAAGTAATCTAGAGATGATTTAAAGAGGACGTGCATAGATTATACACAAAAATCACAACACTTTATATCAGGGACTTGAGTATTGTCAAATTTTAGTATCCTCAGGTGGTCCTGGAACCAATCCCCCAGAGATCCCAGGAACATTTTCAATATAAATGAATAGAAGATCCCCATTCTGATAAGTTATCCAATTTGCCTACAATTATGAAACCTGAACCCAACTGATATCCATTATAGAAAAATGATCTGTCACTTCACAGAATGTAAAAGTAGTTGTAGCATATTTTATAGCAGCTTATGTTTATCAATATCTATAATATTCCACAGAACCAATGTGTTAAAAATCCAAAACCTGGCCCATCTCAATCTTCCTTTTATCTCTAAGAACATAAGAACTATTACCTACCTTTCAGAAACCTCTTGCTTCAATTGAGGAACTTCAAGTGCTGAATCATTATCCATGAAACCAAGAAAGTCTCGTTTTATGTTAAGAGAAGTCTTCTCCAAACCCTTGCCTGATGTTTCATGACCCCTTGATACAGGATCCAAATCACCTGGCTGTACCTCTGATCCTTCACCTTCTGTAAGGCGGACTCGATGACCAGGAGAATTGGGAACACTATTCCCTTCTTGGTCAGAGTTGTTCTTTTGTTTTCCATCTCTCTGGGGCTTACTGTTCAGTCCATCATCCCGAAAGCCTTTAGCAAATGGATTGTAATCTATTTTCAACTGGGTAATCTGAATGTTCTGATAAGCTGTTACTGCAAAGAATTCAGTCTGTGGGAAGGTGAAAGTATGGACACCAGGGCCATTTAATTGTATCACTTCTGTAGCCTTTTCTGCAGGCACCAAATGAAGCCTCGGCAAGTAGCGATGCATAGAATGCAAGATGATATGACCTTCTTGGTCCAGTGTATTGTTGGTAAGTTTGAGTTTATAGAAAGATACTGGTTGATGCATCCAATAATGACCTGTGGAAGGAGATTCTGGATGAATAAAAACTCTCCCCAAAACATGAGGCTCAGCCTTCCCACTGGGTTCCCACCAACGACCATTCCACTTATAACGATGGTTATCCACAGGAGATATATCCATCACAAGGATATACTTCAAATTGGAATCTAAACCTGTTATCCAGTAACGACAGTAAGGAAACATGCGTCTTCCTTGCTTGGTCAGAATCATTTCTGTGCTTCGATGATAGAACTCATTCCACATACTATTGTTATCGAGGGTGACAGTGATTCCTCCCACAGTACAATCAGCTGGAAGGCAAATCTTCCCTTTAGATTTTCCTGGTGATGACACACTACTAGCCAAAGCACAGGCATCACGATTAGTAACCAAAATTCCTTGATCAGATTTGCCATTTCCTGGCTGTTTTAAGATGACAAAGAAGGTGGGTGCTGCTCCTGCCACTGTCCCACCATCTTGATTAGCCAATATAATCTGTTTCTCCTCCATGATTCCAGTGGGGAACTCAGCAGTAAGATAACTGTAGTCACCACATAGTCACAATGGCCTTCCCATCCTGAAAAAACAAACAAAAACAAAAAAAACAAAAAAACCTTTAATCAAGTGAATATTTTACAAACAAAAACACAAAAATGATTACATCATCCCTGAAATATTCTTAAATTTGTCTAAGATTTTGCTTCTGCCCTCCTTTCTTTCTTTCCTTTTTTTTTTTTTTTTTTTTTTGAGGCAGTGTTTTGTGCTGTCGCCCAAGCTAGAGTGCAGTGGCGTTATCACATCAGTAATTCCTAGGCTCAAGCAATCCTACTTCAGCCTCCCAAGTAGCTGGGACTACAGGTGCACATCACCATGCTTGGCTAATTTTTCTACTTTTTATAGAGACATGGTGTCTCACTCTTGCTCAGGAGTCTGGTCTCAAACTCCTGGCCTCAGGTAATCGTATCGTCTCAGCCTCCCAAAGTGCTAGGATTACAGGCATGAGCCACCACACCCAGATTCTGCCCTTCTTTCAATCACTGTAAGAATATTCATTTTGGAATATCTGATCATCTTCTAAAAGTCCATTTTAATCTAATTATTTAAATTACTCTTATCTCAGCCCTCCAATAATTCACTATAAATACTATAATCTCACACAAAAAGGAAACAAAAGTATATATTCATTTTAGAAAAACTATTTAAAAGTATACAAACTTAAGTAAATAAATTGGAAGGTTACGCATTTTAAAAGGATCCCAACACTTTATGATTAATTTGCCAGAAGATTCCTTGACACAGCAAGTTCTCCTGTGATGGATTAAAAAAAAAAAAAAAAGAACGAAAAGAAAGAAATTTCCCTTTCTGTTCCAAAGAGCTAACAGTACAGAATTAGCTCTTTACATGGTACTGTCATGGTTTCATAACTAAGTAAAAAGCTATCTTAATTCACTAGTATATACATTTAAAGAAGCCATGACAAATCACTGGAATGTACTAGTGATTTTTAAAAAAATCACTTATTTAATATATTGAAAAAAATTCCAGATGGATCTAATATTTAATTTTTTTAATTGTTAGAAAAATCCTGAAAAAAGTTTTTTGATAAGACATAAAACCTACAACCAATATGACAAAAATCTTTGATAAACATTATATAATGTTTTAAAATCTGGCAAAAAAAATTTAAGCAAAATTAAAAAGCAAATGACAAACCAGGAAAAGTTATTTGTAACTTCTATCATAAAGGACTCTTTTCCCTAATAGTAAAAGGATTCTTTCTACAAGTTAATGACCAAATATCAAATTCATCCTGAGATATTGTTTTTTACTTATCAGACTAGCAATAATCAAAGCTTGGTAGAGGTGTTAGAAAAGGTATAAGTCAACCAGCATTCTCACCTAACCAGTTGCTGGGAATATAAAATGACAGAATTTCTATGATACAGGGCAACTTGAAAATATCAAAAGTACAAATGCATATATCCTATGACACAGCAGTTCTTCAGGACTTTATCTTAAATACACATACCTGTGATAAATGATATATACCAGATTATCCCCTGCATTACCATTTGTAACAGCAACAGACTTCAGGGTTGGGGGTGCATGCATTGGGGAGTCCACCAGTGGAAATCCGTTAAACAATGATGGTACCCCCCAGAGTGAAATATAATGCAGGCATAAAAGAATGAATAAACTTTATGGATGCATATAAAAAATACCTACAGGATATATTAAGGGTAAAATGTTCAGAAGAGTTGTACATTATGTCACCTTCTTGTACATATTTGCTCGACATAGACTTATCTCTGGAAAGATGGAAATGAACTGGTAGTATTGGTTATATCCAAGGAAAACTGGGTAACCTGGAAAACAGATACCCTTTGATACTTTCTAAATTTTGTGCCTTGTGAACATACAGCCTTCAAAAAGTAAGTTAAAAATTAGTTAATTTGTAAAAGTTATAAAGAAAAAATCCATCCTTCCTTAGGAAAAGAGAGAAAAAAAAAGAAAAAAAAAAAAAAAAAAAAGAAAAAATCCACATATATTGTATGATTCCATTTATATGAAATGTCTGAGTACAAAAATATAGTTAGAATGAACAATATGTGATAGCACAACAAAGTGACTATAATCAACAATACGTTACGGTACACTTTAAAGTAACTAAAAGAGTAGAACTGGAATGTTCCTAACACAAACGATAAATGCCCGAGGTGATGTACACTCCAATTACCCTGATTTGATTAATCCACATTGTATGCCTATATCAAAACATCACATGTGCCCTGTAAAGATATACAACTATTATGTATGCATAATTTAAATTTTTTTTAATTTAAAAAACTTTTTTAAAAGAGAAATGTCTAATAGGCAAATGTATAGAGACAGAAAGTAAATTAGTGGGTTCCAGGGGAGTAGGCAGGATAATTGGGACTGTTAATGGGCATGGGGTTTCTTTTTGGTATATACCTTAAAATGATCAATTTTATGTTATATAATTTATATTCTAATAAAAAGTTCTAAAGAAATCTCAGACTGTTAAATTCAATTGAACTGATCTGCTAAATTAAAGCTATCACCCCTAGTTTTAATGCAAAAAGGAAGATGCTATATCCTGTGTAAGTGGGTCAGCATTTAATCAAATTTAGCCATTTACTGGTCTTCATTAAAATTAAAACATCTAATTTTACCTGTCATCAGAGCTACTGATGAGCAGCTGAAGCACCTGATCTGAATTTTACCTCTTCTTATAAGACTGGCCATACAATCTTGTGTGGCCAAGGTTTTCTTCGGATATAACAACAACAAAAATGGTCCAAAGCTCAAATTATTTGTTAGCCTGAGGATAGTAAACATTTTAAAAAATCAATATTTGCCCGTGCACGGTGGCTTACACCTATAATCCTAGCACTCTGGGAGGCTGAGGCAGGAGGATCATGTGAGGTCAGGAGTTCAAGACCAGCCTGAGCAAGAGTGAGACCCTGTCTCTACTAAAAACAGAAAAAATTAGCTGGGTGTGGTAGAATGTGCCTGTAGTCCCAGCTACTAGGGAGGCTGAGGCAGGAGGATCCACTGAGCCCAGGAGTTTGAGGTTGCTGGGAGCTAGGCTGACACCATGGTACTCTAGCCCAGCTGACAGAGTGAGACTCTGTCTCAAAAATAAAATAAAAAGTAAAAAATCAAGACTTAAAATGGGGTGGCTATTGTTTCCTATTATGACTAGAGATAAAAATAGAAACCCACTTCCTAACACTAAAGCACTAATATCCAGGAAAGGTGTAGGGGGTGAGGGGAAATCTCTCCTCTGATTTAGAGTTTATTTTATTTTATTTTTATTTTTTTTTTTTTGAGACATGGTCTCACTCTGTTGCCTGGACTAGAGTGCCGTGGCGTCAGCATAGCTCACAGCAACCCCCATCTCCTGGGCTCAACTGATCCTCCTGCCTCAGCCTCCCGAGTAGCTGGGACTATAGGCATGTGCCATCATGCCCGGCTAATTTTTTCTATATATTTTTAGTTATCTGGCTAATTTCTTTCTATTTTTAATAGAGACGGGGTCTCGCTCTTGCTCAAGCTGGTCTCGAACTCCTGACCTCAAGCGATCCTCCTGCCTGAGCCTCCCAGAGTGCTAGGATTACAAGCGTGAGCCACCACGCCTGGCCTTGGACTTTATTTTTAAAAGACAGATAAAATTTAGGACGATTCTTTTCAAAGCTACCTCAGGCTTTGACCTAAGAAGTTCACTGGTTTTCTAAAACTAACACAGTTAGGTAATACTATTGCTGCCCAACCACCCTATTAGAAATTGACAGAACAAAATTAGACTAGAAATCACAAATAAAGTGACTTTATAAACTAATAAAACTTAAGAGAACTCACAAAAACTAATACCTCTACAACTGTGTACAACTCAAACAATGCAAACTCCTCATCTTGTATTTATTTGTCCATAAAGTTTAAAGTTTTCTTACAAACCATTTTTGTGAGGAAGTATGCAAAACATTTTGCAATACATTCAAATATGACTAAGAAGGCAAAGACGTACATGAAAAAAATTTTTTAGTTATCCCAAAGCTATAAAATATACAAAACAGTTGAGAATTTCTTGAACATTATCTTATTAATGTTCATATTAACATTATTAACATATCTATATTAAAATTTTGGTTTTCAGATCATTACAGGTAAAGCCAGGGCAGAAGTTTTAAACAATGCTTTAAAAATCACTGTCTTCTGGCTGGGCGCAGTGGGTCACTGCAATCCCAGCACTTTGGAAGGCCTAGGCAGGAGGATCACTTGAGGCTAGGAGTTCAAGACCAGCCATGGCAACACACTGAGAGCCCATCTCTACAAAAAAAAAAATAAGAAAAATTAGCTGGGCATGGTGGTGCACACTTATAGTCCTAGTTGCTTGGAAGGCCAAGGCAAGAGCATCACTTCAGCCCCCCAGCAACAGAGTGAGAACTTGTCTCCAAGAGAAAAAAAAAAAAAAAAAACCCACAAAAATCATTATCATGTAAAGATTAATCTATGAAATGTCAAAGATCCAATTGGCAGCAATCTAGTTTAAGGAAAAATTAGACTGCACTTGAAGTAAGCAAAAAAAACTAAGTGCCAAAAAGTCAGAATGCCCGATTTCAACTTTGTACACAGGCATCTAATATAAGATGCACATGAAGAACAGGAACAAGAACTTTCAGACTTAATATTTGTATAAGGTCCTTAAAAAAAAAATAACTCCGCCAATCAAGTTAATTCACTAATGATGAAAATGCATAAAATCAAAGACCTAATTTATAAATAAAACCTTCTCTATCTTGAGCCATGATTGCTACTGGTTTAAGAATAAAAAATTGAATTCTTATCCACATCAATCTAAGCACAGATTCCAATCCACTATGAGCATATGCCTATGCTTTGGGGTTACTGTATGAATTTTCGAATCAAAGAGCAGTCAATGCAGGCCAGTCGGCTATTTCAGACACACAAAGACCACTTGAAAGTCTTAGACAACCTTAAGCAAACTGCAAAAATATGTATTTTAGAAAGGGTTAGGCTACTCACGAAGAAATAAATCTCTTTCTAGTCAGATTCTAAAAATACTCTATTTAATGCAATAAAAGCTTTAACGAAAACCAGTTCTGGTACACAAATATACCTTAACATTCAAAAAAGTTCAGTTCAGCTTTTCAACATCAAGCACTTATCCAGATAATATAACTATAATAAAGAGTCAAGAAAATAAGTTTTGTTGTGGAGAGGAAAATACACCAAGTAACATTCTGAAATGTCACACCAGAAGACACACACACACAGCACACACAAGCTTTCACAGAGAATATTTTCAGGTAAATAATGTGGCAAGTTCCATAAATTGTTACTATTTCAGAGTCCCTATTCTAAATGTCTTTTCACCACTGATCTCTTTGGGAAATGTTTACTTACTGAAGCAATAACTATTCACAAAATACACTAATTAATTTGCTAGGTAATTTACTGATTTAATGATTTATGTACTGTATCAAATAAATTTGCACCAAATCAAAATTCCAAATCTGTATCATTAGTTTAAAAATACAAATATTCAGCCCCGGTGTAGTGGTTCAGGCCTGTAATCCTAGCACTTTGGGAGGCTGAGGCTGGAGCATCACTTGATGCCAGGAGTTTGAGATTAGCCTGAACAACATACCAAGACCCCATCCCTACAAAAAAAATTAGCTTCTCAGGGTGGCACATGCCTATAGTTCCAGCTACTTGGGTGGCTAAGGTAGGAAGACCAGGACTTTGAGGTTGCAGTGAGTTATGATAATACCACTGCACTCTAGCTCCAGCAACCAAGAAGAGATCCTGTCTCAAAAAATATATACATACACAAATATTCAAATGCTGGTCAACACATTCTGAATGTTTCCCAAGTTGCTAAAAATAACCACAACCCAGGGAAAAAAATAAAAACAACAACAACTTTTCATAAAATAAATACATTACTGTATGACAGGCACCAAAATGTTAGTTTGTTCCTTAATATAATCCTTCACTAGGCCAGGTGCGGTGGCTCACGCCTGTAATCCTAGCACTCTGGGAGGCCGAGGCGGGAGGATGGCTCAAGGTCAAGAGTTCGAGACCAGCCTGAGCAAGAGCGAGACCCCCGTCTCTACTAAAAATAGAAAGAAATGATCTGGACAGCTAAAAACATATAGAAAAAATTAGCCGGGCATGGTGGCACACGCCTGTAGTCCCAGCTACTCGGGAGGCTGAGGCAGTAGGATCGCTTGAGCCCAGGAGTTTGAGGTTGCTGTGAGCTAGGCTGATGCCACGGCACTCACTCTAGCCCGGGCAACAAAGTGAGACTCTGTCTCAAAAAAAAAAAAAAAAATCCTTCACTAGAAGGATATGGTTAAGTTAAATTACGTTTTTGAAACTCAAATTTTAAGAGAATGGATTCACTCAAATTTCAGTGTTTATCAATATACACTGGGCCCAGAAATTTTAAATGTCTTAAAAATACAATGTGGATATAAATATAATCAGAAAATAACACCAAAAAAGTGGCAAAGACAGTAAAATAGCCAACTACTTTCTTAATTTGGCTTTCTTGATTTTACTAATTAAATGGCACTTGCTATTTATTAATACGCACTCACTTCATAACAGACAATATCCTAGGCATTTTATTGTCACAACTCACAGGGTAAATTTCAAAACATTATCTAAAGTAACAGATTTTAAGGCACAGAAGTGCACTTGCCTAAGTACTACTTCTTTCTCTCCCCAAATACCATTTGTTATTGCTGGCTTCAGAAGCATTTTCTAGAAATGGGCACTTAACTACAACTCAGGGGCAGTAAAGCTCTTAGGTCCCTAGCAGTTGTGTGAGCAAAATTTGAAAAATAACTTCTACGGCAGAAACGGACAGAAGAGGTCAAACTTAGAGTAAGTATGCCAAGGTACCCAGGGCACTGAATTTCCTTGAGTCCTTAGCTTGTGTTTTCTGTTAAGTGGACCCAACCCACACAAACGCTGGAACAACTGTAGGCGGCAAGAAGCAGTAGCGCTGATCCAATACCCTTAGAAGTAACAGGGCTTCCCTGCTTTCCCAGAGAGGAGCAGTCGCCGTCGACTATGAAAGGCCCACAATCGCGGCTTCTCAACTGCAGAGGCCAGCTGGCCAAGAACCATGTGAAAAAACGCCGCTAGGAAAGCTCTTCCGGGGAAGAGGAATCTGGACAGATCACGTGCTGCCGGCCGGAACCGAGAAATCGCTCGGCGGGACCCAGCCGCATTCTGTTACCGTGGAGACCACAGAACCAGCCACTCGGCCCTCCCCAGCCAGCCCCCTTCCCAGCAACCGTCACACCGCCCCCAGGCACAGTCCCTGCAGCCTACCCGCGGCGTCGTGCCCAAAAACAAGGGGCTGAGCAAGCGGAGTTTACCAGGGACTTAGCCGCAGAAGCCTAGAGAGCTCTTCTACAACACGCACCGGCAGCGCGCGGGTGGGCTGGAGACTTCTCATGATCCACGTGTCTGCTCTAGCGACGCGAGCTCTGGGAATGTGGTCTCCCCTCAAAAGGATTGTACTTTGGTTTCTCACATTGGTCTTCCATCAGTAACCCCTCCTTTCAGACCTCCTTCACCCTCCCCCGCCCCCGCTTCCACCCTGGGAAGGAGGCTTTCCCAGGGTTCGAAAGGCAAGGCAAAAATCTTCAGAGAAAGACACTACCACTTTCCAGTGTTCACCCCGTCTGAAATGATCCCTAACTTCTTCACACTCTTTGCACACATAGATTTCTCAACTGTAGTTACTGGGGCTCGGAGAGGTCTATTAATGTTCCAGACACCTTCCACTGAGGATAGAGACCCACTTGACTGTTTAACAGAAACGGGAACCTCATAAACAGAACTAGCCAAAGACTGCCCCACAGAATGAAAAAGAAAATAACACCTGCTCTTCTCACCTGTTTCCCTGCCCTCATTTCTGCACTTATAAATCAGCGGTCCTTTGTTTACTAAGTTCCCACTATACAGCTCACTTACTCGCCACCCTTTCTTAAACTCGCGGTCCTGCCTCAAACAATTTGACCGGAAATTACATGCTAGAAGAGAAGTTTGCACAGGTGTCAAAACGCTGCACCCAGCTTCTTAGAAAAGCGACGCCAGCACCCTTTCCCTCGGAGTTTTGGAAACCAAGACCTGAGCTCTAAACTGCAAAGCGATTAAGTATGGCTCTCGACCTAGAACCTGGCGCTGGGCTGGAAATCGTCACGCGGATCATACCATGCGGATCGGCACCCCACGCACGCGAGGGCAGGGCCGCGCCATGGGCGCTTCTCACCCCGCCCGCCTCGTGGCCGCTCTCTCTGGCGTCGATGTTCCCAGTTAGTTCGCTGCGCGACGCGGAAGTGAGGCCGGGGACGCGCGCGAGGTGACATGCGCAGCCTCGCCCAGGGCACCATAGACGCGCGCCAAGGCGGCCCCGCGCAAGGCCGGGCCAGGCCAGGGCGTGCGAAGATCTCTCAGCGGAACGCTTCTCACGCCGTTCAAACACACAAGAGCTTCAAACTCTCGAAAAACTCCAATCGGGCCACTACAAAGCGATGCCCTCCACCCAGACCCGAGAGTTACCGTGCGGGGCGTGGCTGGCCTCACCCGGAGTCCTTCACATTGCGCTGGGGGCGGGCTATTCTGTTGGGTTCGCACACCGTGTGTCCGCTCCAGCTGAAGAGCCTGCGCGCGCACCAGACGTCCACGTCACCGCGCACGCGCTCCTACCCGCTCGGAGCCCGCCGCGCAGGCGCAAAAGGCGCGAGCAGCGCCTCCCTTGCCCCTCCCCCAACAACAGGAGTCCAAACGGCCCTGGAGAAGCGACAAGACCACCTTTGGGACCCATCCGCGGAGCTGAAGCCGCGCCTTTCCGAGTCCCAGCAATCCAGAAAAGCCTACTGAAGCTTCTAGAATCAAGAAAGGCGAGGCAGGAGGAAGGCACCTAATTTCCCCAGGCTTGCACACGAAGCCTTCGTGAAAACTGAGAAACCAATGCCCGCCGGGTCTTTCTCAACAGTGCCTTCCACCCATTCCCTTGGGCTTCTCGCCGGCCCCGCCCCTGCAGCGCCCAGCCCCACCCACACGGGGCTCTGCAGACCCCCAGGCTTCACAAGCCCCTCAAATGAATCCGAGGTCTTTCTTCCCAAAGTGCTGTGGGCTTGGATAGCGCCAGAGCGTCGGGAAACCTTGAAGCAAAGACCTTGAGAGACAGGCGGTCGAGTTTGCAATATCCACGACCGAAGAACACTAGGAAAATAGGGAGGAGACCGAAAGATTCATTGCGGAGTTGGGAAGAGGAGAGGAGTTGCCACTAAATTGCCTGATAAAAAGATGAAAGATGTTTTGATAAAACAGGGAAACGAGAAAAATTGGCACAACAGTATTACCTGAGCTTTAGTGCCTTGATCCTGTGCATTCAATTTTTGTTTCTCCAAGACATTTAAGCTATGAAGTGCAAAAAAAAATTACCGAATATCTATTATGTGTCAGGTAGTTGCTGAACCAAGTCGATGGACAATATTTCTCCCAATCAAACATCAAAAATCAGTTGTCTTTCAACTTCTCTACCCTCACCAGTTAGTTGTTCCTTCTTCTTTTCTGCTAACATGCTAGTAAAAAGAAAAAATTGTTTAAAGAGAGAAAAGAGGCAAAAAAGAAGCAGGGAGGAGAGCAGAAATTGTGGTCAAAGTTTTGGATAACTGCTTTCTCTCACTCTGATAAGAATTAGCGAGTCTGAGAACCTACTATGTGCTAGGTGATTTAATACAAAACATTATGAAGGAGAATAAGGAGATTGAAGGAGCCAACAGGAAGAGGCTTATCCAACAGGTCTGATCTGACCTACTTTTCACTTAAGAAGGATCATCTTTCTCTTCATTTTGCTCTTCCTGAGGGGATATGCTACATCATGGGCAGAAATTGTGCTGGAATAGTCTGGATTGGAAAACGTGTGGGCTAAACTTAACAGATTTCTGAAGTCTTTCTGAAACCCACAATTCAGGCACTGTCAGCAAGAGCATTCAAGATCCTAGGCAAAACTGATAAGTAACAATTTCTTTAACACCTTCCTCCTCTTCCCTGACCCCAAGAACCTCTTTCCTTCAAGCTGCCCTGTCAGAATCTCCCACCTCATTCAAGAATGCCATCGTCTCAAGGGTCCAAGGTTTCCTCTTACAAAATTTCCATTTTCGGAGACAGAAATAAAATTTGTGTTGATTTAGCATTAAAACATCTGATCCTAAGGTGTGAAAGACTGGTTAAGAAAGAATCAAGCATCCCAAAAGAGACCTCTCAACTCAAATGGTATCTCTAATTGGGGAATCTCTGAGGACAACTTGAGGGGAAGAACGGAAATGGAGATTCTCTTTTGGTACTCTTTCCCTACTCCAGGCAAACATACTATGAAATACTGGATACTTTAAAAGACAGCAACACTGAACATTCAAGATTCATCACTAGATCTCCTGGTGGGAGAGGAAAACTACCCACAGTTTTTCAAAGTGGAGTCTGCCTAACCTATAAATGTCAGGAGATATCAAGAATCTGAGGGTCCTATGATAACTTGTAAATGTTGTTTTTATATGATAATCTAAAAATAATATATTGCCATACCCATTTCGTAATCCAGTTTTGCTTTACCATCATGCTGGTCCGAAGTAACCACTTATTTTTCTTAATTTTGTTTGCTTTTTCAAGTAACCACTTAAATGGTTACATTCCACTTTTAATGCAATGTTTCTCAAACTGAAGTCCTTGGTTGCATTCTTTGGATATGTAAGAAATTCCCTCCTTTAAAAGACAGGACACCAAGCTAACTGCTAAAGTGACACTCCTTTCACCTTGCTATTAAAATTCTCTCATTTCAGGCTCACCCTGTTGGTGCAGCCTAACACAAAAATCTTTCCCTTGATTTTCCTTGGTTGAACTTTCAGGGAGATTTTACTAAATATTAAGAGGGAGGAAAAAAACCACTGGAGACAGAATGCGTGGAATATAAACAATCTGGGCTAGAATGAACACAGTTTTGATCCTAGATTGTTGTATAAACACATAGGCACTATCCCATTTACAATGCACATTTTTCCTATTCAACAAATATTTGAGTGCCTCCTATATGCTAAGGACAGAAGAAAGACTGGCATTTCATGAGCTGTTCAGATCTCTACACTGGAACATTGGAACCCCAAAGAGATGGCACAAATTAATAACAGAATCCACTAAGACTATTCCTTTATCCAATCTATTCAGTTCCCACCTTTTCATTTCTGATTTCTACAAAAACATGCCTTTCTCAAATGACTAAAAGGGAAAAATATTTCATTCTTCAGAAGAGACATCACCATCCTCCAAAACTCCTGACAGGTGGTCTTGTTTACACTTTTTTTTTTTTTTTTTTTTTAGATAGTCTCACTCTGTTGCCAGGGCTAGAGTTCGGTGGCGCCAACATAGCTCACTGCAACCTCAAACTCCCAGGCTCAAGGGATCCCCCTGCCTCAGCCTCCCAAGTAGGTGGGACTACAGGCACATGCCACAATGCCCACCTAATTTTTTCTAATTTTTGTAGACAGGTTCTCGCTGTGTTGCCCAGACTGGTCTCAAACTCCTGGCCTCAAGCAATCCTCCGTCGGACTCGCAAAGTGCTAGGATTACAGGTGCTCAGTGAACCACCATACCCAGCGCACAATATCTTAATTCAATATAATAAGCAACATTAGGCTAGGATTGGTCTATAATATCTTAATTCAATATAATAAACATTAATAGAGTAAGAACTACATACAAACTGGGTTACAAAAGAGGCTTTTTTTTTCCTCTCCACAAAAAGTCCTTCACTAGCCAACCTGAGAAACTTCTGTCTTAGGCAGAGGGGGAAAAAAAGAATCATACTAGCTTATACACACCTCCATCCTTGCCTACCATTTAGTACTAAAACTAAAACTAAGTTTTGCTGAGGGATAAATTATGATTGGCTCCAATATTTATAATTTGGGCTAAGGAATTAAAATCATAAGTGTCTTGCCTTCAAGGAGCTAATAATCCACCCAAGAAAGAGTTTTAAAGGTTTCTTACTCAGAGTAATGTAATTAAAAGCATGTTTTAGAAAATGTGAATGGAAACAAGGATAGAAATGTTATAGAATGCAATTGACATTCATTAGGAAACATCATTCCCTCTTGCTGCCACATATCTCTAGCCCACACAACCATGTTCCTCATCCTTTACCCAGAAAGATGCCTGAAGCCCAACTCCTATTCACTCTTTGTGCTTAAATGTCACTTCTTGAAACTTTCCCTAAACCCCAAGATCTGGTAAGGTCTCCCTTTTATATGCTCTCATAGTACCCTGTCTTTCTTTACAGCATTTACCACAACTGTAATTTATTTTTAAAACCACATATTAATGTATGTCTTCCCCACTAGAAGATCATTAGCTCCACTCTACTGCAGTGCTTAGCACAATGCCTGGAATAGGACAGATATGTAATATCTGTAGAATAAGTAAACGTGAAACCAAAGATCCCAGTTTCTCGGGCAAGTTCAAATATCAAATACTGATTTAATGTCAAACAATGTGGGGTTTGGGAAATACAGTCATAATACTTATGCTAGTTATTTTAAGCAAGTGAGTATTCCTGCTTTGGCCAACATTTTCCAAAAGGGTACAGTTGTGATTTTAAAAAAACTAGTACCCAATGACTCTTATCCAAAATTATTTCTCCTTAGGGTAATGGATGAATATTATTGACAGGGAAGATACTTGAAGAGATAAGAATATTTTTCTAGGAAAGTCTAATTACTTACTGCCTTTTGACTGAATACAGTCAGCCCTCTGTATCCATGGATTCCACATCCATGGATTCACTCAACCATGAATTGAAAATATTCAGGGAAAAAAAACAACAAAAAAATAACATACAGCAATAAATAATAAATAATACAGCATAACTATTTACATAGCATTTACATTGTATTGGGTGTTATAAATAATCTAGAGATGATTTAAAATATATGGTAAGATGTGCACAGGTTGTATGTGAACCCTACTCTATTTTATATAAAGGACTTGAGCCTCTGAAGATTTTGGTATCCTAGGGGTCCTGGAACCAGTCCCCTGCAGATAGTGAGGGATGACTATTACCTAGAAAGTCAACAAAAAGATTCTCAGAGCAAATTGGAAGAAATGTTATGATTCTATAATTTACCATCTAATAATAGAAGCAAAAAGTTGTAATGGAGACTGCCATCTATATATATTCATCTACAAGAAAAAGTATCTTTTTTTTTTTTTTAGAGACAGAGTCTTGCTCTGTAGCCCTGGCTACAGTACAGTGGTGTCATCATAGCTCACTGCAACCTCACACTCCTGGGCTCAAGTGATCCTCCTGCTTCAACCTCCCCAGAACCCGGGACTACAGCTAATTTTTTCTGTTTTTAGTAGAGACAAGGTCTCACTCTTGCTCAGGCTGGTCTTGAACTTGTGAACTCAAGCGATCCTCCTGCCTTGGCCTCCCAGAGTGTAGGGATTACAGGCATGAGCCACCACACCCAGCCAAAAGTGAGTATCTTAAAAAAAGGACATGTTAGTAACAGTGAATGTTTTTTACTAAGATCTAAAGAAAAAATGCCAGAAATCAGTAAGATAACTGAAGTTCAGAAAGACAGTTTCATAAGGATTAAAAAAATAATAGGTCTAAAAGAAAAATAAACAATAAAAGTTTTCGACACAACATTAAGCCTTTAGAAGAAACATCTAGGAAAGCATAAAACAAAGAACAGGAAGAAGTGTACCTAACTAAGCTAAGGGTTACACAGAGATTTAAAACACACATGAAAAATTATAAAAACAGAAACTAGAGCTACTGGACAAAGAAGAGGACTGTGATACAGCAAGTAAACTGCAAGGCTATAATCAGGCAAAAATCAAGAAGCCTATGACAGAAAATTACATTAGAAAATTGGCTGGGCGCGCGGTGGCTCACGCCTGTAATCCCAGCACTCTGGGAGGCCGAGGCGGGTGGACCGCTCAAGGTCAGGAGTTCGAGACCAGCCTGAGCAAGAGCGAGACCCCGTCTCTACTAAAAATAGAAAGAAATTAGCTGGACAACTAAAAATATATAGAAAAAATTAGCCGGGCATGGTGGCACATGCCTGTAGTCCCAGCTACTTGGGAGGCTGAGGCAGAGGATTGCTTAAGCCCAGGAGTTTGAGGTTGCTGTGAGCTTGACGCCATGGCACTCTACCCTGGGCAACAGAGCGAGACTCTGTCTCAAAAAAAAAAAAAAAAAAAAAAAATTGTGGGCAAGTGTATATGAAAGAAGCCATGCTTACTTTACATCAAGGGTACTACTGGCTCATGGAAATGAGATACGGTGGTCAACCCAGGAGTTCCCAGACTACTGTACATCACAGAACAGTAAAATTTCCCACAAAAATATTTAGAGGACCGTCATAAGATGAGCAAAAATTTTATCTTACAAAGTACTCCACCTACTATTACCATGATTTCTTTAAAAAAAAAGAAAAGAAATCAGACATTTTAAGAACAAAAAACTAAAGAACATACCTCATTATAATAGTCTTTTATTTATAATACATTTAGATAGATGAAAAATTCACTACATTGTCCTTATTTTGTGATATACCATTGAAAGCTTCTTTGCAGACAGGTATTTAGAAATGACAGATCAGCCATACAGCAGCCTCTCTAGATAGCTAAGATTTGGTATTCTTAGAAAAAAAGTGTAATACTGGGATGGGGTATAAATCACCTTACCAAGAAGTCAAGAGTCAGCTGCTTCTCATCAGTAACAACATTGGAGGAGAGAATGTTAGCCAAGAGATACTCTAATCCAGATCAAAGGAGAGCCACAAGATTAACAAGCTACTTTGGAGGCGGGGCGGGGACAGGGGGGAGACCCTGAAAACAAGATGATAGCCTACACACTGGAGCAAGAAGATCCTGGAAGTTTGGGTAAAGGCATAAAACAATGTAACACAAGATAAGAGAGAGTGAACCACACACCCAATTACTGCATACATGATAAAAACTGTAGAACACGTGGTGCCAAAGGAAAAGGCAGGTCAAGCTACACTTAGTTTAAGCTGGACTCCAGGAATATCAGACATATGGGGAAAAGGAGAGACGGAGACTTATTTTATCTGAAAAATTAAACAAATGGGATTTTAAATATTACTCTAAAGTAAACACTGGGCCAGGTGTAGTAGATCACACCTGTAATTCTTTGAAGCACTTGGGAGGCTGAGGCGGGAGGATCACATGAGGCCAGGAGTTCAAGACCAGCCTTAAGGAGACCCCATCTCCACAAAAAACAGAAAAACTAGCTGAGTGTGGTGGTGTGCACCTCTAGTCCCAGCTACTCAGGAGGCTGAGGCAGGAGGATCACCTGAGCCCAGGAGTTTGAGGTTGCAGTGAGCCATGATGATGCCACTGCACCCTTGCCTAGGAGACAGAGCAAAAAAATAAATAAACACTTTAAGAAGATTTCATAACCTTTACTAAAATTGTTAGCTGTCAAAAAATGAAGAAAGGCCAGGTGGGGTGGCTCACGCCTGTAATCCTAGCACTCTGGGAGGCCAAGGCAGGAGGATCGCTTGAGGTCAGGAGTTCGAGACCAGCCTGAGCAAGAGCGAGACCCCGTCTCTACTAAAAATAGAAAGAAATTATATGGACAACTAAAAATATATAGAAAAAATTAGCCGGGCATGGTGGCGCATGCCTGTAGTCCCAGCTACTTGGAAGGCTGAGGCAGGAGGATCGCTTGAGCCCAGGAGTTTGAGGTTGCTGTGAGCCAGGCTGATGCCACAGCATTCTAGCCTGGGCAACAGAGCGACACTCTGTCTCAAAAAAAAAAAAAAAATGAAGAAAAAGCTGTATTGAAATAGAGAACATAAAGATTATTCAAGAAACTTGAATGCAGTGTACAATGCAAATTATCTGTATATAGCTTATAAACTGTAGAGATTATACAGAGCCAGTATTTTTTATCCTGTGATTAGTTCCACCCTACATTCTCTGCATTACGTATCCTTATTAGCATAAGTAAATAAATAAGGATACAAGGAGTTAAATATTTATTAAGCACCAACTATGTGCTAGACACTAAAACAGGGAAAAATGAATAAATAAAAAAAGGCTCAAGAGGCTCAAGTTCTGGATGAAAAGACAAGATAATCACATTGCAAAATGTAGTTGGCAGCATGGGGAAAGCCTTTTGGGAATATTGGAACACACAGAGCCTAGGGGATCTAGAAAAGCTACAAAGAAGAGGGACCTTTTCAGCTTGGGCTTGAAGGAGAAATGAAATGAATAAGAAAGAGAAAGGACATTGCAAGCAAGGGCTATGTAGTCAGTAAACAAAGAAATCCAATAGATTATCCAGAATTTGGAGATAGGGCTACCTTTGTAAAGCAATGAACTAAAGATCAACACAGCAGGTAAGATTAATACCAGGTAAGATTAGTAAACCCATTTCATAGGAGCTATAATCTGAATGTGTCCCTCAAAAGTTCGTGTATTGGAAACTTAATCCTGTGGGGTCTAATAAGTGATTGGGTCATGAATGGATTAATGTTCTTATCACAGGACTGCGTTAGTTATCTCGAGAGTGGGTTGTTACAAAGTGAGTCCAGCCCTTTGAGATATCTCATGCATCCATGGGATGATCCTTGCCAGATGCCAGCACCATGCTCTTGGACATCACAGCCTCCAGAACCATGAGCCAAACACACTTCTATTGTTTATTACTCAGTCTGCGGTATCCTGGTAAAGCAACAGAAAATGGACAAAGACAACAAGGAAGTAACCTAGGTTATTTCCCCATGAAATGGGCTTGGACACCTGGGAAATATTCATCCAATCTACAAGTCCAGATGCTTACGATATTCATTCACTCATTCAAACATATGGATCCCTACTCTGTACTATCAAATAAGAGGTATAGAAAAGAAAAACTATAGCAGCACAATGGAAAGAGAAACTGTCACTAAGGTATCAAGTAAGGCTTAGTGTTAAAGAATGTCTAGAAGTTGACAAAGCAGACATGGGAGGGCAGGGCATTCTAAACAGAAGGAAGAGCTTGTGCAAAGGCACATAATATAAAAGAACAGAGTATTCACTAATTCCTCAAGTAAAACATTTATTGAACATGAGTGGATTAATAAAATGTGGTATATGTATACCATGGAGTATTTACTCAGCTATAAGAAACAATGGTGATATAGCACCTCTTATATTTTCCTGGATAGAGCTGGAACCCATTCTACTAAGTGAAGTATCCCAAGAATGGAAAAATAAGCACTACATGTACTCACCATCAAATTGGTTTCATTGATCATCACCTAAGAGCACATTGAGGAATGACACTGATCAGGTGTGGGGCAGATATGGGGGGGGAGGGGATGGGTGTATACATACGTGGTGAGTGCAATGCGCACTGTCTAGGGGATGGACACGTCTGAAGCTCTGACTCGAGGGGGTGGGGGGCAAGGGCAATGTATGTAACCTGAACTTTTGTGCCCCCATAATATGCTAAAATAATTTTTAAAAAGGAAAAAAAAACATTTATTGAGCACTTACCATGATAGATCCTGGAACACAAAGACAAGACATGATTCCTGCCCTCAAAATCTTACAATCGGCCGGGCACAGTGGCTCACACCTGTAATCCTAGCACTCTGGGAGGCCGAGGCAGGAGGATTGCTCGAGGTCAGGAGTTCGAGACCAGCCTGAGCAAGAGCGCAACCCTGTCTCTACTAAAAATAGAAAGAAATTATCTGGACAACTAAAAATACATACAGAAAAAATTAGCCAGGCATGGTGGCACATGCCTGTAGTCCCAGCTACTCGGGAGGCTGAGGCAGAAGGATTGCTTGAGCCCAGGAGTTTGAGGTTGCTGTGAGCTAGGCTGACGCCATGGCACTCTAGGCAGGGCAAAAAGAGCGAGACTCTGTCTCAAAAAAAAAAAAAAATTAAAAAAAAAAAAGCTTACAATCAATGATCAGCCAACCTATTATCAGATAACCAATACTCGATGATAATGAATAATAAAAAATATTACTGGCTCTCTGTCCAGGGTATAATGGAAGCACAATAAAAGGGCAACTAGATTAGACTGAGGGGTCAGGGAACAATTCCCAGAGAAAGTGAAGAATGACTTCTGGTCACTGGTTAAGATGGTATGGAAGATGACAAGTCTGGAAGCCAATAACACTTTTTTTTTTCCCTGATATGTAAAGAGCTTAGGCCAATAAGATTTTTCTCCACATTCATCTAACATATCTTCCTTTCCCCCCTTCATTCAGTCAATCATCAAATCTTCCTATTGATTCTACATCCCTGACCTTCCTGAACATTATATACTCTCAAAGCACCACATATTTGTCCTTCCTAGAACTTACCACAGGTCTGATTTTTTTATATTTATTTGTATAATTGTCTTATCTCTCCCCCTTAACACACCCCTACAGCCTAGAGTACAAGTCAGGAATTATCTCCTTTTTAACCTCTACATTGTACCCTCAGTTCCTATCATAGTACCTGAGACTTAGAAGCACTCAATTTAAAATATTTTGAACCTACACATTTCATTCTAAATTCTATCTCTACTGTGCCATTCTAGTCCAACCCACCAGCACCTCTTACTCAGACTAAAGCAAAAGACTTTTTTCCCCAATAGACTTTTTTGTTTGTTTTGTTGAGACAGTGTCCCAAATAACTAGGACTACAGATACGTGCCACCATGCCTGGCTAATTTTTCTTTCTTTTTTTTTTTTTTTTTTTTGGTAGAGATGGGATCTCGCTCTTGCTCAGGCTGGTCTTAATCTCCTGACCTCAAGTGATCCTCCCACCTCGGCCTGCCAAAGTGCTAGGATTACAGGTGTGAGACACTGTACCCAGCCCCAATAGACTCTTAATTTAATCTCTAGGCATCCATTCTGGCTCTCTTCTAATTCCTTCTCCATACAACATCAAGGGACCCTTTCTAAACATAAATCAGTTCATGCCATCTCTGCCACTTATAACCTTCCATTAGCTTCCCATTTTGTTTAGAATAAAATTCAAACTCCTACAAATCTCTGCATTTACATCGTTCTCCCCATAACTCATCATATTCCAGGAACGATGACCTTCTATTTCTCAAATGGTCCAAACACTTTTTCACTCAGGGCCTGCGTACCACCTTTTCTATTTGGAATGCTTCCAGTCCCTACAAACCTTTACCTAGTTAACACCTATTCATCCTGCCAATTTAACTAAATGTCACTTCCTCAGCAATGTTATCCCTACCCCCAATCTAAATTCTCTCATAGTATCCTGTTCTGCTTTTTCATAGCACTTATCAAAATGTATAATTATTTACTTATGATTATTTAATATCTGTCTCCTCCACAAATAAAAGCTAACATTTGCTGAGCATTTTTCATACATTAATTCATTTAATCCTAGTAACCAATGAATTACTGTCCTCATTTTACAGATGATGAAATGGAGAAGTTAAACTAAGAGGTTAAACAGAGAGGTTAAGTAATCTGCTCAAGGTCACAAAACAGTAAGGAGTCAATTCACTCAGTCACTATGCTATACAGTAAGCTTTGAGAAAACAGTAACTGTGTCTACTTTGAACATCACTATATACTCGGGTCTAGTGTTAAATATAAAGTAGGCATTCACATATTTGCAGAATTAATTTATTAGTAAGTAATTAAGAGGCAAGTAATCTAGAGGTACAAGGGAGAGGGATAAGAATAAAATGGGTTAGAAGTGATGATAGTGTCAATTTTGGACACACTGAATTAAAGATAGTTCAGGAGTATCTTAAACCACAACTGCTTAATTAGAATACCACAAACCTCTAAGGAATCCACAGAGGGGCTGTAGGAGGTCCAGGTCTATACTAGAATGGTATGCAAAATTAAGTATGCCTGTGTACTTTTCTAGGGAGAGAGATTTTTTTTCCCCACTTTTGGAGACAGAGTCTCACTCTATTGCCTGGGCTGGAGTGCAGTGGCATCATCATAGCTCACCATAACCTTAAACTCCAGGGCTCAAGTGATCCTCCTGCCTCAGCCTCCTGAGTAACTGAGACCACAGGTGCATGCCACCATGCCCAGCTAACTTTTGTTATTTCTTTGTAAAGACAAGGTCTTGCTATGTTGCTCAGGCTGGTCTCAAACTCCTGGCCTCCAACGATCCTCCCACCTCAGCCTCCCAAAATGCAAAGATTACAGGTGTCAGCCACCACACTTGATCTTTAATTAGGTACTTAAAGGAGAAGGTAATTCCCAAAGTATTTAGGAACCATTGACCTAAGTGGAAATATCTAGTAGGCATTTGGAGATAAAGGGGTTTGAACCTTAGCAAAATACAAATATTTAGGAAATAACTAAAGCCAGGACTTTGGAAAACTTTGCCCAAAAATGTAAAAAGTGAAATATCTCAGAGGGTTATGGTCAAAACCCTGAGCTAATAGACATTTAGAGGACAAGTAGTAAAAGAAGAATCTAGGAAGGAGAAAGAGAATATTTGTCACAGAAATAAGAGAAGGTAAGGAGAGAGAATGTCTCAAAGAACAAAGAAGCAGTTAGCAGGGCCTAATAACGAAGGAGTCAAGGATTTAAGAACAGAAAAATGTGTTTCAGGAATTACACATGGTTTCATAAATTTGAAATGCAAAGTGTAGTGCAATAGGAAATCCAGATATGTAAGGACAGAAAGCAAATGGATATCACAGTCAAGAACTCAGGAGAGAGAATCATAATGAAGAAATAGATTGGAAAATAATCAATGTATTTGTAACTACCAAAGTGAATGGAATTGTTTAGGTAGCACATATAGAGGTAGGGCTATGATCTGGAATCCATGAATGAGCTTGGGGAAGGATGTCCTATGAAACTCCTAAAATTATAAGCAGAACTCTGTGTAAGAGCCCAAACATGGCAGATCACACCTGTAATCCCAAGCGCTTTGGGAAGCCCAGGTGGGAGAATGTCTTGAGGCTGGGAGTTCAAGACCAGCCTGGGTAACATGGCAAGACCCCCATTTTTACAAACATTAAAAAGAAATTAGCCAGCATGGTGGTGCATGAATGTAGTCCCAGCTACTTGAGAGACTGAAGCAGGAGGATTACTTGAGCCCAGGAGTTTGAGGTTGCAGTGAGCTATAATGACACCACTGCACTCTAGCCCCGGCAATGGAGCAATACCCTGTGTGTATGTATATATGTATGTATGTGTGTGTGTATGTATAAAAAAATAAAATTGAAAAATTGCATAAGTAGAACCATCATAAGTAACAGAGCGAGACCCTGTCTCAATCAATAAAATCAAAAAATTGTGTAAGTCGAACCATCATAAGTTGGTGACTATCTGCATATGACACATTTTCTAAACCATTCATCTCCAAAAACAGAAGGATGGCTCACGCTTGTAATCCTAACACTCTGGGAGGCCAAGGCAGGAGGATCACTCGAGGTCAGGAGTTTGAGACCAGCCTGAGCAAGAGCGAGACCCCGTCTCTACTAAAAAAAAAATAGAAAGAAATTAGCTGGACAACTAAAAATATATAGAAAAAATTAGCCAGGCATGGTGGCGCATGCCTGTAGTCCCAGCTACTTGGGAGGCTGAGGCAGAAGGATTGCTTGAGCCCAGGAGTTTGAGGTTGCTGTAAGCTGACGCCACGGCACTCTACTACCCCGGGCAACAGAGGGACACTCTGTCTCAAAAAAAAAAAAAAAAGAAGAAGAAGAAGAAGAAAGATTCTACAGTCACACTGAATCACAGGACACTATTAAGATAGTGAAAATACAACTGACAGAATAGGAGGAAATATTTGTAAATCATGTCTGATAATAGATTAATATCTAGAATATAAAAAGAATTCCTACAACTCAACAACAACCAAAAAAACTCAATTTAAGAATGGGCAAGGCTGGGCACAGTGAGTGGCTCACGCCTATAATCCTAGCACTTTGGAAGGCTGAGGCAGGAGAATCTCTTGAGGCCAGGAGTTCAAGACCAGCCTGAACAAGAGTAAGAACCCCCCATCTCTACAAATAAATAAATAAATAAATTAGCGGGGCGTGGTGATGCGTGCCTGTAGTCCAGCTACTCAGGAGGCTGAGGCAGGAGGATCACTTGAGCCCACAGGTTTGAGGTTGCAGTGAGCTATGATGATGCCACTGCACTCTAGCCCAGATGACAGAGCAAGACCCTGCCCCCCCCACCAAAAAATGGGCAAAGGACTTGAATAGACATTTCTCCATAGAAGATACACAAATGGCCTATGAAAGCACATAAAAAGATGTTCAATGTCATTAGGAAAATGCAAATCAAAACCACAATGGGATGCCATTGCATACCCACAAAGATTGCTGTAATCAAAAATATAATAACAAGTGTTGGCTAGGTTATGGAGAAATTGGACCTCTCACGTTCTGTTGCTGGGAATGTAAAATGGTACAGGTGCTTTAGAAAAAACAGTTTGACAGTTCTTCAAAAGGTTAAGCATAGAGATATCATATGAACCAGTAATTCCACTATTAGGTATATACCCAAGAAAAATTAAAACATATGTTCACACACAAAAAATGTACATGAATGTTCATAGCACCATTATTCATAGGAGCCAAAAAGTGGGAACAACCTAAAAGTCTATCAACTAAAGAACAAAATGTGCTAAATCCATACAACGGAATATTATTCAGCCATAAAAAATAATTAAGTACTGATAATATGCTACAACATGGATGAACTTTGAAAACATTATGCTAAGTGAAAGAGGCCAGTCACAAAGGACCTCATTGTGTATGATTTCATTTATATGAAATATTCTAAAATAGGAAGAAATCCATGGAAATAGACAGTAGATTGCTGGCTGCCTAAGGTTAGGAAGATGGGGGTGTGGGAGGACAGGGAATAACTGTTAAAAGGTACAGGGTTTCTTTCTGGGATATGGAAAATGATCTAAAATTGATTGTGGTGATGGTTGCACAACCATGAATGTACTAAAAACCATCAACTTCTACACTTTAAATGAGAGAATTTTATGATATATGAATTTTATCTCGATAAAATTTTTTTTAAAAATCAGAGTAAAGGCTTACAAATAAATGTTAAATAGAGTACTAATGTCACAAAACTAAGATTCAAATGATGTGTAATCTTATGTCAATTATAAGAAAAAAATTATATCACTTCTCTCAGCTAAATTTAATTCATTTGCAAATTCTCAGTGATTTTAAAGTCAGTGAGAACTACAAGACCATTAAACAATGAATACCAAGCTGCACCTCAACTCCTTAGTTTAGCATAAAAGGACCTCAACACTCTCTCTGGATTCAGCTTTCTTTCTCATTGCTGCTGTATGCTGAACTACTCATTGTTTCCTAAATATGTCCCATGCTCTTTTATAACTGAACCTTTGCATTTATAATTGCCACTCTTAAGCATCTTCTCTCTGCCTTCAGAGTCCACAAATTCACCAGCATCATTCTCCCTAGTTTCCTCCTATTGAATCATCTTCATTCTTAAAAGTGTAGTGCTTTTATGAAGCCTACCTTAAAGCCCTTGCTGGGTAAACATTGGCCTTCTTTAAATCATCAAAGGATTTTTTTTATTTTTTTATTTTTTGAGACAGAGTCTCACTCTGTTGCCTGGGCTAGAGTGCTGTGGCATCAGCCTAGCTCACGGCAACCTCAAAATCCTGGGCTCAAGCAATCTTACCGCCTCAGCCTCCTGAGTAGCTGGGACTACAGGCATGCGCCACCATGCCCGGCTAATTTTTTCTATATATTTTTAGATGTCCAGCTAATTTCTTTCTATTTTTTTAGTAGAGACGGGGTCTCACTCTTGCTCAGGCTGGCATGAAAGGATTTTGTTTGTAATTCTCTTTTGGTGCAAGGCAATCAAGCTCTCACCAATGCTTGACAGATTGGTCAGCATGCTCACAGTCATGTCTCAAGGCAAAAGCTCTACCAATAGTGCCTTGCAGATTAAGGAGTTGTGTGGTGGCCTCTTATGTCGCCTTAATCGTCACATAAACACCACATACCCATGATCCCTGGGCCTAGCTAATTGGATAGGAGGATGCACCTGACCCAAAGGTCTGATAAAATGTCCATCAGCTTGTGAGGAAAGAGCCTGCTAGGAGAACTTAGGCCAACTGGAATAATAGGTAGATTCTCTCTTTTAAACATACAAATGCACTCCCTCACTCTCTCTCTCTCTCAACCAAATAGAAAGTGGGAGGAAAGATTCATGTAGCTGGAAGCAAGAACAAAAACTAAAACATTGCCAGACAAAAGGCCATAAGATAGCATGGTCATACACGAGAGGAAACCATAAAGTAAGGAAAAGCATATACAAAGAAAAGGGTGAGGTTGGGTTGGATGAGACAGGAACAATATAACCACACACACACACACACACACACACACACACACACAAAGACACTAAGAAACCCCAATACAGGAGGAGAATGACAAATTCTTGTGCAGAAAGGGATGTTAAGTCTGGGCACACACCTGTAGTCCCAGCTACTTGGGAGGCTGAGGCATGAGGATCACTTGAGCCCAGGAGTTTGAGTCCAGCCTGGGCAACACAGCCAGAAACTTGTCTCTAAATAAAAAAAAAAAAAAAAAAAAGGGAAAGAGGGAAGGGTGGAAAGGAGGAGGGAAGGAACAAAAAGAAAACAGTCTCTACAGTGTCAGTGAATTCTTCCAGTTCCCTAACTATATATGCCAGTCTCCTTGAGGCCTGGCTATATTCTGGATTACTATGAGATTCCAGGGTCCCTTTTACCACAAAGACTCACCTGGTTCCTGAAGAAACTCAAATATCTCTTCATTATCTGTGATGGAAAGAAGGCTAACAAACACTAATAACTAACTCTTCTAAGCAGTCATCTCCTTAAAGGCAAAGACTAGGTTTATCCAACTTGGAATCACTAAGAGTACCTGGAGCTGTGCCTTTTAGAAAGCTCAGTGATCACTATATTTGCTACATAAATACTGAATAAGCAAAATCTCAGATATCCAGATTGTTCTAAGACAGAAGCAATCTAGACATGGAGGAAAATTCAGAGACATTAGACTCTTCCTCTGTACATAAAGAGGTCCAAAACAATGGGAGAGACACTGACCCCACCTGTAACTATAAGTGACCAAGACATAAGTCAATCAAAGCATTACATTCTCCCAGCCATAACTGGGTCAAAGATAGACACCTGGTTCCATCCTGGCCAATGACAGTCAGACTTGGGACTTTTGTTTGCATTCCTGGGTGAAGAGAGCTTCTCCTTGCTAATGCTCTTAGACTGGAAGGGCAGCAACTAGAGCTGTTTGAGCCATCTTGCCACCACATGAAACCTAAAGATCAAATCAACACCAGTGGAAAGCACATTTGAGTTCAGAGTTCAAAGAGACTAGGTCATGGTGACATCATCTAAACCACAAAAGCCATGCCTGAAACCAGGGCTTTCCTTGGACTTAGCAGTAACATAAGGCAAAATATTTTCTTTTTAAGCCAATTTGGTTTGAGTTTTCTGTCACTTGCAACAAAGAGTCTTAACTCATGCAGAAGCTCTCCAAAATATCCATCGTTCACATTTCTCTTCAATTTTAATTGTTAAAAAAAAATCTAGCATATTTTAAAATTAAAAATTAACCCATATCCCAATATCCTAATAATCATTTCTATTTACTTCTAGCATATATCCACAAGCCAATCAATTTTAAAGTGATAATCACTCTACTCTAAAATGATCCCTGTCACCATACCCCCCTCAACCTGAGCCTTTTAGTCCCTCTACTATCATGGGGGTACTTGGATACAGCAAGCCCTTGACCACATTTCCCCTGGGAGCCTTTACTTAACAAGAGACTTCACCGCTGCTGGAGTCAACCCCTCACCCAGAATATGTATGGTCTTTGTTTCCTTTGTCATTAACTTTATAAAAGGCATTTACCACCTCTATGCAATCAAGTCACATACTATCTGGAACTTTAAACCAGTTTCAGTACCAAAATAACTTGAGCAAAGTTCAGACAATTGAGCTAATCAATAACTTCCAACATTCCCTTTGATCTCTTATAATATCAGGCCGTATTAACCCCACCATGATCTACCTTCCTTGTCTGTATGTCCTCAACCCTGTTTTCTTTCACAGTGTCAGTGCCCAAATCTTTTCCACTATGCCCAAGACAATAATCATTCTGTTGTTACCAAACCTGAGGCTTCCTCAATCTTTCTGAACAACGTTTCTTCCACATACTTACCTTGACTTAAACCTGGCTGACCTTCCTAAAGTACAGTTCTCTCTCTTTACTGCAACCCATATCCCCATAGAGCCAGAAGTGACTGTCATTCTTTGCCCTTTTTACTGCAGCTTCCAGATAATGATCATTCTCCTTTATTGCCCCACCTTCAAGATACATAGTCATCCCTTGGTATCCATGGGGATTGGTTCCAGGACCCCTGTAGACCAAAATCCATGGATGCTCAAGTCCCTCATATAAAATGGCACAATATTTGCATATAACCTACACAGATCCTTCCAGATACTTTTTTTTTTTTTTTTTTTGAGAAAAAGTTTTGCTCTGTTGCCCAGGATACAGTGGCATCATTATAGCTCATTGCAACCTCCAACTCATGGGCTCAAGCAATCCTTCTGCCTCAGCTTTCTAAGTAGCTGGGACTATAAGTGCACAATACCATGTCTTCCTAATTTTTTAATTTTTTGTAGAGAAAGGACCTCATTATGTTGCTCAGGCTGGTCTCAAACTCCTGGCCTCAAGCGATTCTCCCACCTCAGCATCCCAAAGTACTAGGATTACATGTGTGAGCCACTGTGCCCAGCCCCTCTTGTATACTTTAAATCATCTCTAGATTTACTTGTAATACCTAATACAATATAAATAGTTGTTATACTGTATTTTTTATTTGTATTATTTTTATTGTTGTGGAGGGGTTTTTTATTGGTTCTTTTCCCTGACCATTTTTGATCTATGGTTAGTTGAATCCGCAAATGAGAAACTGCAGATATCGTGGACCCACTATTAATATATCTTCTCATCAGTAGCATCTTCTGATCCCTTAGTAATAACTCATCATTCACTGAAAATCTGGGAACCTAGTTGACAGTCTTCTTCAGTAAATCTCCTATCACAATTCTGGGATATTTCAACACCCATGAAAATGATCTAACCATTGTACATTAGAATTCATGGACCTCTTTAGTTCCAGAGATCTTTAGCTCAACTCTATTTTAGGCACCTATTCTTTACTTCTTTAACTCTGGATCTTGTCGTTATTTGAAACTGCTCCCTCTTGATGAAGCTAGCACCTCACAAAAAATTTTACTCTGACCATATCTTCACCTTGACTTTAAAGAAACCTCCTGTCCTTCAATCCCTCTGATTTCCCCCAACCCATATCCTATGATTGGATATCTAAATCTCTTAGCAGCAACTCAGATCACTTGGGGAACCTTCGGTCTTCTGATTTCAAGATAGTTCTTTTTTAAGCACCAAAGGCGGCAACAAAAGCTTCACCTTTATCTGCTGCACCCCTTTTAATAAAAGGATTTGTTCTATAAAATTTGGATCCAGTCAAAAGGCCACACTTAAGGACCTAGAAGGCCACAGTTTCCCCACTCCTGCCAGATGAATGCTATTTCTGGGAACTGAAATACTCTAAAGAAAAACCATACTAGACACACTGATACCACTATGAAGTCTCAAACTTCAGTCCTTTATCATGAACTTAACTAAGTCCCTCTTCCACTCCCCTCAACAACTCTTTTCAATCATTTTCTCTCTCAAGTCCCCCAGACAGCCCCTGCCCAGCGCCCTCAATCTCAACCAACAACCTTTCTTCCAATCTTGTGGAGAAAGTTATCAGGTGTACCCTCCCACCACCCCACAACCCTACCTATAACTTTATCTATATCCATACCTCTCTGCTTACCTACTTTTCTTTCAATCCTAGAAAATGAGGATCTCTCCTTCTGTTCAAAGCCAGCCCATCCACCTGTACCCTTAACCACACAGTCACCCTCAGCCCCTTCCTACCTCCTTCAACAACTTGCTCAATCAGCTATAACATATCTTGAATCTTTGCTTCTCTATTAGCACCTTTCCCCTCAGCACATATACAAGGTCAGTTCTTATCACAAAAAGAAAATCCTTCTTGTCTCCCATCCTGTCTTTTTCCTTTTCTCAGCAAATCTTCTCAAAGACAAATTATTCTCTTTGTCTCTCTTTCTCTCTCCCCCTCAATGCCCCCTTTCTTTCTTTCTCCTCTCTTTCCCCTCCCCCTTCTCTGACTCACTCCCCCCTCCTCATTTATCACCTACCACTCACTCTTCCACCTTCCACCAACTGTAATGGGGATTCCACCTTCAAGCCCCTACTGAAACAGCTCTTGTTAAGGTCACCATGACTTCTTAATTGCCAAACTGAATGAACATTTTTCCTGTCTTTTTCTTTCTACACCTATCTACTCTATTTGACACTGTTACTGTCTCCCTCTTAAAATTTTCTACTCATTAGCACATTGGCCAGCACACAGTAGACAGTAGCCAATGGTGTCAAATACTTCAGGTCAAATGAATAACGGAATAAAATGGAACACTATCGTGCATTTCTCTACCTGAGGAATGAGGAAGAGTCAATACCCCTTAAGTTAATAAACTACAAACAACAAGGGCCAAATTAGACTGAGTAGCACATATCAATAGTAGAACAATCAGCTCATTTATATGATTTTCTTCAATCATCCTTGGCATCCAGAACTCATAAACAGAAACCTAGGACTGACAATTAGCAAAGCAAAGTAATGGAAATGCTAAAGGAATCTAAAGTGCTAAGAAAAGCACAATGCAAACCTTTTTTATTTTCGTATATAAACTATTTATTAACAGACAAGGCCTACAGACTTATTTCTTCTTGGACACCCCCACGGTACGGCCTCGGCGGCCAGTGGTCTTGGTGTGCTGGCCTCGGACACAAAGGCCCCAAAAGTGGGCAGCCCTCTATGGGCCCAAATCTTCTTCAGCCGCTCCAGGTCTTCACGGAGCTTGTTGTCCAGACCATTGGCCAAGACCTGGCTATATTTGCCATCCTTCTGTCTGTTCAAAAACCAGTATGGGATCTTGTACTGCCGTGGATTCTGCATAATGGTGATCACACATTCCACCTCATCCTCCGTGAGTTCTCCTGCCCTCTTGGTGAGGTCAATGTCTGCTTTCCTCAACACCACATGAGCATATCTTCGACCCACACCCTTAATGGCAGTGATGGCAAAAGCTATTTTCCGCCGCCCATCGATGTTGGTGTTGAGTACTCGCAAAATGTGCTAGAACTTCTCAGGGATCACTAGAGACATGGCAGCAGCACGACCGGTGGCATGTAGGCCTCCTGTGGAAGCTTTTTTTTCTTTTTTACTAAATATCATGTGTTACAGAGACACTCTACATATGATAAAAACTATACCATGTATCATGGGAAGTACACATATCAGGTGGAAAAGAGCCAGGTGCAGTTGCTCATGCCTATAATCCCAGGACTTTGGGAGGCCAAGGTGGGAGGATCACTTGAGGCCAGGAGTTCAAGACCAGCCTGGGCAACATATGAAGACCCTGTCTCAACAAAAAATTTAAAAACTAGGCAGCCATGGTAATGAGCACCTGTAGTGCCAGCTATTGGGAAGGCTAAACTGGGAGAATCACTTGAGCCCAGCCTAGGCAACAGAGGGAGACCCTGTCTCAAAAAACAAAAAAAAAGACACCCCTATACAGTAGAGTATGCCATAAAAAAAGTTAAAAGTGACAGACAAGGAGAAAATATTAAACATACTTAAAAATCCAAGGATTAACATCTGGATTAATACTCAAAACACAAGAAACTCCTACAAATCCTGATAATCTGACAAAAATTGTGAATATACAATTCAAAGAAAATAAATATAAAAGTCCAATAAGGATATGGAAAGATGCCCAACTTCACCATTAACCAGAGAAATAAAAATCAAAACAAGATATCAATCATTTTCCAGACCAGCAAATAATTAAAATTTTGATGATATATAGTTTGGCAGAAGGTGTGGGGGGAAATAGGTACTCTCACACATTAAAGGTAGAAAGATATATTGGCATATCAGGCCAGCACTTTGACCATATTTATCAAATTTTAAAAGCACATACATTCAATCTAGTAATTTCTCTTCTTATTATTATCTACCCTGTCTAAATATATGAACATTTACACAAAGAAATATAAACAAGGAACATTAATAAGGATTTTACTATAGCAATGATTAAAATAGGAAAAATCTGGAAAACATCCCATTGAAGGGCATTTAAGTAATGGTTAAATAAATTATGGAAAAATCATATTATACAACAGTATAAACTACATTTTAATTTAGCTTATATTCATATAAAGGTAAATATATAAATATTTGCATAAAACTATATACAAATAAGGAAAGATCTCTAAAATATATTAAATGGAAAAAGAAAAGTCTTTATGTTTATATTTAGGTTTAAAAAAACAACTATAGCCCATGCCTGGTGGCTCATGTCTGTAATCCTAGCACTCTGAGAGGCTGAGGTAGGAGGATCTCTTGAAGCCAGGAGTTTGAGATTAGCCTGAGGGAGAGTGAGACCCATCTCTACAAAAAAAAAAAAAAAAAGAAAGAAAAATTAGCCAGGTGGGGTGGCGCGTGACTGCAGTCCCAGCTACTCAGGAGACTGAGGCAAGAGAATCACTTGAGCCCAGGAGTTTGAGGTTACAGTAAGCTATCATGATGCCACTGCACTCTAGCCTGGACAACAGGGCAAGACTCTGTCTCTACAAAGAAAACTATAGGTTAAGCATCTCAAATCCAAAAATCCAAAATCTGAAATACTCCAAAATGAAACATTTGGGCACCAACATGATACTCAATGGAAAATGTTCATGGGACCATTTTCAATTTTAGGTTTTCAGATTTGGGATACTCAACTGGACTGCAAATATTTATTCTAAAAATCTGAAAAAATCCCAAACACTTCTGGTCCCAAGCATTTTGGATAAGGGATACTCAACCTATATATTTTACCACAATTTTTAAAAATTGGGAAAAAACAACTATATGTATGTATATACATATACATAAATGCAGATGAAGAAGTCAAAAAAGATGCATACCAAGTTATTAATAGCAGATTGATGGGAGGGGAGAAAATCTTGAGGTAGAACAGGCTACAAAGAAAATATCATAAAAAAAATTCTTCCTTTTCTAATCTATACATTTTTGTTTACCATAGTGTTTTACTTTTATGTTTTAAAATAATTTAAATATGGTCTAAATAATTTTAAAATGTATAAAAAAATTTAAATGTTTTCCCTCAATCAGAAATGTTCTCAGAAGCAGATGATAATCAAGCGCTATGAGAGAATTAAAAAGAATTACCATTGGGAAGTATGTAGAATTAAATAGTATTATGTTTATGTTCTGAATCAGCCTTGTCTGATGAAGACTTTTAAAAAAAAAGTAAATGTGAAAAATCTCATAAAAGTATAAAAGTTAAATTGCATTCAATTATATACTTGACAAATCCCCTTTACTGAAAAGAACAACATTCACTGAAATTAGACACCTAGGGCATTTGCCTCTCCCTCATACTACTCATATTTGGCTATCTCATAGGAGGAGGGCTCTCCACGAACCAATGAAAAGTATTATAGAAAGTGGAATTTCAGCTTCAGGTACATACATAACTATTTAATCTTCAGTTGAACTGAGCAACCTTCTAACCCACCTGCATGGGTTCTTTGCCTCGAAGTGTTTATAACCAAAGGGGACACAGAACAAATATCAATTAAAAGATCACCAGGAGGGCTCCTGAGTGCTGGCATAATAATTCTTTCTTGATTCAGGTGCTAAATCAAGAGTATATTTATTGGCCGGGCGCGGTGGCTCACACCTGTAATCCTAGCACTCTGGGAGGCCGAGGCGGGAGGATCGCTCGAGGTCAGGAGTTCGAGACCAGCCTGAGCAAGAGTGAGACCCCATCTCTATTAAAAATAGAAAGAAATGGCCGGGCGCGGTGGCTCACGCCTGTAATCCTAGCACTCTGGGAGGCCGAGGCGGGTGGATCGCTCGAGGTCAGGAGTTCGAAACCAGCTTGAGCAAGAGCGAGACCCCGTCTCTACTAAAAATAGAAAGAAATTATCTGGCCAACTAAAAATATATATAGAAAAAAAAAAAAA
>CM052442.1:67611274-67645163 GCA_028533085.1 Varecia variegata | reverse complement strand
AAAAATAGAAAGAAATTATCTGGCCAACTAAAATATATACAGAAAAAATTAGCCGGGCATGGTGGCGCATGGTGGCGCATGCCTGTAGTCCCAGCTACCTGGGAGGCTGAGGCAGTAGGATCACTTAAGCCCAGGAGTTTGAGGTTGCTATGAGTTAGGCTGATGCCACAGCACTCACTCTAGCCTGGGCAACAAAGCGAGACTCTGTCTCAAAAAAAAAAAAAAAAAAAGAGTATATTTATTTTACAAAAATTCATCAAGCTGTACGTTTATGATATGTGCACTTTTCTATATGTATGTTATACTACAGTTAAAAGATGAAAAAAAAAAAAGATCAGGAGCTGGGTGTGATGGTGCACATCTGTAGTCTCAGCTATTCAGGAGGCTATGGCAGAGACACTGCTTGAGCCTGGGAGTTTGAGGCTGCAGTGCCCTATGATCACACTTGTGAACAGCCACTGCACTCCAGCCTGGGCAGCATAGCAAGACCTGTCTCAAAAGAACAAAAGATTATAGCTCCAGTCCTAACCATTCTCACAAATTGTAGACAGTAGTTACATGTATCCCACTGCCTACTCGGCATCACCATCTGGATTGTCCCTCCCCAACCTCAGATACCATCTTTCCTTTAAAATTCAAAATCCCTCCCTACCTTTCTATTTCAATCAATGGTACAAAGTGGAATCCAAGGTGGAATACCTTAGACTCAGAGGACCCCTCCAACTCAGGTAATTTAGCAAGTCCTATTTCAAATCCAGTAATGCCAGATATCTTTCTAGGAACAAGAATATAAATGACAAAGTCCCTTCTCTCATGGAATTGACATTCTAAGGGACAGTGACAGATTTCTAAAAACCAGGTAATGATTACATACTATAATGACAGCAAAACAGAATGAATCAATAAGGGAGGCTGCTTTAGGACTGGTGATCAAGAAAGACCTGAGCAGTGATTTAAACTAAGAACTGAATGGCAGAAAGGAACCAGACTTGGGGTAGAATATTCCAGGCAAAGAGAAAGTAGGTACAAAGGCACTAAAGTCAAGACAAATGGCCCATTTAAAGAAAAGACAGCCAACAAAGTGGCTGAAGCATACAATGAGAGGAAAGGTGGTAAAAGACTGCAGAGATAGGCAAAAGTCAGTTCTTGTAGCATGTTGCAGGCCACACTAAGGAGTTTGCATTTTATAAGTCATATTTTAAGTACCTCATCTCTGTGCTTTAATTTCTACTCTCACTTCTCACCTCCAGCCCTTTATCACCTCAGTTCAAGACTATATCATCATTCTAATAATCTCCTAAGTGTTCTCCCCAATTTTAGCCTCTTCTCACTCCGAACCATTCTCATCACCAGGGCAAAACTAAATATTTTTGCACTATCACTCTTCTGTTCAAAAATGTGCAAGGAGCAACAAGATAAAAACACCAGCTCCTTACCCTGAAGCACAAGGCTCCCAGTAACAGGGCCATAACTCTCCCTTTCTTTAACTTCTATCATATCCTACACAAAACCTCATTCAAACCAAATGTTCCCTGAACACAGAGTAATATACATTTTCTACCAGTTGGCCTTAGGTCACAATATTCATCCCTCCACCTCACCAAACAACCTTCATATCCATCAACTCCTCTCTAAATCACCATTTCTTATGCAAATAAAGTTCTACCACAAAGGGGGAAGGAAAGGAGGAGGATATGCCCATTGAGAAAACAACATAACCAAAAGCACAGAAGCTGTAATATATATGGTATTCACATACATACCCACACACATACACACACAAATATTTAGTTTCCCATGACTGAGCACAGAAGGCATGGTCAGGGTGACAAAGCCATTCAGCAGGAAGATTAAGAGCCATGTGACCTTATACAAATAATTTAACCTCTCTGGGTTTCAGTTTCTTCATCTGCAAAATGTAAGTAGTAACAATGCCCATGGCATAATTTTTACTTATATTATCAGTTTTGTGGCAATTTATTCATTCATTCAGCAAACATTTACTGAGCACTTATTCTGCACTTAGTAGGTGCTGCAAAGACAGCAGTGAACCTGCCCTCGTGGTACTTAAATTTTAGTAGGGGAAATATCAAACAAGCAAAATAAATAAATATATAATATAATGTGGTATGAGACATTACATTGTGATGTTAAAGAAAAAAAAAATAGGCCAGGCGTGGTGGCTCACACCTGTAATCCTAGCACTCCGGGAGGCCGAGGTGGGCGGATCGTTTGAGCTCAGGAGTTCGGGACCAGCCTGAGCAAGAGCGAGACCCCTTCTCTACTAAAAATAGAAAGAAATTATATGGACAACTAAAAATATATAGAGAAAAAATTAGCCGGGCATGGTGGCGCATACCTGTAGTCCCAGCTACTTGGGAGGCCAAGGCAGGAGGATCACTTGAGCCCAGGAATTTGAGGTTGCTGTAGGCTAGGCTGACGCCACGGTACTCTAGCCAGGGCAACAGAGCGAGACTCTGTCTCAAAAAAAAAGACCATTATCACAGACCCCTAAAAGTAGTGTGGGCCCTAGGCACTGTGCCAAATGTGCCTAATGGATTAAGTCACTCCTGCTTCTAAAGCCAGTCACCAAATCATGCTCACCTGTTAACAGCACTTATATAATTATCTCTTCCTTTATATATATTTGGATCAAACATCGATCCAAGTTTCCTTGCCTGAAACAGTACATTATAATCATAATCCATATGTAAAGATGATAAAGTTAATATATTTCTGGTTATTTTACCAGGAGTGGGAATGAATTTAACAAGGCAACTCATCTTTTCTCACTCTGTTAGATAAACACCAGTAAAATAATCAGCTGAATTTAAGGTTGAAATTTGGGGGCAAGGCAAGTGTATTTCATATAAATTTACTGAGCTCATCAAAAATAATATTTGCTGGATGTGGTGGCTCATGCCTGTAATCCCAGCTACTCGGGAGACTGAGGCAGGATGATCACCTGAGCCCAGGAGTTTGAGGTTGCTATGAGCTAGGCTGACGCCACGGCACTAACCCAGGCAACAGAATGAGACTCTGTCTCAAAAAAAAAAGCTCTCTGTATTGACATCTTTACTGGGAAAATAAACAACAACAACAAAAAAAAGCTCTCTGTACTATCTTCACAACTATATGATGGATCCTCAAAAAATTAAACATAGAATTACCATATGATCTGGCAATTTCACTTCTAGGTATATACTCAAAAAAACTGAAAGCATGAACTTGAAGAAATGTTTGCATGCCCATGTTCATAGCATCATTATTCACAAATGGTGGAAGCAACCCAAATGCCCATCGATAAATGAATGAATTTTAAAAAATGTGGTATATACACAATGGAATATTGTTCAGTCTTGAAGGAAGGCAAAATGATGGAGACAGCAAAAAGATAGCTGGTTGCTGGGAGGAGGGATGAATAGCTGGAGCACAGAGGATTTTTACAGCAGTGAAAATATTTTGTATCGTACTAAAATGATAGACACATGGTCATTACAAATTTGCCCAAACCAATAGGATGTACCACACTAAGACTGAACTCTGATGTAAACTATGGACTTTGGGTGATTATGATGTGTCACTGTAGGTTCATCAATTGTTAACGAATGCACCACTCTGGTGAGGATGTTAATAATGTGGGAGGCTGTACATACATGGGAGGCAGCAGTATATGGGAGATCTCTGTATCTTCCTCTTAATTTTGCTATGAACCTAAAACTGCTTAAAAAAAAAAAGTCTTTAAAAATAAAAAACAAAAAAAGGAAGGAAATTCTAACATGTGCTATGACATGAATGAACCTTGAAGACATTATGCTAAGTGAAATAAACCAGACACAAAAGAACAAATATTTTGTATGATTCCATTTATATGACATATCTAGAGTAGTCAAATTCAGAGACACAGAGTAGAATGGTGGTTGCCAGGCACCATGGCAAAGGGAAAATGGCAAATTAGTATTAAATGGGTAGAGAGTTTCAGTTTGGAGAGATAAAATAACTCTGGAAATGGATAGTGGTGATGGTTGCTCAACAATGTGAACGTGACGTAGTGCCAAAGAAGTGTACACTTAAATTGTTAAAACAGTGAGTTTTCTATTTTACCACACAAAAAAATTACAGTCATATAAGCATAGTGATAGAGATTTGAACAGAGCACTTCCATCATCAGAAAAGGATCTAAAACAAAACTTTAATTTGTCAGAGATGGTCACTGAGATGAGTTTTGAATAAGACATCCATACTAGGGAAAGAAATGGCGTGGCAGGGGCAGTCAGTGATGAGGATAGGCAGAGGCACACAGCAAGTGTGGTAGCCTAGAGAGCGGGGATCCGTAAATTACAGCCCCACAGGCCATGTGTTGCCACTTGATTTTGTATAGCCTACAAGGTAAGAATGGTTTTTACATATTTGAATGGTTGAAAAAAATCAAAGTAATAGTTTTTTCACTTTGGGTTTTTTTTAGCACAATAGTAATCTTGACAAAAATAATAAAATTTTATAACATAAAACTTATATGAAATTCAAATTTCAGTGTCCATAAAGTTTCCCTAGAACAGCTACGCTCATTCATTTAGGTATTGTCCACAGAGGCTTTCGTGCTACCACAGCAGAGTTGAGCAGTACTTGACAGAAATGGTAAGGCCCACAAAGTTTAAAATATTTACTTTCTGGCCCTTTAGAGTTTGCCAACCCCTAGTCTAGAGGACTGACAGCAGTACACACATGTAATATGGATAAAATAAAGATATGTATGAGGGAGACACGAGGCATGACATAAACTATGAGGTAGTGGGCTTTAAGTGTTAAGCTAAGGAATCTGAACTTGTTTCAACTTGATTCCATTTACTATGACAAGCCACTAAAGAATTTTTTTTTTTTTTTTTTTTTTGAGACAGGGTCTCACTCTGTTGCCTGGGCTAGAGTGCCGTGGTGTCAGCATAGCTCATAGCAACCTCAAACTCCTGGGCTCCAGCAATCCTTCTGCCTCAGTCTCCTGAGTAGCTAGGACTACAGGCACACACCATGCCTCGCTAATTTTTCTATTTTTAGTACAGACAGGGTCTCACTCTTGCTCAGGCTGATCTCGAACTCCTGAGCTCAAGCAATCCTCCCGCCTCAGCCTCCCACACCTGGCTTGTCACAGCTTCACGTCCAGGGAACCATGTCTTTTATTTCTTTTGTGTGTTCCTCACAGCATCTCATACAGTGCTCATACATGATGGGTGCTCAATACATGCTTACAACTCAATGACAAAATAATCAACCCTACTTTGGCCTCACAGACTGAAACGCTCACACCTACAATTCACACCAAAAAGCCTCCCTCTATGCAACAATTTAAAGGACATTCCTGGGGCGAGTACTGCTGATTCTACTCAATTTATTACATTAGGTTCCTTCTCCAGCAAAGAGCTCAAAGTACACGTGTAATGTTAAAATAGAATTCCCAACTACTAAGGTGGGTGGCAAAGTGGGCAAGTGAAGGAAGAATCTATTATAATAGCTCGCCTCCAAAGAATAAGCATTATTCAGCCCTAGCGATTAAAGCATTCCTATCTCTGAACTAAGACTCCTAACTGATATCATTTCATTAAACTTTGTACTAGCTGAATTATAGCACAATGAATATCATTAAAACCAAAAACCTGCTATAACAAAAAAGATTCTAAAAATCTCTATTAATAGCCCATATGACTGTATATTGTAAGATCTAGTTTTAATTATTTACTCCCTTTTGCCAAAGAAAATTTCTAAACTTTTTCAAGCAGTATGATTAAGCATCCACCACATGCGAAGCACTGGGGAAACAAATGAATTTCAAAAAACAGCCGAAATACCAACTGACTTTGTATTTCGCTACAAATTGAAGTATAAGCAACAACACTGAGGAAGTAACATGCAGTGAGGGGTCAATTTTCACATGTCAAAATTAGGGGAAATTACATAGCAAATTTAAGGTAGACATTGAAAACTAAGCAGGAGTTTGAGGCAGAGCAGTAAGAGGGGGAGAAAGTATTCCAGGCAAACCGGGCAGAGCACACTGTCATGGTAGAAGAGGAGAGAGATGTAGGGTAGAGTCAGACAATGATGGTTCTGGTATGCTAAGTGATAACATTTGGAGCTTATACCCTCAAAAAATGGAGAGATCATAAATAATCAGGCAGGAAAGAGAAAACCTGAGGATTCAGTTAAAAGGAGGAGTCTAGTATTATCATAATCATCTCAAAGGCATTATTTATTATTATACTCTTTAGATGTTGCTCAGTAAATACCATGCTGATGCTGATACAAAAGAAATACAAGTGTAGTGCAATCTATTCCTCTCCATGACTTCAACAGTCCCAGGGCTCAGTCACTGGCCCACTTCTCTGCTCCCTAGCTGACCTCACCAGTTACATGTTTTTAAAACACCATCTACATATTGATGACATCCCAAACGTATATTCACAGTGCTGACCTTGACCCTAGGCTCCAGACTTGGAACAGTAAACTGCCTATTCAATGGCTATTCCTGGATATCTAGTAGGCATCTCACCTCAAAATATCCAACTAAATTATTCATCCAAACTAGCTCCTTCCACTCTCCCACCTCTGTAAATGGCACCAGCTGCTCTAGCTAAAAACCTTAGAATCATCTTTGATTCCTCTCTTTCTCTCACCTTCCACAGCTAATCTATCTGCAAATCCTGTTGGTTCCACCTTCAAAATATGCCCTGAATTCAATCATTTCTCACTGCCTCCACTCTACCTCCCTGGTTCAAGCCACGATACCTCATCATATCACTCCAACAACCTCTTCAATGGTCTCCTGCTACCCCTCTTGCCTCTGCAGCAAAGTGATATTTTGAAAATATAAATCAGATTGTATCATTTCTCTGCACAAAACTGTCCAATGGATACTATCACAATTAGAATAAAACCCAAAATCCTTGTGGTCTACAAAGCTCTACACAATCTGAGCCCTGCTAACTTTCCAATCTCATTTCCTATCACCATGCACCATCACCATCACCACCACCACTTAATATATCAGCACTCTCTAAACTCGAGCACATTAGCCTTCCTGCAATTCCTTCAAAATCCCAAACTGATTTTCATCACAGAGTCTTTGCACTGGTATTCCCACTGCTTAAAATGCCCCACATTTTGGCATGTCTTACTTCTTTTTACTCAGGTCTCTCTATGTTCAAATGTTACTTCAAAGAAGTCTTAACTGACAACCCATCTAAAAGAACCACCAAACCTACCACCACCACTCTCTGTCTTCAACCATTTTCTTAATAGTCCTTTGACAATATCTGGAATCACATTTTCTTATTGGTTCATTGCTTATCTACTAAAATACAAGTTCTATGAGGATCGGGACTTTGTCTTGTACACTGCTCAATCCCTAGCACCTGGCACAGTACCTGGCATACAGAAGGGCTCATTATTTATTGTTGAATGAATGACTGAATTTACCTAATTGGTCTAAACTATACTATTTTCATCCTATTACGTAAAATTGAATAATTCCTTTCCTACCTTTGAATTTAGATCTAATTATTGATTACCAGAATGTTCTTCCTAGAACAGAGTACTGAAACAGTTTAAAGACTGTTAAAATAGGTTATACCATACCAATGCCTTTAATTCCTTTCTGTAATTAGCCCTTCAGGCAATTGTGCTAGTTATTTTTCTTCGACTATAATTTCCATTATCCTCTTTCTATATTATTAGGCTTGTCAATAATATGGTAAGTATTACTTATTATAAATGCTATTGATAAAGATGAACAGACATGTGCAGATTATAACAAATATTTACTTTTTATATTGCAAGTAACACATTATTCTTTAAATAACAGTAACTACAGGGCCGGGCGCAGTGGCTCACGCCTGTAATCCTAGCACTCTGGGAGGCCGAGGTGGGTGGATTGTTTGAGTTCAGGAGTTCGAGACCAGCCTGAACAAGAGCGAGACCCTGCCTCTACTAAAAATAGAAAGAAATGATATGGACAGCTAAAAATATATATAGAAAAATTAGCCGTGCATGGTGGCGCATGCCTGTAGTCCCAGCTACTTGGGAGGCTGAGGCAGGAGAATTGCTTGAGCCCAGGAGTTTGAGGCTGCTATGAGCTAGGCTGACGCCATGGCACTCTAGCCTGGGCAACAGAGCAAGACTCTGACTCAAAAAACATAAAATAAAATAAAATAAAATAAAATAAATAACAGTAACTACAGAAAAGCAAATATTTAAAAACCAAATTCACAGCCAGGTGAACATGGTCACATCAATAGTACAAGTCATGTTCACAGTATATATTCTAATATCAGTCTAATGATGAGAAAAACATCAAATCTCAACTGAGGGGACATGCTACAAAATACCTCTGACCAGTACTCCTCAAAGCTGTCAAGGTCATCAAAAACAAGGGAAGTCTGAGAATCTATCAGAGCCAAGGAGATCCCAGGAGACATGTCTACAAAAAGTATTATATTGAATGGTTATATTGGATGGGCATGGAACAGAAAAAGGACATTAGATAAAAACTGAGAAAATCTATAAACTTTAAAAATAATCTATCATTGGCCAGGCCTGGTGGCTCATGCCTGTAATGCTAGCACTCCGGGAGACCGAGGCAGGAGGATCACTTGAGGTCAGGAGTTCGAGACCAGCCGCAGCAAGAGCAAGACCCCATCTCTACTAAAAATCGAAAAAAATTAGCTAGGCAACTAAAAATAGAAAAAATTAGCCAGGCCTGGTGGCACATGCCTGTAGTCCCAGCTACTCGGGAGGCTGAGGCAGGAGGATCACTTGAGCCCAGGAGTTTGAGGTTGCTGTGAGCTAGACTGACACTATGGCACTCTAGCCCAGGCAACACAGCGAGACTCTGTCTCAAAAAAAAAAAAAAAAAAAAATCTATCATTATTGGTTCATTAACTATGATAAATACACTATACTAACACAAGATGCTAATAACAGGAAAAACGGGGTGCTGATGTATAGAAACTCTCTGTACTGTTTTGCAATTTTTCTATAAATCTGAAACTGTCCTAAAAAAGTTTTTAAAAACTCAATTCATCCAAAATCCTACCACTCAAATAAAATTACTGTTAGTTTACATTTGATGTGTATCTTTTTACAGTTCTATAACAGTAGTCCCCTCCCTTATCCCCAGGGGATCGTTCCAAGACTCCCAGTGGATGCCTGAAACCTCAGAAAGTATTAAACTGTATGTATACTGTGTTTTTTCCTATATATACATACCTGTGATAGAGTTTAACTTAAAAATTAGGCACAGTAAAAGATTAACAAGATTAACATTTTAATAATAAAATAGAGAATTATAATAATATACTGCAATAAAAGATATATCAATGTGGTCTCTCTCTCAAAATATTTTACGACCATAGGCAACTGCAGGTAACTGAAATCGCAGAATGTGAAACCACGGAAAGTGAAACTACAGGGGGACTACTGTAAATGGACACATCCAGGTATATTCCTATAAAAATTTGAGCATATTACTCATAATTTTGTAACCTGCCTTTTTCTCTTAATATATATCCCATGTTTACTAGCTACAAGTTACTCCCCTCTATTAAGGCACCAATATTTACTTAACCAATCTCCTATTATTTAAGTTTTCCCAGTTTTTGCTATTATAAAAAATGCTACAAAGACAAAACTTAAATGAACATCTTCGCAAAAATACCAGTTAGCACCTTAACAAAAAAAGAGTAGCTATTGAGTCCAAAGACATAGGGGATTTCAGTGCTTTCAATAGGTATGGCCAAAATGCTCTATCAGAAAGTATATTCAGGCTGGGCTCAGTGGCTCATGCTGTAATCCTAGCACTCTGGGAGGTCTAGGCAGGAAGATCACTTGAGCTCAGGAATTCCAGTGGGCCTGAGCAAGAGTGAGAGCCCATCTCTAATAAAAACAGAAAAATTAGCCAGGCATCGTGGCGTGGGCCTGTAGTTCTAGCTACTCTGTAGTCTCAGCTACTTAGAAAGCTGAGGAAGGAAGACTGCTTGAGCCTAGGAGTTTGAGGTTGCAGTGAGCTATGATGATGACAAGGCACTCTAGCCAGGGTGACAGAGCAGGACTGTGTCTCAAAAAAAAAAAGTAAATTCAGATGTAAATATCCACCAACAGGCTCACCCCTGTAATCCTAGCACTCTGGGAGGCTGAGGCGGGAGGAGCTCGAGGTCAGGAGTTCGTGACCAGCCTGAGCAAGAGCAAGACCCCATTTCTACTAAAAAATAGAACGAAATTAGCTGGACAACTAAAAAAATACATATATAAAAAATTAGCTGGGCATGGTGGTGCATGCCTATAGTCCCAGCTACTCGGGAGGCTGAGGCTGAGGCAGAAGGATCGCTTAAGCCCAGGAGTTTGAGGTTGCTGTGAGCTAGGCTGATGCCACGGCACTCTAGCCAGGGCAAAAGAGTGAGACTCTGTCTCCAAAGAAAAAAAAAAAATATCCACCAACAGCATTATATAGGAGTGCCAATATCACTGCTCCAATGCCAACACCGGATGTTATGATTTTATTACAACTATGCCGATCTGCCAGACTAGGGGGGAAAGGGTTGTTTTGTGTTTTGTTTATAAGTGAAAAATTAAAAAATATTTTTATTTTTATTGGCTATTTTTATTTCTGTACGTGATTAGCTAGCTACTCATCATGTCTTTTGCCCAACTGTTAGATATTAAGGTCATTAACCTGGGACTAACATATGGTTCAAATTTTTTTTCCCATAATTTGCCAGGCTTTGCTCAACACTGGATCCCTTACACCTAAAAAACTGGTTGGCACATAGTAAGCACTCAATAAATATGTTAAATGAATACTGAATAAATAAATTTGTCTTTTAACTTTATGGTGTTTCTGCCAACTAGAGGCTATTTTAAGTAAAAAACTCTTATCAATCTCTGCATTTATGGATTCTGCCTTTGCAATAATACTTAGAACAGCTAAGTTCTACTACTAACATCCTACTTCAAGTTTGGAAAAATGTTTACCTATTTTTTAAAGTAATAATTTTCTGAGTTTGCATTTTATATTTAAATATTTAATTCACTTGGATTTTATTTAAATTTTAAGGTAGGAATCCCATTTTATTTTTCCCGATGGTTAGCCAATTGTTCCAACATAATTTTTGAATCCTTTCCCCACTGATATGAAATATCACCTTTATAATACTAAAGAATCTTACATATTTCTAGATTTATTATTCCGCTCACTACTCTATTCCAGGGTTATCATTTTAATTATAACTTTATTTGTATATTCACTAGTACAAGTCCTCCCCCTCATTCTTCTCTTCTAAAAATCTTCCTAGGGCAGGCGCGGTGGCTCATGCCTGTAATCCTAGCACTCTGGGAGGCCGAGGCGGGTGGATCGTTTGAGATCAGGAGTTCGAGACCAGCCTGAGCAAGAGCAAGACCCCGTCTCTACTAAAAAGTAGAAAGAAATTATCTGGCCAACTAAAATATATACAAAAAATTAGCCGGGCATGGTGGCGCATGCCTGTAGTCCCAGCTACTCGGGAGGCTGAGGCAGCAGGATCGCTTGAGCCCAGGAGTTTGAGGTTGCTGTGAGCTAGGCTGACGCCACAGCACTCTAGCCTGGGCAACAGAGTGAGACTCTGTCTCAAAAAAAAAAAAAAAAAGAATTAAAAATCTTCCTAATTTACAGGTTTAGTCTTTCAAATGAACTTTAGAATCATTCTGTCAAGTTTTCTGGTTGGAATTATGTAAAATTACCTGCTATATGACCTTGTGCAAGTTACTTACATCTCTCTGCAGATACTGTCCTCATCGGTAAAATGGAGATAATAGTACCTAACTTCACAGATGTTATGAGAACTAAATGAACTAATAAACGCAGTATGAAGTTCTTAGAACACTATGCCAGAAAGATGTTAATTATACTTATACAAAAGTGACAATTATTATAATTGCTCAATAAATGTTTTCCAGATTGTGTTCCCACAAAATTCGAAGGCTCTTTTTAAAATAAATCAAAGGGTGTCATAAAACATAAGCAGTGGTATGAAAAATATATAATTTATACTTGCTTCTTTTCACCAACACCTTGACCCCTGGTGAAATGAAGAACTGGAGCTGGGAGCAGAGACCATGAAAAACACCAAAGGGTGGTGGGTACAAAGCCTCAAAAATTTTACAAAGACTGGCCCACCAAGTGGAAAAGAGGACTTCTAGGCCCTTCTAGTCAGCCTTACAGGGCATTAACAAGTCCCTTCTAATTACTGTTTCTCCATCTTCACCGTTAGGACAATAATAGTTTCCTTTTGATTTCTTTCCAGGAAACACACAGGGATGCCTAAAAGATCATATTTTGCACATGAGTTAGTGAACAGGTATAGAGTACAAATGGAATAAAGATGGATAGACATGCCTATAATACCAAAATACCTCCACCAGGTTTTCCTGTAATGACTGCGACTGGGGGTAGGGGATGTTCATGGGTTTCTTCTTCTTTTGCTGGAAGCTTGTCTCATAATGTTAATAATTCATTTTTTTTATCTGCATGAAATTGGGGTTAGGTAACAGACCTTACGAGGGACCTTAAAAATGATCACTACGGAGCTAAAATAGAAATGAGAAAATGGAGGCCGAGAGTGGCAACATGACTACCTAATTACAAAATTGGCCAAAGGCCAGGACCCCAGGTCTCCTAAATCCCAGACCACGGTTCATGCCATCACACCACACATCTTCTCACCGAGGCTTGCCACGCCCGGAGGTGGGAGGAGTAAAAGCAAACAACTTTGGCCTCCGCAAAGACGCTCGAAAACCACAGGACGGCGCAGTCGAAGGCACGTGACTCGCCACACCTCTTCCCTCCCACCCTCTCCCTTCCCCGCGCCAGCAGCACGCGCTGCCAACCTCATCATGTGACCTTCACGCGGCCCCAGCGCTCCCCCTGCTCGGCGACTCTTTCCAGCAGCCATTTTGCCGACAACTTGTCGACCTTGCTCACAGAGGAGCGGAACGCCACGAAAAGCCGCGGCCAGATTTTACAGGCTGCACACGTGCTTCGAAAGAATGCTCAGGCCGTCAGGGCTGGGTCAAATCTCACAGAACACGTCGCACCCCGGGGCGCCGGGGAACGCTGTGGGTGCGCCTCGGCCTGAGATTGGCTGTGGCGTACACGTGACGCCACAGCCCCCCGCCACCCACTCCTCTCCCCCTACCCACAAAAATACCCAGACAGACTCTTAACACCTCGCGCCAAGTACACGCTACCGGGCGCACAGAGAAGGGAGGATCGCATGGCAAGCAAGGCGCCTGCGCGTACCTGCCGAGGCAGACCGTAGCCGGCCCACGCGCTGCTCCGCTCAAGGGTCCGGGAATCCTCGCGCTGCTGGACCACCCGGCTAGTCATTGGCTGCCAGGTCTGGTCACGTGGCCATCTCAGGCCCGCCCCTAACCGCTAATCACCTGGCACAGTGCTCGAAGCGGCGCCCAAAGTCGTTCGCACGCGGAAAGCGAGGGTAATTAGAGGACCTCGTTTTCGGCTTTTATGGCGTTACATCCATAAAGGGGAAACGAGAAACCAGGGGCGCAAAACTAAGCTTACACCTACCGGTTTAACTTCGCGTGCCCCTCCAAGAGCCGGGAACCATCGCCCTTGGGCGCTCCCCGATGCACGCCGGGATACGTCTGGCGCCCCTCGGTGTGCTGCAGAGCATGCTGGGAAAGGCACCTCTCCCGATTTCCTGGCGCTCACCTCCCGGGCGTTCCTTTCGTGTCCCTTTGAAAGCCCGATCCTTGGGCTCCGAATGAGACTGTTTGGATAATTACGGGAGTGTGACTGGGTCTATCAGGCACTTTCAGTCCCTCCCTCCCCCACTTGGTTCGATCTGTGTGGTCTTAGAGGAACCGCTTGACCTTTACTACGTGCCTGCTTAGTGACTTTGTGAATAATGGAAAAAACAGCAAGGGTATTTATTTGCCTACAAGTAAACTGCCAGCCTTTCGTGGTCACGGAAAAGAATGCTAATTTATATACAGTTTACCACAAGCCCCACTTGAGAGTGGGAATAATGCTTAGAATTTCTCTAGGGATAGAGCGGACCTTTCTTGGTAAACTTACTGCTATTGTTGAGGAAAGTGGGGATGGCAGGAGCAGGGGGCATTTTAAAGGGGCCAGGGACTTGTCTCTATCACGATTTCTGGTTCCACCTAATAACAGCTATGGTGTATTAGAACCGAGAAAAACACCATCTGCTAACTAACTCTGAGAAAAGATGTTCTTACATCAGAACTAGTTAACTTCGAAATGTATTCACAAACTGACCTTCAGGTCAAAACCTAATATTCTACTCCCTTGAAGCTGCCCGCTTAAAACACCTCACACCTTTTCTGCTTTGAACTCCATTCTTCAGCTTTGCTGATTTCAAAATTGTTTCATCAGTTCCTAAGGGGATGATCAAGCTTGAGAAATTTAGTGCTGGTCAGTCTCACAAGAGCTCTTATTTATAGAGTAGAAATTAAATGTATTAATTTGTAATGTTCTTACCACCCCAAAACATACCGTTTTCTGTTTCAAGGTACTTATAAGCCTAATAAATTATCAGAAAATTATTTCTGGACTAGAAAATCAAAAGGGGATTAGATTATCATATGTAATAAAAAACATTAAATTATAAACGTGTGTTAAACTTGAAGTTTATAAAACAGTCTCATATTCTTTATTACATTTAATCCTAACGACAACTCAGAAAAGTACTATAATAATGTATATCTTCTGAGTCAATCTTGAGTGGAAATCTGGAAAAATGTGTTTTAATTTGTTCTGCAGGCAATTGTGATGCACAACTGGGTTTGGGATCTATTGGCTGTAGAGGAAAGAGCCCAAGCCTTGAAGTCAGACAGGTCCATGTAAACTTGTAGTTCTTTCACTTCCTGTACTATGACTGTGAACAGGCTTCTGAACTTTTTCATCTTAAGTTCGTTTAACTGCAAATTGAGGGCCATCATACCTAGTCTTTGGATTGTCATAATGATTCTGAGATAAAAATATTTAGAACACTTACAGTCCCTGATGAGTAGGAGACTATAAACATGAGTACTAGTTAGGGGTAAAGCTGCATTCGAACTAGCATCCTATACTCTGTCCAATATAGCAAATTCTTGAATCATTTTTATCTCCACTATTCTGTTTGTCCCCTAGACAGTGCTAGAGACACACTAACAGATTCTTATACACAGTTCTTTTTTAGACTCCTTGGTGACTATTGCCCATCTGTTGGTACATATCTTTATATTCTCTCCCACCTTCATTTCCACTTTCTCTTCTTAACATGCTAAAATGCTATACTGTAGACATTATTGCAGTAAAATAATGATGACACAGAGAGGCTTAGAAGGTAGAGGGGCTACATGTTCCTGTACTTCAAGGAGGTTAAAAATTGTTTTGTTTAAATACCTCAGAGTAAAGATACCCTCAAAACTCACTCTTCCCTTCACTTATATAACAGTATTTCAGATGCTCCCTTCTCAGTCTCCTTCCAGTGATTCCTTTTCCTCTGCTAACTTTATCATTCTCTCTTAACAAAGGGAAGGTTTAGCTTGGGCAGAACTTTCCACAGACTTCTAAAACTCATTTCCAAAGCCAAACTAATTATCTGCCCTTCAACACCACACAACTACTACTGCATTCCACTAAATGGGCAGTGGCACCATCATTCCAGTAAGTACAGCAGGCTAGGAAACCTGTGTTATCCTCGACTGCTCCGTGTCATCTATTTTAAACATTCAATTGATCATAAAATTCTGTTTTTTCCAACACTTAAACACCTTTTAAATTCAATCTCTACTTTCCATTTCCTCCACCATTGCACTAGTTCAACCCTTATCATCTCTATGAGAACCTAGAAACATATAAGTATTGCATTATAATGAGAATAGCATGTTAAAGTTTAATTCAGGATACTAAACTTGTATATACAATAGAATATTATTCAGCCATCAAAAGGGAAGGAAATCCTGCCATTGGTGACAATATAAATAAACCTGGAAGACATTATGCTAAGTGAAATAAGCCAAACACAGAAGGACAAACACTGTTTGATATCACTTACATGTGAATCTAAAAAAGTCAAACTCGTAGAAGCAGAGAGTAAAATGGTAGCTGCCAGAGGCTAGGGATGGGGAGGTGGGGGGAATGGAGAGACATTGGTCAAAGGTTACAAACTTTCACTTACAAGATGAATAAGTTTTGGAGGCCTAACGTACAGCATGGTTGACTATAGTTAATAATAACGTTTACTTGAAATTTGCTGAGAGTAGATAGATCATAAGTGTTCTTACCACAGAAAATAAAGGTAACTATGTAAGGTGATGGATTTTTTAATTGGCTTGATTGTGACAGTCACTTACAGTCATCCTGTATACAGGATATACATATTTCAAATCATCACATTGTATATCTTAAATATACACAATTTTTTTTGTCAATTATACCTCAAAGCTCAGGGGAAAAGAATACTACAAAAGACTAGTAAAAAGTTTGCAATGTTCTACACAGTGAATGCTCTTAATAAGAATGAACAAAATAATTTTTTTAATATAAGCAAATGTATCTAATCACATGACATAGGAAGTTATAAAGTTTGGAAGTTTTCAACAGATATTTACTGAGTGCTGAAAAGTACTTGTAGTGATATTAGAAGTTGTTATGGTCATTTATGCTATTCTCAAATATTTCTGGTTCTCCCAACTTCTAGGAATGTGGTTTAATTGCTCTTCCTTACTCCCATGAAGTTAGGAGTGACTATATGACTTGCTTTGGCAATGAAATTTGAGTGGAAATGACATATATCACTTCTGGGAAGCAATGCCATTGTGCAGTTCAGCCATTTTCTCTTTTCTTCTGCCACAGCTACTAATAATGCTCCACCTGGTGGTTACTCCGTCAGCCTCGGTCCATGATGAGGATGACGCAGCGCAGATACCCCCAGCAGTGAATATCTAGCAGGGACAGAAATAACTTGTGTTGTTTTAAGACTCTTGAGATTTGGGATTGTTGGTTAACCACATATAACCTGGCACACACTAAGTGATATAGAAATGGAGAAAGCTGCTAGAATTAACCAACATCCACTCTGCTAAGGAAGACCCCAATTGCCATGTCCAAGATGTGAAATAAATTTAGAAAATAGGGGAGTAGGAGACTGTAGCAGCACGAGGGGACAACTGCCTGAGGGTAGTGCAAAAGAAAAGCCTAGAAAAGGAACATTCATTGGAACCTTGTTTCATCTCTGCCCACTACATAATCTATTCTTCACAGAGAAGTCAGAGTGATTTTTTCTTTTAAGAGACAGGATCTCGCTCTGTTGCCCAGGCTGCACTTCAACTCCTGGGCTCAAGTGATCCTCCTGCCTCAGCCTCCCAAATAGCTGGAGCTACAGGCATGCATCACCGTGCCCAGTTTCAGAGTGATTTTTTAAAATATTAGTGATATCTTATGACTCCTCTGCTTGAAACTGGCCAAAGATTTATATTACACTTATAATAAAATCCATGTTCTTTACCTTGGCCTGTGAACCTTAACTGATCTGGCCCTTGCCTACTTACCATTTTGTTATTAATATTTGTCCACCCTTGATGACTATTATCATCCCCACTTTATAGCCTTCACACTGGTTTTGCCCTCAGCCTGTGATGAGATCCACTTGGATAAATCCTTCTCAGTTGTTCTCATCAGCCCAGATGTCACTTTCTAAGAGAAAGGTCTTATCTGACTACCCCATCTAAACTTTTTCCATACCTCAGTCATTTCTATTTTATCACCCTGTTTTATTTTCTTTGTAGCATTTCTCACTATCATGAAGTACCTTATTTATTTGTTTTATTTTTTCCCTTCTGCCTCTACCCAAGAAAATATAAGATCCATGAGAATAGAGGCCTTCTCTGTATTCTCAACATCTTGAATATAAACATAGTCAGCAAGAAATTATTTCTAAATCATATATCTGATAAGGGATTTACTATCCAGAATACGTAAAGAATTCAACAACAACTGCTGCAATTCAACAACAACAACAACAACAAAACTTGATTAAAAAATGCTCAGGCTGGGCATAGTGGCTCACACATGTAATCGTAGCACTTTGGGAGGCCAAAGTGGTAAGATCACTTGAGGCCAGGGGTTCAAGACTAGCCTATACAACATACTGAGACCCTGTCTACAAAAAATAGAAAATTGTTCTTAAAAATTCTGTTAATTTAGGCAGGGCGTGGTGGCTCATGCCTGTAATCCTAGCACTCTGGGAGGCCGAGGCGGGAGGATCGTTTGAGCTCAGGAGTTCAAGACCAGCCTGAGCAAGAGCAAGACCCCGTTTCTACTAAAAATAGAAAGAAATTAGCTGCACAACTAAAAATATATATATATGGAAAAACTTAGCCGGGCATGGTGGCACATGCCTGTAGTTCCAGCTACTTGAGAGGCTGAAGCAGAAGGATCACTTGAGCCCAGGAGTTTGAGGTTGCTGTGAGCTAGGCTGACGCCATGGCACTCTAGCTCGGACAACAGAGTGGACTCTGTCTCAAAAAAAAAAAAAAAAAATCTGTTAATTTAAATAAATAAATACATTTTATAATACATGGATAAAGTCCAGTTTATCAATCTTTTATTTTATGATTAGTGCTTATTGTATCTTATCTAAGAAATCTTTGCCCATCCCAAAGTTGTAAAGATTTTCTTCTTTGTTTTTTGCAGAAGTTTTATAGTTTTAGCTTTTACATTTAGGTCTAATATCCACCTCAAATTAATATATGAGGCAGAGGTTGAGATTCATTTATTTCATAAGGATATCATGTAGTTCCAACACTATTTGTTGAAGACTATTTTCCCTCTTTGAATGAACTTGACATCTATATTAGTTCTCTATCACTATGTAACAGATTATCCCAAAACTTGGCAGCTTAAAACAACAAATATTTTGTTACCTCACAGTTTCTGTGGTTAAGGAATTCAGGCACAGCTTACCTGGGTGCCACTGGCTCAAGATCTCCCATGAAGCTGCAGTCAAGCTATTGGCCAGGGCTGTAGTCTCATCTGATGGCTTGACTTGAGGGGAGGGGAGTCTGCTTCCAAGCTCATTCATGTGGTTCTTGGAAGGCCTTGTCCCCTTGCCACATGGGCCTCTCCACAGGCCTACCTCACAACATGGCAGCTAGCTTTACTAATAGCAAACAATCCAAGAGAAAAATAATGACCCCAAGATGTAAGCCACAGTCTTCTTTTAAACCTAACCCCAGAAGTGACATCCTATGACTCCTATCAGTCCATACTCAGGAGAGATTACATGGTGTGCATACCAGGAGGTATGACTCATTAGGGCCATCATTAAAGGCCGACTGCCACAACACCTTTTTCGAAAACCAATTCTCTATGTATATTTGGGTCTATTTCTAGACTGTATTCTGTTCACCTGACTCAAATATTTGTCCATATACTAATGTTATGCTGCCTTGATTTCTGTAACTCTATAGTAAGTAAATCTTGAGGTCAGGTAGCATAGGTCCTTCAGCTTCATCTTTTTCAAAATTGTTTTGGCTATTCTAGGTCCTTTGCATTTTCATATAAATTTTAGAATTGGTTTGTCAACTTCTATGAAAAGCCTGCTGGTATTTTTACTGGAATGGCTTGGAGTCCATAGATCAATTTGTGAATAATTTTTTAATAATATTGAGTTTTCTGAGCCATTAACATGTAGTCAAAATACATATATCTAACAAAGAACAAATATCCAGAATATATTAAGAACCCTTATAATTCAATAGTAAGACAGAAACCAAATATGTTTTTTGTTTTTTTTTTTTTTTTTGAGACAGAGTCTCGCTTTATTGCCTGGGCTAGAGTGAGTGCTGTGGCGTCAGCCTAGCTCACAGCAACCTCAAACTCCTGGGTTTAAGTGATCCTTCTGCCTCAGCCTCCCGAGTAGCTGGGACTACAGGCATGCGCCACCATGCCAGGCTAATTTTTTCTATATATATTTTTAGTTGGCCAGATAATTTCTTTCTATTTTTAGTAGAGACGGGGTCTCACTCTTGCTCAGGCTGGTCTCAAACTCCTGAGCTCAAACAATCCGCCCGCCTCGGCCTTCCAAGTGCTAGGATTACAGGCATGAGCCACCGCAGCCGGCCCCAAATATGTTTTAAATGTACAAAAGAACTGACATTTTACCAAAAAAGATCTACAAATGGCTAATGAGCACATGAAAACACATATAATACTACTAATTATCAGGGAAATACATATCAAAACCACAATGAGATACCACTTCACATCCTCCAGAATGTCTAAAATTAAAATGACTAACAGTAGCAAGGGTTGGCTAGGATTTGGAACAACTAAAGCTTTCATACATTGCTGCTAGGAGCATAAAATTGTACAATCCTTTGGAAAATAGTTTGACAATTTCTCATAAGTTTAACATATACATACCCTATAATCCAGCAATTCCACTACTAGGTATTTACTCAAGAGAAATGAAAATATATGGTGGCTCAGGCCTGTAATCCCAGCACTTTGGGAAGCCAAGGCAGGAGCATTGCTTGAGGCCAGGAGTTCAAGACCAGCATGGGCAACATAGTGAAACCCTGCCTCTACAAAAAATAAGAAAAATTAACTGGGTGTGATGGTGCCTGTAGTCTTAGCTACACATAAGGCTGAGGCAGGAGGATCGCTTGAGCCCAGGAGTTCAATGTTGCAATGAGCTATGATTCGGCCATTGCACTCTATCTGCCCGATGCAATAGAGTGAGACACTTTCTCTTTTTTTTTTTCTTTTTATATTTTTGATTCTTTTTTTATTTTCTTTTCTTCTTTATTTTTATACCAGTGTATCCTGACCTGTAAACACTTTCTCTTTTTAAAAAAAAGAAAGAAAGAAAAGAAAATGGGAGAATGGAGTTCTCTTGGATTTCAGCTATAAAAAGGAATGAGCTGCTGATATACTGATATATCAACAGCATGGATGAATCTCAAAACACATGTTGAGCAAGAAATGCCAGACGTTTAATAATACACATTATATGATTCCATTCCATATCACATTCTAGAACAGACAAAGCTTATCTATTATGTGGTGGAATAAAAATGGCCCATCTTTGTCACTCCCCCCACTGAAAAGTGGAATTTATTTCTCCTTCCCTTGCATTTCTGCTAGGCTTGCAACTGCTTTGATCAGCAAAAGTAATGCTGTACCAGTTTGGGGTCTAGTCCTTACAAGGACTGGTAGCTTCAACTTCCTCTTTCTTGGTACCCACCCACCACATTGTGAGGAAGCCCAAACAGTCACCTAGAAGACAATTCTAGCTAAGCTCCCAGCCACCAACCTATCCCAACTTGCCAGCTATGTGAGTGAGCCATCTAGGAAGTGGATCCTCCAGCCCCAATCAAGCTACCTCAGCTGACCCTACAGAGAGCAGAGACAAATTGATTCCACTAAACCATGACCAAATTGCAATATCATGAGCAAATCAATGATTTTTGTTGTTTTAAGCCACTAGATTCTGGGGTGATTTTACGTATCAATAGATAGCCAAAACATATGGTAATAGAAATCACATCAGTATTTTCCTGGGAGAAGAGGTGAATCAACTGCAAAGAGGCACAAGAGGACTTCCAGGAGTGATGGAAATATATCTTGATTAGCATAGCAGTTACACAGATGTATGCATTTATCAAAAATTAAAATCTATATATTATAATGTATGTAAATGAAACCATCATGAAATCTGTTTAAAAAAACAAAAACAGAAGTCCACTTGTTCAAGCCCTCTTGGGCATGGCTTCAGGTAAAAAAAAAATTAAAAAATAGAAAGAAAAAAAAAAACAACTTGAGCCAAGCACTGTGGTTAACGACTATAATCCCAGTGATTCTGGAAGGCTGAGGCAGGAGGATTTCTTAAACCCAGGAGTTTGAGGCTGCAATGAGCTATGATCCCACTATTGCACTCCAGGTTGGGCAGCAGAGCAAGACCACCCCATCTCTTAAAAAAACAAACAAACAGGCTGGGCGAGGTGGCTCACGCCTGTAATCCTAGCACTCTGGGAGGCCGAGGCGGGAGGATTGCTTGAGCTCAGGAGTTTCAGACCAGCCTGAGCAAGAGCGAGACCCTGTCTCTACTAAAAAAATAGAAAGAAATTAGCCAAACAACTAAAAATAGAAAAAAATTAGCCAGGCATGGTGGCATGTGTCTGTAGTCCCAGCTACTCGGGAGGCTGAGGCAGGATGATTGCTTGAGCCCAGGAGTTTGAGGTTTTTGTGAGCGAGGCTGGTGCTCACACTAGCCTGGGCAACAAAGCAAGACTCTGTCTCAAAAAATAAAAACAAACAAACAAATGAACAAAAAAACTTGATGACTCTCCATTGGCTAGAGAATAAAGACTAACCTCCTCAGCTTGGTGGGAGACTTGTCACAAAGTAGCCCCAGCCTGAATTCCCAAGATATTCCCTTCTTTACACTAAACTAAACAAAATGATTTGAAGTACCACGTGGGCCCAGCCTTCTTGAGGTTGTTCTGTCTTCCTGGAATGTCATTCCTTCCTATCTCAGGCTGCTAAAGTCCCAATCATCCTGTGACGCCCACCTTTATCCACCCCTATGCTGAGACACTCTTAGTCACCACCTCCTCTGGCTTGCAGAACACTTTGTGAATACTTTTATTGTAATACTTATCACGAGCTGTATTGTAAGTTTTTGTTTACATGTTTCTCTCCTTCATTAGACCCTGACTTCCTTCAGGAAAGAGACAACTTCTGATTCATCTTTGTATCACCATAATCTAAGTACTTGGCTGTTAACAGATACTCAATAAATGGGGAGTGGATTACTGTACCTTAGTCAAGGTCTCTTTTCCCTTTTGCTTCTATCATTACTTTGCTGGTGAGTATTCTCCAGTCCTTATAGTTTGGGTGTCTCTTGGGTCTCTATCCACTGCCATCGTCTACCATCTACTTTTCTCTCCCTCTCTTTCTCACACCCCTTTAGCAGTCCTTGAAGGCCCACCTAACCTCGTGGCTACAACCATTTCCCTGTCTGCAGATATCTCCAAAAGTTATACTAAATGTTTCCTGAGTATTAAGAACACTGTACTAAAGGCTGGAATACAAGAATCGATAGGACTTGAGAATTTGAAGAGTACTGAATGTAGGAGACAAGAGAAAGGAGTCAAATGTCTCCAAGAACCTAAGCCTGGGTGCCCTGGAAGCATCATGGAATGGGGAAATCTGAAGGAGGAGTTGGTTTGGGGAGAAAAACAATTTATTTTGTCTTAATCATGTTGGATTGTTGGATATCATCCCATTACATTCAAGTGGACCTGTGTTATAGACAGAAATGCAGAATTTCATTCACTTATGAATGCCTCCCAAAATATATACTTTTTGCCCTCATGACACTTATTGGGGTGACAGACATAAATCAAAGAATTCCATAAATAAATATAAACATAAAATTGGCTCACGCCTGTAATCCTAGCACTCTGGGAGGCCGAGGCAGGCGGATTGTTTGAGTTCAGGAATTCAAGACCAGCCTGAGCAAGAGCGAGACCCCGTCTCTACTAAAAATAGAAAGAAATTATATGGACATCTAAAAATATATACAGAAAAAAATTAGCCGGGCATGGTGGCGCATGCCTGTAGTCCCAGCTCCTTGGGAGGCTGAGGCAGTAGGATCGCTTAAGCCCAGGAGTTTGAGGTTGATGTGAGCTAGGCTGATGCCACGGCACTCACTCTAGCCCGGGAAACAGAGCAAGACTCTGTCTCAAAAAAAAAAAAAAAAAAAAAATTCAATTTATAAGAAATGCTGCAAAATGGTACATATTCCTATGAAAGTATAAAATAGGGGGAATTGACCTGTTTGAGGAAGTTGGCACTGAGAACTGAAGGTAAAAGGTGACTAGGGGACAATAAGGAAAAATTCCAGGCAGAAGGAACAGCATGTGCAAAAGCCTGCAGCGTAGAGACAGAAAGTAGATTAGTGGTTGCCAGGAGCTGGTGGGAACAGGGAGGAAGGGGAGTGCCTGCTAATGGGCATGGGGTTTCTTTTTGAGGTGATGAAAATGTTCTGGAATGAGATAGTGCTGATGGTTGCACAACTTTGTGAATACACTAAAATCCACTGAATTGAATACTTTACTTTTTTTTCTTTTAGATTTTTTCCTGAGACAGAGTCTTGCTCTGTTGCCCAGGCTAGAGTGCCGCGGCATCAGACTAGCTCACAGCAACCTCAAACTCCTGGGCTCAAGTGATCCTCCTGCCTCAGCCTCCGCAGTAGCTGGGACTACAGACGTGCGCCACTACGCCTGGCTAATTTTTTCTATTTTTAGTTGAGACAGGATCTCGCTCTTGCTCAGGCTGGTCTCAAACTTCTCAGCTCAAGCAATCCTCCCGCCTGGGCCTCCCAGAGTGCTAGGATTACAGGCGTGAGCCACTGCACCCAGCCTGAATTGAATACTTTAAAGGAGTGAATTTTGGGTAAGTATAAGATATATAATTCGATATAAGTTTTTGAAATAAAAATATTACGATGAAGAAGAGGATCAATGCAAGTTAAACCACAACAACCAGGCCGGGCGTGGTGGCTCACGCCTGTAATCCTAGCACTCTGGGAGGCCGAGGCAGGCAGATTGTTTGAGCTCAGGAGTTCGAGACCAGCCTGAGCAAGAGCGAGACCCCGTCTCTACTAAAAATAGAAAGAAATTATCTGGCCAACTAAAAATATATAGAGAAAAAATTAGCCGGGCATGGTGGAGCATGCCTGTAGTCCCAGCTACTCGGGAGGCTGAGGCAGTAGGATCGCTTAAGCCTAGGAGTTTGAGGTTGCTGTGAGCTAGACTGACGCCATGGTACTCACTCTAGCCCGGGCAACAGAGCGAGACTCTGTCTCGAAAAAAAAAAAAAACAAAAAACCACAACAACCAGAAAAAAGCCTACGTCAAACAGGCTATAGCACCTTCAAGAAACTGAAAGGTGGCCAGTGTGGCCAGCACACAGAGTGAGAGCAAACACGACAGATGATGAGGCTGAGGAGGTGGGTACAAAGCATGATGAAGGACGAGTGTTCAGGAGCCATACTTAAAGAAATAATGATAAGGTATGAGCTAAAAGGAAATCAAACAGGAAGAGCATAGAGACAAAGAGGCCACAAAGAGGAGAAGCAGCAGCACACCAAACTTACACACAGGCCAAAAGAGGAGAGGATTTCTCATAGTAGGTCATGGTCAGCAATATTGACCATGTCAAAGTGGCTAATGAGAACAGAAACCAAGAAAAGTCCTTTGGGGCTGGGTGCTGAGGGAGGCTGAGGCAGGAGGATTGCTTGAGCCCAGGAGTTTGAGGTTGCTGTGAGCTAGGCTGACACCATGGCACTCTAGCCAGGGTGACAGAGCGGGACTATGCCTCAAAAAAAAAAAAAAGAAAAGAAAAAGAAAAGTCCTTTGGAGCCAATGGGGTGTCTGTTGTCCCAGCTACTCAGGAGGCTGAGGCAGGAAGAGCGCCCAAGCTCAGGAGTTCAAGGCTGCAGTGCCCTAGGATCATGCCTGTGAATAGCCACTGCACTCCAGCCTGGGCAACAGAGCAAGACTCCGCCTCTTTAAAAAAAATTTTTTTTAAGTCCTTTAGATGTAGAGATGGAGGACCATAAACACAGCTATGTGAGAGTGGAGGTTGCATGAAAGAACCAGATGGCAGAGGAATAATGAGAGAATGAGTCATGGAGACATGGAGGCACACAGTATTTGGCAGTAAAAGGAGGAGGAAAAATGGGACAGTAGCTTAAAGAGAGTGAGGTCATATGGAGGCCTTTTCCAAATAGAAGGGACCTGAGTGTGTTTTGAGAATGAGAAAAAAAGAGCCAGGACAAAGAAACCAATTTAAAATGTGAGGAAGAAAATAATTCATGCAGCAAGTTCCCCTGAGGAGACAGGAGAAGACAGACTTGAGACACAGGTGGCGAGCACAGACTTAGGGAATAAGACAGTCTTTCTGGTAGGTAGGGAAGAGAGACGTGATGGGTGGTGATGGAGGTATCTCATTCCTTGCGTGGAGAGGAGTCTGGGTAATGGAGTTCATGCATTGGCTTCTGTCTTCTCAGTAATAGAAGAGTGCTCAGTGGGCACTCACTCTAGCCCAGGCAACAGAGTGAGACTCTGTCTCAAAAAAAAAAAAAAAAAAGAAGAAGAAGTTAGACTTCTTCCAGAGCAACAGTCCCATGCTTTCTCCCGCTTGAAGATTCCACAATCCAGATTTGTGCAATTCCTCACTCAGTCCTTCTCAGGCTCTTTCGGGTGATTCAGCCCTTCCTTCAAGTTCCTGAGCTCTGGGTCTGCCCTTTGGACAGGGTCTCTTAGTAAAGCTGAAGCACGCACAGAATTATTCTGGCCACCAGAAACAGAAACAGAGCCTGAAGCCACCCACATACCGGGGCAGCCTTACTGACTCTTATAAAAGTGCATGCTTTATAACAGTCTTAGAATGGGGTCTCAGTAGGCCCTATGTTTCAGGAAATTTTCTAATTTACAGTGGGCTGAGAAGGAATAGAGAATTTTTTGCTCTCTGAGGTTGTTCCTGTAGCCCTTACCACAGGTAACAAAACCTGTCTCAAAGTGAAATTTGAATTTGCTAAAAACTTTTTATATATTCCATAATTATTTACATCACCAAGGAAACAGAAGAATTTACAAGTAAGAAGCCAAACTGTCTCTATTCTCTTCCTCAAATGTCAGTGATATTTTGGCAAAGATTCTTAGAGTAGTGAGAACAGAAAAGCAGCAACATTAAAAAGCCAAAAATCTCCTTATGTAGAGACATCAATCAAAAAATGCCACAGCCCACATTTTATTCCACAGAAAGGAGAACTGGGGTTCGGAATAGTTTCCAGGCAAATTTGCTTCATCAGTATTACTTCCTCCGGCAATAAGTATTAGTGTTTTTTTACATCAAAACATTGCAAAGAATGTCGAACTTCTTCACAATAATTCTCTTGAGGTATTCCAGTTCACATGCACATGCAGAGCTGGGTTGATAAGGTTTCATGACTCCAAAGGATGAATATTGGCACAAATGCATTACAAGCAGGGCAACCTGGATATTCATCTAGACCACCAACTGGAAACCAGACTTAGATACAAAGATGTTGAGAGCCATTGTTCCTGAGATGCGAGCAAGGAGCAAACACAGCACAGAATGGAACTGGGTCTAAGAATGTGTCATGTGAATCCGCCTACAGACAGCTCTGGGAAATGTTCCTGAAATGGGAGGAGGCTGTCATCACCTCTCCCTCAGTAGCACCGTGTGCCACAGAAATCATTTTCGTTTTGGAAGTGCATTTTGATATGCTGTCTCCCTTCCCTCATTTCCCTCCTCCCCACTCTGGGAGACAAAACTGATCCTCACTAACCTCTGTTATTTGCTGCCAGGAGAAGGAAGTGTGAGTTGGACGCGAGGTGGGGCAGGCGGGGAGTGCAGGTCACAAACCCCTGTGAAGCAAGGCTGCTCCTGGCATCACCCAGGCAGGCATGCCCTCTAATTCCTCCTGGTGGAAGTGGAAGGAAGACTAATTCCTCATAGTGATGTGGAAAGAGAGCTCAATTGTGGGCAACTGAGAGAGCTCCAGAAGAGGTCAGTTCAGGACTGATGGGTAAGCTTTGACCTGTTTCTTCACTCTTTGTGGATAGACTTAAGAGGAGTGCTGACTGGCAACACCTATTCCTTTATTAGGAAGAGAAGCCTATGGTTTTTCTGCACTGTGTGAAAGCACTGGAAACATCAAGAGTGTCTGACACTAAAGCAAACATGAATTTAAGCTGTCAAAGCCATTACATTAACAGCTTTCCACTGTTATCCAGCCATAGTCCTTGGTGCTCCTCACCTATGCACAAGTGGTCTCTTCTGAGAGAAGAAGGCAGTCTTCTAATTACTGTTTCTAGTCAGAGGTAGATGTTATACACCCACACATGCAAGTAAATCAGAGATGGAAGACTTGTGGTCATGCCATCTGACCTAAAGCTACTTGTATATCTTTTCAAGAAGGTTCTATACAGTCCTGAAGCCCCACCAAGCCTCTGCTTCTCCTAGTGGAACAAGAAGATACCTACAGATTCTGGAAGTCTATCTTATTCTCCTATTATTTTTGCTTGGACTGGGCTAAAATCAGGACCCCTCTTGAGTCTTTACATCATATTTCAATCCTCTTAGTCACTGCTAAGCTACATAGGTTTTGGTCCTTAAGTTTCTACCAGAAATCAGCTCTTCTTTTCTCTTAGTCATCTTTCCTGTTCCCTTCTCCTGTGGATTTAGAATTATTTAGCACCTTACCATAATTACACACAAGATCCTCCTTGCTACTCCATTATTTATTTCCATAGCACTTTCAAGTTCATCCTCCCTACACACACAGACACACACACACAGTATTTACACAGAGTCCAAATGTTCTGGGTCTGAGTTGGCTCATTCTAGATGGGGATGCAGAGCCTGAATCCATAGCCCTTGGGGAGTTTGACCTGAAACCACCTGCGTACTTGAGTCAAGGGGAGAGCAAAGCTGTGAGTTGTATATACATGAGATGGATTGCTGTCCATAGGGCAGAAAATAAGACCCACTGAGAGACAGACCTTATTGTCAATCCCAGTGATGCAGCAGTTGTTTTCTGAGTTCTTCCTGATGTTTCCTGCTGGCCTAGGAAATAGGGAAATTCTGAAAACATAGTACTAGTACCCTCTCTGACAGTCACACTAAGCAGTGGAAAGCTTGTGTGTTGAGGAAAGCAATTTAATCCTAGATAATATATATCATGATTAACACATATTGTAATTCACAGTATACAAAGCTCTTTCATAAATGAGAGCTGATTTGATCTTTGCAGTGTTCTAGTGAAAAGACCATACAAGTGTTCTTATCTCCATTTTACAGACCCAGAAGAAGATTCAGAAATGTTCTTTGATATATCCAGAGTCAACCAGGCCAAAAGAGGACACAAAGCATAATGAAAGGAGGGAAACCTCAAGAAAGAAAAAGATAATGTGAACTGCCCTTAGAGGAGCTGTGAGCACCTTAACCACCATGATGCACGGGACCCTTTGCCAGTACCAGGGCAGAAAAGTGGGGCAAAGCTGCTCAGATCTACTAATCTCCCCAACTCTGAACCACTGCACCATGTTGCATAGCCAAAGAAAATATGGGAAGGTAGCCCACAGATCTTCCCAGGGCTGAGGACCATGGAAACACTAGACTTTATCATTAATTAAAACTGCAAGCTTCCTTCCTTACTTTCTCATGTATATTTGACGGGTCACTATAAAATGTTAACCAGTTAACCAGGAACTCTGATTAATATTATCAAGAGTAGGCCAGGCATTTTGGGAGGACGAGGCAGGAGGATTGCTTGAGGCCAGGAGTTCGAGGCCAGCCTGAGCAGCAGAGCAAGACCCCATCTCTACAAAAAATAGGAAACTTAGCCGGGTGTCATGACATATGCCTGTAATCCCAGCTACTCGGGAAGCTGAGGCAGGATTGATTGAACCCAGGAATTCGATGTTGCAGTGAGCTACGATGATGCCCCTGCACTGTAGCCCAGGCGACAGAGTGAGACCCTATCTTTAAAAAAAATTTTTTTAAAGAAAAAGAAAGGAAAATATTATCAAGAATAGAACCCTGTCTTTCTGCCTTTCCCTCCCACCCTCACTCTCCTCCTGCTGCTGCTGTTGCTGTTTGCTTTTTTCTCCTCCCTCAGCATCAGTCACTTCCTCTCCCTTTTTTGCATGAGTCTTTCTCTCCCCACTCCTCCTCCTCCCTGTTTTCTTTATGTGCTCCTAGAAAAACCAAATAGCTCCACTCTAAGGACTCTGTGAAATACAGTGGAACAGTCTGTGATTGGCTGACCTGGTGAGTGGAAGACATCACAGGAAACCAGGCTGATATCCTAGGGCCGGTCAACCTGGACTGGTCTGGAGTTTCCCTGCTGTCCTATTGGCAGCAACTCAGGGAGTCCAGATGGTCCTAGAAAAATCTCTGGTCCAAGGATACAAAGACAGAATTGATTTCAAGCCCCTAAAAATGTTGAATTGCTGTTCATAAACTCTGAAATAGAGTGAATCTGGGACCTCCTAATAGTCAGAAAGTGACCTAAACCTGCAGGAGTCCAGTGTGGCCTGACCCAAAGGTCGTTAAGATGCTGGGCACAGTCAAGAGCTCCCTGGGAAAATGCTGGTGGGAGAATGTAGAACGTCCATACTCGGATTGAAGTCTAGGAGAGATGTAGACCATTCCCTGGAAGCAGGGAGACATAGCCTAGAAGTTTCATGCCTGAAAGGAGCAATATGGTTCAGGGAAAGATCCTACATTCCCCAGGGCCTCGGGAAGGGACAGTGCTGGGCTGAGCACATTATCCACACATTTCTACTCTTACATGGTGCCCAAATGCTGTCCTGAGACCAGTACAATGGAGGTAAGCACATGCACACATCTCCTTGTGGAGAAAGATGCATCTTTTGGTGTTGGGAGCTGATTATGTTCTGGTCTAATATTTTTTTTCAAATATTATAAAAGGTAAGAGTGTGACTTTATAGAGTCCATTTTCCCCTTGCTCACTCAAATCTGAGTGGAAGTTTGCAGCAAAGAAAAGAGGTTGCAGGCCGGGCGCAGTGGCTCACGGCTGTCATCCTAGCACTCTGGGAGGCTAAGGTGGGAGGATCGCTTGAGGTCAGGAATCCAAGACCAACCTGAGCAAGAGTGAGACCCCATCTCTACTAAAAATAGGAAAAAAAAATTAGCTGTACAACTAAAAAAAATAGAAAAAATTATCTGGGTGCAGTGGTACACAACTGTAGTCCCAGCTACTTGGGAGGCTGAGGCAGAAGGATCGCTTGAGCCCAGGAGTTTGAGGTTGCTGTGAGCTAGGCTGACGCCACGGCACTCTAGCCTGGGCAACAGAGCGAGACTCTGTCTCAAAAAAATAAAAAATAAAGAAAGGGGTTGCAGCAGGAATGGCCATGAACCAGACCTGAGTTGCATGAGTTGGCAGCCTTGAGGTTGGAGCAGAGGAACCACCAGAGAAGCTAAGAGGAAGAGAATCTAAAAGGCAAAGCAGGAGAACAGTTTTCTTGTCCAGCTTACAATGAAAGTAGAAGCATCTGGGATCCCTAAAGGCAAGCCACATGGTCAGGGCATGGTTAAAATTGTGACCATGCTGACAGCAGGGCCTTCTGTAGAAAATAGGATAGATGCTAGGTTAGAATAATCCAGTAGGGAAATTTGACTTCATCCAAGAACTTACTCTAAGAATTTGGCTGGAGAACACGATGGAGGCAGAACAATCCCAGAATTACAGAGCTATGAAGGAAACTAAAGATCATCTAGAGTCTTTTTTTAAAAACAGGACTAGGTTCCACCAGATAGAGTGGCTGTAGACAGGGTGTTTCAAGCTGAAGAGATAACAGATAGGGACCAATAAATGAAGTCCTGATCCGGGCAACCCCAACAAAGGGCAAAGGAGGCTTCTGCCGGATTAAAAACCTAAAGCCAAGGAAACACAATGACTGAAAATTCAGATAAGACATAACATGCCACAGTCCCCATTCTGGGACACAGAACCCTGCCAAGCAGGGTGCATCCAAGGCACAATGGGAAGGACTTGGGTCCCAAGCAGGATAGGAGGATTCTCTAACATCCAGCAGAAAAACTGGCTCATGGAACTTGGTCTTCCCAGGACTGGAGGTGACACAGATGGAACAGAAGGGAAAAAACTCACAGCTCGTCTCAGTCTTCCCACGGCTTTTGTGTGCTCTGGAAAAGTTCTATCTATGAATAAAGGTCAACAGCTTGGACATAGTCATAGGATAAGAGTTAGAACAAACTCTCTGTGGGAATGAGATCTCTTTTAACTCAAAACGATTTCCCTGGTGTATCCCTTTGTGTATCCTTTTCCCTTCTGCCCATATGATTATCATGGGGGTGGAGGGTAGCAGAAAGGTGTAGCAGATTCCCTGGGTAGGTGGAAAAGAAGGGGGCAGTAGGTATTGTAGTTTGTAAAGTTACCCCAGCTGACTCTGATTTGTTCCTTTCTCCATCACTTTGAGAGTCACTGCTCAAGAAGTCATCCAGAGGGGAGAAGAAAGGTTTCTGCGTTACGGGGGGGGGGGTCACCATGCCTTCTGCTAGCCCACCAAGAGTGGTAGCAAAGGAAAGCTGTTGTAGTTTAAATCATTACCATATCAATGGTGCATACAATCTGGAATTAACCCAAACATTTAAATCAACCTCAAAAATCACTTTAGCAGCTGGGCGCGGTGGCTCACGCCTGTAATCCTAGCACTTGGGAGGCCAAGGTGGGCGGATTATTTGAGCTCAGGAGTTCAAGACCAGCCTGAGCAAGAGCGAGACCCCGTCTCTACTAAAAATAGAAAGAAATTATCTGGCCAACTAAAAAAGTATATATAGAAAAAATTAGCCGGGCATGGTGGCGCATGCCTGTAGTCTCAGCTACTTGGGAGGCTGAGGCAGGAGGATTGCTTGAGCCCAGGAGTTTGAGGTTGCTGTGAGCTAGGCTGACGCCACAGCACTCACTCTAGCCCGGGCAACAAAAGCGAGACTGTGTCTCAAAAAAAAAAAAAAAAAAAATCACTTTAGCAACACCCCTAAGAAATCCATGTTGTTTAAGACGTGAATACCTTACAAGGAGATGACATAACCCAAACTAAGTCTTCTATCCTCCAATATTAGAAGGACTATTATGTGAAAAATGTAGTAGGGCTGTCCTTGATTTATTAATTCTACTAGTCAACAAGCACTTATTGAAGACGGCATTAGTTCCCTTTTGCTGCCATCACAAATTACCACAAATTTAGTGGCTTAAAAAACACACTTTTATTATCTTTCATTCTGGAGGTCAGAAGTCCAAAATGGGTCTCACTGGGCTAAAATCAAGGTGTCCAAAGGGCTGTTTTCCTACTGGAGGTGCTAGGGGAAAATCTGATTTCTTGCTTTTTCTACTTTCTAAAGGCTGCCTACATTTCTTGGCTCCTGGCCCCTTCTCTCTTCAAAGCCATGTTCAGCAAGATCAGGGAGTCTTTCTGACATCATCTCTCTCGTTTTCCCTCTTTTGCCTCCCTCTTCCACTCATAAACACTCCTTTGATTACATTGGGCCCATCAGCTAATCCAGGATAATCTCCTCAACTCCAGGTCAGCTGATTAGAAACCTTAATTCCATCTGCAGCCTTACTTCCCCTTCACCATGCAACTGAACATATGCAGTAGTTCCTGGGATCAGGAAGTAAACATCTTTGAGGGGGCTATTTTTCTGCCTACCACAAAGGCTCACAGCCTGAATAATTTTCCAGGGGCTGCTCCAGAAGGCAGAAGTAGGAACAGTGGGTGGCAGTCAAAAGTACTTAGCCTGTTTTTACATGTAAATCATACCTCAACAAAGCTTTTCTTTTCTTTTTTTTTTTTTTTTTTGAAAAAAGGTCTTGCCTTGTCACCAAGGATAGAGTACAGATGCGTCCTCACAGCTCACTGCAACCTCAAACTCTTGGACTCAAGGGATCCTCCTGCCTCAGCCTCCTGAGTAGCTGGGACTACAGGCATGCGCCACCATGCCTGGCTATTTTTTTCTATATATATTTTTAGTTGTCCAGATAATTTCTTTCTATTTTTAGTAGAGATGGGGTCTCGCTCTTGCTCAGGCTGGTCTCGAGCTCCTGACCTCAAGTGATCCTCGGCCTCAGCCTCCCAGAGTGCTAGGATTACAGGTATGAGCCACCACGCCCAGCCCAAACTTGTTCTTAACAAGCAGTCGGAGGCCGGGCGCGGTGGCTCACGCCTGTAATCCTAGCACTCTGGGAGGCTGAGGCGG
>CM052442.1:67563234-67610774 GCA_028533085.1 Varecia variegata | reverse complement strand
CCCGTCTCTACTAAAAATAGAAACAAATTATCTGGCCAACTAAAATATATATAGAGAAAAAAATTAGCCGGGCATGGTGGCGCATGCCTGTAGTCCCAGCTACTCGGGAGACTGAGGCAGTAGGATTGCTTAAGCCCAGAAGTTTGAGGTTGCTGTGAGCTAGGCTGACGCCACGGCACTCTAGCCCGGGCAACAAAGCGAGACTCTGTCTCAAAAAAAAAAAAAAGGGGCCCATGAACTGATTAAAAGAAACAATATTGAAAGAGAACTGCACATTTTCCCATAATAATCTATGTATTTCTAGAAGACACTACCGATGTATTGCAAAACTCAGTTTCCTTGAGGCTTGACACTTTCCTCATCCTAAATTTGCAAGTCAGGGTAATGAGAGAGAGTGCTCGCAGAAATACATGCTGCATTTTACAGTGGAAGTTTGAGCAAGTAACATATTATTCTGGTTCTATTTTTTTCTCATTTGTAAATTTCAGTAGCGGGACCAAGGTACTTCAGGGTCACAAACAAGAAAGCATTTCTTGGCAATGAAGATGAAAGTGTTTTGAGGATCGCATTTATTATTTTCATCCACTTTTCATGTTGACGTTATACATAGTACAGTATGTCATTTTAATAAAATATTACTGCCATCAATCTTAAAAACATATTTTAAAAAACTTGAATTGGATTACATTCTATGGTTTGGGGCTTTAGGAATTTCCTAGACTCTTAATTTTCGTTTTGCCCAGTAAGCGTTTGCTAGCCTTACTGCTGTGTGGCATGCGCACAGCTCCCAGCCACCTGGCTAGGCCACATTCCGCTCCGGTCACATGGCTCCAGCCCACCCAGCTCCCTCCTCCTCTACCTTCCCAAGGGCTTACAGTCCTTAGCTTTCTTGCCAAACAAGTAACGCTTCCATTGTTTCCAAAAGTTCCCCTCGGCCGTAAAAACTGGAGCTCAACTGTTCTTTCATATTCCTGTCTGCCAAGGAATTAAATTTTACCACCAGAAGAGGCAAAACTCAAAGACAGCTTTAACAAAAGAAGCGCGGCATCGGTGATGAAGGATTGTTCTCTGGGCAACGCTGGGAGGATCGACCCAGTCGACCTGGAAATGCCAGCCGCGCCGGGCGGCCTCCCGGGGACGGCCACAGCGCGGGGCCAGCCGGCCGGCGGCGCTGCTCCCTCGGCCCTGCGGGGCGCCAGCTGTGCCTGGAGCTGCGGTCCCTCCACGCCGCGGACAAAGGGGCTCGTGTCCCGCGGCCGAGCGGCCTCGGCCAAGGCCGGGGCAGGGCCAACCGGCATGTGACCTCGCATGTGACCCCGCTCCCGCGTGGGCCAGCAGAGCTGGGGGATTAGTCCCGTGCGCCCCGCACCCCTGCTCGAGCCTCCCTATCCGGAACCAGTGGGCGGAAAGCGCCGGGCGCGTTTGCGAGTCCCACTCGGCGCTGCCGGGCTCGCCAGAGCAAAGTCCGGACACAGCTTCTGATTTGGGGCCTTTGGGTTTTCAGGGGCCAAAAAGTAAAACTCTCTTCCACCACCTCTCCGTATCTTAAAGAGGACTTCTCTTTCGCTTTGCTCCAGGGAAAAGCTGGGGGATTGGGGAAAAGGGGAGGGGTGGTGCCTAACAGTTACGGAACTTTGGCGAGTGAGTGTCGGGCAATCTTTTAGGCATTTAGGTACTTTGTTTTGATTAATCCTAAACTGGCCTTGTGAAATAAATGTTGTTAGTGCCTTCCTCTGTGTGTCCTAGGCACTAGTTAATAACTTTACCATCCACCAAACCCTCCAGTTAAAATTTTACTAGACGACTCCTTTTCCCTTACACCCACACCCATTCAATGATTATTTATTGCGTGCCTACTGTGTGCCAAGGTGCTGGGGATACTGTAATGAATAAAGCAGACAGATCCCTGTGTTCACACTACTTACATGGTGGGGGGCGGAGGAGAGGAAGAGATAATTATTATAATTCTAAAAGAAGAATGAGAATCCTGAAGATAAATTCCACAGGTGCTGGGGGCGGGGGCGGGGAGCTGGGGTTGGCGGGGGGGGGGGCGGGGGGGGGAGGCTTTATAACCAAGGGGGTCTTGACCTGCTCTGGATCAGGAGAAATTAGGAGAGTGGAATCAACAGGACTTAGAGAACTGTTGTCGATGGTGACAGAAAATTCTACCAAGCCTATTGCCGCCTCTCCTCTGGTACTCAAAGCCTCTCAGCTACCCCTACCCTCCCATCCTGGGGCAGTGGAAAGATGGAGGAACTAGGCAGATCCCTGAGTTTCTATCCCAATTGTCCCCCACCTCCTTGCTTGGTGACACCATGGACAAATCATTCTTCTTATTATAAAGCCTTGAGAGACCTGAGCTTCTTCCATGCCATGCCCTGTGATAGTGCTCCTGAAACCTTGGGGAACATTGCAAAAAAAAGTATTAATACAAGGAACACATAGGAAAACTACATTATACATTTACAATAATTAAAACAGTGTAGCAGTAACGCCGGCACATGGAAATGGGATAGAATCTAGCAATAAATGCAAATAGATATGTGGTTTTAGATATGATAAAGGAGGTTATATATAGAAATACATAAAGATAGATTATTCAATCGGTGGCTCATGCCTGTAATCCTAGCACTTTGGGAGGCCGAGGCGGGAGGATTGCTCGAGGTCGGGAGTTCGAGACCAGCCTGAGGAAGAGCGAGACCCACCCATCGCCCCCCCCATCTCTACTGAAAAAAAATAGAAAGAAATGATCTGGACAGCTAAAAATATATAGAAAAAAAAAATGAGCCGGGCATGGTGGCACATGCCTGTAGTCCCAGCTACTCGGGAGGCTAAGGCAGAAGAATCGCTTGAGCCCAGGAGTTTGAGGTTGCTGTGAGCTAGGCTGACGCCATGGCACTCTAGCCTGGGAAACAAAGTGAGACTCTGTCTCAAAAAAAAAAAAAAAAAAAGATAGATTATGCAAGAAATGTTCAGAAAATATAGATTGTTCAATAAATGGTGTTAGGACAATGGAGAGCCATCTGGAAAAAAAATAAATTTGAATCTATATCTCATCTTATTCCAAAATACATTTCAGATGAATTAAAATGAAACACTGAAAAATAAACTTTAGAAACACTAGAAGAAAACATAGGAGTTTTAAAAATAATATTGCAGTGGGGAATTCATATCTAAGTATGACGTGAAACCCAAATGCTCCCCCACACACACACAACTGCTCAAACAACCCCTACCACAACAAAAATCACTATATATCACATATCACAAAGAAATAATTTCCTAAATATAAAAATGAGCACTTATAAATTAATAACAAAAGACCAACAACTTAGTAGAAAAGTATATGACAAACAGCTCACAGTGAAGAAAATTAAAATGGCTCTTATATATATGAGAAGCTGCATCACTGATAATAAGAGAAATGTAAGTTGAAACCACAGTAAAATACCCTTTTTTCACCTATCAGATGGATCAAATCTCACCTATGGAGGGCAACTTTGGCAATATTAAATGGAATTTAAACTGTATGTTACTTTGAGCCAGCAATTTCTCTTTTAGGAATTTTCCTATAGATGTACTCCCACAAGTACGAAATGACATATGCCAAGAAAATTCATTGCAACACTGTAATAGCAAACTATTGGAAACAACCTAAATGTCCATCAACAGATAACTTATTAAATAAATTATAATACATCATACAAAGGATTAGAAATGTATATGTACTAATAGGGGAAAGGTAGAGGCTCTGTAGAATATATCAGATTTTTTTTTTTTTTTTTTTTTTTTGAGACAGAGTCTCACTTTGTTGCCCGGGCTAGAGTGAGTGCCGTGGCGTCAGCCTAGCTCACAGCAACCTCAAACTCCTGGGCTTAAGCAATCCTACTGCCTCAGCCTCCCGAGTAGCTGGGACTACAGGCATGTGCCACCATGCCCGGCTAATTTTTTCTATATATATATTTTAGTTGGCCAGATAAACTTCTTTCTATTTTTTAGTAGAGACAGGGTCTCGCTCTTGCTCAGGCTGGTCTTGAACTCCTGACCTCGGGCGTCCCCCCCCACCCCCACCTCGGCCTCCCAGAGTGCTAGGATTACAGGCGTGAGCCACCGCGCCCAGCCTCTTCTTTTTTTTTTTAAGACTAGTCAAGTATAGTAGTGAGGAGGGGGGACAGTAGTAGAACAAGGAGTTCAATCCGTAACTGACTGAACAATCAAGTGAGATAACTCACGAGTATATCAGATTTTAATTACATTTATAAAATGGAAATAATAACTGTACCTACTGTGCAGGGTTGCTGTAAAGATTAAATGATTTAAAATACCAAAAGCACTTAGAACAATGCCCAAAATACATAGCACTAGCTATTTATTTACACATATTGTTAATAAAAAGAGCAATGGCAGAACAGTATGTATAATAACCTACCATTTGTAAAAGAAAAATAAGTATATGAGTAAAATAGCTCTTGAAAAGTGCACAATAAATCAGTAACAGTGGCTGCCTCTGGAGAGAGGAACTGAGAGGCCCGGGGGCAAGGTGACTTGTTTTTACTGTCTACCTTTCAAATTTTTATCTACCTTTTGAATTTTTGTACCATAGGTATCTGACATTCATTTGAAACGATAAATTAATTTTTTTTATTTTGGTTTTTCTTTTATTTTCTTTATTATTTGCGTTCTATGAGCCATTCTATATAAATTAATTTTTTAAAGTAGAAAAACATCCATCAGAAACACATGAAGAAAAAGTAATTAAATTTTGTAAGATGTATAAATTAAATTATGTTCCAATCTTTTCCATTACTGTTCTTTTGTTAAAGTGATCCCATATTGCAGTCATTAAATGGTTTTCAAACACTCCTTGCACTTTCAAACTGTGAGTGGAGCATAGTTCTTGCACCTCAAGTGTGGTCCTCAGACCAGCTGCATTTATATTAATATCACCTAGGAACTTGAGAGAAATGCAGAATCTCAGAGCTACTCAATCAAACTCTACTTTTGAGAAGATTCTCAGGTGATTTGTCAGGGGGTCGTGTTTGAAAAGTATGAGAAGAACTGAGCTAGATGACATAATTAAAAGAACAAAGAAAAACAAAACAAACAAAACAACACTCTTCTGTTCTTGCCTCTTCTAAGACTTTTCTCTCAAAATTGCCGTGGTTAGATGATTCTCATAAACATGTTGCTGAGTGAAAGAAGTCAAGCGCGTAATAATCCAAACTACGCGGTTCCATTCATATAAATTCAAAAGGAGCTACAATGATCCCCAGTGTCAGAAGTCAGGATGGAGGGCACCTATGGGGAGGAGGGAGGAGGTAGAGGTTGGGACCCCAAGGGTTGCTTCTGGGTTGCCAGTGATGTTCCGTTTCTTGATCTGGCTGATGTTTATTTGGATCTGTTTGTGAAAATTCTTAAGGTCTATACACTTATGATTGGTGCTTTTGTTTTTTTCTCTCTGTGTCTCATACTTCAATAAAAATGTTTTTAAAAATTTCATTATGGGGCCGGTCACGGTGGCTCACGCCTGTAATCCTAGCACTCTGGGAGGCCGAGGCGGGTGGATCATTCAAGTTAGGAGGTTCGAGACCAGCCTGAGCAAGAGCGAGACCCGTCTCTACTAAAAAAAATAGAAAGAAATTATCTGGCCAACTAAATATATATATAGAAAAAATTAGCCGGGCATGGTGGTGCATGCCTGTAGTCCCAGCTACTCGGGAGGCTGAGGCAGTAGGATTGCTTAAGCCCAGGAGTTTGCTGTGAGCTAGGCTGACGCCACGGCACTCACTCTAGCCCGGGCAACAAAGCGAGACTCTGTCTCAAAAAAAAAAAAAAAAAAAAAATTCATTATGGGCTGGGTACAGTGGTTCATGCCAGTAATCTCAGTGGGAGGCTGAGGCAGGAGGATCATTTGAGGCCAGGAGTTTGAGACCAGCCTGGGCAACAGAGTGGGACTCTGTCTCTACAAAAAAAAAAAAAAATTGAAATTTCATTATTGTCACCTACCTCAAACCCCTTGGCCACGGAGGCCAAGGTGCTTAGGGAAAAAGGACTAAGTTGATAAAATTATTTGTACTAATTTAATGACTGATGGGTGACTTTCATTTAAATCGTTAGACTTTGTCTCCCACACATATACCCATATCAGAACTCCTGTGCCTTTTAATTTGTTTTTCTTTCGCCATATCAATAGAGATAGGCATACTGTGCCTTTAAGGTGCCCACTATTGACTTGCATTCACTAAAAGATGAAATGATCACAATAGAGCTTAAGGATGCTCCCTGGAACGGTGGGAAGAAGGGTTTTCATGGGCTCTGATGTCTGATTTAGTGAGTTTCATGCCTGGATCCACCACTCAATAGCTATGTAACCTGTGACAAGTGACTTACCTCTGCATTTCTGTCCTATCTGTTGGAGGATAATTACACTCCCACTTATAGAAACACTATACTAAATGACATAACATATGTGAAGCAGTAGACACATAATAGGTGCCCCATTAATGGTAGATAATTATTACCAGTCATAGGTAATAATAGGTACCAGATTAGGGCAAAGAAAATTTAAAAAAAAAGGAAAGAAAAAGAGAAAAAATGGTAGACAATTATTTAAGAGTACAGTTCTTCTCAATCAATAATTCCCAAATGTTATCTCATTGATAATCACTACTTGCAGTTAAAGCTAATCACAGCAGGAAAAATTTTGAAAGCTACATGTCTGGAAGTTAATTCAGGTCTCATGATCTACGTGGGAACAAGAATCTGGAGTAACAGCAACAGGTTTTTCAGGATATTTGCTTTCATAAGTGCCTGCCCCATTCCACTGCCCTCAGCCAGCAGTGCAATGCCTGTGTCCCTCCCAGCCTCCGCACACCCCTCACCAGAGGGGCGTGATTCCCACGCAGCCTGCTGCACCCGGCCATGAGCTTGCTCTCAAAGCTTCTGAACTAAGATTTCCAGGTGAAAATACTTGGAAGCAAACTCCATACTCTTATTTCTAATCCTCAAGAGTCTCACATTCTCTGTCCACTTTTTCCCAGAGAAGTTTTCAAGAGTGTAAAGGCAAAAAGAAAGTCTCTATACCCAAGGATAAAAGGAAAAGTCTGACAGAAGGGTAGAAAACAGCAAAGATACCCTCTTTGTTCCAAGATAAAGAACTTCCTCAAAATATTTGCATTTTCAAAAGATCAGTAGTGGTTATCTCTAGGTGGTGGGAGTATGAGTAATCAGCATCTTTTCTTTACAATTTTCTGTATTTTCCTAATTGTCTACAGTGACTATGTATTATCTTTAATATAAGATTCATTGGGATCTTATCTAATTACAAAAGCATTTTGTGCTCAATGCAGAAAAGTTGGAAAGCACAAAGAAAAAAAGTCCCCCTAAGCACATCATATAAAGATAACAGCTGTTAACATTTTGACATATGTCTTTCCAGACTTTCTCTATGTAGAAATGCTTCATTTTTGTGATCTGAAAAAAAGTAAACATTTAAGAGACAAAGTCTTAGGTCTTTAATCTTCAATTTTATTTGTTTTTAAACAGCAACTAACCACTTGGAAATGTCCCTAACAGCAAGGGCCTGCCCCATGCATTCCAGGAGGCTCCCCTAGCTGGGGTCCAGGCTCCAGAATTCCCCTCACCCACACCAGCCATCAGGCCTATTTTCTCTTTGGAGACCTGGGACAGAAGGGGGTCTCCAGTTAGAGGGGAAGCTGGGACTCAGGGTCACAGTTGGAAGGGCTGGGCTCAGACACAGCTGCCTTTGTTAGTCTTAGGATATTTTGGGATTTCATAGCATGCTCAGACAGACTATGGGAAGGCCTGGAGAAGGGCTCCTGAACACCTCTCCGGCCTCACCCATTCCTGGGCAAGCCCCACAGCACCCCTTCCTCTTGCTGGGCTCAGCGCATTGCCTTTAGAAGATGGGCATCTGGTAGCCTGTGGCACTCCAGCATGCCTCGGTGTGAACTTGTCAGCTTCAGGGAAGCACCCTCCTTCACCCCCCTTCTCCTGGCCTAGGCAGGGTGGGGTATCAGGAAGGTGACAAAAATTCAGACCTGAGAGTTTTCCACTGCCTCTTACCACAGAGCTTGGGACCCAACTGTATCAACCCCTTATCAACTCTTACCTAAAAGGGAATAATACAAGGGCACTCTTTGTGACTTGGAGGGGCAAACCTAGGCATTTAAACCCCAAGTGTGGGCATAGCTGGGCCACCGGGCTGGAGGCAGTTCTATGCATGCATTAAAGCAGCAGCAGGGGCAGCTCAGCGGGGAGGGTAGGAGCCCACAGGGCTGGATCTACCCTTCCTCCACTGCCATCCATACCCATGATAACCATGGAAACATAACTACCCACCTCCTGCCAGCTGCCTAGGTTCAGACACCAGGCCTGGCCCACCTCCATCAAGCCAAGGCCTGAACTGATGCCAGGTTGGCCACAGAGTGGTTGCAGGAAGAGCTGGGATTGGGCAATTTGGTCAATCCAGGCTTCCCAGCACAGCTTGGGAGGACTACCACAGGAGCCTCCACACCTTGCTGTCTGGGCTGGGGTCAGACAGGGCTTAGTCAGCCAGCACAGCGGCCAGCAGAGCCAGCGTGATGGTCCCGGATGCCCTCTGCCTATGGGCTAACAGCTACTGTGGGGCAGTAGCCCTTGCTGCAGCAGCAGCAGTCTCTGGGCCTCGTTGACAGGGCTCTCTGGCTGCTGCTCCTGCTCCGCCTGTCCTGGCCGCTCAGCCAGCCCTCCGGGGCTGAGGATGTACCGATAGTCACTGGGGGTGCCCCCCACTGCCCCCACGCCATTGCCATCCCCAGCCCCGCTGGTGGGCTGATCCCTGCCAGGCAGCTCCAGGCTGCCTCCCTCGGCAGGCTCCCCGGCTCTCTCAATGTTGATGTACAAGGGGTCCTGGCTGGTGGACAGCACAGACAGTTGGCCCAGGATGGTCTCCAGTTCCATGCGCAGACACGTGAAGCTCGGGCGCTGCTTGGGGTCGGCACTCCAGCACTGGTACATGAGCTCATACCTGGGGTGGAGAGAAGGGTGAGGGGAAGTAGCGGCCCCTCCCTCAAATGCAGAAGCCCCTTAATCATGGCACTGGGATTTTTTAAAATGTTTTTCAGTACAATTGTGTGTAGGGCTTATAATGTATCAGGCACTGTTCTAAGTATTTTACATTTATTGAATTATTTAATTCTTACAACAACCTTATGCAATAAATGATCCCTATTTTACAATGTGGAAATTGAAGCACCGAGAGATTAAGATCCTTGACTAAGGTCACACAGGCAGAAAGTGAGAGAGCTGTGATTTGAAGCCAGATAGCTTGGCTCCAAAGTGCCCCCTATGCTGGGCGAGCAGCCCCAGCTCAGGCAGGCTGACATTCTCCCTGCTCACAGATACCTGTGAGTATCTGAGAAAAAGCTTCCAGGCCTCCCCTGGCAGGAATACTTTTTTACATACAATTTCAGGAGACTTACAAACACTTGGAAGCCTGTTACTCACAATTCCCAAGGAATGCCTCAAGATAGAGGGAAAAAACAGCCCCAAAACCTAATGAGAATGGGCTGGAGACCAAGTCCAGTAAAAGCAAATGCCCAACTCTCTTGCCTATGCCCATGACAAAAGCCCCAAGCACTGCCTCACACACCCGCCCTGCTGACAGCAGCCCTGGGGATGAGGGTGACCATGCCAGACACCAGCAGGCTGTGGGAATGGTCTGGGGCCATGGGTACATAGCCAGACCGGGACACATTCTCAAGGCTGTGCCTGGAGCCAACTGGCGCCTGTCCACCAGGCTGCCTGGTGGGAGGCTGGTGCCCGCCCATCCTCCATTGACAATGCCAGCTCCAGACTGAGAGGAGGCTGAGCCGGGGCCTGGTCCCCACTGCCCATGAGTTTCTCCAGTTCCAGAATTGGCCGAGGCAGGCAGCAGCCACAGCAAGACCTGAGTGTCCTGCCTCTACCATGCCCTGCATTCTGCTGAAGGAATAGGAGGGGCCTGGTTTATGCCCTCAGATTTCTCTCTCAGGTGCAGGTGAGACACTCACAGCCCAGGCTCAGGGCACTTCAAACCCACTACCCTAGAGAAGGACCCCACCATTCAGGCTGAACTGAATTCCTCTGCCTGTCCATCGTCGCGGCCCTCTGTGGGCCCAACCTCACAGCAAGAAACGGTAGATTCTTTCCTCTGGATCCCAGTGCACTTGCCTTCCCTAGTGCTCACAAACGGTCCTGTGGAGGCCCAGGGAGACCCTGGTTTGGAGGGAGAGGGGTAGTAAGACTAGAACAGACAAATCACAGTGGGTGTCGTGGTTAAGAGCACATACTCTAAAATCACAGGGATGTAGGTTCAAATCCCACCTCATTCACTTAATAGCTGTGTGACCGGGGCCATGTTACTTAACCTCTTTAATCCTATTTCCTCATCTACAAAATGAGAATAATAGTCTTTTCCTTGTATGGTTAAAGGAAGATTACCTGAAGAAAGCCGAAGGTACCCAGCTAATGTTAGGGATACTTACCCTCATCTTGTCACAAGGGTTTGATACCATTCTTTACAGTGGGAGGTGTCACCACACGCCCCACTCCCGAGGGCTTCAGCCTTGCAGAAAGGAAGGGAGGCAGTTCCCTTTCCCCAGGATCTCAGTTCCTTATCTTAGGTCCCTTCCACTCCCTACAGAGGAGGCCAAGACCAAGAGAGCAAGCCAACCTCCCACTCCCTCTGCACCCTCCTTAACAAGCAAGGACAGCGATGGAGCAGCAGTGTTTTGTGGCCTGTGCAGCCCTATCTGGCCGGGAGGGAGAACTCAGCCTGGGAGGTTTCCTTAGGCTAGCTGGGTCTTGAGAAGGCCAAAGGAGGTAGGGGTGGGGAGGGGGTGACAGGGAAACCTGCACTGTTGCTCACCCTGTACCTTCTGCCCTGGGGTTCTTAGTTCTTCCTAGAAACTAGAGAAAAGAGAGTGACAGAAAAAGGCTGGAGCAAGAAATATGGGCTAAGAAAGGGAAAAAGGAAGAAACCAGGGACGTGGTGGATGAATAGTAGTATGAGGTAGAGGCCAGCCTTCCCTCTAACTACAAGGATGTTCCTGCCAGAAAATAAAAAGATCCGGTTGAGGTTCTAAGCTCCCATTGGGCCAGCAGCCAAAACCCCAGATTCCTGTTTCCTTCCAGAATCCCCTTCCCATGGTACTCACACGTCTTCCATACACTCTGGAGGCTGTTTCAGGCGGTTGCCGCCAATGAGGTAGTTGTAAATCTCAGCGTTTTCGATACCAGCATATGGCGTCTGCCCACGAGTCATGATCTCCCACATGGTCACCCCGAAGGCCCACTGGGACAGAATCAAGGTTGGGGGGGAAGGTGTCACTAGGCTTCCTGAGCCAGGCAGAGCCATGGGGCTCAGGGGCCTCCTCATCACTGGGCAGCAAAACGCCAGAGAGCAGACCTGGCGAGGCCCTTGAGGGTCCTAAAGGTCTGCTCTGACACTAGTCCACCCCACGTGAGTTAGCACGAAGCCTCATTGTGCCACCACCCTGCTCACCACGTCACTGTGCACAGTATACAGGTTGTCAGCCAGGCTCTCCAGGGCCAGCCACTTGACGGGCAATTTGGAGGCACAGCCCTGACGATAGTAGTCCCCGCTATAGATCTTCCGGGAGAGTCCAAAGTCGGCCACACACACCGTCATGTCCTCTGCCAGCCTGCGAGGGGTATTGAAGGATGAGGTCAGCCTTCCCCCATTCTCACAACCTTTCTAGAGCCACTCCCAAGCTGTCCCCAGTGCATATCGGATACTGTCCCAGGCAGCAGCTGAACATTAGCTAGCTCCTCCTGTACTAGCTGCTGCCTCCCACCCCCGAGCCCTCCAGAATTCATACATGCAGTTTCGAGCGGCCAGGTCCCGGTGGATGAAGTTCCGAGAGCTCAGGTACTCCATGCCACAGGCAATGTCCACCATGAACCGGATCAGGGTCTGGAGGGGCAGGTTCTGGTGGGCAGACAGGGAAAGCTCAGGCTGGACCTGCCCATCCAGCTGAGGCAGGAGGAACAGGATTCCCTGGCCAGAAAGCCTAAAAACTGTCCTCAGAATCACTGGAAGGAAGGAAAGGGGACGGAGGGCCTTCCCAAGGCACGGAAGCTTTGGCAAGTCCGAGAGAGAGCCCAAGAGCCAAGACTTCCCCAACCTACAGCTCCACAAGTCTCTTCTCCCAGAAAGGGCCCTTGCCCAGCCTCAAACTCCCAGCAGGGTTTTGTGAGAGAGAAGGAAGCCTGCTAGCCTAAAGGGATTCAAATTCAGCCATTCTACTCCCCACTAGCTCTGTCAGCCCTACCCGCCAAGTCCCTCTCTGCCATGGTCTCTGTCCCTTTCCAGGCCCTTTTCTCCCACCCCTGTTTCCTCCTGGTCACCCCCACCCCAGGCACTCACAAAAGGGTTCTCCCCAATCCGGGAGGCAAGCAGGAAGGCGTGCAGGTCCCCGTGCTTCATGAAGGGCAGGATGACCATGGGGATGGGGAGACGACCTTTAGCCCTGCTCCGAAGGCTCACCCCTGGGACAAGGGAGAGTCAGGAGCTGAGCATGAAAAGGTCAAGGGACAACTCAAGTGTTTACACAATCCCCCACCAGCTGGGTTCCCCCTCTAGCCCTGGCTATGCTACCTCTTTTCCCACAGGTTCCATACTGGCCTAGGGACTACCCAGGAGGGCTCTGGCTGCTCCCAGATCCCTAGAGCATCTTCTGTCCCCTCCTTCTCCTCCTTTGTCCACATGAGCAGTCCTCATGCACTTTGGTACTCCTCACCTGTAACATGGTCAGGTTTTAGCCAGGACTCTCCTTGCTATGTTGCCATCTGCCTACTTACCAGGTAAGTTCAAACTTCTCTCCTATAGACTGCCCTCTCGCCTTGACAGAGCATATTTTTAGCCTGATTCTATATCTGCCTCCCCCGCAAAAAGGGCTCACCAACAAGCTTGGCCACATGTGGATGGTCAAACTCCTTCATACAAGCCGCTTCCCTGAGGAACTCTTCAATGTCACTTGAGGCAATGATGTCAGCTGGGAGAAAAGGATGGGAAGGAGGGAATGAAGCGAGATGTGCCCCTAGCTCTGACCCAAGACTCCTAGGTCTTACCCTTCAGTGTTCTGGGCTTCCAAGGGGCCCCAGAAAACAGCCATGAGCAAGAGAAACCCCCATGGAATGGTGCTATCTAACAACTTCTCCACTGCTGATGCCTTCCCTGTGGTCTGGGCAGCCCAGCAGCTCAACCAGCCACAGCTGGAATCACCCCAGGAGGGAACTCAGAGGACAGTCACTGCTGACAGCAGAGAGCGATGGCTGGGGCACAAATCTGTGTGTGTGTTTATGCTTGTGAGTTATTCACGTGGTACAGACAGCTAGTGCTAATTAGCTCTTCTTGGAAAATCTAGGGGCAAAACAAAGCCTGCTTCAGGCTCGGTCACCCCTTTTTCCCTCCCAAGGGATGCCCTCATGCCACAACTACTATCCTCTCACCTTTCAGCATCTTTACAGCCACTTTCACAAAGGAGCCATCTTCCTGCTTCAGCTGGGCCTCCCGCACTGAACCAAACTCTCCTACAAACCAATCCAAATAAGAGGGAGTCTCCTTGGCCTTGCTGCCCACCCTCGTCCCTCCCAGGTGACCCTCCGTGGGGACACAAAATCATCTGAGGAGGCTGGAGGAGGCTCCCTTGCCCATAGCCAAAGCAAAGCATGTTGGGAGTGGCTCCTTAGCCCTCCCTGTCTCTAGGCACCATTCCCCTAAACATTCCAAACTCAGGAGTCTACAAGCATATCCTGTTTATAGGCGCTGACCCCAATCCATACCCTCAAAGTGATAGGGGCAACCAAACACATCCAGCTACCCTACGGCAAACTCACGCCAATCCCTGCACAGCCCCACATACCTTTGCCCAACATCCGGCCCAGGGTGAACTGCTGCTCTGGAATGAGCACGTCTTCCAGTTTTTCCTTTAGTTCATCACTGATGCCCAAGCTGTCCACTGTGGGGAGGGGGTGGGTGAGAAAGGGGAGGGATTTCTGGTCCTGATCCAAACCCCAGCCTGCTGCTGGTACCCTAGCCTCTGCCCTCAGAGAACAGGGCTGAGCTGAGCTCTCCCCACAGCTGGGGTGGTGACCTCCACGAAGGGAGGTCTGTGCCTTTTTCACTATGTGCCTGGGACTCATCAAGGTTCAGACACACTGGTCAAGTTAATAAGTTGGTAAAAGGAATGCAGATAGAGACATAACATAGCCCATTTGTCCCTCCCATGACACCCCCTACTCACATGTAGCCTCAATGCGCTCAGGCCTTTCTCGATTGAAGGACCGGGCGGCCCGGAAGTGAACAGCTGGCTCCCCCCGGGCCATGACACTGTCAAAAGCTTGCCTAAAGGGAAAGCCAGGACTAGGAATCAGCTCCAACGTCTGTCACCACCTGCTTTTCCCTCCACGTCCCCACCCTCTTACCCGAACCGTGTCTCCTTCCGCCTCTTCCGAAGCAGGATGAGGGCTAGGGCAGCGGCCGTCACCAGGGCTGTGAGCACACCGAGCACCACAGGCACCCAGGATGTGCGGCTGTGGGGAGGGCCCTCCTGGCCTGTGGGAGGGAGGGGCAGTGGCACTAGTGAGGCTGACACCAAGGGGTCCCTTTAGAACTTTCCCAGGAGGGTCATCCAGCCTGATAAAGAGGCTCCTCTAAGTCAAAGTCAAAGTCAGTAAGGGTCCTGAGTGAAAGAGGCTCCAGAGGAAGACCCAGGACTTCCAACCTGGTCAGTGACAGGCCCTGGCTGTTGTGACCTGTTGTCAACCTTGGCCCCAACTGCTTAACTCTGACTTTATTAGGAGGGAAGTCACCACCAGCCTCCTCCTACCAGTCTAGGATGCCCTTGAAAGCTTTGATCCCCTGTCCCCCTCCCCCTACAGGCCTCACCTGCATGGTCATAAGAAGAGACCACCAGTGGCTGACTCCAGGGTCCACAGCCAACTGCATTGGAGACGCACACACGCACGATCAGGTCCTTCTGGGGATCCCAGCCTGTCAAATTGGCCCTGGTCCCCTCCACTGTCAGCTCATCCTACAGCCAGGAAAAGCCCCAACCCACACTGAGCCTGAAAAGAAGGCATCCTGCTGGGGCTTGAGGGCAGGAAAAGATCCAGCTAAGAACATGAGAGTCCAGGGGCACTGTGGATTCAGGGGCTGCAGGAACATGACCTTCTGGGAGTCATCACATTCCTGCTCCAGGCTGCAGAGGCCTCTCCAGAACACAAACAAGGCTCAGTTGGAATGCTCAGGTGGGGGATGGGAGGGGATTGAGCTGGGGACAAAGCCTTATCTGTGCCCTCCCCCAGTTGATGCAGGAATGTGCTTCCTGCTTTATACACAAAGTGGACACAGGATGCAATCCTAACAGGAGACATATTACCATGAGGCATGTGGAGTTTGCAGGGGAGGGTGGGGAGGAGTAGATTCCCTGGGGCAGTGGGAGGCCCAGGCCCACCAAACATTGTCATTCTAAAGCCCTTCAAGGCCTTAGACCCTGAAGGCTGATATTCCAGGACAGTGGAGAAAGTGGAGGGTTTGGTCTCCCTTACCTGGGTTCCATTGTCTTGAACCCAGGACAGTTTATAGGGTCCCAGGGGGCCTTCCAAAGGGCCCTCAGGGATCACTTCTTCCCACTCCAGGATGAGGCCTGAGTCTGTGCGGATGGCATGGAGGTTTTGGGGAGCGCTGGCTGGGGCTGTACCCAAAGAGAGAAGGTTGCTAAGATCCCTGCCCTTCCCACCATCACTATCCCATGCAGACCTTTGGAACCAACTCCCAAGAACTAAAGAGCTCAGAGAACAACAGACGGGGGAAGGGTTCACCTCCCAGCTCTGACTGCTTTCACCCATCATGCTGGGGGGTAAGCAGTGGGCTGGCAGTACCCAAGCTCGGCAGTGCTGCTTTTTATCACTGTGGTTACCACCCCTCTGCCCCATCCTTCACCACTTCCCTCTCAACAGCCATGCCAGCCTTCTTGCCAGAGAACTCCCAGCAAGTTCCTGCCACAGGACCTTTGCACTTGCTGTGCCCTCTTTCTTCAGTGATTTCCCCCAAATATTTACATGATTTCATTCAGACCTCACCCAGATCTCTTTGGAGGGTTTTCCTCGACTGCCCAGGGGCACTCTTCATCATTATATTATCTGATTTTTTTCTAGTTTGCTTATCTGTTCCACTCACAAGAATTATATAAAAATGATGCCTGAACCTTTCTGTCAGGTAGCTCCTCTCAGGCAACTCTATTCAGAACTCAAGCCAACACCACCCCTCACCTGCTCCAGCCCTGCCCAGCCTCTCTGCTTGGAGTCCCTTACCTAGACCCTTTGTCTGAAAGGGCACCCAGTCAGCATAGGGAGAAGGCCCCAAGGCATTGGCACAGCGCACCCTGAGGCTGTAGTTGGTGGCAGGCACCAGGTCCCGGAGCAGGCAGGTAAAGGGTGGCACCGGGACCACAACAGCCAGGACCTCCCAGCCTCCTGGGGCCTGCGTCACCTACAGAAAAGCAGAAAACTAATGACACAGGGAAGGGCAGTCCCTATGGCCTGTGAGATGAGACAGAGGATGGGATATAGGTATGGGGGCTTGAATTAATGCTTCTTCTAAATCTAGCAGCAAACATTTGCAACCCACCCCTCCCACCTGCCCTACCCCAATAACACACCGGGTTCCACACCTTCATGCCTTTGCAAATGCTGTTCCTTTTGCTTCGAATGAGCTGCTCTTCCTAGTAAAGCCCTACTCGTCCTTTAAGACTCAGTGCAAATATCACTTTCTTGGTGAAAGCCTTTCTTTCTTACCTACTCCAGAAAACACCTCTTGTCCCTTTGTACCTGGTGCATAACTGTTAGAGTAGTTACCGTTATTGTTAATTGCTTACATGCCATTTCAAAGGCTTCTGGAGGTCAGAGAAATTGGAAGCCTAGGAGCACCATGAACCAGCCCCATGCCTTACATTTGAGCACAGAGATCCATATACTATATGGCTGAATATTCAAACATTATAAATCAACTAACAAACTATTAAATAATCTTAACATCTTGACAAATAAACCTTCAAAACAACCTGGAAGGTCAAGTTTACATTTATAATTCTACAAATTCTTGGATTCCCAAGTCAGGATGAGGGGGCACCAGAAGAGCTGGCCCCCAGCCAAGGATTTACACCATGAGAGGCCTCATGTGCACAGGTGTGGACGATGCTACCTGTACACCCAAGCTCAGTTCCCGTCCCTCCCCAAAAAGGGCTGCCCCTTGGGCTTAGAGGTGCACATATCACATTGTGGAAGGATGGACCAGGGAAGAGGCCCACATAGGCTCTGGAAGCAGACTCAGGGCCATTAGGGCAAGAGATCCTGAATATCTAGACTATGGTGTGGTGGTGAGGGGTCCTCATGATCTGGATGGGCATGTCCCCTTGGCCCTGCAGACTCTCTGCCCAGGGCCAAGGGGTATGGTCAAAGGAGGGCCAGAGTGGGGTCCTCTAAATAGTAGAGCCCAGGGCAGGGGCCCCTCCTGCACAGGAGAACTGCCTAGAACAGTTTTGAAAGGTGCTCATTAAATACCTTTTAAGTAAACAGACTCAAATGAGCAAGCCTGCATTGCCTCTTATTTCTTATCACCTTACCCAGTTTTCCATTTACCAGGGCTTAGGACCCTTCTGATCCTCTTGTTTGTTCTCTCTGGCTTAAGTTGGTGGGGGGTAGGGGAGGCATGAGAGTGGATCAGATAAATCAAAGGTTTGAGTTTTCACCCACATAAGAAAAACTCTTCCAGGTCCTTCTGGGGATCCCAGTCTGTCAAATTGGCCCTGGTCCCCTCCACTGTCAGCTCATCCTACAGCCAGGAAAATCTACCCCAAATCTGCTCTAGTATCTGCTTTCCAGCCTGAAGAATGCACAGTTTGAGCCAATCTGCAGAGTCACTTACTTGCCAGAGCACCTAGGTAAGAGACAGTGGCCTGGGCTCTTCCTGCTAAGGGGCACCACCTGAATAGAGCTGGAGACCAAGCCCCATGGGCAGGTCTAGTAAGGGTGACACCACTGTCAACAAACGTGCCAGCAGGCAGCCAAAATGAATATAGCCAGGCCTAGAGAGCCTGCCCAGTCTATCTCAGCCTACCTGAACTGTACAGGATTGGAGCAGGGCTCGGCCATCAGCACCTGGCATCCAGGCCACGCTAGCATTGCTGCTGGAGAGCTTCGTCACGGTGATGTTGAAGGGGGCTGCAGGCAGTGCTGCGGATGGGGGCTTAGAGTCAGTGCTGGGTAAGAATGTGGGAGGAGGCAGCAGGAGGCATGGGAGTGGAAACTTGAGTCCCTCCTTAGCGTCTGGGGCACTCCCAGGACCACAGTGGTACACAAGTGGTAGGGCACAGCTGCTCATACCTAGGAGAGTGCCTAGGCTGTGGAGAGAGGCCGCCTCTCCCTGAATCAGGGGCCCCGTCTGACCAAGGAATAAGAGAGTATGTGGGGGCAGAACCTCTGGCCTTGGGAAAGACAAAAGAGAGACAGGCAGCTGCCCCTGCAGCCACAGCCCACACACCAGCTCTCTCCCTCCCTCAGCCCCCTGGGTCTTCTCTGTCCTGATGAGGCTGCTTTCCCCACCCCCATCCCCTCACAGGGAGTCCCAGAAACAAGGCTGGGCAGGAGCTTTGACCATCTCCTACTGGCTCTCTCCCTCCCTCTCAAGGACTCTGCTTCGTAATGGGAAATCTGCTGTGACGTCAGGATTCTATTCTCATTCCAGCCACGGCAGGGTCTCAGGTGCTCCCACTAGGAACGGGAGCTATGCCAATTAACCCCTCATCCCTGAGATCCCAGCAGAACTGAGGGGAGCTGGAACAGCAAATGATTCAAACCGCAGGACAGCCCACTGAGAATGCCCCTGGCATCACCTCCGGTTCCTCCCCACCAAGCCAGTCCCAGCTGCTCAAGGCAGCCTGGAACTCCTGGGCTCAAGTGACCCTCCAGCCTCAGCCTCCCAAGTAGCTGAGATTATATGTGCAGGCCACCGCACCTGGCTCAGTCCTCCTACCTTGAAGGCGAACAGTAGCTGGGCGTGAAGAGGCCAGGCCTTTTAGGTTGTGAGCTTCGCAGGAAAACACGGTGCTCTGGGTCACCCCTGGGACCAGAAAACCTCAGTCAGCCCCCCAAGCAGCAATTCCCACTCAGGCTCTGGCCCGAACATCCTGGAAGTGTCTCCAGCCAAAGGAAAGGGATGGATAGTGGGGCACGGTGAAATGAACAAGGATTCTGGAGACTAATGAGCCTGGATGGGGCTCTGTCTTCTCATCTCTCAAATGGGAGAATTGTGAGAATCAGGTAATGTGTGTAAAGTGCATGACATGCAGTAGGCACTTGAGAAATTTATGCCACTTCTCCCACCTCAATCCCATCTTCCACAGACAACACAAAACTGCCTCCCTTTTCTGGTCACTCCTTTATTGTGCACACCAGAGCTCCTCTCTGCTGTGGGCCCTATCATGTTGGACTTGCAGATTCTTTGACTAGCAATAGTTCTCAGCTCCTTATGCATGTGTCTTGTCAGCCCCAATTATACTCAATTCTTTGGGGGCTGAACAATGGCTTCTATTTCCTTTGTGTTCCCTCAGTCCCCTGTGGTGCCTAGCACAGTGTGGTGTGTGGAGTAGGAGTTTAGTGAGTACTTATTATCAGGCTGCCTGCCTGAGGGTCCCAACCACGTGCATCTGGAAGGAAGTGAACCCAGCCTCCTCTCCAATCTGCTCCAACTCTGTGCCTCCTGAACAGGACCTGCCCTCCCTTCCAAGAGGGCAAGACTACAGGTCCTGTAGTCCACTTCTTCTCAAGACTCAAATTGCTGGGGACTTAACGGCTCAGCGCCCCTTCCCTCCTACCTTCCAGCACATAAGACCAAGCTTGGTCTCCCATCTTTTTTTTTTTTTTTTGTCTCCCATCTTTTTTGCTCAGTTAAGCCTCAACCAGAAACAGTAAACTTTGTTTCACAAATAAGCGTGTCTCACAAGCATGTGAGGTATGTGCCGAGGATCTTGGGGCCCAGGTGGGTGTGCAGGCGTGACTGTGCGGAGGTATGGACAGACACAGGGTTTGGGAAAATGTCTGGGGATTTCTGGAAAGAGCCATCAGGGGAGGAGGCCCCTGTATCTTTGTGCTGGCCTCCCCCTACTCCTTCTAACTCCCCTCCTTCCCCTCCGCAGCCTAACAGTCTTGTCTTCTCAGTGTCTGCCAGATACTCCTCCCTAGCTCTGCGTGGGCTGGTTTCTGGCTCTGTCCCTTGGGAGGGGGAGGAGGGATGGGTGCCCTTGGTCTCATACAATTGATCTCCCAGGGCCAGCTGTGCACGGTCGGGCCTGCTGTGAACAAAAGGAGGCCCCACACCCTCCCTAAGCACAGCAGGATCACCACTAATCAGCCCACCCAGCCAGCCCAGCACACCTGACTAATGAGCTTAGTAATGGTGCAGCTCAAGCACCCAGGCACTGGGGTTTGCTCTGGACCCTCGCACAGCAAACTCAGCAAATGGAGCAGATCCCCACCCTCAAGGACCCAGCTCCTTCCCAGCTCAAAGTCCCTTCATGAGACTGCTCACCTGTTACATTTAAAACAGATGGAGAGGGAGCAGGTCCCCCAACCTTCGTGCCTCCTCTCCACCAGACAATGGTAACAGGTTCAGGGGGACCCACGGCCTCACAAGACAGTTGGAAAGGGGCATTAGGTGGCACTGCCAGATCTTTTGGCTCCACTGTGAAAAATGGCACACCTAGGAAAAGAAGGGGAGTGGGAGGTGAGCTTCACCACCTCTTGGCTTCCTACTGCACAAATCACAAGTCTGATTCCATTTGAAGTCCTCTATGCAGAAGACCCCCATGGGCCCCTTATGACTGGGTCAACAGCAGAACAGGCCTCTAGGTTGGGATGTGAAGGGTGCTTCTCTTCTTCAGCCTCCTTAGGAATATCTTTTTGTTTTTTTGAGACAGGGGTCTCACTATGTTGCCCAGGCTGGCCTCAAACTCCTGGACTCAAATGACCCTCCCACCTTAGCCTCCCAGTAGCCGGGACTACAGGCTTGCACCGCTGCCACCATGCCTGCCCTGCACTTTAGGCATATATTTTATTTTTTTTGGTAGAGACCGGGTCTCGCTCTTGCTCAGGCTGGTCTCTTGAGTCCCTCCCGCCTCGGGCTCCCAGAATGCTAGGATTACAGGCGTGAGCCACCACACCTGGCCCCAGCCTTAGGCATATCTTTTATGCTGCCCCCTTAGGCATGGCAGATTCTGTGAACAGCCCCCACACTCCCTTCCCAGACCTGCTCTGACAGCCCTTCTCAGAGTAAGGGAGGAGGCTGGGGGTGGGGAGCTGGGGGAGGGGCATGAAGGGAGGGGGAGTGGGTGGGAGCTTTAGCAGAGTTCTGCTGGCAGGCCCCAGCTCCCTTTCAGGGCCCTTTGTTACTTTCTTAGTCACTTTGTTTTCCTGGGCTGAACAGCTCTGAGCTCCGGCAGCTGTGGCGCCTTCCTCCCCTCCATTATCCCTCCCCCCGCTGGCCAGGGCACTTGGCAGAACAGGGTCCAGGCCCAGATGGGTGCTTGAGGCTTGTTGCTCAGACAACTGACATAGCCTGCACCCCATCGACTGTGGATCCTAGTTGCCCCCTTGGTCCTCAGGTACCCGAAATCCAACAGGTAGGGTCTTCTGATGTCTGAGGTGGGCCTAGAGCATGGTACAACCAGGCCCCAGAGGGTAGTTCGGCAGCCCAGCTTCCACTGAGTTCTTCTCTGCAGAGGTATGGTCACGAGCAGACAGCACCTGCTCCAGGCCAACATGCCCATGTGGCTCTGCCTCCTCACCTTCTACCGTGAGCCACACTGGCTGAGAGGTCTCAGTTTCTCCCCCATCCTCCACCTGGCACCAGTACCGGCCCGCATCAGAGCGCTCCACTGACTTCAGGCTGTGGAAACAGGATAGCAGGCTTGCTTCCCAGGGTCAAGGGGGGCAGCTCTGCTGGGCAGACTTGATGGGTTCAGCCTGCCCCCACTTCTAGAAGGTTCCACAGGGTGCCGAATTAAAAAAAAAAAAAGCACAGACTTCTAGGCAGCAGCACAGTCCCCAACTCCTGAGACCCAAGGAAAGAGCACAGCCTGCCCCCAGGCTGGCACCCCACACCTCCCCCTACAGTCCTGCACCTGAGGAAGCCAATCCAGTGCTGCTCGCTGACTGGGATGTACAGTTGGTCCACACTCTGGACCACAGCCCCATCCTTCACCCACTGTATCTCAGGCTCCTCCATCCCCTCCACGCTGCAGTTGAGCTTCACTGGCTGCCCCTGAGACACTGTCAGCTTCACCGGGGCTCCCATGAGCTTCAGGCCTGAGGGGTGAAGGAAAACATGTCAGTCTACTTGAGAGGGACCTTGTCTCTGGAAATAGTTTCCATTCTCTTCCAGAATGTAACTTCTGTGTCAGAGGGCTCTTTCTCAGCCAATGCCAAGGAAGTAGAGGCAGGACAGTGTAGGAGGGAAGGTGGCCTGGACTTGGGATAGGGGAAGGGGCATGACAAGCACTCCAGGTCTCATTTCTGTCACTGCCAAGTTCCCCCCAGCTCTGAGGACCTCTTCCCCATACTCTCCTCCTGGGCTCAACCACCAAAAGGCAAGCTGGGCTGAAGCAATGGGGAGTTACCCCTGTGGAGCAGGCACTGCCCTAGGAATTACTGCTGCACCCAACTAGTGCAACAGGCTGCCAGCTCTCTGCCCAAGGTGTCAGCCCCGACCCTGAACTGCTGCCAGCACCCTCTGCACCCCACCCTTCCAAATGAAGGGAGGCTGAGGAAGGAAAGGAGGGGGTGCTCCCCTGAAGTAGAGAACATATGGCTGCAAAACCACGTCAGATCAAACACATGGCAGCCTTCCTGGCAGCCACCCGCTCTATTAATACCTGAATGTGTGCAGGGGCGGGCGATAGGAAGGTGGGAGGCAGAAGGGAGAGGTAGCGCCCTGAGCTGGGGAGCCCAAGGCCCCGGAGCCACTGTCACATCCACAAAGGCCACCCTCTGGAACCCTACCCTCTGCACACATACACACCCCCGCACCTCCCCTGGCTCTTGGTATGCTTTTAAGCAAAGAGAGGGGCAGATGAAGTATCTGCATAGATGAAATCCAGTCCTGCTTCTTTGTGCCCTTTGCTGTGTGACTCTAGGCAAATTCCTGGGCTCTCCGAACATCAGATACACACCTTTCAGCTCGTAAATAGTTGTCACCCTCTTTCCCTTCCCTTCCCGGAGAGGCTGATATGGCAGGGAATGTTGTCTTAAGAGAAGGTGCCAGACGGGTAGCTGCTGCCCTTGCCTGTGTCTCTTCCCTACTCTCTTCACCCTCTTAGGATCAGTCAGTCACAAGACAAGGAGGGACTGCCTCACACTCCATATACACCCAGCAGTCCCAGAGTTGTGTAGTGTGAACTTGGGGAGCAAGGTGCTGCATGGAGCACTCCTGCCACCAGGAATGGCTGGGCAGCTACATGGGAGTACAAGGCTAACCGCCTCCCCCGCGCCGCGCGCCCGCCCCCCCACGCCCGCCCGGCCCCGTAAGGCCAGCAACCTTGCCCCAGCCCATCGTCTCCAACATTCCCTATTTCAGGAAGCTCCGAGAGCACAGAAACTAGAGTATGCCCAGATGTTTTTTTGTGACTGAGCACCCTCACAACCCCTGTACCTAAATGGTAACAGAGTGCCCCTTGGGTGCTCTGCCCCAATCCCTGTGGTTTCAGAGTGGCACCTGTGTGTGTAAGGCGGGCAGAATGGGGTCCTAAACTGGGGAGGGGGGAAGCAAACAACTAGGAACAGCGAGGCGGGAAAATCCATTCCCAACACTCCCCGTTGACCACACACCCCACTCCCTTCTCTTCCACCCCTCCAGAAAAGCCCGGGGCTCAAGAAAGTTGGGGGTGGGGGCCCCAATCGGAGATCTGGCAGCGAACCCTCTGCTGCGCTCCCTCCCCCAGCCCCCAAGCCTCGGCCTTCCAGCTTCGGTCCCCCCACTCAAATCTCTGGCCCGCGCAGGCCGGGTCTCGCTCAACTGCCGTCCCTGGGCTCCGATCTCCGGCCGCGCCCCTCCGCAGCCCCCCGCTTTCCGCCGCCTCCCGGGCCAGCCCCTACCTGCGGCCGCAGACTCCGGGAGCAGCAGAGAGGCCAGACCCGCCAGCAGCAGCAGCAGCCCCGGCGGCGGCAGCGGCAGCGGCGGGAGACCGGGTCGCCCCATGCTCCGCCTCAGCGCCATCGGCGGCGACGCCGCACCATGCCGGGCCGGGCCCGCGAGCGCGCAGGGAGGAGGGAGGAAAGAGGAGGGACGAGGGAGGAAGGAGGAAGGAGGAGGGAGGAGGGTCGCGGAAAGGGCTGCGGCCGCCCGGGGGGCGGCGCTGGGGCGAGTGCCTCTGAGACCCGCGCCCGCTCCGAATCGCTGCCGCAGCCGTCAGCAGCGCGGGGTCCTCGGGGCCGCTCCTGGGCCACCGCGCTCGGTCCACAGCCGTCGCCGCCGCTGATTCATGTTCTTCTCCGAGCCGCCGCCTCCTCCCCGGCCCGCCTGCAGCCGGAGCTCGTACCGCCCCCCCGCGGAGCCCCGAGAGGCTCGTTCCGAGCGCTAACCCTGGCCTCTGCCAGCGCGCCCCCACCTCTAGACCTCCCCAGCCCCAGCCGGCACCCCTGCCCCAGCTACCCCAATGCCAAACCGGAGCATCTGGCTCGGTCCCCTGGATGGGCACCCCGGCCACGCCCCTCCTTTCCCTAAACACAGTCCAGCATCTTTTCCAACCCAACACTCCAGATCCTTCTCTCAAAACCTCTCTACCCCTACCACACCCCAACTTTTGTCCGGACTCTGATCCCAGAATCCAGCACCCCCTCTCTCAGAACTTAAAGCACCTCAACCCCTAAGACATTCCCAACCATCAAGCCCCGCGAAATTGCGGCGACCCAGGGCTCCCCCCACAGGATCTGCTAGCAGCTCTTCCAGCCTCTGTTTCATTGAGCCTTTCACCCTAATCCCCCATATTCGTGCTCCATTTCCCATGCCTTTATCGCCAAGTATCCTCCTATCTGAAAATCATTATTTTCCCCAGCCCACCTTCCCAACATGTTTTCCAACGTGAGTCTTGGGTGTGTAGTTTTCCAAGACCTTGAAGGCTACGCTACACAGGCTAACGTCCAATCACCCCTATCTTTTTCGGCTGTCATTTTTCCTAGCTGCTTCCTCTGCTTCTACCCCTTTCCCCAGGATATGGTGTGAGAATTGGCTGTGTCCTCACATTGTCCAGTGAAATGTTAGCTATTATTAGTAGAGTACCTTGCACACAGTAGGCACTCCATAAGTAAATAGGCAGATGCCTATTGAATGAATAATTGCCTCAGAGCCTACCCCACAACCAGTAATCACGGGGGTGGCCATGCCCACGGACATCCTGTGAGGCAGATGCAGAGCTGGTTCCAAACCAAGCCTACCAAGGGTTCCCCTCCCCTTGCCCTTGCCTCTGCCTTGCCGCAAGGCCCTTTCCAGAGGTCCTGGGTGGAGAGGAGGGTAACCACTCAGCCCCATTGCCACAGCCTCGCTGGATCTTTCCAGGGATTCTCCTTCTGAGCAGCAGGGGCCTGCCTCTTCTCCACTTGGCCCCATCAGCGCTTGTTTATTAATTACACTAATGATAACAACAGCAGTGCTGGCAGTGTCAGCACAGGCCCAGCTGGGAGCGCCTCCACACGGCAGCACAGGGAGGGACTTGGGAGGCACTGTCACATGTTGGATGGCAGGAGCCTGAGGTCTCACTTTAACAGAGCTCTCTGCCAATTTTCTTGAGCACTGTGGGTTGGCCTCAGGACCCTTTCCTAAAGGAAAAGATGTGTTCCTTTCCAGAATCCACAGTTTCTGAGTTTGGGCTAAGTTGGATCAGGTCATGCGGACAAAAATGTGGGGCTGAAGCCAGAATTGCCCAGACTGCACTTGGGCACTTGTCACTTCTCAAGGCCCTCTCCCCTCCTCTTTTCTTTGGAGGGGACTTCAAGTTTCCAGTGCAGGGGAACCTCCTCCTCATGAGTCTGGCTAACATCAATAAGACTTCTCCTGGAGGATGTTGAACCCAGAGCCCAAACCCAGCCTTCCACCTCCTTTTCTCCCTTCATTCCCTCCCCACCATTTCCTGAGCTGACAGGGAATCCTAGCCCAAAGGCCATCCTTTGCCACCAGTCAAAGGGGCTTCTCAGACATGTCATGGATGCCTCAGCATTCTCCACTTACAGCCTTGACAAACTTCCCACCTCAGCTACTGGCCTGAGACACGTCCCTGTCAACTCTGGGGCAGCACACTTTCTGTGTGAGGCAAGGAGTCCTGAGTTCTGCTTCCTCTGCCCCTGATTCTGAATCCCTCTCAGTTCTTAGTATTTCTATTTGCAGGGGCAGAGGGGACTGTGGGGTCCTGGTCTTCTCACTTTTCAGAGACTGTTTGGCCTCCTGAGCTCTTACAATCCACTCTCCTTGCCTGTGTCCCCCTTCTTTCCTCTCTGGGCACAGCATAGGAATGTGCTTCTAAGGGTATGTGAGCAGGTGTGATTTTTGTGGAAGAGATATGTAGGTGGGTGAGAGGGTGTGCATTGTGATGTATGAGGGAGGGTGTGCATTTGTGCAAATTCTAAATGTGACTGACGCTTTGTGGGTGGATGGGGAGAAAGTGTGTGCGTGTGTGTCTATGTGTGTGACTGGAGGAGGTTGGCTGCCTATGCAAATGCATGCTTGCAAAAGCTCGTTTTCTTCTATAAATGCATTGCTTGGAAGGAAACTAATCAAATCAACAGGAAATATATTTGACCTAATGCGGAGTAGCTGTCCCAGAAGTTCCTGTCCTTAGAACGGAACCAGAGCCAACTATGATCTATCCCAGGAGAGTGAGAAGGGCAGCAGGGCTAGAGGAGGGCTGAGTAAAAGGAAGGGCCCGGGGCAGCCCCTTATTATGGATAGGGCTAGGTTGCACCCTGGCATCTCCCTTATCTGGTAAAATAAGTGTCTGCTCACCCTCTGCCTTTTATGACCCAGAACTGTCCAAGAAGGCCAAGGATCCAGAGAAAACAAAGACAAACCTGGAAATAAAAACCATTGCCCATTACAGCAGGACACCCTGCTGCCAACTTCCAGCACTCTCAGGAAGCAGCTGCTTTAGCTTTTTCAAAGTTAAAGCCTCCTCCCTCCCCACCCCCAGGGGGGCCCAGGGATCAAAAGGGAACCAAGGTGAGCTGTAGGGTCATAGTAGTCTCACTGGCCCTGTGACCAAGGACCTGTTCTTTCCCAACTAGTGGCTCAAGAGGTAAGAGCAAGTTCCATTGAAGGAATGGGGCAGGCCACAGACTGTTCATTATTACCTTAGAAAAGGCAGAGAATCTCTGCCTTTGCAGCTTGTAGAAAATTGCCTATAGGTGTGATCCCAGAGTTTCTGGGGACTGTTGCTGTCCCTGTCAAAACCCTTTCCCCCATTCCTAAGCCAGAAACAATGCTATTCCTTGCCCCACTGAAGATGACACAGAAAGGTAAATTTCTAGGAGAGACCACACTATGACTTTCGGTCACAGGGGAATTTCAAATGATCAGAGTCTTCCCTAAAAGCAAATTTAGGAAGTAGGAAGAGAGCAATAAGTTTAGAGTTTCTGAAAGAGTAAATGGGTCCAAACATATGGAAGAAAAATTGTTTTCTTCAAAATTTCACCTAAGGGTGACCCTGAGAGGAAGAGTGTGTTTGTGTGTGTGTGTGTGTTAATGACTTGTGTCTGGTTGGCTGTATTTCTCTATTTGACCCTCTTTAACTGCAGTCTGGTGAGTGAGGTTTTTCTGGTTTTGTTTGTTAAAACTTTTTTTATTATGGAATATTTCAAACATACATACAAGTAGAGAGAATAGTATAATGAATCCCCAATGTACCCATCACCCTGCCTCAATGATTATCTTAGCCAATTGTGTTTCATTGTCCTATTTTTTTTTGTTGTTTTGCTAGAGTTTTTAAAAGCAAATTTTAGCCACATAATTTAAGTTGTAAATATTACAATTTGTACCTGTAACAGTGAGACTTTTAAAAAAACACAAACTCACCCATATATAGATACAGATTGCTACATATAAAAATATTTATAGATATGTATATGTACAACAGTATACATACATATATTAACTTACTCTGTCAGTTGAGAAGGGCCTAAAAGCAAGACACCCCAGTAGCAATGAGTATACTTAGCACCTAGATCTTGGTTTCATATACCAATCTCCAATAAAAGGAACCAAAGGGTCTCAAAAAAAATAGCTGATTCTAGGATTAGGGCAAGAAATATACAAGATGAGCTTGGAGCATCTTGTAGTGCCGGAAAGTAAGGAAGTACTGAAATACATACACACACATAATGATGAGGTATATCAAAGGGTCATAGGCTGGGCGCAGTGGCTTGCACCTGTAATCCCAGCACTTTGGGAGGCTGAGGCAGGAGCATCGCTTTAGCCCAGGAGTTCAAGACCAGCCTGGCGATAGTGAGACCCTGTCTCTACAAAAAATTTTAAAAAATTATCTGGGCATGGTGGTTCATACCTGTAGTCCCAGCTACTCAGGAGGCTGAGTCAGGAAGATCGCTTGAGCCCAGGAGTTTGAGGTTGCAATGAGCTATGATGACACCACTCACCACTGTACTCTAGCCTGGATGACAGAGGGAGACCCTATTGGGGGGAAAAAAAAAGTCATGAGAGAGATGACAAAAAAAAAAAAATTCTTTTCTGAGATAGGGTCTCACTCTGTTGCCCAGGGTAGAATACAGTGGCACGATCATAGTTCACTGAAGCCTCAAACTTCTAGGCTCAAGTAATCCTCCCACCTCAGCTTCCAAGTAAATAGGACTACAGGAATGTGCTACCATGTCTGGCTAATGCTTTTTTTTAATTTCAGCATATTATGGGGGTACAAAAGTTTAGGTTACATATATTGCCCTTGCCCCTACCCCCGAATCAGAGCTTCAAGCATGTCCATCCCCTAGACTGTGCTGGCTAATTTTTTTTATTTTTGTAGAGATGGGGTCTTGCTATGTTGCCCAGGCTGGTCTCCAACTCCTGGCCTCAAGTGATCCTCCCACCTTGGCCTCCCAAAGTGCTGGAATCACAGGAGTGAGCCACTGCACCTGGCCAGAGAAGTGGAAAAAAATTATTATCATTATTTTTTTGAGACAGAGTCTCGCTCTGTTGCCCAGGCTAGAGTGCTGTGGCATCAGCCTAGCTCACAGCAACTTCAAACTCCTGGGTTTAAGCAATCCTTCTGTCTCAGCCTCCCGAGTAGCTGGGACCATAGGCATGTGCCACCATGCCCGGCTCATTTTTTTTCTATATATATTTTTAGTTGTCCATACGATTTCTTTCTATTTTTAGTAGAGATGGGGTCTTGCTCTTGCTCAGGCTGGTCTTGAACTCTTGACCTCGAGTGATCCTCCGGCCTCAGCCTCCCAGAGTGCTAGGATTACAGGCGTGAGCCACCGCACCCGACCAAAGGTGGAAAAATTTGAGCAACAAAATAAAGTAGTATTGGTTATAAACCAATGTATAAAAGCCTATATATATTTAAATTAATTACTTAATGGGGAGCATAGACAATCTCCCCTGCAGAAGAATTCCAAATAATTTATGTAGATACCCTACCCTTAAGGAGGTGGAACACAACTCCCCATTCATTAAGTGCGGGATGCATGTGGAAACTTCCTTCCAAAGAGTACAGTATGAAAAGCAGGGGAAAAGAGTAACTTTACAGTGGACAAACCTAACAAAAATTACTTTAGCTGGTGATTAAGTTTAATGCCTATAGTGATAAGTCATGTGGATAGGATGTAATAAAAACAGTACTTTAGCTCTGTGGTCTTCCTCTCAAGAACCTATTAACCCCAGTCTAATCATGAGAGAAACATTAGACAAATCTCAATTGAGGCACATTCTATAAAGTACCCTACCAGTACTACTCCAAAGTGTTCAAGTGATCAAAAACATAAAAAGTCTAAGAAATTGTCATAGCCAAGAGGTGCCTAAGGAGACATGACAACTAAACGTAATGTGGTATCTTTAATGGGCTCCTAGACCAAAAAAAGGATATTAAGGGACAACTAAATAAATCAGAATAAAGTATCGACTTTGGTTGGCAACAATATATTGATATTGGTTCATTTATTCTTTTTTTTGTTTTTGTTTTTTCTTTTTATTATTTTTTATTTTTTCTACATATAGAAGTTAGGCATACAAGGTTCATTAATTCTAACAAACAAACCGAACCACATTAACATCAGATGTTAATAGGGGAAACTGTTTGGGTAAATGGAAACTCTCTTTCTTTGCAATTTTTCTGTAAATACAAAACTATTCTAAAATAAGGTTTATTTTCCAAAAAAATTTTTACCCAATAAAAATTTTTTAAATCTTTAATATCATACAAAATCCAGTTTGTGTTTAGATTTCCCCAATGGTCTCAAAAACCATTTTTATAAAAAATTAATTAATTAATTTATTTTTTGAGACAGACTCTTGCTCTGTTGCCTGGGCTAGAGTGCTGTGGCGTCAGGCTAGCTCACAGCAACCTCAAACTCCTGGGCTCAATCAATCCTTCTGCCTCAGCCTCTCCAGTAGCTGGGACTACAGGCATGTGCCACCATGCCCGGCTAATTTTTTCTATATATTTTTAGTTGTCCAGCTAATTTCTTTCTATTTTTAGTAGAGATGGGGTCTTGGTCTTGCTCAAGCTGGTCTTGAACTCCTGACCTCGAGTGATCCTCCGGCCTCAGCCTCCCAGAGTGCTAGGATTACAGGCATGAGCCACCGCGCCCGGCCCCAGCAATCCATTTTTAACAAGACTTCCAGTTGATTCTGATGCCTGCCAAAGTTTGAAAACCATTGGACTAACATTGGCTGCCCTAAGATGTCCTTCAATCAAGCAATGATTTAACTTAAAGTCCTACTATGTGCATGGCAACATGTTGGGTACTGAGCATTATGGATGCAAAGAACAAGGTCTGGTGCTGGCAAGGAACTCACAGTCTATTCAAGGGAACAGGACATATGTTTGCGAAAAGGTAACCAGTGACAGTTGGTCCTTGGCAGTACATTCCCAGAATGCCATATAAGTGGCACAGGTGTTAGGATTCCAGGTGATTCTAAGGAAAGTTCAGTGAGTAGGCCTGGTTGGCAGAGGTTTTAGAGTTGAATTCTGCTAGGCCTTATAGGAAGAGAAAGACTTTGGGGATGGGGGTGGCATGAAAAGAGGGAGGATTTCCAAGAAGGGAGACTGGCATGAACAAAGGCATGATGCTCTGGAAGGGGATAACCTTGCTGGCAATAACGCTATTTTCTTCTCCTCACCGCCACCATTTCCGCAGTGCACTCTGGGAGTGTTCCTTTCCTTGAGCCTTTTTCATAGTTACCTTCTTGCTTGTCCATAAACATACCGGGGAGGTCACATCGGGGTGTGTGTGCACGTTTCTGTGTGCAGCTCGTGGGCGTGAGCGCTGGGGTGTAGGATGTGGTTATGCAGGCTGGTAAGTGCAGAGGGACGTTTGAGGAACCCTTTGTCCCTGTCACGGGTGTCGTATGTGTAGAAGGGTCTGTGCCTGCTGTACCTCAGAAGAATGTGTGTGCTGAGTGTTGGTATAGGGTTTATGCAGGGTAGGACACCGCCGGCGGTGCAGCTTGGCGCTTACCTGCCTGCGACGCTGAGCAGACAGCCCCACAATACTCGGAGTCAAGGCCAGGAGGCGGGGCCGCGCTGCCCGGCGGAAGCTGAAATCTGGCGGCGGCGGAAACGCGACCCCTGAGGAGTAAGATGGCGGCGCCCAGGGATACCTGTAGCAAGTAGGTGGCAGGGTTGGAGGGACGGACTTTAGGTCACCCGGACAGAAAACCTAGGGGCAGGGTGTCCAGTTCCTTTGTTAGAGCATGCCCGCGGGTCTTTGGTCTGCACGGGAGTGGCTGCGGCCTTCCAGTGCATAGATCTCGGGTACGGCTTTTCATCCACCGGCGGCAAAGGCTGAGGCTCGGTGATTTCTCGTTGCTGCCTCCGGTGGTTCAGGAGGCATGCCTAGAACTCCCGACCGCAGAGCTCGAGGGGCAGTTGTGTGACCTGACTTGGGTTTGGATCCTGGCGCTAGAGGACAGGCTGCGATGTAAGAGCCCCAAAGACTCCTCAGAGGCAATCCGAGAAAACCCAGAGGTCCATTGTTAGCGCTGCTTTGCTTACAGGTTACTTACTGTCTAGGCTGAGGATTCATCCTTATTTTGTTAATAGTTAAATATGTTATCATTCTAGCACGGATTGGTTCTGGACAAATCTGCCCTGGAGTTTGTGGGGGAAATACATTGGTGGCATTACATAGGACTAAAATAATTGCTGTCAATTACTGAGGCTTATTTAAATAAATACTGGAGTAGACGCTTTACGTGCATAGCCATTTAAATCCTTACAAAAATTCCTATTATATAGAACCTGTTATTATCCACATTTTATGGTTATGGAAACTGGACTCAGGGTAGCCTAGATAATTTCCCATTTTCGCACAGCTAGTAAGTAGCTGGAGCTGGTATTTGACGTCTGGCCTTCTGATTCCAAAGTTGGTGTCCATAACCACCATAGCTCTCTGCAATGTGGATTATGGCCCACCCTGATAAGTGGGCTGGACTTTGCTTGTGGTCACCTGAATCCATTGATAAATAGAGGAAATTGTCTCTGCTTTTGTAGAATCTTACAGAAGTGAATTGTTAACATACTGTGGATTCTCCCTTCATTTAGTTTAGCCTTCTTTTGGGCCAGGGAGGACACTGGGGTAGGGGATTTTTTTTCCTTGTTTGTTAGCAAGACTGCCCAACAATTGGTTATGGTTAATTTCTCTTTGTATAAATAATGAGAATCATAACTGGTATTTGTGTACTTGCCATGTATAAGACTCTTATTCTGATCACATTACATATATTTAACTCCTTCATGAAGTAGGTACAATTATCTTTATGTTGCAGATAAGGAAACAGGCACAGTAATTTGAGTAAAGTACCTTGCTTAAGCTTACAGTTCGTAAATGGTAGAGCCTGAATTTGAGCATAGGCAATCCATCTCCATACTGTTTACTACCCATCCAGGAAGAGGCACACCTATGTACTTTGCTGTTGTCACTCTACAAACATATTTACTTATTACAAGATCTGTGCCAAATTTAAGACTTAACATTGTAGACAGGTCTTTGCTCACTTCATGTACTTCCTTCTGTTCTCTGCTTATCTAAGTTTTCTCCTTCAATATTTAGACCTATTTTTAACCGTTAGAGATTTTTTTTCACATCTGAAATCCTGTGGACTAGTTTTTTATGTGATTAATTTATTTATCTATTTTTTGTTATTTTTTGAGACAGAGTCTTTCTCTGTTGCCCAGGCTGGGGTGCAGTTGTGCAATTATAGTTCACTAACCTCCCTCAAACTTCTAGGCTTAGGTGATCCTTCTGTCTCAGCCTCCCAAGTAGGTAGGACTACAGGTGCATGCCACCATGCCAAAATTTTTTGTGGAGATGGGGTGTCACTGTTGCCCAGGCTGGTCTTGAGCTCCTGACCTGAAGCAATCCTCTCACCTAGGGCTCCCAAAGTGCTGGTATTACAGGCATGAGCCACTGCACCCAGCCTTGTTTTGCTTTTTTTTATTTATTTATTTTTTTTTTAGTAGAGACGGGGTCTCGCTCTTGCTCAGGCTGGTCTCGAACTCCTGAGCTCAAACAATCCACCCGCCTCGGCCTCCCAAGTGCTAGGATTACAGGCTTGAGCCACGGCGCCCGGCCCCTTGTTTTGCTTTTTAAATGCATAAGTGTGGTTACTATACTCCTCCCCCAAATTTGGGTGCATCATTGACCAAAGGAAGACTTTCACAATCTAGGAAATGTCATTTTAACTACAAAACTTTGGAATTTCTAGGCTTGGGGGTGAGGGGGAAGAGAGATAATGAAGTAGGAAATTATTAAGAGACCCAGTATTTTGGCATGGTTTCTGCCTCCCCCAGAAGCTCCTTGAACCCAGAGACTGGGTTTTACCTGCATTTTTTTGTATTTACAGCCCCTTGTACACCATTCTGCCCAGAGTAAATTCTCAAAAAAAGTTTTGTATTATGTTCTTAAAGTCACATCCTCATGTGATTGTTTTTGCCATTTCTACCCATTTAACCTCTCCCAGAACCTTGTTTTGGGGAGTGTTTCCAATACTGGCTTTGTTATTAGATGTGATCCTGCTTAGAACTGCATGAAGAAAGAGTAAGGAAATGTGTCCTTCAGCACTATTGTTATTCCTGCCTATCCAGCCTTGTCTCCTCCTGAGGAGGCGGAAGCTGTCAACTTCATTGCACTCTCCCATGTGCCATGTTTATCCAGTTTTCACACTTTTGCTCAGCTGTTCCTTCTGGCTGGAGGCTTGTCTTATCCTTCAAGGTCTGGTTCAGTGGTTTTCAACTAGGGGTGATTTTTCCCCTAAGGAGACATTTGGCAAAGTGTGGAGATATTTTTGCTTGTCATAACTGGGGGAGGAGGTATGCTAATGGCTTCTAGTGGGTAAAAGCCAGGAATGCTGCTCAACATTCTATTAATACAATGCACAGGACAGCCTCCCACGACAAAGAATTACCCAGCCCTACAGGTGAGTGGTCCCTATTGAGAGAAACCCTAGTGTAATTCCAGCCTTTGCTTTTCAGAAGATGCTTTATAGTTCTCCCCTGTCTCACTCACTGTTCCATACTTCCAGGACACTCGAGCACCACACAGCACTAAGCAGGAGAACACAGTGGTTAAGAGCATGGACTGACTCTGGGATTGAAACCTAGTCCTACCACTTACTGTGACTTTAGCCAAATACTTAACTTCTCAGCACCTCTCTTTCCTCAGCAATAAAATGTGAATGATAGTAGTAACCTGCTTCATGTGATTGTTATGAGGATTAAATGAGTAAATATGGAAAAAGTGGTTAGAACAGTAAATGGCACATACTAAGTGCTCAATAAGTGTTAGCTATAATAATAACATAATTTTATTATTATCGGCATCTAGCTCAGGGGTTCCAAACTAGGCAGCCAGCTTGCGGACATGTTTGTGTGGCCAGCCCAAGTTTTTTTGTTTTTTAATTGAAATAGAATTTATATACCACAAAATTCACCATCTTGAAGTATACAATTCAGTGGTTTTTAATATATTCACAAGGTTGCAACCAACACCACTAATTCAAGGACATTTTCATTATCCCAAAAAGAAGCACCATACCAATTAGCAGTCAATTCGCTTTTCCCTCCAATTCTCCTAGTCCCTAGAAACTAATCTACTTTCTGTCTCTATGGATTTTCCTCTTCTGTGCATTCGATATTAACAGACCCATACAATATGAGGCCCTTTGTGGCTGGCTTCTTTCACTTAGCATAATGTTTTCAAGGTTCATGCATGTTGTAGCATGTGTCAGAACTTCATTCCTTTTGGTTGACAAATAGTATTCCATTGTATGAATATACCACATTTTGTTTATCCATTCATCAGTTGATCGGCATTTGTGTTTCCACTTTTTGGCTATTATGAATAATGCTGTTCTGAACATGCACATATATGTTTTCTATGAACATATGTTTTTATTTTTCTTGGGTATGTATATCTAAGAGTCAAATTACTGAATCATATGGTAATTCTGTGTTTAATTTTTGAGGGACTGCCAAACTGTTTTACATTCCCACCAGGAGTGGATGAGGGTACCATTTCTCCACATCTTACCCAATACTTGTTATTTTTCTTCTCTTTCTTTTTAATTTTACCCTTCCTAGTTGGTGTGAAGTGGCATCTCATCGTGGTTTTGATTTACATTTCCATAATGACTAATGATGAACATCTTTTCATGTGCTTCTTGGCCATTTGTATATCTTCTTTGGTGAAATGTCTATTTAAATCCTCTGCCCATTTTTTAATTGGGTTATTTGTCTTTTAATTGTTAACTTGTAAGAATTCTTTATATAATCTAGATACAAGTCCTTTATTATTTATATGATTTGCAAATATTTTCTCCCATTCTATAGTTTGTCTTCACTTTCTTGATAATCATCTTTGATGCACAAAAGTTTTTAATTTTGATAAAGTCCAATTTATCCATCTATTCTTCGGTTGATTTTGGTATCATATCCAAGAGATTGTTGCCTAATCTAAGGTCACGAAGATTTACAACTATACTTTCTTTTATTTCTTTCTTTCTTTTTTTTTTTTAATTATTTATTTTTTTTGAGACAGGGTCTTGCTCTCTTGCCCAGGCTAGAGTACAGTGGTGTCATCATAGCTCACTGCAACCTCAAACTCCTGGGCTCAAGCGATCTTCCTCTCAGCCTCCCGAGCAGGTGGAACTACAGGTGGGTGCCACCACACCCAGCTATTTTTTCTATTTTTATTTTTGGTTGAGATGGGGGGTGGTCTCCCTCTGTTGCTCAGGCTGGTCTCGAACTCCTGACCTCAAGCAATCCTCCTGCCTCAGCCGCCCAAAGTGTTGGGATTAACAGGTGTGAACCACCATGCGCAGCCTACACGTATGTTTTCTTCTAAGAATTTTACAACTTTAGCTCTTACAATTAGGTCTTTGGTCCATTTTCAGTTAATTTTTGTATATAGTGTGAAGTAGGAGTCCAATATCATTCTTTTGCGTGTGGATATCCAGTTATCCCAGCACCATTTGTTGAAAATACTCTTCCTTTACTCTTCTTTCAAAGATACAATGTCTTTCCATTTGTTTAGGTCTTTAGTTCAATAATATTTTATAGTTTTCAATGGACAAGTCTTGTACTTCTTTGGTTAAATTTATTCTGAAGTATTTTACTCTTTTTAATGCTATTGAAAATCTTGTCAACCTTGTTGAAAATTAGTTGACTATAGATACATGGAGTTATCCTGGACTCTCAATTCTATTACATTGATCTATATGTCTTTCCTTATGCCAGCACCAGACAGTCTTGATTACGATAGCTCTGTTTTCAAAGTGTGAGTCCTTCAACTTTATTCTTTTTCAAGATTTTTGGCCCTTTTGTTACGACAGAGGGGTTCATTAATCTTTCTGTGGCAAACGTATCTTGCTCTTGCTCTTGCTCTTACTCTGTAAATCTATCTTGTCCTTCCTCGATAAACTTTGTTTCACACTTGCCTTGCCAAAAAAAAAAAAAAAAAAGATTGTTTTGGGTAGTCTGATGAGTCCCTTGCATTGCCATATTAATTTTAGGAGTATCTTGTAAATTTTTACAAAAATAGACAGTTGGAATTTTGATAAGGATTGGCCTCGAATCTATAGATTTGGGGAGTATTAAGGCTTCCAGTGCCTGAGCACATGATGTCTTTCCATTTGTTTAGGTCTTTAGTTCAACAGTGTTTTATAGTTTACTTTTTTTTTTTTTTTTGAGACTGAGTCTTGCTTTGTTGTCCGGGCTAGAGTGAGTGCCGTGGCGTCAGCCTAACTCACAGCAACCTCAAACTCCTGGGCTTAAGCGATCCTACTGCCTCAGCCTCCCGAGTAGCTGGGACTACAGGCATGCGCCACCATGCCCGGCTAATTTTTTCTATATATATTTTAGTTGGCTAGATAATTTCTTTCTATTTTTAGTAGAGACGGGGTCTCACTCTTGCTCAGGCTGGTCTCGAACTCCTGAGCTCAAACAATCCGCCCGCCTCAGCCTCCCAGAGTGCTAGGATTACAGGCGTGAGCCACCGCACCCGGCCAACAGTGTTTTATAGTTTTCAATGGACAAGTCTTGTACTTTGGTTAAATTTATTCTGAAGCATTTTATTCTTTTTAATGCTATTGTAAATTAAATTGTTTTCTTAATTCCGTTTTCTGATTGTTCTTTGCTAGTGTATAGACATATGAATGATTTTTATACATTGATATTTTACAGCCTAAGGTTTTTAATAATTTGAATACCTTTAAGCCAGGCATGTTCTCTCCATTTGATACAGAATCATCGCTCCCTGTTATGACACATTTATCTGCCCGGCCCCTGATAGGATTTTCCTCAGGTCTCCTGCTGGTTGTTCCTGAGCATTTTATCACCCACAGATTATAAACAACCTAAGCTGGCTGTAAATATTGTTGCTAGGCTGATGACATCAGGGATGGCTGAAAAGGGAAGGCAATAAGCTATGGATGAGGAGGAATGAGTTCATGTGAATCCAAGGAAAGAGAGGGTCTTCTCTGATACCTAGTACAGAGGATTGGGGTTCAGTTGCAGAGGGCCCATCATCTTTATTGCTCTTAGGGATGAATGAGAGGGAATCCCCACACGGAAGCAGTGCTGGAAAGAGTCATACTGGAGCTGCAGCTGGAGTGTCAAGATGCTGTCAAGACCAAAGCCAGGGGAGTCCGAGGTGGACCTGCTGCGCTTCCAGAGTCAATTTCTCGCAGCTGGTGCGACCCCAGCAGTACGATTGGTGAAGAAAGGAAATAGGAGAGGTGGCGATGCTAACCCAGAAGAGGCTCTGCTGCAGGACCATCGGGATGTGGTGATGCTGGACAGTGAGTGTCTGTGGGGGTCAGGCTAAGAAGGGGAGAGGGTACAGCTTCAGGGGCCTCTTTGTCTTCCTGATGTGGCTGGGTTCTACCCCATCATTATTTCAGACACTACATAGCCTCTGTTGCGACAGCCCCATTTACAGATAAAAGAAACTGAGCTTAAATATTTTAGCCAGGTGCAGCGGCACATGCCTATAGTTCCAGCTACTAGGGAGGCTGAGGCAGGAGGATTGCACGAAGCTAGAAGTTCAAGACCAGCCTGAGCAACATAGTGAGACCCTATCTTTAAAAAAAAAAAAAGTTGAAAATTAAAAAAAAAAGACGTTAAATATCTTACCCAAGGTGAAACACCTTGAGCCAGGCTCCAAGGCAGCTGCCTTTCTTTGGCTCACCTCAGCCCTCAGCGTCCTCCTGGGAAAATATGAGTATACTTACATGTGGGTTTTTGCAATTCTCAGATCGCCCAGATTTGCCCCCAGCTTTGGTTCCTGCTCCCCCGAAGAAAGCTAGGCCTAGCCCTGGCTACCCTCTGCCTGAAGATGAGGACCCAGAAGAGAGGCTGAACAGGCACGATCAACACATCACTGCTGTCTTGACTAAGATTATTGTGCGTCTCACCCTGGCTGAGTGGGACAGGGCATCCCAGAGCAGTAGGGATATTGGTGGGTGGATAAGGGTGAGCCTTATGAGCAGAGGGTGCTTCAGAAAGTAGACTTCCCCGCTGCAGTCAGGTTGGGAGCTGGGTTAGAATCACTCTGCCCTAAAATAAGGTGAGTTCATGACCCCCCAGAGTGAGGTTCTAGTCTTGTAGAACGAGGGCCAGTGGGGTAGAGTCTAGCTTGTGGAAGTCTCTCCATTGTCCTTTACTACTTTGTGCTTTGTTGCTACAGGAGCGAGATACAAGTTCAGTGGCCGTGAATCTGCCTGTGCCCAGTGGTGTTGCTTTCCCGCCTGTATTCCATCGCTCGCAGGAGAGACAGGTGGGTAAGGGTAAGCTTAGGCAGTACTTGGGAGACAGGTGAGTCTCATAGTACATCTTTTCTCCAGGTAGTTTTAATAATGATAAGCAATTCCATTTATAAAGCAGTACCATCCTAAGCACTTCATACATATTACTTCTTTTAGCCCTCATAACAAACATGTAAGGTAGAGGTGTCATGATGATACCTTGAGTATAAGGATACCTTATCCCTATTTTTCAGATGAGGAAAACTGAGAGCCCCTACCCAGAGAGGTGAATAACTTGTCCAATACCACACATCTAATAGGTAGAAGAGCCAAAGCTTCAACCCAAGTCTGTCAGATTTTAAGACGTTTACTCCTACAGAGTTCTCCTTTTTCTGATGACTAGGGTTATGATCCCTAGAGCTAAGTCCCTTTTATCTTTTTGTTCCAGAGAGACCTTGGTATAATGGGGTTAAGAGGAGAGAGATAATGAGCATCAGTAACCTAGGTTTTCTTTTTGCCCCATAGAGGAAGTCAGGAACATCTGGTAAGAGAAGCATCTTTGCCCAGGAAATTGCAGCAAAGAAGCTGTCTGAAGCCAGGGTGCCATCAGTTGAGGAAGTTGTGTCCAACGTGGTCCCACCAGAGGGTGAGCTGGGGTTGAAGAGGCTTGGGCTTGGCCTTTTTCTTTTTCTTTTCTTTCTTTTTTTTTTTTTTTGTTTATACTAGCCTGGGTTCCCGAAAAGCATTTCTTTTTTTTTTTTTTTTTTTTTTTTGAGACAAGGTCTCACTCTGTTGCCCAGGCAGGAGTACAGTGGTGTAATCATAGCTCACTGCAGCCTTGAACTCCTGGAGTCAAGCAATCCTCCTGCCTCAGCCTCCCTCCCACGTAGTTGGGATTACAGGCATACACCACCACTCCCAGCTAATTTTTCTTATTTTTTGTAGAGACAGGGTCTCAATATGTTGCCCAGGCTAGTGTTGAACTCCTGGCCTCAAGCAAGTCCCCCACCTCGGCCTCCCAATGTGCTGGGATTACAGGCATGAGATACCGTGCCCTGCCTTGGCCTTTTTAAAAGATGTGATCATAGGTTCATTTTTGTATGTGTGTTTTCCCTGCCTCAAATAGGAGGTGCATTTGAGCTATCTCAAGAGAAAGTCATTCCATGTCCTTACTTAAAAGTACTGAGTATGTTAGGCTTGGGTCCACATCTAGGTCTTAGGTGCAGGGAAGGGGCCATTATGCAAACCTGAGAGAATGGGTATGGGATAGAAGTGTCTGGCAGAGACTATAAAATAAAGATGTATTAATAGTTGACCCAGGCACAGTGGCATGTGCTGGTAGTCCCAGCTACTTGGGAGGCTAAAGCAGGAGGATTATTTGAGCCCAGGAGTTTGAGGCCAGTCTGGGCAACATAGCCAGACCCCATCTCTTAAAAAAAAAAATGTAGGCTGAGGTTCCTTTAATGATGCACCTTACTAGCAGAAGAGCTAGGAGCAGGCACTTAGCAGTAGATGGCTGCCTAGACATCCAAGAAGAATCAGAAACTAGGATGTGGCCAGGTGTGCCAGTTTGAGCCCATAGTCCCAGCTACTTGTGAGGTTGATGTGGGAGGATTGCTTGAGGTCAGGAGTTCATGACCAGCGTAGGTGATATAGTGAGACTGTCTCTTTTAAAAAGAAAGAAACTATGATGTTTCTGAGGGAAACCTTTTCATATAAGTCCTAGGGAAACAGTGAGTGGAGAAGCCACCTCCCTTCCCCAGTGTGCCTGGAGTCCTGTATTAGACCCAGTGGGGTGTCTATTCTGTGCCTGGGAAAGCTCCGGTCTATACCTGTCCCCAGGCTTAATAGGCATACAGAAAAGGGCCATACGGCCCAGTTAGAGCCACGGAGGGCAGGGTAATGAAACTGATTGTGCACTTCTTCCAGATGCTGTGACCTGTGAGGCACCCGCTCCTAGATACCAGGGCTACCAGCTTCTAGGGAGCAGCCACAACTTCCAGGGCCCCAGTCTGGTCACAGGGAAGGGGCTCAGAGGCCAGGAGGCTCAGCAGGAAGCCCAGACCATCCATGAAGAGAATGTAGCAAGACTGCAGGCTATGGCTCCTGAGGAGATACTACAGGAACAGCAGCGGTTGCTGGCTCAGCTTGGTACGGGTACTTGGCTTTGCTGGGAAGGGACTGCCACTTATTGAGGAAGACTTACTGGGAGTTCCAGGTGCCGTGCTGGGTACTTCAATGTTATCATTTCATTCTATCCTTAAACTCATCCTGTGAGGTAGGCGGTATTAACCTCATATTATTAATACCTATGAAAAAAACAGGCCCCAAACTTGCAAGAAATTCTCCATGGGTCACATAGCATATAAGGAACTCAGATTGGATTGAAGCCTAGGTGTGTCTGCTCTTACAGGCCCTGCTTGTAAGCACTGTGCTATGTGTAACTGTATTACCCTGGTGCAGTGGACATTATGCTTTATTACAGCCGTATGCCACTGTAACTGCAGTCTGCTCCATTCTGTGACACTACTGTGCTACACCTCCCTCCTAGCTTTTGCTTGCCAAATGCTAGGCACCCAGTCAATCTTGTCTCCCACTGTATTATCTAGCACCTATATAGAGCATAACGCATATTAGATATTTAATAAATATGTGTGCATAAATAAATTAGCTGAGAGAAGGTGAGGGAAATTGTTTCCCTAAATACCTTCTCTTTGGCCCTAGTCAACATTCATTCTATAGCCACTTACTTTGGACCTGTGACTTGGAGCCAAGCACAGGGACAGGCATAGGAACCCAGGGCAGGGGACTGTGAGGGGTAGAGGGAAAGGTGGGCAGCCTCCAGTGACCCACAGGTATGAGAAGGCAGGGTCATTGAAGGGCCATAAGAAGACCCAAGGGGCTTAGGCCTGGGCAGGGAAGCAGCTTGTCCTGTCCTTGGCAGGCAATATTCAGCAGGTTCCAGGCCTATAGCAGGCTAGGAACAATCTGCCCTCTCTCACTGTCCCTACACCTTCACCTCCAGACCCCAGCTTGGTTGCCTTCTTGAGATCTCACAGCCATACCCAAGAACAAGCAGGAAAGAAGGCCACTGAGGAGCAGAGGCCAGGAGGATTCTCTGTTCATGTCACCAAAGAGGAGCCCCTCATGTCAACTTCTGCCAGTGAGTCCGGGAAGGGAGACAAGCTGGAGCCAGGAGCCCCAGGTATGGAGGAGGGGGGACCTTCTTTTGGTGGATAAAACAGCGGAAAATGTCCCTTCTCCTAGGCCTGGCAAATGAGAGAAGCTTCTCTGCCCTTGGAGAGCTAACAATCCTCATCGTTGGCTTCAAATCAGTCTTCATTTGCTGATTCGTATCTTCTTCCTGTACATGCTTCCTGTTTTCATGTCCTGTTACTGCTCCTTCTCCGCCTCCCCTTATAAGAGGCTGAATGGCCCCCTCCCCCTAACAAACCGTCTCCCCTGCCTTTGCTGTAGCTGCCTCAGCTCTGACTCTGTCCATCCCATAGTTCTTTCTACTTCTGATCCCAGTGTTGGGAGAAGATGGCCCAGCCAGAGTGATGGGAGAGGAAGAGTATGATGAAGGTCTTATGAACGTGCCAGACCAGAAGCAGAGAGGCCAGTGGAAGCACTCATTTCCCAGAAACTAGATTATTTCATTAGTGATTAACAAAGGAAGAAATTGAATTATGACAGCCAGGAACCTCCTGCCCCCGGAGGAGCTCCAAGCCAGCTGAGTAGGTTGGGTGGGGGTAGGGGTGAGGGAGGAGGACAGTGTTACAGGGGTATGTTTCTATATCCCGCCCCCTGGGGCAGTATAGCTGCTTCTCATTGTCCCCACTCCCCTACTCCTTTAGAGGGCTGGAGTGCTATGCTTTCCCGGGTCTATGTGGTCCTCCCTTCCTCCTCTTTTCTGCCCAATCTTTCTCTTTCCTCCTCCCACTCCCAACAAATCCTTGGGGTCTGCAAGGGTCTAGAGCCCAGGACTGGATGTGTCTGCCATATCTGCGACATTTGCCTGGTCCCCAGGAATTCCAGCCCCAGGGCCATGCCATTTAGCCATAACTGAGGGTAGAAGCTGCCAGATCCTGGGGCAGAAGTAGATGTGGCAGCTGCTCAGTGACAGTGGGGACTCTTGTGGACTAGTGAGCTGAGCCCCTTAGGGAATACTATCATGCTTCCATCTCCCCAGCACTTGCACTGCCTGTGACCCCCCAGAAGGAATGGCTGCACATGGACACTGTCGAAATGGAAAAGCTCCATTGGACCCAGGACCTGCCCCCACTCCAGCGGCAGCAGACACAGGAGGTGAGGAGAGCCAGCTGGCCTACAAGGGGTGGGGTGGGGTGGGGTGTGAGGGGCTGCTGCTCTTACACCCAGAGCTCAGGCCCTTCTATTCCCCTGAGCCTGAGAAACATCTCTCTTTTGCTCTCAGACTCCCCTCCCATCACCCTGCGTGGCCCCCAAGGCCAGACGAGCCCCATTTCCAGGCAGAGGTAGAGTCAGGACCTAAGTCCTGAGAGGCCTGGGATTAAACGTGGGGAGTGGGTGTGGACAGGTTGCTGCTGCCCCAGCCCACAATCCTTTCTCTTCCCATCAGAGGATGCAGGCCCGATTCAGTCTACAGGGAGAGCTACTGTTCCCTGATGTGGACCTACCCACCCATCTGGGCTTGCACCACCATGGCGAGGAGGCAGAGGTGAGGCATGAGGCCCAGGGAGAACTGGGCAACTCTTGGCAAGTGCTTTTAACAACCACGTAGAGGCCGGGAAAGGTTGCTAACGCCCATAATCCCAGCACTTTGGAAGGCTGGAGGTGGGAGGATCACTTGAGGCCAGGTGTTCAAGACCAGCCTGGGCAATATGACCAGGCCCCATGTCTACAAAAAAAACCATTGGCTTGGCGCGGTGGCTCACGCCTCTAATTCTAGCACTCTGGGAGGCTGAGGTGGGTAAATCGTTTGAGCTCAGGAGTTCGACACCAGCCTGAGCAAGAGCGAGACCTCGTCTCTACTAAAAATAGAAAGAAATTAGCTGGACAACTAAAAATATATAGATAAAATTAGCCGGGCATGGTGCCACATGCCTGTAGTCCCAGCTACTCAGGAGGCTGGGGCAGAAGGATTGCTTGAGCCCAGGAGTTTGAGATTGCTGTGAGCTAGGCTGATGCCACGGCACTCTAGCCCGGGCAACAGAGTGAGACTCTGTCTGAAAACAAAAACAAAAACAAAAAAACAAACTATTAATATCTGGGTATGGTGGCACATGCCTATAGTCCCAGCTACTCAGGAGACCGAGGTGGGAGGATCACTTAAGCCCAGGAGGTCAAGGATGCAATGAGCTAAATCAGGACACTGCATTCCACCCTGGGCAAAAATGGCACATGGAAAAGGATCTCTGATCAGTTGCCCATGACCTCCTGTGTGCCCTGCTCTAGTTCATGGCCTTGCTGTCCATTCAGTTCCTTAGGCTCAAAATCTTGCTCCTCTCTCCCTCACATTTTGGTCAGTTGCTAGAACTTGCCTACTTTTGTCATCATGCTTCCTACATCGTGGCCTTGCTCTGTCTGCTCAATTGCCATGCCTTCCACTCTCTCCTCCGTGCCACTCCATCCCTCACGAGGCTGCCATACTGATTTCCTCTGGCCCAGCTCAGGCTATACCTTGCCTTGGAAAGTTTCCCGGCTCCCCTCTGCTCACAGAATAAGGTCCTGGTTCCTCAGCTTGGCAAGACCATCCATTCCCCGCCTATTCCTGCTGACCCTGCCACCCTGCCCCCTTCACTCCTGCTGCCCCACTCTGCCGCCTTCTCCCCACACACCTCCTGTGCTCAGGGACCTTCAGGGCTCAGCTTGCTCCAGGGGATGCCTTTACCTTTTGCGCCATGCCAGGCCATAGAAGCTGTACCCATCCACTGAGACCAGATGGTTTTTGCAGGTCCCCCTTGCTCTTTCTTCTGTCTACTGGTGGCAAATTAAACATGGATTGCTATAGTCCTCCTCGTCTGCCGTATGCCACAGTTACTTGTGTGCAAGTCCCATCTTCTTTACCAGCTCAAGGCTCCATGGAGAGCAGGGGCAGGAGATACCACTTACTCATCTGTGTCTTTCCCTTGACATTTTGCTGGGTATGTTTTGGGCACTACTTTGCATCTTTACTCCTTCTAACTTCCTGTCCCTGCCCCAGAGAGCAGGGTACTCCCTACAGGAGCTGTTCCACCTGACCCGCAGCCAGGTGTCCCAGCAGAGAGCACTAGCACTGCATGTGTTGGCCCAGGTCATCAGCAGGGTGAGTGGACTGCTGGCCTGGTCCTGCCTGCCCCCACCCCCTTGCTCCACAACCTTAGACATCCCCACTTCCTGCCCGTTCCATTCTGGCTCACCAGCCAGATATGTGCTTTTCACAACCCCAGGTCATTAGTGGGCAAATGAAGGGTTAGAGTGAAGACTATATAACTTCAGCATCTCCAGCAAGGTTTTATCCTCCTGCCCCCAAGGCCCAGGCTGGTGAGTTTGGGGACCGGCTTGTGGGCAGTGTCTTGCACCTCCTTTTGGACGCTGGTTTCCTCTTCCTGCTGCGCTTCTCCCTGGATGACAGAGTGGATGGGGTCATCGCAGCTGCCATCCGGGCTCTTCGGGCTCTGCTGGTGGCTCCTGGAGATGAGGTACTCCACAGGGATAGGACTGGTGCTTGGAGGCGTCAGGGTCCCCACTCCTCATGCTGGGCGTGCCTCACAAGCAGAACGTAGAATGGGAGTGAGCCGGTATCACCCTCTTCTTCTGACGGCCCCGAAGCCCAGGAGCCTTGCCTTTCTGCTCTTTGGGGGGCTTCCACTCTCTACTCCTGGGCCCACTTCCTGCCCCTTTCTCTTCTTCCCACCCCTATTCCCTTTCCTTTGGCAGGAGCTCCTCGACAGCACCTTCTCTTGGTACCATGGAGCTTTGATGTTCCCTCTGATGCCCAGCCAGGAGGACAAGGAGGAAGAGGATGAGGATAAAGAACCCCTGGCAGAAAAGGCAAAAAGGAAGAGCCCCGAGGAAGGAAGCCGGCCTGCACCTGACCTGGCCCGACATGATGTCATCAAGGTAAAGGAAAAGCATCTTTCCCATCCCGTGACCTAGAGGGCAAGCACACATTGGGCAAGAGGTGTCATCAGGGCCTGGGCCCAGCTGTATTTGGCAGTGGGTTTATCTCTCTGAACCCCAGGGGCTCCTGGCTACCAACCTGCTGCCTCGGCTGCGCTTTGTGCTAGAGGTCACCTGCCCAGGACCTGCTGTGGTCCTTGACATCCTAGCCGTGCTCATCCGCCTGGCCCGGCATTCCCTGGAGTCAGCCACGAGGGTGAGAAAAAGAAGGGGACAGGGAGTGGGCAAAGAGCCTGGCTAGGCCTGGTCAAGACAGCCTCCCTATCTCCCCTTTTCTTCCTATCTGCCATAGGTCCTGGAGTGCCCTCGGCTGATAGAGACCATAATTAGAGAGTTCTTGCCCACTAGCTGGTCCCCCATGGGGATAGGGCCTACCCCCAGTCTACACAAAGTACCCTGTGCTACTGCCATGAAACTACTTCGTGTCCTGGCTTCGGCTGGTAGGAATATTGCTGCCCGTCTGGTGAGCAGGACACGGGGCGAGGGATGAGGGGGCTTGGGACAGGGCTGGGTTGGTAGCTAAACATGGCCCCTGAACTCGGGGTGACCAGCTCATGCCATCTTCCTCTCTGGTTCAGTTGCTTAGAAATACAACAGAAACCACCAGACAGGAAGCTAGTCAGCTGGAGCCTGGTGTGTCCTGTAGACATACTCTGGTCTCACGATGTAAGGGGAGGGCTCCCCTTCCCCAGACCCAGATCACAAGAGCCACATACAGATAGGTGCTCATCACCCTTAGCCAAGCAGCCCTAGAGAAGGTGCCCAGCAAGTGCTTGCTAAAGAGAGGGAGGGGTGCATGAGGTAGTTTCACCCCTGCCCA
>CM052442.1:67515406-67563134 GCA_028533085.1 Varecia variegata | reverse complement strand
GAACAAACCTGAGCTAACCACAGTCTGTGCGCAAAAGCATTGGTATCTTGGTGAACTCAGATTTAAATTCTCTGTTGGGGGCAGCCTTGAAGGAAGGACTACATCCTTCCCTTTCCTCAGGGCCCAGGAGTGCCTCAACCCTGGGGCCTTCTCCCTCCTGATCCTCCTTCACCAGACAGCAAACCCCTGGGGCAGGGCTGTGCCTGTGTGTCATTTCTCCATCTACTTCATGCAGTGGAAGTTAGTCATCGTTCTTCCCCAGGGAGCTCTACCCAGTGCTGATGCGGGCCTTGCAGGCCGTGCCACAGGAGCTCAGCACCCACCCGCCTCAGCCCCTGTCCATGCGACGGATAGCCTCATTGCTCACTCTCCTCACCCAGCTGACCCTGGCAGCCGGTAGCACCCGCCCCGAACCCATCAGGTAGGTTAAACCCTGAGTCTGCCAGTAGGGACATCCTGCCGGCAACCCTAGGACAGGCAGGAATGCTCCTCCCTAGGGAGAGAGTGGCTGTTGCTTAGAGGGGAATCAGGCAGCCAGATCCTCACTATGTTCCCTTTTGGCACTTCTGTAGTGATTCTGCTGAGGCCAGCCTATCGGCCACCCCCTCCTTGATCACTTGGACACAGGTGTCTGGGCTCCAGCCTCTTGTGGAGCCATGTCTAAGGCAGACCTTGAAGTTACTGCCCAGATCTGAGATGTGGAGTGCCCTGAGCCCAGTGCCCACTGCCTGCCTGTTGTTCCTGAGTGCCTACTACCAGGCCTGGAGCCAGCAAGTGAGTGTCACCTGCCTGCCTTCCACCATGCCCCTGTACTGGCCTCTAACCACATTCTACCCCTCCACCCCTATTCCCCATTTCCTACCATCCACCTTTTAACTCCTGCCTTTCCTCCTCTTTCCACCTCCATATCCCAGTGGGGTTCCCAGGAGCCATGCTGGTTGGGACCAGAGAACCCAAGCAGCAGCTGAGCCTTCCCATAGCCTTTATGTTCTCTGTGCATCCCTGGCCTTTGGGTGCCAGAGCAGCCTCAGGGCCTTCTCTCCCTTCGGAAAGGTCAGCCTGCAGAAGCTTCCAAATGCACTCTTTTGGGTTCTTGGGATGGTGGAGTTGGCCCAGGTACACAGGGGTAAGAGTGGGTGTCCTGGGCCATCAGCTCAGTGAACCCCGTGGTCCTCCAGCCAAGCTTGTGCCCAGAGGATTGGCTTCAGGACATGGAGCGCTTGTCGGAGGAGCTGTTGCTGCCACTGCTGAGTCAGCCCACTCTGGGCAGCCTGTGGGAGTCCCTTAGGTATGTGCCATGTGTGGGTAGTTAGGGGGAGGCAGAAGAGGAGGCACTTTCTCTTCTCGGGATTCCTAGGTCCAGCTCCCTGTCCATCCCAGGGTGCAGCACTGCAGCCTGAGGGAACCTGAATCCCTAGCAGGCAGCAGTGCGCGGGGCTCCGAGGAGTGTGGGCACTGACCTGCACAGCCAGGCCTCTGCTGGCCTTGGTCACAGACCAAGCAGCTCTTTTCCAGCCTGGCACATGTCAGGCCAGAGCCCCCCTCCAATTCTCTGTTTTGCCTGCAGGCACTGCTCCCCTCTCTGCAACCCGCTGTCCCTTGCTCCGGCCCCTGAAGCTCCCCCTAGCCTCTTGTCACTGGGCTGTGCAGGAGGCTGCCCCCCGCTGAGTCTGGCTGGCTCAGCCTCACCGTTCCCATTCCTCACTGCCCTCCTCTCACTTTGCAACACCCTGGCCCGGACCCACAAGGGGCTGTGTGGCCAGGTAAGCCCTGGGTGCCTGGTTAGGGGCCAGGGAGGGGGCCATGGTGGCAGGAGTCAGAAAGAAAGGGGAGGGTGTTCCATGGGGAAGGGAGGCTTCTCCTGCCAGCACCCATTTCTCTGAGTTTGGCTGGGAGGGGACAGCCACTTGGGAAGGCCCAGAAGGCATCAGAGTCAATTTCTACATCTGAACAAAACTGTTTTTCCTCAGCTGGCAGTCATATTGGCTGCCCCTGGACTCCAGAACTACTTCCTCCAGTGTGTGACTCCTGGGGCTGCCCCAGCCCTCACACCCTTCTCTGCGTGGGCCCTGCGCCACGAGTACCACCTGCAGTACCTGGCCCTCGCCCTGGCCCAGAAAACGGTGGGTTCCCCTGTCTGACAGGTTCTGCCTCCTGCCCCGAGATCTCCTCCTGCTTCTTGGAACCTTTGCTGCTTCTGCCAAGCCATGCAGCTCCTACTTTCCTCCAGACGTGCCCTGGATCTGTGCCCCTCAGCCTCGCTTACGTCCTCTTCCTCACTTCCCACTGCTTTGGTCCCCTCCCCTCTGCACTCCCCCACACTAAATAGCTCCCAGCTTTTCTGTCCACAGGCAACTGTCCAGCCACTGCCTGCCGCCAATGCTGCCCTCTATCATGGTATGGCCTTGTCCCTGCTGAGCCGGCTGCTGCCCGGAAGCGAGTACCTCGCCCACGAGCTGCTCTTGAGCTGTGTGTTCCGGCTGGAGTTCCTCCCGTAAGTCCAGGGTTACTGGCATCAGCTGTGCCCTGTGGAGGCTGCTGTGGTTGTTAACTGAGCAGCCCTGCATTTGGAGCCAGCAGAGCTAGATTTAATTCTCTTTCTTCCGTGGATTGCACGTTTAACCCGTCTGAGATTCTGTTAACCTCATTAGTAAAGTGGGAATGAGGCTCACCACGCCAGAGAATGATTGTGAGGCTTCACTGTGACCGTATGGCTAAAAAGTGGTATATAAACTAGCTATATGCATGTACTAGCTCGCAGTTACTGAGTGTTTACTCTGTGTCTGGTACTCCCTTACGTGTTTATCTGTATTTTAAGTGTTTTACACGGGCCATGAGATAGATCCTATTATCCCTCTCTTACTGTGAGGAAACTGAGGCACAGGGAAGTTATGTAAACTTACACCTGTGCAGCTGGCTTTAGTATTCATCCTCTTAATTGGTATACAACACTGCATGGGAGGTGGTTAGGGGAGCAGGGAGGAGCAGGATTGGACTTAGGAGCTTCTGGGAAGCCCTAAAGAGCTGGTACGGCTCCATTGCGCTGATTCTAGCTCTTGTTTCTGGCTTTTGCATCCCATTACAGAGAAAGAACATCAGGGGGTCCAGAGGCAGCCGATTTCTCTGACCAACTCTCCTTCGGGAGCAGCAGGGAGCCTCGGTGTGGACGAGGGGCCCTACTAGCTCAGGCCTGCCAGGACCTCCCCAGCATCCGCAGCTGCTACCTGAGCCACTGCTTGCCAGCCAGAGCCAGCCTGCTGGCCTCCCAGGCTTTGCACCGAGGGGAGCTACAGCAAGTCCCAACCCTGCTGCTGCCTGTGCCTAAGGAGCCATTGCTGCCCACCGACTGGCCCTTCCTGCCACTGATTCATCTCTACCACCGGGCTTCAGATACCCCCTCGGGGCTCCCTCCCACTGACACTGTGGGGACAACCATGCGGGTCCTGCAGTGGGTGCTAGTTCTGGAGAGCTGGCGCCCCCAGGCCCTCTGGGCTGTGCCTCCTGCTGCCCGCCTGGCACGGCTCATGTGTGTGTTCCTAGTGGACAGTGACCTGTTCCGGGAGTCCCCAATACAGCATCTGGTGGCAGCCCTCCTATCCCAGCTCTGTCAGCCTCAAGTCCTGCCAAGCCTCAACCTGGACAGTCCACTTCCTGGCCTGACATCTTTCCCTGACCTCTATGCCAACTTCCTGGATCATTTCGAGGCTGTCTCTTTTGGGGACCACCTCTTTGGGGCTCTGGTCCTTCTTCCCCTGCAGCGTCGGTTCAGTGTCACCTTGCGCCTTGCCGTATTTGGGGAACACGTGGGAGCCTTGCGATCTCTGAGCCTGCCTCTGGCCCAGGTACTGTCTCAGCCCAGCAGGGCCTGCCAGGGGTGCCCTGTATTGGCCCTAGGGGCAGTCCTGAGCAGGAGGAGCTTTAGTGGGCCTCAGGTTCCTCTCCTTACCCCTTCTGAGCTTTGAGGGGATTGAGAGAATCCATGGAAAGGGTTTAACATGGTATCTGACATATGGTAGGTGCTCGTTATTATTAACAGGGTATGGCTTTCTCATAAGGGCTACAATCTAGGGAAGAAGAGATTTACTAAAAACAAAAATGGCTCTGAATTGTTCAGATTCTAGGTGTTACATCAGGATTCAGAAAAGGGAAAGATCAAAGTAGGCTTCCCATAAGGAGAATGCTTTGTGGAAGAAGTAGGGATTGACCTGGGCACTGAAGGTTGGGTAGAATTTGAATTGTGGAAAGGGTAGAAGGGCAAGATCTTCCTAGTAGAACAACATAAGCAAAAGCTCAGTGGCAGAAAGGAGCGTGACAAAAGATAGGAGGGAGGAGAGAGTTCTGTTGGGAACTTGTTGAAAACAAGGCTCAAAATAAGAAGCAAAGTCTTAGAGGGCTGGAGCACAGGAGTTTGAGGTTGTGGTGAGCTGTGATGATGCCATTGCACTCTAGCTGGAGTGACAGCAAGACTCTCAAAAAAAAATTATTATATAATATTATCCATTGTGTAGATGCACCCCAATTTTCTCAAAACCTCTTGCTGGCTGTTTAGATTGTTGCAGATTTTTTGCTATTTTAAGTAACACTGTGATAAACAGCATTGGACATAAACTTTGTCTGTGTTTCTCTTATAATCATTTCTCTGTGAGGTTAAGAAGGACTTTTTAGAAAGAGAATTAACTTCCCCAAAGAACATGAACTTTTGAGAAGTTTGTTTTAATAACGGAGCAGTTGAATATGACATTTTGAAAGTTTTGATTTTAAAGTATTAAGCAGTGGTAGGCAGTAGACATTCACAACTGCTTCTCAGTTCCCAGTTTCCCTTGCTTTCTGCTCTTTAGTCTTTAGCCTTGATCCTTGTGCTAGAGAAGGATTGATGTCTGTCTGAGACCTGATCTCTGTCCTTATGATTTGGTTTCATGTGACTATCAACCATCCACCTTGTAGTCCAGTGATACACATTCCCACCCTCCCCCTCAGCACATCTCATTTCCCCGTCACAGTTGCCTGTGTCCCTGGAGTGCTACACGGGGCCTCCTGAAGACAACCTGGACCTCCTTCAGCTCTACTTCCGGGCCCTGGTTACTGGAGCACTCCGTCCATGTTGGTGCCCTGTGCTCTATGCTGTGGCCGTGGCTCATGTCAATAGCTTCATCTTCTCCCAGGACCCAAAAAGCTCAGTAAGTTACGTCCCCATCTTGAGAGGGAGGAAGGGAACTAGCAACTGAGCTGCCCCTGGGCCAGCTGGGGAAGAGGTGAGAGTCAGACAAGGCCCTGGGGCGAGGTGGTGGGTCCCAGCCCTTGGCTCAGTGCCACCTCTCCCCATTTTGCGTCTAGGATGAGGTAAAGGTGGCCCGCAGGTGTATGCTGCAGAAAACTTGGCTGCTGGCAGATGAGGTAGGGTCTGGGCCATTAGGAGGGTGGGAGATTAGAGGGTCTTGGGGGACAGAGACCTCAGCAGCATCTCACTACTCACTTCATAAAGTCTCTTCCCTCTCCGCAGGGTCTCCGGCAGCATCTCCTCCGCTATAAGCTTCCCAATTCTACCCTCCCAGAGGGCTTTGAGCTGTACTCTCAGTTGCCCCCTCTGCGTCAGCAGTACCTCCAGAGACTGACCTTAACGATGCTCCAAAATGGGGTATCAGAGATCTAGTGTAGTTGCTATGTTCTCCTGTATCCATCTCGCCAACAGACGCCTGGCCAGACAGAAGGGTATTATGTCCTAAGGGCAGGCAGGAGACAAAGGAGCAGAATGCTTGCCCTCCTGGGAGCAGGTAGTTTGAGCTTTTTTGGAGCAGAATGAACCCTGATATCTGGAGCTCAGGATCTGGGGCTTTTGAGGGCCTGAGCTGGGAGTGACAGGTGACTTACCTATTTACCCTCTTTTTGGGAACAGGACAATCTAAGTGCACCTCTCCTTACCTACTCCCAGCCCCTGCCCTAGGCTGAAGTACATGAATGCTATAGCCGTGCATTGAAATAAAATTTTTAAAAATCTACTGGTTATCTGTTTTTTGTTTTTCTGGGATTTTATTTTATTTTATTTTTTTAAATAGAGATGGGGTCTCACTCTTGCTCAGGCTGGTCTCGAACTCCTGAGCTCAAGCAGTCCTCCCGCCTTGGCCTCCCAGAGTGCTAGGATTACAGGCGTGAGCCGTTGTGCTCTACTGGGTATCTGATTTGGACTGATTTCACTCATGTTAGTTCAGGGTTGGTGTCAAGGGGTGGGTTATCCCAGGGGAGGGGCAGGGGAGGAGAGAGATGGAGGAATCATGAGTGGAAGGTAAAAACTGAATCCACATCTGGGGACAAGAGTAGGTCCTTCTGGGCATGGTGATGCATACCTTAGTCTCAGCTAGTGAGAAGGCTGAGGAGGGAGGATCACTTGAGCCCAGGAGTTAGAGTTTAGCCTGGGAAACATAGCAAGATCCCCAAAAAGAGATCTCTAAAAAGAATGTGGGTCCTATTTCCCGGATGGTTCCAGGCCAGGGCAACACTCTTGGGAATCTGGGTACTTCTGGAAGAACTCTCTCAGCAGTCCACTAGGAGTATATGTGTCTATAATGAGGTCATCATCTAGTCTCCTTGTGGTTCCCTATTTCCATCAACTGGTATTATAAGCCACGAAGAAGCCAAAAGTCAGACTGCTGTAGTAGCTGTCCTATAGCACCATTTCCACTGGGGACTTTATTGGTGGTAGGCATGGCTAGGGAGGAGTAGATCAAAACAAACTCAGGCCAGGCCCAGTGGCTCTAAATCCAGCACTTTGGGAGGCTAAGGTGGGAGGCCAGGAATTGGAGACCAGCCTGGGCAATGTTATAAGATCACTTGAAGTCAGGAGTTTGAGACCAGACTGAGCAAGAGCAAGACCCCATCTCTACTAAAAATAGAAAAATTAGCTGGGTGTGGTGGTGCATGCCTGTGGTCCTAGCTACTCGGGAGGCTGAGACGGGAGGATCACTTGAGCCAGGTGTTTGAGGTTGCTGTGAGCTAGGCTGACACCACAGCACCCTAGCATGGGCAGCAGAATGAGACTCTGTCTCAAAAAAAAAAAAAAAAAAAAAAGGAGGGGGCCATAACCTCTGGTTCATCTCTATTTTGATAAAGTCTCTAGGTTGTTCTTTTGTCTAAATTCTAACAGACTTTATTACACTGTCACTCGTTGTATGGAATTACTTATTGTGTTTGCAGTTCATCAGGATGAGTTCAGTGTGCCAGGCCTGGCCCTGTCAATAGGTAGAGAGAACACACTCCCTGTAAATGGAGATGCTGAAACATGAAATTGTCTAATAAGTTTTATTAAGCAACTACTGTATCTGCAAATACCAATGGTTCTCAAACTTGTGTGACAAAAATCACCTAGAGAGTATGTTAAAAGAGATTGCTGGGCCCTGCCACCAGAGTTTTTGATTCATATCTGGGGTGAAACCCAAGAATCTGTATTTCCAACAAGTTCTCAGGTGATAGTGATGCTGTTGTCCAGAACCAACCACATCTGGGGGTGGAGAAGCAAAAAAAAAGATTAAGAACCAACCACGATTTGAGAAGTGGTGGCTTGGTTTACAGGGACCTTGACAAGTAAACTCTGTGATCTCATAGTGCAATATCTACACAGTTAACTATGGCATGGATACCAGAGTTTTTACAAAATCACTGTTGTGTCTACACCTTGCATTATACACAGACTTTACCAAGTGGCTATTATAACTTCTTTATTCAAGTGTTTTATATTGAATATAGGTCTCAACCTTTCAAATTGGTCATTTTGAGCAAAAGATTTAGGACCCAGGACACAAAACACCTGAAGGCCAAGTGGTCCTCACAGTTACAGGGTGCCTTGTAGTTTACAGAGCCACTTCCCTTCCTATGATTTTACAGGTGGTGGGGAAACTGTCTCAGATCAGTTGTGTGGCCTGTGCTACAACACCCATTGACTATAGAGATGCGAGTACTAGCACTCAGATCTTCTGACATTTGGTCCAGTCCTTTACCCCATCACAGTAAGAAGCTGTGCAGAGGCGTAACACTGGAATTGTATGAGGCCAACAAGGGAGGTTCAGCCTTGCACTCGCAAAGGCACTGAAAGACATAAGTAATGTCAAGTAATGAGCCCTTCCTTGGAGCAGTTTAAAGAGTATTCCCCATGTGTGATCACACGCGCACACCCACCACCAACGTCACCATTGCCAATGAAGCGCACCCACTACTGCTCCTGTCCTGAGGAATGTATAAGTTCGTGCCTGATGTCTGCGGCGGGGCACTTCCTCCCCTACCTCGAGCCCACCCCGCTCCCCGGGGCAGCCTGCGGCACACCCGATGGCTGGAGACGACAGTAACTGCGTGTGGGCTCCGCAAGGCTCCTCCCGGAAGCGTGGGGACCTCGCTGCCCTCACGCCCCGCCCTTTCCTCCTCCAGCATCCTGGGGTCTGAGGTGGGCGTGGCCAGACCGGCTTTAGTTCCCAGGGGTGTCTCGCTGGCGGTTGGACCCTCCTGTAAGCCTGGGCCGCAGTGGCTGTGTCTGAGCTGTCAACTTCAGGTGCCGTGGACCGAACGGGCGATGGGCAGCTTGGGCCGGCTGCTGCTGTGGCTCGGAGCAGCGGGTAAGTGCGATCTGGCTGTCAGGAAACAGCGCAGCCAGAGGCACCTTCCTAAGCTTGGGGATGGCGCTCGCAACAGGCCATGCCCCAGTGCCTCCTCCAGAGGCCTGCAACCCTCGTGGTCAAACTTCTCCGGTCCGTGCTCCTGGAGTGCGGGTGGAAAGCGCGAATCCGAGGACCCGGATCACGCAGCTTGGGAAGGAGGGACAACCCCGGGGGTCTCAGCACTGCCTGGGGGTAGGACCACCAATCTAAGTGCTCAAAGGATTGGGGTGGAGGGCTGCAGAACCGAGCTCAGTGCGCCCAGTCATTCACTGGGAAGTGCTCTCGAGGAGAGAAACTGGTAGAGGCATCAGCGGGCACCCGCTGGGCTTCTCCCACCGAAGTTGGGCTGTGGCGGGCATCCAGGTGTGAGTGAGCACTGGTGCGCAGCGGGGTTAGGGGTGTGGCCGCGGGCAGCAAGGGCTGCTGTTGCGGGGTTATCTCTGAATCTCTTTACCTCTTTTATCTCCTATCCCTCCATCCTCCCCGTTAACATTCTGCGCCCTCTGCCTGCACTGCTGGCTCCTTGTCACCTTTCAGGCACCATTCTCTGCTCCAGCTCAGGATCCCAGGTGCCTTTTCTGTTATCCTCGCCCCTGCCAACTCCCAGCTCCCGGGACCCGAAAATCACTGCCCCGCCTAGCGGCATGGAGCCAACCCTCCCCTTAAATCCCTTAGGTGAGTTCCTGGCTCCTCCCTTCTCTTCCGCTTACCATACCCAGACCCCTCGGCCGGCCAGGGGCTCGACGAGTCTTTTCTCCCTCCTCGCTCCCAGGCACTGAGAGGTCTTGGCAGTTCTCCACCTGCGGGGCCAGCGGGCGGCGCGGGCCCACACAAGCACAATGTGATGGGGCGTACGCCGGCCGCGGCGTGGCAGTGACTGTGGGGGCCGCCGGGCCGCTGAGAGGCGTGCAGCTGTGGCGGGCGCCAGGTCCCGGCCAGTACCTGTAAGTGCGGGGCCAGGCTAGGGGTGGGCGATGACCCGAGATTCTGCGGTTCCACTGTCCGGGGAACCGACGCTACGTACGCACCACCTTGCATCTTAGGGTTTTCCGAAGCGACGTCCAACCCGGGCGACCTCGAGTGCTCCTCCTTCCAGCGCCCCCCGGGAAGTGTGGCGGTAGAAGCCACCACGTTAGCCTGTCCCCAGGAGCCCATTCCCGCCCAGCAGATGGCCCCTAACCGGCGGCAGCGCCAATGGGTGGCTTGATCTTCCCCCATCTCCGTTAACACTTCTGAAATAAGTGTAAAATTTAATTTCATGGTGTGCAAATCTAGTCTTCCCATCCCTTCAAAGCCTCTAAGTCCCTCAGATAAAAAAATTCTGGAGCTGCCTCTCTCGCCAACCTCTGCCTGGAGCGCCTGGCCGGAGGGCGAGGGCGGGGGACTCAACGCCGGCCTCCCGCAGGATCTCAGCCTACGGAGCCGCGGGCGGCAAAGGCGCCAGGAACCACCTGTCGCGGGCGCATGGCGTCTTCGTCTCAGCGATCTTCTCCCTTAGTCGCGAGGAGCCTCTTTACATCCTCGTGGGGCAGCAGGGAGAGGACGCCTGTCCTGGAGTAAGCGGACGAGTGGGAAGTGTTAGGGCGTTCCCTCTTTGGTGCCCCGACACCCGCACAGCGAGGGGAGGGTCCCGGGCCCCGCCAATTCCTGCCCCTGGTGCGCGCAGGGTAGCCCGGAGAGCCAGCTCGTCTGCCTGGGAGAGTCTCCGGCCGCTGAAGAGCACCCGGCAACGGACGCGACCGAAAGGGCCCCCGGGTCGCAGCGCTGGGCCGGAGGTGGTGGGGGTGGCGGGGGCGCCACCTACGTCTTCCGGGTAAGTGCTCCCCTGGAGCGGGGGTCTCAGTCCTAGTCCCAGAGGCTCACGCGCACGCGCTCTACGTATGTCCCTTGGGGTCCCTCTATCTCTGTGCTGGGCTGGGAGCCCCTGCCCGTTTTTGGGCCCCAGGGACGGAGACATAGCGCAGTGCCGGTGTCCTCCCTCGACGGCTGGAGGGCGCGCTCCTCAACGCCCCGCTGGCCCCATAGCTGCGCGCCGGCGAGCTGGAGCCACTGCTGGTGGCGGCCGGAGGCGGCGGTAGGGCCTACCTGAGGCAGCAGGACCGAGGCTGGGCTCAGGCCACCCCTGAGAAACTGGAGAACCGCTTAGCCGCTCCCGGGAGCCGCGGGAGAGGCGTGGCAGCAGGTGAGGGCGCCGGGCCGCGGGGAGAGGCGGGCGTGCTCCCCATCCGGCTGCCAGCCATCGCACTGTCGCTTCGCAGGTGGAGGGGGCGGCTGGACGTCGCGGGCCCTCTCCCCGCAGGCCGGCCGCTCACTGCAGGAGGGGGCGGAGGGCGGCCAGGGCTGCGCCGAGGCCTGGGCTACTCTCGGCTGGGCCGCGGCTGGTGGCTTCGGGGGCGGCGGCGGGGCCTGCACTGCGGGCGGAGGCGGCGGCGGCTACCGGGGTAGGTGCACCCCTGGGGAGGGCAGCCGACAGCCCCGAGGGTGAAGTGAGGTTAGAACCTTAGAAGAGGTTCCCTCCGAAGGGCTCGGTGGGAAAGGCGTTAAGTCCGGTTCAGCTGCTCCAGGCCAGAGCAGGAGCTCTTAGAAACGGAGGTCAAATAAATTGCAAATGTAATCCTAGCACTCTGGGAGGCCGAGGCGGGTGGATCGCTCAAGGTCAGGAGTTCGAGACCAGCCTGAGCAAGAGTGAGACCCCCCCCCCGTCTCTACTAAAAATAGAAATAAATTATCTGGCCAACTAAAATATATATATAGAAAAAAATTAGCCGGGCATGGTGGCGCATGCCTGTAGTCCCAGCTACTCGGGAGGCTGAGGCAGTAGGATCGCTTAAGCCCAGGAGTTTGAGGTTGCTGTGAGCTAGGCTGACACCACGGCACTCACTCTAGCCCGGGCAACAAAGCGAGACTCTGTTTCAAAAAATAAAAATAAAATAAATAAATTGCAAATCACACACATGCAGACAGCCCTAGATTTTCATTTAAATCCAGGATATTTTCCATCACAACAGGTGCCCTCCCTGTTGTGCAGTCCCAGGAACTTGGCACGCTGAGCAGGGTGGCAGAAAGGCAGGATTGGTTTAAGTCAGTAGTTCTCAAAGTGTGGTTCTGGAACCTGTAGCCTCAGCACCACCTAAGTTATTAGAAATGCAACTTCTCTTGGTTAGGGGAGCATACAGGGGAGATGTTGGCCAAAGGATACAAAATTTCAGTTAGATAGGAAAAATAACTTCCAGAGATGTATTGTCCAACAGGTGGCTATAGTTAATACAATGTATTCTTAGCCTGGCATGGTGGCCTCTAGTCCCAGCCATGGTGAGGCTGACGCAGGGGGATGATTTGAGCCCAGGAGGCTGCAGTGAGCTATGATTGTGCCCCTGCACTCCAGCCTGGGCAACAGAGCTGGACCTCTCTTTTAAAAATAAAAAACTGTATTATTGAAAATTGCTACGAGAATAGATTTTAGTTGTTCTTACCACAAAAAATGATACGTATGGAAGGTAGCACATATGATGATGGCTTGAATTAGCCATTGAACAATGTATGCATATTTCAAAACATCATGTTGTACACAATAAAGATATATAATTTTTATTTTTTAATTAAAAAGAATGCAAATTCTCAGCCCTTCTCTAACTTACTGAATCAGAAACTGTAGGGGAGAGTCCCAGTGCTGTTTTAATCAGTCATCTAGGTGATGATTCTAATGCACTTCAGTTTGGAAACCACTGGTGTCAAGAAACAACCTTTGTGTCTGGGCTATACTGTTTATAAATGCTTTACATACACAATCTACATTCTTACAGAAATGGAATGTGTGGGTTGTGCCTCTCGAATATTATAGCTGAGAATATGGGATGGGAGGGGCTCAGACAGACAGGAAGTGTCCGAGCCAGCCTGAGCCAGGCCTTCAGGTTCTAGCTGATTACTCCCTCCCCACCTCTCTAGCCCCTGAGCGCTTACTTGTGAACAGAAGCACTTGCATCAGAAGGCTCCTGTAGAGGACGCCACACTGGGATTTCCCCTGGGAATTATGGCCTCCCCACTGTTCATAAGCCAGCTTCCCAGCTGTGAGGCAGCTGTGTGCCCCTTACTCCTCTCGAATCCCCATCGCCCTTCCTCCCTTCCCCCCACCCCACTTTTGTAGCCAAACCCTCCATCACTCTCAATTTCCAGGGGGCAATGCCTCAGAGACTGACAACCTCTGGGTTAATGGGGAAGATGGGGTATCCTTCATACACCCCAGCAGCGAGCTCTACCTGCAGCCTCTGGCAGGTATTGGCCCCAACCCCCACCTCTCTGCTTGGCCTAGACTTTTTCCTCAATTCCTGAACTCACTCCAGAAGAGAGTGTGCAGGCTTGCCAGAAGGCCCAGGCTCTCCCACCACCCTTGTGTGCTTGGCATTGCTCTTTGCTCTAAAGTCCTGGGCTAGAACTTACCATGTGACTGGAAAAGGCATATATATCCCACCCCTACTCTACCCCCACCTGACCCCCCACATCCCTCCCACCCCACCCACATCTCCCACACCACACCCCACCATATCAGTTCTTTTACTATCAGTCACAGAGAGCCACGGAGAGGTGGAGATCCGAAGGTATCTTAACTGCAGTCATTGCCCTTTGAGAGATTGCCAGTGGCAGGCAGAGCTCCAGTTGGCTGAATGCCTGTGCCCACAGGGCATGGTGCTAGCTGTGGATAACATCACCTGCATGGGTATGTCCTACCTTTGCCCAAGGTCTGGACTCCTGGGATCACAGGCTGGGAGGAGCAGTAAGGCACTTGGAAAGATGGTTTAGAGACCTACTGTGTGCCAGGCACTGTGTTGGGTGCTGGGCAGGAGATTAGAGACCCATCAGTGCACATTTTGCCTTCCAGGAACATGTGGTCCAGTGTGGGAGGTGAGATGGATATTTAGATATAGTTATATGGATGTGTATCTCGGGTGACAATTGCCATGGGGGGTAGGAAGTGTTTTAGAGGTTCTCAAAAGGGAGAGGTTGCTTCTCTCTAGGATAATTGGGGAAGGCGTGATGGAAAGGTTAACACTTGAGCTGAGGCTTGAAGCTCAGTGAAACTTGGGGTAAAGGGACAGAGAGCACCTTCCCACTGGAGGTGTCTCTCTTTCTCCCTAGACCTGCCCACCCCCCCAGGCCCTCTGGTTCTGATGGTGGCTGTGGTGGTGACCTCGACACTGAGCCTCCTTATGGTGTGTGGGGTCCTGATTCTGGGTACGGAGCATTTGGCAGGCAGCCCATCTCCACTGAGCTGTGGTGGTTTTCTGTGGGGTTCGAGGGGCACACGGGGCTGGCTTCCAGACCGCTACTCCCAGCAGAGCAGTGGTAGACTCCTTTGGGGTTCTAAGACAGGAAGCAGCTGGGGAGGCCTGGGGAAAACATTTACCTTAAGGGGCATCTGTAGAGGTATCCTGGGCAGGGGAGGCAGTATGGGCCTGATGGAAAGGCAGAGTGTATGCCTTTGTTCTTCCCACCCCCAGCGAGCCAGAAGAAGTGGCAGGGCCTGTGGGGAAGGAGGCTGCCAGGCCCTGAGCTTGAGCTGAGCAAGCTGCAAACCTCTGCCATCAGGACAGCCCCCAATCCCTATTACTGCCATGCGGGGCTTGGCCCAGCTCAGTCCTGGCCTCTGCCGGCAGGGCTCACTGAGGTTTCCCCAGCCAATGTCACTCTTCTCAGGTGAGTCCTGTGCTTCTATCTGAGAACCTGTGCACTATGAATACACATCTCTGATCCTGCTCCCAGCTATGGTGAATTACAGATCCCAGAGAACTGGCCCAAACTCCTTGTATAGGGGAGATGGAGGCCCAAAGAAGCTCCAAAAGGGGAAGTAATTTGCTCAAGGTTAGCTCTCAGCCCCAATTCTGGAATAGGAGGGGCCTTAGAATATGACTCTTTTGGAGCCCAGGAGTTGCCTCCCTCCTGGAGTGTCTGCAAGGACGTCAGGGAAGGCCTCATCACAGACTTCCACCCTGACTCTCCCCACACCTGCCCTCTCTTGCCCTGGCTCTGTGCAAGTCCATGTCACCTTGGAAGGCTTCTACCGTGCCGTGATGCTGAGAGAGCTCACATACAGTCAGCTGGCCATGTGGGGGATGTGGAGGAGCAGGGGAGATAAAGGGGGTACCAGACTCTCTAGGACCCTTCTCCAGACCAGCTACCCCCTTCCAACCTGTCTCCCTGCAGAGCCCTGGGCCACGGTGCCTTTGGGGAGGTGTACGAGGGACTGGTAATTGGCCTTTCTGGGGACTCCAGCCCGCTGCAGGTGGCTATCAAGGTGAGAGGGAGTGGGACTTCTGGCTGGGGTAGAAGAGCAGGGCACCAGGGAGGGGAGAGCGATTACTAGAGCTAGGGTTAACCCACCCTTCTGAAGTGTCCAGGGGAGCTCAGAAACCGTGCTCTTCCTCCGCCCACCCCAGACCTTGCCAGAACTCTGCTCTCGTCAGGCCGAGCTAGATTTCCTCATGGAGGCGCTCATCATCAGGTGCACCTGGGGCAGGGGCAGGGGCGGAAGGTGGGAGGGAGAAGCCAGAACTGCCTGCAAAACAGCCTCTTTTCACCCTGGGGCTGAGAGGTGGCAAGTCTGGGGACACAGATGTCCTCTTCAGTTTTGTGGAGCCTAGAACATGGTTTATATCTCCCTGCTGGTGATGGGGTATGTGCACCACCTACCCAGCAAGTTTAGCCATCAGAACATTGTGCAGTGCGTGGGGCTCAGCCTCCAGGCTGCCCCTCGCCTCATTCTGCTGGAGCTGATGTCTGGAGGGGACATGAAGAGTTTCCTGAGGCATAGCCGGCCACACCTGGTGAGACCCTTCTCTCAGTCCCCCAGGCCCCTCCAGAGACCCTGTCCATGTGTCCTGAGACCTGCATGGACTGACACACCTTCTGCCTGACCCAGGGCCAGCCATCACCTCTGGTCATGCAGGACCTCCTGCAGCTGGCCCAGGACATAGCCCAGGGCTGCCACTACCTGGAGGAAAATCACTTCATCCACAGGTTGGGAGCAATCCTGGCTTGGGGGATACCCAGCCCAACTTCCTCCTGAAAGAACAGCCCTTCCATGTAACTTTTAAGGAAATAGATCAGGAAGGGCAAGAACTTCTGCATTTTGGGAGTGATATTTTTGCTTAACTCTACAGGGACATTGCTGCCCGGAACTGCCTCCTGAGCTGCACTGGGCCCAACCGAGTGGCCAAGATTGGGGACTTTGGGATGGCAACTCCACTCCCCTACCGGTGCGGGAGTTGGCAAGAGATATCTACCGGTGGGGAGTTGGGAAGGCTGTTGCTCCAAGGGGGTTTACCAGCACCTTGGTGGTATTTAAACAATTCATCGCTCCCCTCCTCCCTCCTTGTAGGACCAGCTATTACCGCAAGGGGGACCGGGCCTTGCTCCCAGTCAAGTGGATGCCCCCAGAGGCCTTCTTGGAGGGCATCTTCACATCCAAGACAGACTCCTGGTGATAACACACCCTCCCTTATCCTCCTCTCCCCTGGCTTGAGGCTAATCCTATCTTTTCTGGGCCACTCTGTGTGAGGGAAGGGGAGGCTGCACTGCGCTAAAGGTCCTCACCTGGTTCCCCTACTCATGATGCAGGTCTTTTGGGGTGCTGCTCTGGGAGATCTTCTCACTGGGCTACATGCCCTACCCTGGGCGCACCAACCAGGAAGTGCTGGACTTCGTCATCACAGGAGGCCGGATGGACCCTCCTAGGGGCTGTCCAGGGCCCGTGTGAGTTTAGAGTGCTGCCCAGGGAGGGAGGTCCTTTGTGACCACAGGTGGACACGAACTCCTGCCTCTTCCCAGGTACCGCATCATGACCCAGTGTTGGCAGCACCAGCCTGAGCTCCGCCCCAGCTTTGCCAGCATTTTGGAGCGTCTTCAATACTGCACTCAGGTGTGCCCCCTGACTCACCTCACTATCGTGGTCTTGGGGGGTCAGGAAGGAAGCCATAAAACAACTCCATGGCTCCCTGCTCCCCGACTGTCCTATTACAGGACCCTGATGTGCTAAATTCACCCCTGCCGGTGGAGCTGGGGCCCACCCTGGAGGAGGAAGGGGCTTCTGGGCTGGGGAACAGATCTTTGGAGAGCCCAAGATCCCCACAGCCCCAGGAACTGAGTCCAGAGGGTGTGACAAGCTGGGGAGGAAGTGCTCTTGGCCCCTGGCTGTCCTCTGGCCTCAAGCCCCTCAAATCCAGCGGCTTCCAGCCTCAGAAGCTTTGGAATCCCACCTATGGCTCCTGGGGCCCCAAGGGGCCCTGAGGTCAAGGAGTCAAGCATTGATGGTAGCAATGGCTCCTTTCTGCACTCCTCAGGCTTCTAAGTCACTTGTAATTCCAGTAGCCTCTGTCCCCTGCAGTCTGCGTGTCTGGGCCTGTCTCAGGGCTGGCCTGGCAGCACTGGACTTTCCATGCTGGAAACCAAATCCAGCTCCCAGGGAAGGGCCAGGCCACTCCTAGCTTTTGATCTTTGGGACCAGAGGCCACCCCATACCCCAGGTGTCCGTGAGGAGTCCTGGATTGCCCTCCCCCATGAACATCCTTCATCTGAGTAGTCCCCAACCTTGCAGATGCTTCTAATAAAAACCTCTTCTCACATCCTCCAGTGATCTGCGTGGATGTGAGGGATACCGGAATTGAGGAAGAGGGAACCAGGAGGGAGGGGATGAGGCCTGAGTCATAGAAGCTGGGTCTTTGAGTTTTATTGGGAAGGGGAATCTATTGTAGTGTAGGAGGTTAGACCAATAGGTCTAGGCCTGCTCAATAAAATTCATAATCCACCTCCTCTGGAGAGGGTAGAGCCTCCTCAGAAGAGCTGGGCTGAGGAAGAAGCTTTTGTTCCTCACATTCCGTAAATTAGTGTCATTCTGCTCTGGGAACGCTGGGGCCCGGGTGGGCGCCAACCCCTGACATCGGCAGTGCGCCCCCTTAGTGGTTGGCACCCGGTCCTTCAGGACCCTGTGAACTGCCCCCTCACAACGGGGTTCCAGTCTCTCGCCGGCATGCACTGTGGGGACGTAGCCGCAGGTCCACATGTCAGACCGGCCGGCCCACGTGGGGACAGGAGTCCAGCCTCATCTCTCGGCCAGGCTGGCCAGGATGCCAATGAGATTGTCCAGCCCCAGCAAATAGCCATCCTCGCGGTTGCCCTCCTCCCAGGGCAGCCGGTGGTCCAGGATCTGGCCGTCGGGAAGGGGCGTGGTTTTGCCGAAGTCGATGAGCCACACACCGGCGCGATGGCAGTGATCATGCACGAAGAGGAGCGAGCTGCCGATCACCTGCCGAGCCCCACACAGTCAGGCCACAGCCCTTTACCTGAGCAGCCCCGACCCTATCCCCACTTGGCCCTCAGAGACCCGGGACCTGAGCCTACCGGCTTCTTACCTCGTGCCTCCTAAAGAACTCGGAGACCTCCAGGGTGTCCCGGATCTGCTGCAGGCGGTTCAGATACCTCCTCTGGAGAGAGTAGACGAGGAGGGCAAATTAAACGCGAAGTGAGCCCCTGCTAACGGTTAGGAGCCACAGTGCATGTTCAGCTTGGCAGATACTGTCATGAGGAGGACACGGCCCCCCCCCCCATGGCGCACAGCCCAGAAGGAAAGGAACATAAAGCAGTTACAACTCAACGAGATAAATGGGGTCACATAGGTGAGGGCACTAGACGGAATGACCAGGGGCACCCCTTGATTTCAGGATCCCCAACACCTCAGGGTTCTGGGATTCCGCGCTCACCAGTACTTCCTCATCTCCTTGCACAAACTCCTCAAAGACGCGAATCACTTGCTCCCGACTTCGCGTGGTCTTGAAGTCTGTGCTACAGGAGCCATCGGCTTTCTGAAAGAGGAGGGACAGGAGTGCCAGGGGGCCCGGACCCGCCCAGTGGGGGAGGATCAGCCTAAGGCAACGGTACTTCCCGGGGCGTTGGGGACAGCTAGACGGCCGCCAGAGGGCGTCTGGCTGTGGTGGTAGTGGTGGTGGTGTTCCTGGTGATAGGGCGAGGGGGGACGACAAACCGTACAGGACACTGCGCGGTGGGGCTGGGGCGGAGGAAGGGCCAGGGCTGTGCAAAGCGAAGCGGACGTGGCCCACCTTGATCCCCTCGATGCGGAAGCCAAGCGTGGTGCTAGAGCTGATGCCTTCTCGCCACTGCATGTAGCGCGGCTTGGTGACCGCGCGCTGCGCGTGCTCCTCCTCAGTGGGCGCCGTCGGGTCCACCGCCAACATCTTCTTGTACATGTCCTTCCGCAGCTTCGGCCGCTCGCGGGCCTTGGTCAGCTCCTCCTCCAGGTAAGTCCTGTGGGGGTGCAGGCACCCGCCAGGGTATGAGGGGACCCACATGGGCACCCCATTAGCGCTTGTTCCGGTCCGGCCCCAACTCGGTCTCCGCCCCAGCCCGGCAGGGCACACGTACCTGACGCCCATTTTGCAGTCAAGCACGCAGGGCCCGTCGAAGCCGTCGAGCAGGTCCTGCAACTGCAGGTAGCTTTCGCCGTCGCGCTCCACCACGCCGTGGAAGGTAGGCACGCAGCCGCGCAGCGCGTCCGCCATCAGCCGCGCCAGGCAGTAGCGCTCCGGCTCTGAGCAGCGCTTCAAAATCAGCCCGCTTGTGCCCGCCGCCTTAAAACTCCCTGCGGACCGGCACCAGTTAGGGCTGCCCGGCCTCTTCCTTTCTCGGCACCTCCCCAACCCCATCCGCGCGCGCCCCGACGCTCACCTGTGTGCCCTGCCAGCTGCACCCAGGCGTAGCGCTTCTTGAAAGGGCTGATGACCGGCAGATTCACCATGGTCCGGATCTTCTGCCAGTGGCTTTTCTGAAAGCGACAAGGTCAAGGTCTGTCTGCAAGTCCGCGTCTCAGCAATGCACAAGCCCCTCCCTCCTCTGAAACAGGGTCTCGTCCCGCCCCGGACCCACCGGAAGAAGCTGGAGCTGGATGATTCATTCATTCATCAATTCGTTCATTCACTCAGTGAAGGTTTATTGTGCGCCTGTGTGGCTCACACAGTGATGGTGATTCCAGCTTCTCCAGTCGGCTGTAAAGAGCCCTGGACTTAGAATCAGAAGGCTCAGGTTTGCACTCCAGCTCTGCCACTCAAGAACTGCCTGAGCAGGTTACTAAACTGCTCTGCCGAGGTTTTTGTGAGCATCAGAATAACCTGATGGTCAGCCCTTGTTCGAAATTGCAGATTCTGGCCGGGTGTAGTGGCTCACTCCAGTAATCCCAGCACTTTGGGAGGCTGAGGTGGGAGGATCGCTTAAGCCCAGGAATTTGAGGTTGCAGTGAGCTATGATTGCGCCGCTGCACTCCAGCCAGCCTGGGTGACACAGTAAGACCCTGTCTTTAAAAATAAAAACTAAAAACAGCAGATTCTCAGGTCTACTGAGGGAAATTCTGAGTAGGTCTAGGGTGGGGCCAAAATTTGCATTTCTACCAGTGCCTAGGGATCTTCTGGGCCTGAGAAACAAGCCTCTGAGTATCAGTTTCTTCATCGATAAAATGGGGAAATAACTACCCTTACTGGGCTGCTGGGGTTAGTAAATGGGGTTTGAGTGTGACAGGCACTTAGCTCCCCAATCCCATTCCTTGGCATGAAGCATAAGCTGGACAAATCTGGATCACTGATTCATCCACTTGGGACCTTGGTTACTCTCATTTAGGGAGACAGACAAACACAGAAATGTAGTTTACACAGGCCCAGGGCAGGGAGACCAGCCTGGAAGGGCCTGGAGAAAGAATGGCTTGGGACTCCCCTAGACTCTTGCTGTACCTGGATTCAATGCACACCTCACTAGTTGGCAAGGCCCAAGGCACCTTTTGTTGATCTGGATCCAGAAATCTAAGCCCTGAAAATGGGATGCAACCCTGAGGGTCTGTCATCTTAGACAAAACTGGGAGGAAAATGTGGGGAGTTTTGGTGTACCCCTTGCCTCATAACCATTGCATCTGAGAGCATCTCATACCCTGAACCCTTTCTCTTCCCACCCCAAACTCAGCAGTCCTGTGTCTCTCTTCTGAAGTACACAGGTTTGCTCATCTAAACTGTGTGTCTGCTGCCTCCTCCCAGGGGTGCTTGTCTTTTAGAGGAGTTATGCATGTGTGCCCCCACAGGAGTGGAACCCAGGAACCACCCCCCCTGACAACAGAGGAGGGAAGACAACTGAGGAGGTGGCCTAAGCAGGGGAGGCTGCTGACCATAAAGCCCTTTCCCATGGGGAGGAGATGGAGGCTATGACAGAGCACTGGTTGGGGAGTCAGCAGTTGGTTCCAGGCCTGGCCCTGTCACTTTCTAGCTGAGTGAACCCAAGCAAGTACGCTCATCTGTGTGGACCTGTTTCCTCTGGGAGGATGTAGCCACTGCCATAACACAAGGCACAATTTACTGACTGCCTATTTCATGCCAGGCACTTTCTCATCTTCCATCAGATAGCATTGCTCCCACTTTCCCACTAAAGTCCTTACATGGCACACTAGGGTGTGATCACATGTCCAATCCCTGGGGATCTGGGGGTGTAGCCAGAAGGAGCCCACTAGAAGGATGACATCACTTTCAAAACTCCTTTTTAAAATCTTTAAATACATACAAGGTTTGCATTCTGCTGCATAATAAATCCAAGTTTTATTATAAAACTCCCCACCTCCAAATCCTCAAGTAAAATTCCAGGAAGATGATGTATGTGCCATGTATATTCAGAAGCACCACCTGATCCCCCTTCTCCCACACGGTTTGGGAATCATGATCATGAGGCACACACACAGCAAGTGCACGAGGTGGTGTTCTTACTCTGTTTTACACAAGGAAGTTAAGGCCCAGAGGAGTTAGCATCCCCTCACTCCATGCCTCCAGTCCCCCAATCTCTGGCCCAAGCACTCTTGCCCCAGCAGGTTCCAAAGTCCATGGTGCCAGCCGGCCTCCCTTTGAGGGGTCAAATGGGATACTGCCTGAGAAAGACCTTTGTACAAGAAGAAGTGATCTGCAGCCATAAGGTGGTGTTTTGATCCCTATGGAAACCCTGACATCTGCCTGGGGCACCCTCTCTACTGGCTTTTTATGCAAAGGAATGGATTTAATGGCAGGCAGCATTAGGAGCCTTCTAGAAGAATTTGCCAGATACTGGGGCCAGAATGTACTTAGTCAGAGGATACATTTTGTTCCTAGTGGAAGAGGGAATGAGTTTTGGGTAGGTGGGGTGAGGGAACTGCACCATCCTTCCTTCTGGGATCACGTGGAAGCAGTGAGGGGGGCTGGGAAGTGGAAGGTAGGCCTGGTAGACCACATAGAATTGCTCCCAAGCTGAGGTGACATGGGGTCAACACCTACTCTCTCCACTCCAGTTTTATGCATCTCATATGAGCCAAGAGCAGCAGCAACTAAGGATGGTTTTAGCCAGCAGGTGACAAAGGGCTTTCTTACCCATCATTTCATCCAGCTCTCCTGGCTACCTCGAGAGGAGGGCTACCTCGCCCTCCCAATGATGGGTATGGTCAAGCAGGGAAGGAGTTGATGTAAGTGTCATGGAACTCAACTCACCGCCATCTTCCACCTTAGGGAGATACCTACCCCCAGGGAACATAATGCATTTAAAAATGAATGTATTCAAAAAGCCTCCTGGAGAATCATTCTTTGGAGGGTGGGTGGGGATTTTGGCACATGAACAACAGCAGGGAAGATATTTTTGAGCAGGTAAGACTTTTATTGTATAGAAATCAGAAATCATTTATTATGTTACAGAGTGAACTCTAGCTGCCAAGGTTGCCCAGAGCCACATCCTCTGGCCCAGCCTTCCCTTCATGAAAGAGTTCTCTCTGGGAAACCAACACGCAGCCAGAGGTTACCTGGGCATCCTGGGGCAAAAGCCAGGAGGGCTGACCATGTGACAGTCTTTGATGAAGTCACAGAAGGACCCTCTGATAATTCCTTACTTCTAGGGCTAAACAGGTAGTATCTCTCCTTGGGCAAGTGTTGGCTGGATACTAGTCTCAGACGCTCCTTTGTTTAAGCTCCATGTGGAAACCTCAAGGACACCCGTGTCTTACATCACACCAGACACTCAGCATATCTCCTGCCAGAGCAGATCCTTTGCTCTGTCTTTGGTATTCACGCTGCTGCCTGCCTCCAGCCATCCAGTCTCTGGTTGAAGCTCTCTATCATCCCAGCACCCTCCCCATGTTCCAATTGCCCTGTCAAACTAGCACTCCCTGTGGTGGTGGGGGGGAGCAATCAGTTTAAATTTATAAAATGATTTGCACTAAGGTATAAGTGACCCACGACTTCACCTTCCCATGGGCATTTGCTTTTTAAAAAGGAAGTCTGTTAACCTAAATTCTGCTCTATAATTAGTGGAAAGTGATGTGTGGGAATTCTGAGTCCAGGAGGGAATGTCATCGAGGTCTCCTTACCTATCCTGGAGCACTGAGAAAAGAAAACCAGATGTACAAGAGCCAAACACCCTCTCGTCTGCTAGAGCAACACCCTACAATTGTTTTAGGAGGTAGGCAAGGCCCTAGAGTCATGGCAGCTGCCCTGGGGGACAGGTCTCCTACTACTCTCCTGGCTTGTTCAAGTTTCCTGCCCAGGACTTTTCATCTTACCAGAGGAAAGGCCCCCGGTGGACGGGAGGCTGCCCGGTCCCAACTACCCGGCTCTAGGCAGGCTGTACAGGGCTCCTAGGAGGCGAAGGGGAGGATGTGGGCCTCCATCTGCCCAGGCCCGAGTGTAAGGGGCTGGCAGGCTGGGAGCCCCAGAGTTGAGCCTCAGTACCTTTCCCCCGGGTGCATCCTTCACAGTGGTCGGGACGGGCTCTGCTTCCTGCCTGGAGAAGCCCTAAAGGCGGCCTGGGCGGGCAGGCAGGCTGTGTTCCTCTGGGACCAGCCGTGAGGCAAAGTCCGCTCCAGGCCCTTCCACGAGGACGCAGGCAGCCTCTGTCAACAGCCCGTGGCTTATCTGCCTCTGCTGTGGCTGTTTGCCTTCGGGGAGGCCCCAGCATTGGGGGTTGGGAAGACCCAGCCTTGGAGCTGGAAGGGCCCTCAGCGGCCATCTGCACCAGCTCCCAACGGCTCCGGGAGACAGTGAGGACCAGCGTGGAAGAGGCGACCGAAGACGCCCACTACACAGCTGAGGCTGTCTTGACCTCAGCTGGGGTTGTCTACACTGCACTCAGGCTTGGGCCTCAGGACCTCCTCCTCGCATAGTCCCTCCCCCAGGCACTTCGCCAGGTCCCTGCGGGCGGAAGAGGGAAGCGGGGCGTGCCCGCGCCCTCAGCGCCCCCACTTGCCGCACCCGCTCGCCCGCTCACGCTTCTCAGGTGTCAGATTTAAGCTGGGGAGCAGCCCACCTACAGCTACTGCTCAGGTTTTTACGACGAGGAGTGGGAGGGGTGCTCTCGCTGCCGCACGTTCCACTGTCTTGGGACCCCCTCCGTGGCATCTGCCTCCCTACACAGGCCAGGGCTACGTCAGAAACGATTATGGGTCAGGGGTACCCTGACCCGCTGGGGGAGGAGAGAGGAAGGTGGCAGGCTCGTGACTGAGCCCCGGCACCCTACACCTGGCGGCAGGGGTGTTCCTGCTTTGCCCCCCTCTTGTGTCACTTACAAACCCCACCGCCCACTGGGTATTGTAAATCTCAGGGGAGTCACTGAGTCATGGAGCCATCGCAAGTCGTTACAGTGTCTCCTCCGCCTCGTCCAATCCGAGTGTGCGGCGGGAGCCCGGGTCCAGAAGGCCCAGGCCGAGCCCCAGCGCTCTCCCCGCAGCGTCCAGGCGACCCTGGCGCGAGCCTGCGGCTCTCAGAGCCCAGTCGCCCCGACCCAGGCTTTTGGGCAGGCTCGGAGACACCTCGGCTTCAGGGACACTTGCGTAACGTGGATCTAGAGCAAGTCCTTCGCGCTGACCGCGGGCAGTTATTTAAGGTATTTGGCCTTGGCTAGAACGAGGGGGACAAGGAGGCTGTCCCGGGAGCCCAGAGTGACTTCACTTCATCCTGGCCGGGGTTTTCCGAGGGACAAACCTGGCCCCAGAACATCCAAACTACCAGAGGCAGAAGCTAGCAGGCTGATCCTGCTCCCTTTCAGCCTCAGTTTACCTTCCGCCGACCACGCTTAGAAGCAGCAAGGCTGGGAGACTGCGGGGGTGGGGGGCCCGCACCAGGTGGGCGGCGTCCCGCTCCCTGCCAGAGCTCCCAGCCCTGCGCCCCTCCCCTGCGTCCACGCCTCGTGCGGGCGCCGGGAGCAGACGGCAGCGGCTCGGAGCAGAGCCTGGAGCGCCGCTCCACTCCCACTCAGGAGAGGGAAACCGTGGCAACGGCGGGGGTGGGGCCGCGGCACTAGAGAGGGGGCGGGGAGCGAGGGAAACACTCCTTCGCCCCTCTCTCCGAGGGTTCATGGGGTTAGGCTAAGCCCCTCCGATCCCTCCAGTCGTACCTCACAGCCTACAAGGTACGGTCCCCCCGCTTCGCCCGGTGCCTGTGGCCAGTCGTGTACTCTTCACCCTCCTTCTTAGACGCCCCCGGGCCCGGGCTGCGACCTGCTTGCGGAGCGGGGGTGAGAATTGCCAAGGCGAGAGGTCAGCCTGGCGCCTCCCTGCGACCCCCACGTTCCTTCTAAACAGTGAGAATCGGACCCTTCGCGGAGGGAGGCTGGGACAGAAGTCGGTCCTCGGAGAGCTCCAAGCTGGGTCCCCAGTGCACAGCCCTCGCGCCCGGCGCTGGCCCCGCCCCCGCGGCCCGTACCTGACCCACGTCCTCGCCGGCTTCCAGCTGCACGTTGCCGCGGCTCCTGCTCTCGCTGTCGCTCAGCAGGTCGTCCTCCGAGTCCTCGAGTAGCGACGAGGAGCCGGTGGAGGAGAGGGACGAGGTGGAAAGGCGGCGCGGCTGCTGCAGGTGCGACGAGCCCACTGCCGGGAGGCAGTCACCCTCCGGCTCGGGCGGCCCGGGGCTGGCCGGGGGTACGTCCGGTTCCTCGGCTGTCACGGTCAGCTGCGGAATCACCCGGGCAGGGGGAGCCCGCGGGAGCCCGTTGGGGACCTGCCCCCCACGCCGCTTGGCCCCACGGGCCCGGGGCTCCCCTGCAGCGGCTGCGGCAGCGACCGCGGCGCAGCGCGCCTCGAAGAGCAGGCGCAGCTCCCCGACACTCCGGCGCGGGGCCCGCTCCAGCCCCGGGCTGCAAGGCCCCGCGCCCCCCCGCCGCGCCATGCTCGTAGGGCCCCCGGGCAGGGTCATTTCCCAGCACTGGCGCAGCAGCTGAGCCCACCAGCCCGCGGCGCGGCGGGGACTGGAGTCGCTCGGCGCCCCCGGCTCGAGACTGCCCCGGGGCGGAGCCTGCGCGGTCGCCCGCCTGGGCCCCGCCTCAGCCGCGCCCCCCGCCCACTCCTTTCACTTTCGGAGAAAGCGCGGGCCTCCTAGGGACCTTGCCCATCAGGGAAGACTCTCGGTTGCTCTTCGAGGTGGCAGGGAAGTCCAGACTCCACAGGCACATAACCCGGGCCTGGCCCTGGCGGCCTCTCCCAGCCCGCCCTCGAGGACGTGGGAGGGGCCGCTGCGCCCCGGGCAGGGAAGGATTCCTCCTGGCGGCTCCAAGAGCCCTGTCCCCGCGGGGGAGGAGCTGGTCCTGCTCTTGCTGCCCCACCCGGTCCCTCGGGCTCCTTTTTCCCCCGCTTTCCATCCAACCCGGGCAAAGGTTTCCAAGTCTCCGGGGCTTTTCTCAGGCCGGGCCCCTTAGCACAGAGTTTAAGGCCACCGGCCTCCCAAAGAAGCCCCACCCCAGGGCGTGCCCCCAAGTGGAGACTCTGTCCCAGGGACGTGCTGAGGTTGCTCCCCGCAAGCTCCCTACTTCCCGGCGGGCAGAGAACAAGGTCAGGGGGAGGGGCCTGGATCTCTCCACGTGTCACCGTGGAGTTCGGGGCAGCATCCCTGATGCTGGCTGGCCGACGCTGAGCCCTCCCTCCTCCTCCTCACCTTTTGGAGCTTGGGACTCTGTCATTTCACCTCCCTGAACTGCTGCTTCTCCTGTGCAGGGCTGCTGTGCACCTCGCAGGATTGCTGTGAGAATAAAATAAAATGAGAGATACGAAATCTAAAACGTGAGAATAGTTTTCAGCGTGGTAGTAGAAATAGCCAGTCTGAGGTCCATCCCACTCTAGATGTGATTTTAGGCAGTCCCTTCACACTTCCGAGTCCATTTCCTCATTTGTAAATTTGGGAGGACCTCACCTGACCCACAGAGTTGTGGCCATGAAACTGGGAAAAGAGCCCTGATGTTGAAGTGTTTCATCACTGCCAAGTGCTTATCAGTGTCATCGCTGTGTGGATCTCCGGCCACTTTACGTGTAGGTGGTCAGCTGAAATGCAAGGCTGCTTTGAGCAGAAGCCAGTATTTCCTGTCTTCCCCAAAATGCCATGAGTAAGGATGCCCCATCCGGAACCTAGCGGGGGTTGGGGCAGCGGCACCCCAAGAAGGACGGCCTCAGCCTAACGGCCACAAGGGGGAGCTGTCCTTCCCTCATCTGCCTTCAGCCAGGACTCAAGGATGGCCCAGGAGGAGGAAAAAGGAGGGTCCAGGGGGAGAAGGGGAACCTTCAGCAAAGAAGAAGATCCTGGGAACTGAGGGAGGAAGCAAAAGAATGGAAGAAAGAGGAGGAGCGGGGAGGAGGAGAAATGGAGGGAAGGCAGGAGTGAGAGGAAGAAGGAAATGCAGGAGTTTGACTCCGGCATTGGAGAACCTGGGAAATTATGTCCACCTTCTTGGGGCACAACGATCTGGAGGAGTCTGGGTGTTGGTGTGAGAGGTTACTCCACAGCTCAAAGGCTCAGAAGCACTCATGTCTCGGGCACTCACTTTCCTCCCTCCTTTGGAGCTACACCGGGCTGTGGCAGGGGTTTGGAAGATGCTTCCCTCAGAGGGTGGGCTGGGGGCAAACCCAATGGAGGGGGAGGGGAAGCCAGGAAGGACCTGCCAGAACTGAAAAGGCAGGAGGGGAAATGAGGGGAGGGACAATGCACTGAGAGTACCAGTGCACCAGGCAATGAACAGGCAATGTTGGAGGTACAAGGAGGCTGGGCACTGGATCGCTGTCCCAGCTGCCAAAGAAAACCCCAAAGACAATTCTTCTTGTATGAAGCACTTGCCCAAGACTTAGGTCCACTACACCAGCAACCCAAGAATCGCCCTTTGCCATACCTGCCCAGGTGTCCCTCACTGGAAAGCACAAACTTGGGAATGGCTGCTGAACTAAAAACCAAATCCATAGTTTTTTTTTTTTTTTTTTTTTGAGACAGAGTCTCACTCTGTTGCCCAGGCTAGAGTGCAGTGGCGTCAGCCTAGCTCACAGCAACCTCAAACTCCTGGGCTCAAGCGATCCTCCTGCCTCAGCCTCCTGAGTAGCTGGGACTACAGGCATGCGCCACCATGCCCGGCTAATTTTTCTCTATATATTTTTAGCTGTCCATATAATTTCTTTCTATTTTTAGTAGAGACGGGGTCTCACTCTTGCTCAGGCTGGTCTCGAACTCCTGAGCTCAAACAATCCACCCACCTCGGCCTCCCAGAGTGCTAGGATTACAGGCGTGAGCCACCGCACCCGGCCCAAATCCATAGATTTTTTAGAGTGGTAAGAGGTCTTAGATGCATCCTATCCTCCTAACTCACATTAAAGAGGTTAAGTGACTCAACCAGGGAGTTGTGGAAAAGCCAGTGTGTCCAGGCTAAGTCCCCTGACTTCTATTCCTGTGCTGTGCTCAGTTTCTTTCATTAACATCTTGTAGTTCCTTATGCAATGTAGGCAGAGTTTGCCTCTACCTACCACAGGCAAAAACCTGAGAGTATCAACATGAGGGCAAGGCCTGGGGGGCCCAATACAGCTGGGGCACAAGGTCAAGGGGCTCTAATGTCCTCTTGGTCAAGCCAGGAATGAACTTTGAAACCTTAGAATATCTGTTCTTTATGCCTGTTTCCCCAGCCTTTGATGCTTGAACAGATGTGTAGAAAATCAGACTGACCAGTATATAGGTGGAGGGGATGGCCCCTTGTATTCTGCATTAAAAAATGGGGAAACTAGGGCATAGAAGAATCTGTCAAGGTGGTTTTTTGTTTTTTTTTTTTTTGACAGAGTCTCACTCTGTTGCCCAGGCTAGAGTGTCATGGCATCAGCCTAGCTCACAGCAACCTCAAACTCCTGGGCTCAAGCAATCCTTCTGCCTCAGCCTCCTGAGTCGCTGGGACTACAGGCATGTGCCACCATGCTCAGCTAATTTTTTCTCTCTCTATATATATATATATAAATATATATATATAATATATATATTTTTAGTTGTGCAGGTAATTTCTTTCTATTTTTAGTAGAGACGGGGTCTCGCTCTTGCTCAGGCTGGTCTCAAACTCCTGACCTTGAGCAATCCTCCTGCCTCGGCCTCCCAGAGTGCTAGGATTACAGGCGTGAGCCACCGCGCCTGGCCTGTGTCAAGGTTTTCATGGTCATTAGGTGGCTGTTCTGAGATAGGCCATGAAAGTCTCTGCCTTGGCCACAAGTCTGAGAAGAGAACCTGTCTTCTTGTGGCGTCGCAGTTGGGTGAGCCTCCTGTACCATAGAGGCCTGCTTCCTGAGGTGCCCAAGTCCTCACCCCTCTCAATGGCTTTCAGGATTCATTACACCTGAGGGCTGCATCTCTCCTGGACAACAACCCTGGGGCACAAGAATTGGGAAACGAGAGGGCCTGGAAAATGGGAAGTGTGAAGTGAGGGGTTTCTGGGGCCTAGTTTTATTCCCCAGCCTGCCTCATTTAGTGCTGCCTCAGCCCTACCCAACCCCCAGGGCAGCACTCACCACCCGCTGCCAGACACAGTGACAGTTTCTGCTTCCTAAGACACAAGCAGGGCCTCTCTCCTGGGGCAGGGAGAGGGCAGCACAGCCTTTGGCCTGTGCTCCTGAATGGGGCACCTGTTGCTTTGAGGAGACTTGAATGCTTCTCCAGAGGGAGCAGAGCCTCTGTGGTGTGTGTGGAGGGGCTGTCTAGTTCCTCTGGATCAGGTGGTGCAGGGCGCACAGGGCGTTATTCTAGCAATAACTCTCAAACATACTCTTTGGGGCTTGGTGTCCTTCCAAGGGACTTTCTGACCCCAAGATTCCAATATTGTGTGACAATACCTGTGATTCATTCATGCACTCACAGAGCAAACAAACTTCCACTGAGCAGCTGCTGTGAACCAGGCATTGTGCCAGGTGCAAAGGGTGTGTTGTAGGAACGAGGGGCTCCTATGGTGATCCCCCACCCCCTTACTGGGAGTGATAGTGTAGCACTGGGCATTGTCTTATGGAAGAAGGAAACCAGAAAGGACCCAACCAGAAAACAGGCCCCAGGATGCTAAATGACTGCCTTCGCTGTTTCCAAGGAACTGTCAGAGAGACCCTGGGAATCTCCGTCTCTCAGCTGCTTCATGCATCCAAAACATTCCCCAACTCTGGGCAGTCTGCTGCCCTTCTCTGCCCAGGGGATACTAGAGAGGGTGCTGGAGGGCTGGCCAGAGCCAGGGCCCAGTGGAAACCTGAGGATGGGGAAGAATCAAAGGTCTCCTTTCTCCTAGGAAGAGGTGAATGGCTGTCTTCACCCAACAGGTGAGCCCTCAGTTCCCAAGCCAGACCCTTTTTCTTACCACTGGGTTTCTCCTCCTTTCTTGCAATCTCTGATCCCAGAAACTGATAGACTAGACTTTGTCAGAATATTCTGGATGTGTGCAAGGATAGTTTAGCAGGGCTCAGGATCTAGCAGCGTTCACTGACCCTCCACAATCTGAGTCATTCTTGGCCTAAAATGAAATGTGTCACCACGCCTTGGTATGCACAGTAACAGTCTCTCCTGATACACGTCAGAAACAAGGTTTCCCATCTCTCCCAGAGGCCTGTGTTCCTGTGTTCCTCTTCCTACTCTCCGGAACTCAGAATCAGCATAATCTCTCCCAGTGGCGAAGTGGAGGCAGAGGGGACCAGGAGGGTCTGAGGTCAGGGACGAGGTGTGTGGAGGCGACTGCTGTAACAATGCCTGAGATGCTGTAGCCCTCTCTCAGGCCACCAGGGGGAACGTCCCGCATCACGTAGTCGAGGGGCCAGGGGGCGGAGCTCCTAAATCCATTTGTGATCTTTGTGACCTCCACTCCGGGCGCGTGGTGACCGAGACCAGAGAGCATCCGGTGGCGGGGCGGAACCAGGAGCCACGCGGAGGCTGCCGCAGGCCCGGGGTCCGAGAAGCTAGTGACCGCGGCGCCTCCGCGTCGGCCGCGGGGACACCTCAAGCTACGCGCCAGGGGAGCGCCCGACCCCGGGAAGCCGCCGGGACCCGCGCCCTGCGGGGTCCAAGCCTGGAGACGCGAGCGCGCGCAAGTGCAGGCAGCAGGGCCGCCCCGGCCGAGCCGCCGCGTCCCGGGCAGGGCGCTCGGACCCCGGCTCCGAGACCGCTGGGCCGGGAGTGGGAGGACAGAGGCGAGGCGGGGGCCCGTGGCACCCTGGCTCGGGGTGAGCAGGCCGCCGCCATCTGCCGCCGCCGCGCTTCTCGCCGCCTTGATTGAACTCAAAGGATGGGAAGCCTGGGCTTCTGCCGCTGGTGGCGTCCGCGCTGCCGGGTCTCATTCCCGGGTGCGCGGCGGCGCGCGGGGTCTGGGGCGCAGATGGGAGGGGGGAGGCGGGAGGGAGGCCCCAGAACGCGGCGGCCCCGGTAGGGTGGCCGCTTGCCCTCCCCCCTGCCCCTCCGCCGCGTGTACTGGGCGCTCGCTGACTGCGCGCCGGGATGTCGAGGGAAAGGCCGGCACGAGCAGCTCCCAGGCTGGGGCAGACTCAAGTAACTGTACCGCGTGGCCAGCGCCGCGCTAGGGCGAGCCGGCGGGAGGTGTACCCAAACCGGAGTGGGAGGGGAGGTCAGGGAAGGCTTCCTAGAGGTGACCTCTCGCACTGAAGGGTGAGGGGACGGTCACCAGGGAAAATCGATAGAGAGAAAGCCGTGCATTACGGGCTGCGTGAATGAATGTGTGTGGCCGAGCAACGTGCGCTCTCCGCACGCGCTTAGCAAAGCAGCGCCGTTCACAGCTAAATGAGAGGGAAAAACAACATTTTAAATATCCAGTATTTTGAAGAACATACTGGGGTGGTCATCATGGGAAGGATCAGGCCTTTGTTGGACTTCTTTACACTTACTTTCCAGTTTGGTACTGTTTTGAGTTTTAATTACTCTTGGTGGTGGTGGGTAGGTCGGACCTCACAGTCTGAACCCGCTGTAGCGGTGGCGAGGTGGCAGGCTTCAAGGCCTTCAGAGTGGCAGTCAGTAAAGGGGGTGGGTTGGGGAGCTGGAAGTAATGACAGGGCCCGGCCCAGTGGCAGCCGACTTTCAGCCGACAGTTCCTCAGGCCAGCCTCAGAGCCTACCGGTGGGAACATCAACCTGGAGGCGGCTTCTTGGCCCCCTAGGTGGGGGCCGCCAGGAGTCTCCGAGCCAAGCGCCCCCTCCATCAGCCTGGCTGACCCCCCATTCCAACCCCTGCGGTACAGGCCGAGCCACTCTGCCCCAACAGCTCTGCTCTGGGACTCAGCGCCTTGTGTTTTCACTAACAGTAGTATTTATTGAACACTTATTGGGGATAGGAACACTTAATATCGAACATGATCCTGACAGGTTATTTTTTTTTTTTTTTAAGAGGGGGAATTTGTGGCACAGAGGAGTTAATGGCATAGCCCTAGGTAGTAGGTGGTGGAACTGGGATATGAACCCTACATCCACCCCGGGTGCCTTGTGGTTCTCCCTCAGGTCTGTAGAAGGTCTGGAAGCCCTACAGCTGCCTATGCTCCAGTGGCTAAGCCCCTACCCTGGCCAAGAAACTCCATTTCCAGGTTCTGCTCCTGGTGAGGCACTGGGGCTGGCCTGTGGAGGCTCATAGAGAAGGTAGCCTGCCTTCTGGCGCTCCCTTAGCACTGCCATTCCCTCTAGCTCTCTACCTCCCCAGCCTCCCAACGCATACACACCCCACCAAAGGAGCTCAGCAGCCCCCTTTAGTCCAGGAAATCTGGGAAAAAATCTGAGCTGGGTCAATGGCTTCCTAAAGCTGCTGGAACGCAGCCACCCATAGTAACCCAAAACAGTCTCCCCTCCTGGAGAAACCTGGCCAGGGAAATAAAAGTTGACCAACCCAGCACCCCTCTTCCCTCCACTTGTGCCCCAGGTAATCAGCTAGCTTGCTTCCCAGAGATAGGTAGCAAGGGGCTGCCCAACAGCGACTGGGTCCTGAGAGATAAGCAAGTTTTCTTGTCATCTGCCCAAGAATCCCTGCTCTCTAGGGCCCACCGCTCGCTCCCAACTGTCAGGTAGTGGGAAGGATAGGGAGCTGGAGAAAACCTCATTGCACCACTTGTGGGGTAAGCTGGGCACTCACCTCTTCAACACCAAAGGCAGTCTTGGTTGGACCTGGCTCCTACTTCTCCAGGATCTTCTTGCTTCCTAGCTAAAATATGGTCAGAGACTGGGCGTCGTGGCTCAGGCCTGTAATCCTTGCACTTTGGGAGGCAGAGGCAGGAGGATTGCCTGACCCCAGGAGTTCAAGGCTGCAGTGAGCTATGATGAGGCCACTGCATTCCTGCTGGGTGACAGAGCGAGTTCCCTGTCTTAAAAAAAAAAGAAAAGAAAGAGAGAAAGAAAAAAATATGGTCAGAAAGAGTTTTGAGACACAGCTTTGGGCACGGAGGGTGGGGAGCTCTTACAGATCTCCCCAGGTTCTGGAGCTGAAGAAAGGACATCAGTTTCCTCCATAGCCACACTCACAGCCCCTGGGGCTGCCCCTTCACACTCGTGATAGGAAACAGGAGAGCAAAGGAACTGTGCCTAGGCCAATCAATGTTGGAAGGACCAGGGTTAGGCAGTGTATAGGGCCTATCTATCTCTGTTAAGGCTTGTTAGTCTGTTACTAAGATATGAAGTAAACCAGAATTGGAGGTTACCCTGGTCTAGGCAACTACTCTACCAGAGAGGCTTCTGGGGAACCAGGCTGCTAGAGTTAACAACAGCCACTTTTGGGTGGGGTGTGGTGGCTCAGGCCTATAATCTTAGCACTCTGGGAGGTCCAGGTGGGAGGGTCACTTGAGCTCAGGAGTTCGAGACCAGCCTGAGCAAGAGCGAGACCCTGTCTCTACTAAAAATAGAAAGAAATTTGCCGTGCATGGTGGCACTTGCCTGAAGTCCCAGCTACTCAGGAGGCTGAGGCAGGAGGATAGCTTGAGCCCAGCAATTTGAGGTTGCTGTGAGCGAGGCTGAAGCCATGGCACTCTAGCCTGGGCAACAGAGTGAGACTGTCTCAAAAAAAAAAAAAACAACAGCCACTTTCACTTTGGGGGTTATAGAGGGAAGAGAAGGGGAAGGAAGGAAAGAGTGAGAGAGGTCCTTTTGGACTTCGAAAACATGGCTTTGAGAGTTGCCCCTCAGGATGCAATCCCTGCACTAAATCTGATCCCCTTGTCAAAATGGCATAAAGTTTATTCACAAATCTCTGTACAGTTTTGATTGCCAAGTCAGGACTTCACAGAAACAAAAACATTCTTTTTGATGGGAAGTTGCAGGCAGTACACTTTCCCTGAACTTGTCAGAAGCAAGACAGACCTATATACATCGTGAACTAGGCACGTGGACACTGGCCTTTTTGCTTCTTGGAATGAACTGAAAAATATACAAAACAATCTTGGGTGCTGTACCCTTCAACATTGAAACCACATTGGTGGGAAGGAGGGGCCCACTGAAGCAATTCCCCAGCACAAGAAACACTGTGAACCACCAAGAACCCCTAGCTGGTGGGACAAAGCCAATGTCTTACACCTGGCCAAATCTTGGTTCACAGGCCCCGCCTCAGCTGAGACTGGAGACAAGTCCTTGGTCTTGATCTCAATCACCAAGTAGGTCACTCAGGTGGTGAGTTAACTTCCAGTCTTCTTTGGTTGGCTTTTCTCCCTGCTCTGTGCTTGGCATCTCAGAATGGTTTCAGCGCTGCATGTGGAGATGTAGTGGCAAAGTGGCTACAGTGTGATGCAGTTTTAATAAAAATTTTATTACACAGCCATAATGTAATTGACACTTCTCCAAATCCAAACGATACTAAATACAGATCTACATGGTGGATCAGAATGACTCCAGCAAATTATCTGGATTCTATAATTTTATGTCTTTTAAAACCAGAAAGAAAAAAGTCCAAGGTCTTCATGATAGGAGAGGTCCCAGCAGCTCCAGGACTCTGCCGGAGTCCAGGCAATGTTTAACAGTCTGTGATTCCACATTTACACAATAGTCTATAAAGAGTTCTGGTCAATGGACTATTCAAGTATATATGATTTTAATGAGTCCATCACCACTCCTTTGCCCAACTGAACTGTGTCACAGCTACCACATAGCTGTGTTACAGTCATATTTATCAATTTTACACAATCACAATACTTTAAAACCATCCATTGCTGCTTTTTTTAAAAATAAAAAAATGTAAACTAAGTTAAAGCAACACTGAGGCTCTACTAAACCCAGAAGAGTTACCAAGTTCATTTTTATGTTTAAATACAACTTAACTCCATGATTTCCCATCACCCCGTTCCTTATACAAAAGTAGGGTGAAGAAGCACAAAGCAGAGCTTGTAGATTCCTCTCCCTTTTGTGGAAACCGGCAGCTCTCAGCTGTTTCTTTAGCTTAGTTCTTGGTATATATAGTCAGCTGTACTTTGTTCTGAAAAGATTTGTTAAATGCCACTCTTATTTACACTTGGAGCTTTACACCTGAGAATGATTATCAAGCAGTCAGCTTATCTCTTTTCAAACATTTCATAAAGACATACACACCCCTTTGCTGGCTTCGCCCTAGCTGCACAACAATATATATGCTTACCATATATATATATGTATACATACACACGAAACTGCACATGCTTGTAACATTTGCAACCTATATCTTTTTGTGTTTGCTCTCCACATTCATGATGAATAATTTCTCTTAAAAACAAAATGTTATTCTTGCCAAAACAGCAAAACAGAATCACTAGGAAGAGACAGGTACACTGGATGAGAAAAAGACATATCCTATGTTCGGCCAAGAAGCTGTGGGCTGTGGCCACAGGGTGAGCAAGACACCTTCACTGCCCTCCCTGGTACCTGGCCCTAAGCTTCCCTCCCACCTTCCAGGACACAGCCTGCAGGGCAGGGGGCTAAACTGGGGAATTTTCTCCAAGATGGGAAGTGATGGGGAAGAGGAGGGAGGGAGGGGAAGTTACACAGCTACAGCAGTCAGGCCTGTTTAGTAAGAAGAATCACATTTAATGAGTTTCTTTCTTGCAGTTTCAGATGCTCAAGTACAGCTGAAAAAAATCTGAAACAGCTATAGACCCATGACAGACTGATACAAAGAGTACTGCATTTTAAAAAAATGATAAAAAAATCCACAAACTTACATACACATACATACACACTCTCTTTCTCTCTCTCTCTCAAATTAGACCCCCACCCTCCCCACAAATGTACACTTTTTGGAACTAAATTAGTTTTTGAAAGCCCCTCTTCCACAGAGACGGGAAGAAGAGAAAGATGAGGAGTGAGGAAGGAGGACTGCAGGTGCCCAATCCCTGCTCCCTCCACAAGGGTCAGGTGCCAATGTTCAATGGTTGGGTCCAAGGCAGTCTGCAGAGGGGACTGCCCAGTGCTGCTGCTATCGCCACCAAGGGCTCCAGCAAGAATCCCAGCTCCATGGTAATACTGAATGTGTGTAGAGTGGCCAATGAACTGTGCTGGTTAAAAAAAAAAAAACAAAAGGCAAACACAAATCTAAAGACATGAAGAAAGCCCAAGAGAGCCCAGATCCACACTGGGTGGGGTCCGGGGGGCTGGTGGGAGATGGTGTGTAGACAAGGGAGGTCTATACAGCAAATGGTTTATATTACAGATGACTGGCAGTTTAGAGTCTCTTCCCAGTTCTACTGCTGCTCCAGCCCAAAAAGGGCAAATCAAAGGAAAACAGGAAAGGTGGGTCACTGTGATGGGGCATGCAGGGTCAGAAGCAGCAGGCTGGGTGCACTCAAATAAGCCCCCGTCGTTTCTTATAGTCTTCCAAGTTCAGAGATCTCCTTGGAGCCCCATCCTTGGCTGGCGGAGCCTTGGAGGTGATGGCCAAAGCCTTGGATTCTGTGGGAAAGAAGAGCAAATTGCCACCTCAAGTACCTACAAAGTCCTTTTAGTCTTGTGCTTCACTCCTTCAGGGAGCCTTTCTGACTGCAGTCCTGTCCTTGCTCAAAATGTATCTGCGGCCTGTTTTACCCTGGCTTCTATATATTCTGATGAGCAGACACCCTCATTTCTTCCCTAAAATCAAGGCTCCTTGGTGCCTGAGACAGCCAAGGATCTATCTGGTCCTTGGCCTTCACCACGCCCACACCTTCACTTACCTGAGCTGGGAACTTGTAAATCAATCTTCACATCAAAATCATGTACTTTGAACAGGTCTTCTGAGAGGTCACTGGCTGACTTAGAATTCAAATCTTTATCCTTGCCCTGACCCTGCAATGTGAAGAGGAAAACTAATTATAAGAGCATAAATGCAAGTGGATTTTGAGAAGCAGCAGCCACTAATGGTAAAAGCTCTTGCTCAAGTTCATTAGATTTTCCTATTAAGGCCCTTTTGTGATTCCTTCTCTCAGAGGGAGGACAGGCAAGGCCATGGACAAAGAGCGTTCTCTTCTGAGGGCTAAAAGCAAAGAGGAGAGGGCAGGCTGGTGTCTGTGGGATGCGGTTAGAAAGGGTGGGCTTAAGACAACAGGCCACCTTTTGACCCAAGATTTCAGGAATTCCTGGGACAGTTTAGGCTATACAAGAAAAGTCCTAACTTAGGCAGAAAACTGCTTCTAAATTTAACATTTTCATTTTCAAAGAGCTTTCACTTTACAACATCTGACCCTTACATGTCAACTTCTTCTAATTATCCTGTGACGTAGGTAGGGTAAACAGTATTATCACCATTTTACATATGAGAAAATGTGACACAGAGGGCTAGAAGTCAGCTGCCCAAACACACAGTCAAGGCCCTAGGTAAGTAGTGGCATTGGGTTTAGGATTTAGTTGTCTGACAGAAATTCAGTAGCTGCTGATTATATTTGTATACAACTGGGATGGAGAAAGAACTGCAAATGGGAGTCCCTGTTCCTCCAGGTAAATCAAGCCCCAACCAGACAAGGTGCTTGCTTGGCGTCCTGGCCAGCATTCCTGCTGGGCAGGCCATAGGGTGGTACCGCACTTGCCTTGCTCATTTCCTTTGGAGCATCTGGTAATACTCCAGAACCGTATTTTGCATTCAGCTGGGCCAAGATAGCAGCTTGAACAGCTGGGTCCCTGGACTGAGAGAGAAAATAAGTTATTTTAGAGATTGTTCAACACTCAGCGTCCTACTGCCAGATTCTTTCCCACCTACCACACTAACATCACAGGCACCATAGCAAACCCATCAGCAGCTCAGTGGGGTTTTCCTCAAGGCAGCAAGAAAAGGGCAATTAAAAGCTTTAAAGCCCAGCCCAGCCAGGCCCTAGCTAAGGGACACATTCCTAATGTCTGCTGCACTGTAAGCCCACCCTGTTGGGGGGTTAGTCCCTAGGTTTTTATAAATTCATGCCAGGTCTTCACTACCTATATGCCCTATAGCAAGATAAAAAAGGAAGTGTCCAGGCCCAAGAGCTTCAGGCAAGCAAATCCCAGCTAAGAAAACATTATTTTTAACTTCTTTATTAATTTCCTAATGGAATTCATTTTATGTCCTAGAATCTAGGTCCTGACTAAACACGTCCTCTTTAGGCACTCACATTAGAAACGATGGTAGGTTTGCACTGCCGCCTGGTAAAGGGATCCATCTGTTGGTTTTTCATGTTGTGACTTTCAGCCTGAAACAGACAGCATGCACTGCAGGACTGCATCTCCATTCCCCTCCTCTCATTCATCATAAGCTCACATGTAAATAAGAGTCTTTGCAAAGGATTGAAAAAAATAAAAAGCTGTCTATTATCTTTTTCCCTTCAAGAGCACCAGAGTAGTTATGAGGGCAACAACCAAAAAATAGAAATTGATAAAAACGAACACCTGTGGAGTAGAATCTACGGGTGGGGAGGGGTAAGACAGGGCAGAAGACTCTGTGTTTCATTATGATCTAGTAAATTACATGGGTGTATGTGGGCATACAGAGAGAGCATGTGTACGCTAAGTGTACATGTTATTTCACTAATTGAAAAAATAAACTTGAACAAGATGTAGAAAAGATTTCATATCATCTTATTAATTTTTTTTCAGTGATTCAGATAAAGTTGTCTTACTCACCACCAGGGCCTTCTCAGACTCCACAATGTTCCACTCCCGGTTCCGCTGGTTGATGTAACTGTGGGGTGAGAGGAGGGAGGGAGCCATTAAGCCCTGACCCCAGAACTCTGGGCGTCAGTGCATTGCTGTGTGTACCAGCCACAGGCTTGCCTAATAATTCTGGCCAAGGTCTGTGGGCCAAGGATAGGGGAACAACCGAAACATGCTCAGTAACACACCTGATAGCAGATATGTTCTTGGTCCGCTGGCGGTCCAGAGCCTCTGCCCGCTCCTCCAGCTCGTTTAGCTGGTCTTGGATTTGTTTGGCTTTGTCCTGATCCCCCAGGTCCTCAGCCATGGCCTGTGCCCAGAGAGATGTATGAATTCTTGGCTATAACTGGCTCTATATATCAAGTGTCCCCTTACTTCCAGCACAGGCAAGACATCTTATGTGATGAACAAATGACAGGAGATGTGAAAGAATATCAAAGAAGTACCTTACAAATACAAGATATAATTTTTTTGTTTGTTTATTTTTTTCTTTTTTTTAATTTTTCTTTTCTTTTTTTTTTTTTAAATAGAGACGGGGTCTCAACTCTTGCTCAGGCTAGTCTCAAACTCCTGAGCACAAGCAGTCATCCAGGCACGGCCTCCCAGAGTGGTAGGATTACACGTGTGAGCCACCATGCCTGGCCAAGATATAATTTTTATTATAGTAGTACACAGTACATAGTAACACCTTCCCATATAGCTACCTGGCAATGGGCCACTGGTGGCAGTGATATGTAACATTTACCTTAAAACCCAGGTCCCATATGGCTAAACCACCATAACAAGGCTCACCCCATCCTGGTGTGAAGAATGAAAAATCACCAGCCGCAGCTGAGCTTGACAATGTCATTTGTCCATTCAGACTCAGTACTGAAGTCTACCCTGAGGTCTATTTTATTACACATGAAACTAAAGTGACTAGAAAGAAGGAGAATGCAACAAATAAGATCAGTTTCAATTTATAGAAAGGAAAATGGCCAAGGAATGCTGCCCAGGTGCCAAGAACATACTGTGTTGCTTATAATTGAGCCCAGAATTTTTTCTCCCAATACTGCCACCACTAACTCGGCAGAAGATGAACAAGTTTGATCTCCACCTGTCTTCACAGGAAGGGGAAGGGGGTTCGAATGCAAGTCCTTACCTTTTCCTTTAGCAGCTGAGTCTTCTTCATAGCATAGTTGGGTGGAGCTTTTCTGAACCTTTCTTTCTCTTTTACAATCTGTACCAGAGAGGAGATACCAGCAGTGAGGTATTCCTAAACTATTTTTGTAGACAGGCTAAGTGAGCCCATTTTGGAGGCAAGCAGCTAGTTAAAAGGGGGCTGCTCTTCCTATAGCAGTGTCATGTCCCAGAGAGAGAGGGCGAGTTCATTCCAAGGGATACTATGCTGCTTCCAGGGTCACGGAGATTCTTCTGGGACAGTCTGAAGGAACATGCACCAATAAACAGCAGCAGCCCAAGGGCCTGGTACTGTAAGGCTACCCACTGTCCAAGAGAACAGAGATCAAAGAATTTTACCAAAATGTTTTGGAGAAAGAAAACTCTTGAAGGACCAAGCCTAGCAGAATATAGATCCCTGAACCCTGAGTACATTTTAGTCTATGTAGTCTCATCTGAACCCTGAATACACTTTAATATATGTAGTTTCATCTACAGGTGAGAATGTACAGAGAAAAGCTTGATGAACTATACATAATAGAGCAATATTAGTATTCCCTCTTCTTTATGCATAACTAAAAATGTCAAGATACAGGAAAAGAAAAGAAAATCATGATCTTCTCTAAACACTGGTTCTTAATGAGCCTCCAGGCTCTGAAGTATCAGGTTTCTTACCTCTTCAATGTCCTGATCATTGAATTTATAATTAAGAGCTTCTTTAATAGATAATTCCTTTTTATTGATTTCATCTAGGGTAGGCAACTGCATGCCAGCAGAGAACATCTGGACCAAAACATGATAAAAGGTTATTAGTAAGGGATTTTGGAAAGAGATGCTCTCAGTGTTCATGAACAACTGCTAGGTAGTCTAGCCACTTACCGCTTCTTTCCACTTCATAAATTCACTTTCAGTGAATTCTTGGTTTGAGACAAACTCTAGGCGGAACACACGCTGATCATTGCCATGCCTGAGTAAAAGAGAGATAGCACCTCTAAGAATGTGAATGTTCGCGTGGATGCCCTTTTTGGCCTCCACCCATCTGCACCCAGATGCTCAAATAAACAGCATTAAGAAAGAAAAGAAAAGAAAGAAAAGAAGAGGATGGAAGGGGAGGGGAGGGGAGAGGAGGAAAGAGCATGTTGACTATAGTACCAGCAAAACAACCTACTAGTGTACTACCTATCTCTACTGTCTCTGTGGTTCTCAATCCTGACTACCCTTTCTTTAGTGTCACCTAGGAAGACTTACACAAATTCCAATGATAAAGCACCACCTTAGATCAACTCAATTAGAATATCTGGGAATAAGAACCAGGAACAAGAGTTAAAAAAAAAAAAAAAAAAAAAAAACGAAAAAACCTCCTAGGTTGTTTTAATAGGCAGCCAGGGTTAAAAATCACAAAGCTAGCAATGGAAACCAAATGGACTTGCTTAGTGCTTCAAAAGTCAATGTACAATAAAATCCTTGATAGTCAATCAGCATCAAGAATATGCCATGGAGCCTGGGGCAGTGGTGTGTGCCATAGCTCCAGCTACTCGGGAGGCTGAGGTGGGAGGATCACTGAGCCCAAGAATTTGAGGCTGTAGTAAGCTATAATCGCACCTGTGAACAGCCACTGCACCCCAGAGTGGGCCACACAGGGAGATCCCATCTCTTAAAAAAAAAATTTAAGGATATAGTTGTCTGAATGACAAGCAAACTCTGTTCCCCAGAGAGGAAGAACACTTTCTTTCTACTGACCACTGTGTTGGCGAAGTTAAGTGGCTCAGTGCCATGCTCCTGGGGACTCTGCTTGTCAGGGCCACTCCCTACCCCTTTTTTTTTTTTTAACAGACCAAGGGAGATGATGGAGTAGGGATGGGAGAGGGGAATGGAGAGACCATGGAAACCAAATTAGGCCAGGGGAGACCTGTGTCTACTACCTGCTATTTGATGGGTGATCCTGGCAAAACTACTTCTATTCCTCCCTATATGGGGGTCTTTAGAATTCTCAAGCTTCAAGAGGGCAAGGATTTGTGTATGTCTGTTTTGTTCTCTCATTTATCGTGATGCCTAGAACAATGTCTGGCACATAGTACCTTCAGTAAATATCTGTTGAGTGAATGACACTTTCATTTTACTGAAGAGGAACTAAGTTCTGAAAGGTCATCGGACTCGTCAAAGATGAGATGAGTGAGCTGCATGATGAAGCCAGGGCCAGAAGCCTCCTGACCGCTTGCTAAAAAAATGCCTGCTTGCCCTGGGAGGAGGGTCTCTCACAACCCCACAACTCCCTTCTATTTGTCCTACCGCTTCATATCCCTGGTTCCTCCATAGGACAGAATATCCTACTTTCCCTCTAGGGAAAGACAGAATATAAGTGTCTCTCCAAGTGCTTTGTGGGGATGGCATAAATAGTGTTCACTGTAACGAGAAGCATCACACTGAGAGAGCGTAAAAGCCCAAACAGGCAGTGCCTGTTTGAAGTGGGAGCAGAAGCTGACATAGAAAATCTCTTACCGTAGTTGTAGCCCTTTGTTTGTTCTGGTGCCACCTAGCTGGTAAACTTTGGCAGTTTCCACAACACCCGTAATCTCAGCAACCTAAGTGAAAGGACAGAGACTTGAATCAAAAACAGACTTATTCAGAGCTTTCCACACCACTCTTCCTTTGCCTCTATTTACCTGAACGCAGACAAGTGACCCTGTCCTGAGGGGAGCCCACAGCAGCCAGGTTTCTGAGCACCTTTCTAGGCTTAGACTTCAGATGGCCAAGCACAGACAGCCTTGTGCCCAGGGTAAGCAAGTGCCAGGGGAAGAGTCAGTTAGCCTGCTGAGGCCCATTAGAAGTTTTCCCTCCCACTAATTCTACCATACTAGGGGATGTACTCGGGATTTCAGAAGTTGATTTTTATCAACCAAATATGAGGACCACAGAGGTCAGCTTCTGTTGCCAAGCTTTTTAGGACATGGCATGGCTGCAGGTCCTCACACAAAGAGATAAACACACATGTTAAAACCAGAAAAACTCAAAACAAAACAAAACCAACAAAAAAATCAAATGGCTACATTCCTGCTACTCAGACCATAGAAGCAGTGCTAGAACCAACATAACCATCTCTATTAGGCTGAAGTTGTGTTTTTTGTTTTTTGTTTTTTCTTTTTTTTTTTTTGTCAGACAGAGTCTCGCTTTGTTGCCCGGGCTAGAGTGAGTGCCGTGGCATCAGCTTAGCTCACAGCAACCTCAAACTCCTGGGCTTAAGCAATCCTTCTGCCTCAGCCTCCCGGGTAGCTGGGACTACAGGCATGTGCCACCATGCCCAGCTAATGTTTTTTCTATATATATTTTTAGTTGGCCAGATAATTTCTTTCTATTTTTAGGAGAGACAGGGTCTCGCTCTTGCTCAGGCTGGTCTCGAACTCCTGAGCTCAAACAATCCACCTGCCTCGGCCTCCCAAGTGCTAGGATTACAGGCGTGAGCCACCGCGCCCGGCCTGTTTTTTGTTTTTTCTAACCTCAATACAATTCTCTGGTCTAGAAGTCACTTGGTATGCAACATGAAAAATTTTCATTCATTTATTTTTCAAATGAACAAATCCTCCACATTATGTAACTCCCAACAAATACTTCATAGATGTCTCCCTTCTCCCTTTTATACTGGAAGTAGATGGAGAAAACTATTCCAAATCCAAACCCACCAGATGCTTGGACTCCATGTATTCTTCCTGGAATTAGGTCATGAATGATCCCTACTTACCTCAGATTGTCACTGCTCTACAGGCATCTCATTTGGAGTCTATTTTCTAGTCAAATTGTGGCAGAAGAGTGACAAATTTATTTAGTAGCTCCTACCCTCAGTACAGAATTATTATATTTAACACATGGACAATTGTCTAAGCAAAGAAATACCAACCCGGTAAACTGGTTTGCTGTTGTGGTTTCCAATGCCAATCCGTACAAAACATCCTGTGACAGTTTTAGCAAAGAAGGGCATATGACACCAACGTTCTAACTTATGCCGTGATAATCGAACCCGATTCAATTCTTCAGGTAAGGAAACTGGTTGTGACTTTGGAGGGATCTCTTCTTTCCTGTGAGGAAGAAGGGGGGGCAATGGAAAAAATGTTCATCATAAAAACAGAACAAAACAGAAAAATAATACCAACTTCTCAAAACTTAACCTCAACCAAAGTACATGTGATTAACCTAAGAGGAAGAGATAAATAAAACACTGGGAAAGAGCTGTATTAGAATCCTGTTCCAAACCAGTGTGAACTATCTTGAATAGGGCTGCCACCCCAGATAACCAATCAGAGTGAGACAACAAATGAAAGCTCCAGGCCAATCTGAGAGAGACATGAAGTTGGTTCCTACCGGCCGGGCCCGGGTGAAATGTCCAAGGGTGCAGGCTAGCAGCTGGAGGCAGAATAAATGAATGGGCAGATGTGCTGGGGAACTCAGTTTAACAAACCAAAGTTAACCAAAGTTAATGGCCCAAACAGGGAGATTTTGGAAACTATACCAAGCTTCACCATAAAGAACCACCAAAATGTACAAGAACAGCTTACTCCTCTTCTTCATCAGATGAAGATGTTCGAGATGAGCGGTCTGACTTTTCACTAGACTTGTCATCCTCTTCCTCCTCCTCATCATCAGAGTAGACTTCACTGGTTTTTAATGGCTGTTTTTTGGCAAGGAGCTCAGCTAGAAAGAAAGGATAAATGTTTACCTAGGTATTCTCAACAAAAAACTGAAACATCTTTCATCCTTGAAAAAGAACTAGAAATGGAAGAGGACTCAAATACATAGCTCTATCTTCTCCAGATTGGATTGTGCTAACTTGGGCTATATACAGAAAGGAGGAGTTCAACCAGAGTTAAAATCATTCAGGTGCCAAACAATAGGCCCCAAGAGAAAAAAAGGGGGGGGGGCTGGAAGAATGTTACTAAGTGGGCAGAAAGGGTCACCAACACTCCTGAAAAGTGTCTTTTATTGTACTCGAGACACTTGAAGATGGGCAGGAAAGAGGGGAAAAACTCATGATGACTGTAGAGAGTTTTTAAAGAAAACTTGATTTTGAATTTGCAGTACTATTTGTAATAGCAGAAGAGTGAAAACAACCCAAATGTCCACAAACAGGGAAGTGGCTGAATCACCTCTGGTACATCCAGCCAATGAATTACTATGCAGCTATAAAAAAAGGAATGAGACATACTACACCCTGAGTCAGAAAATGTTTTTTAAAGAGCCAGACAGGGCTGGGCGTGGTGGTTCATGACTGTAATCCTAGCACTCCGGGAGGCTGAGGTAGGAGGATTGCTTGAGCTCAGGAGTTTGAGACTAGCCTGAGCAAGAGCGAGACCCCACCTCTACTAAAAAATATAGAAATTAGCCATGTGTTGTGGCATGTGCCTGTAGTCCCAGCTACTTGAGAGGCTGAGGCAGGAAGATCACTTGAGCTCAGGAGTTTAAGGTTGCAGTGAGCTATGATCATGCCACTGTACTCTAGCCTGGCCAACAGGACGAGACCCTGTCTCAAAACACACCAAAAAAACAAAAAAAAACAAAAAAACCTAAGGAGTGATCTCATCTCCAGGATATACTGTTAAGTGAAAAAAGCAGGGTGGAGAAAAAGTGTGTACAGTATGCAACCATTAATCTAAGATAGGAGGTGAATCTATGTCCTTACATTTAAAAAAAAAGGATATAAAAAAAAATTTGAAGTGATTGCCTAATATATGAGGTGGAAAGGTGTGAAATAGAAAGGTACAGAAGCTAAACTTCTTTGAATATACCTTGTTTAGTATATTTGACTTTGGAACCACATAATCATAATCATACACATAATCACATAATCATAAAACAAAATAAAAAGTCATCTCTGAACATCAAAAGCAAAATGAGACAGTATTCATTTGATGATATAACCACACAGAAAGGAAATGTAACAAGTGACTTTATAAAATAGTCATTGAAAAGACAGACATGGAAGATAATAGAGCCCAGAAATAAATCCTTGCATATACGGTCATATGATTTTCGACAACAAAGCCAAGACCATTCAATGAGCAAATGATAATCTTCAACAACTGGTGCTGGGAAAACTGAATATTCATACACCAAAAAAATGAAGTTGGACCTTCACCTTATATATCTACCATATACAAAAATTAACTCAAAGTGGATGAAAGATCTAAACGTAAGAGCTAAACTATAAAACTCTTGGTTGAAATCACAGGGAAAAGCTTCATGACATTGGATTTGGCAATAATTTCTTAGACATAATACCAAAAGTATGGGCAACAAAAGAAAAAAAATAAATTACATTTCCTCAAAATTAAAAACTTTTGTGCATCAAAGGTCACTATCAACAGAGTGAAAAGGCAACCAATCCATGGAATGAGAAAATATTTGTCAATCATATTATCTAATAAGCGAATAAAATTCAGAATATGTAAAGAACTCCTTTAACTCAACAATAGCAACAAAAAACAAACAACCTAAGAAATGGGCAAAAAATTTGAATAGACATTTTTCCAAAGAAGATGTATACATGGCTAATAAATGCATGAAGAAATGCTAAAAATCACTAATCTATAGGAAAATGCAAATCAAAATCACAATGAGATACCACTTCACCCCCAACAGGATTAACTATCACCAAAAAGACAAATAAATATTGGTGAGAATGTGAAGAAATTAGAACCTTCATTTGTTGCTGAGGGGAATAGAAAATGGTGACGCTGCTTTGGAAAACAGTTTGGAAGTTCCTCAAAAGGTCAGAGTTAGTTACCATATGAACCAGCAATTCCACTTTGAGGTATATACCCAAGACAAATGAAAACGTACATCCATATAAAAACTGCTGCACAAATGTTCATAGCAGCATTATTCAGAAAGTAAAAACAACTCAAATGTCTACCAAGAGGTCAATGGATAAACAAAATGTGTATGCCCGTATATCCATACAACGGAACATTATTCAGACATAAAAAGGAAGAAATATCGATACATACTACATGGATGAACCTTGCAAACATTATGCTAAGTGAATGAACACAGACACAAAAGACCACATATTATATGATTCCATTTACAGGAAATGTCCAGAATAGGTAAATCTATAGAGATATAAAGTAGATTAGTGAAGAAAAACAAAAAAGAAAGAAAGTAGATTAGTGGCTGCCTAGGGTTGGGGGATGATAGGTTTGGGGGTTTCTTTGTGGGGTAATGAAATATTCTAAAGTTTACTGAGTTTTATTGCACACCTCTGTGAATATACTAAAACCCAGTGCGCTGTACACTTTAGATGAGTAAACAGTATCATATGAGTCATATCTAAATGAAGTTGTTATAAAAAAAAAATTCTAGGCCGGGCGTGGTGGCTCACGCCTGTAATCCTAGCACTCTGGGAGGCCGAGGCGGGCGGATTGTTTGAGCTCAGGAGTTCGAGACCAGCCTGAGCAAGAGCGAGACCCCGTCTCTACTAAAAATAGAAAGAAATTATATGGACAGCTAAAAATATATATAGAAAAATTAGCCGGGCATGGTGGTGCATGCCTGTAGT
>CM052442.1:67494068-67514906 GCA_028533085.1 Varecia variegata | reverse complement strand
GTCTCTACTAAAAATAGAAAGAAATTATATGGACAGCTAAAAATATATATAGAAAAATTAGCCGGGCATGGTGGTGCATGCCTGTAGTCCCAGCTACTCGGGAGGCTGAGGCAGAAGGATCGCTTGAGCCCAGGAGTTTGAGGTTGCTGTGAGCTAAGCTGACGCCACGGCACTCACTCTAGCCCGGGCAACGGAGTGAGACTCTGTCTCAAAAAAAAAAAAAAAAAAAAAAAAAAAAAATTCTGACATCCTGAATTTCAAGTGGAATTATCAGTATGAGGTTCATGATCAATTTTATCCTTAAAAAAAAATTCCTAGCTCTGTACACTGAAAAGTCTTAGAAATAATAGCTAACTCAGTAGCACAAGCACTCCTTTTGTCTAGACTGTAGTCTCTAAATACAATTTCTCATGAAAAAGGAACAAGGGTTCCATAGAGAAGTGGTTAATTCCAAATCCAGAAAGCAAGGAAGCTATTAAAGACGACTGGGGTTTTGTGTCAAAAGGACTCAGCTGCAACAAGTTGACACTTTGTGTATCAATAATAACTGTAAGGGATTAAAACACAAAAAGTTATGTTAAAAACCATGAGTTCACAATTATATTCAAAATAAGTAAACCTCATTGGTCATCTTTGGAAGTTGCTAAGGAACTATTTCATTTTTTTGAAAATTGATAAATAAAAAGAAAATAAACCAAGCATTTATCCCGCCTTTCCTATTCAAAATGTACCTGGGAGTAATTAAACAGCTGATAAGAAGTTTCTCTTTATAGAAGCAAACTAGATAATAAATGAAGAAAGGATGATACATTAGAATATCACCACTTTGCAACTCCCAATGAATTAAGTGATCTAGGTAATGATCACCAATGGCTACTAGGATAGAACACATTATTATTTCCAATTCTTCATCCCTCTCTATACCATGCCCTTTGCCATGTGACTTGGTAGTTCCTCCTGGCCCCATGGTGACCATGTGGCAATTCCAAGCCTAGGCCTTAAGAGGCATTGTGTGTTTTTTGCTTGTCCCTTTTATGCTTCTGCCATCACCATGATAAGAATATGCCTGGAGTTTACCGCTCCAAGGAGGAAGAGGGACAGGTAAAACAGAACTGGCCCCAACCTGAAGCTTGGAGACAATCCCAGCTGAACTCCTACTATCAGGCAGCTGAACTGCAGCTGAACTACAGGTGCATAAGCAGGAACTGGGAGGAGTTTGTTACTTCACATTACAGTGGTTAAAGCTAAACGATAGAGCTGGTAACATCCAAAAATGAGAGACAATCAGTATTATGTATCTCCTGATGGAAATACACATCACCACCTAAAAATCAGCCTCCCTTCTGAAACAAAAACAACAATTAAAACAGAACCCAAAATCTGACCAATTCCTCAGCTCTAACTACCAATTTACAGGAAATTCAAGGGACTAGAGAAATACATTCAACACTACCAATGAAATGCAGGCAGCATCTTTGAGAAACTGCAAAAAAATGACCCAGTTTCTTCAGCAAATAAACTGTAAGGTGCGGAAAAAAGAGAAGGGGAAGAAAACCTATAGGTTCAGTGACTTAAGGGACATATTAAAACATCACAATGTGTGGACTTAAGATCCTGATTCAAACTGTCAAATTATTAATTTTTAAATTACAAAACAGAAATCTGAACACTAAATATTTGATAATATTAAGGGATTATTACTATTTTTAGGTGAAATAATGGTACTGTAGTTAGTTTAACACAAGAGTCCTTATCTTTTAGGGACACATATTGAAATACTTGATTATAATATAATGAACCTAATATTTACTTCAAAATAATCTGATGGAAGAGGGAGTATAGATTTAACAAGACTGGCCATTAGCTGACTGCTGAGGCTGGATGATGGGTTCAGGAGGTTTATTGTGCTATTCTTGGCATATGTTTGGAATTTTATATAATAAAGAGCTAAAAAGAGGGAAAAATGAAAATAGGCACCAGGAAGTCAAATCATGATCAAAGACACAAAGCAGTCATTACATTTTTCCCACTTACCCGTTCTATTCTTCCGTTTTTCTCGCTCTGCTTTCAGCTCCTCCATGGCTTGGGATTTCTTATCTAGTTTCTCATCCCGTTTGGAACGCCGTTCCTTGTTGTGGGATGTTACCTGGGAACAGAAGGGTATGTAGGATGGCCCTTTTAACCAACAGCTGATAAGATTCAATCTTCCAAAATGAATTTTTTTCTTTCTTTCTTTCTTGCTTTTAGAGAAGGGGTCTTGCTTTGTTGCCCAGGCTGGAGTACAGTGGCACCATCATAGCCCACTGCAGCCTCAAACTTCTAGGCTCAAGCAATCCTCTAGCCTCAGCCTCCTGAGTAGCTAGCTGTGACTACAGGTGTGCACCACTATGCCTGGTTAAGTTTTCTTTATTTTTTTAGAGATAGGGTCTCACTTTGTTGTCCAGGCTGGTCACAAACTCCTGGCCTCAAGTAATCCTCCCACTTTATTTATTTATTTATTTATTTATTTTTTTTTTTGAGACAGAGTCTCACTCTTTTTGCCCTGGCTAGAGTGCCGTGGCTTCAGCCTAGCTCACAGCAACCTCAAACTCCTGGGCTCAAGCGATCCTCCTGCCTCAGCCTCCCAAGTAGCTGGGACTACAGGCATGCGCCACCATGCCCGGCTAATTTTTATATATATATATATATATATATATATATATATATATTTTTAGCTGTCCAAATCATTTCTTTCTATTTTTAGTAGAGACGGGGTCTCGCTCTTGCTCAGGCTGGTCTCGAACTCCTGAGCTCAAACAATCCGCCCGCCTCGGCCTCCCAAAGTGCTAGGATTACAGGCGTGAGCCACCGCGCCCGGCCAATCCTCCCACTTTAGCCTCCCAAAGTGTTGGGATTATAGACATGAGCTACTGTGCTCAGCCCCAGAGTAAATCTATATTGGCTGCAGAAACTTAGAGCTTGTAGTGTAAGGGGAGAGAGCATCCTCTTGTGGTCAGAAAGGACAGAGCAGTAAAAGTAAGCCCCTGTCTTACATGCCTCATAAAACAGCAAGTTTAGGAATTATCTGAATAAACTCTTTCTGGAAGAACACCCTAGATCACAGCTAACATTTGTTGATATTGTCAACAAAGCCTTTGGTGATGAATACAGAGATGATTGTCCCAGCTACATTTATACCAAGGCAAGGATGACATACACCTGAGTAAACTTCACAACCAATAAGGCTACCTGGGAGAGACAGGATGTCTACCAACTCTTCCTAAGGGTTGCTCACACACACACTCCTGCTTTTCAAATGCAACTTGAGTGTGAAAGCCAGTTGTGATGGCATGAACCTGTAGTCCCAGCTACTTGGGAAGCTGAGGCAGTAGGATCACGTGAAGCCAGAAGTTTGAGGCTGCAGTGTACTGTGAACACACCTTTGTATAGCCACTGCACTCTACCATGGCAGTGGTAGCAAGACCTTATCTTTTTAAGCAAGACCCAACATAGCAAGACCTTATCTTTTTAAAAAGAAGAAAAAAACAAGTACTAAGGAGTTAAACAGTGCAGCTAATGGTGAAAAGATAAAATATGCACAGAGATTAATGAAACCTATAAGGTGCAGATGACATGTAATAGTCTTTCACTAACTAACTTCAGCTGATTAATATAAACCCATCTTTTAGGCCGGGCACGGTGGCTCACGCCTGTAATCCTAGCACTCTGGGAGGCCGAGGCGGGCAGATCGTTTGAGCTCAGGAGTTTGAGATCAGCCTGAGCAAGAGCGAGACCCCGTCTCTACTAAAAATATAAAGAAATTAGCTGGACAACTAAAAATACATGTAGAAAAAATTAGCTGGGCATGGTGGCGCATGCCTGTAGTCCCAGTTACTCGGGAGGCTGAGGCAGTAGGATTGCTTGAGCCCAGGAGTTTGAGGTTGCTGTGAGCTAGGCTGATACCACAGCACTCTAGCCTGGGCAACAGAGTGAGACTCTGTCTCAAAAAAACAAACAAACAAACCCATCTTTTACATCAACACACACACACACACACACACACACACACACTCTTATCAAAAGAGGTTTACTCTTTGGACAAATGAAGACCATTGAATCTTCTACCTGAGATTCCTGAATCTGTGTCAGCTTTTTCTTTTCTTGTTCCTCTTCTTGCTTTTTCTTTTTTTCTTTCTTTTCTTTCTTTTTGGCTGTTTTTAGTTTTTTCTTGATTTCAAATCTGGTTAAAAGATATTTGTTTGGTTTTTAAGTAGCAATGAAGTATATGTAAAGACTGATTTCTATTAGATAGGAGAAAGGAAGTAAGTAGAAGAAAGGAGTTAATAAACATTTTGGCTTCTTGCAAGAAAGTTTGATGTACCTTATTAGTATGTTAAAAATACTGAATTATAACAAAAGTGCTTGAAACTGTTAAGTTGGAATATACTTAAAATGAGAGAAAATATTCAAGATATTGCTGTACTTCATCATTAGCCTTTTGGTAACACAGCTCTTGCTCAATCTTCACTTAATAAAACAGTTTATTCCTGGATCATTTAGGTAGCAAAACTGAACTCCAAGGGTGTTCTATGAGAGAGCTAATGTCACATTTTTAAGGTGCTCAGGAATAAGGGTGTATTTTAAAACCACCACTTTCCATCTTTCTCCATTAGGAAAAAAGTTCCTCACCCCACCAAACATGTCAATATATATGCAACTCTCTTAATTCCAATCTGGGCTCTTTCTTCATAACAAAAATCAGGATTTTATGAAATAAAAAATTTTTTTGTGAATTTAACAGACTATATGGAATAAAGGACTATAATAAACATTAAACTCTTATTACCACTCTAAACCTTAATTGCCAATCTTTAACTTAATTCTTAAATACGTCTTTATGCTCTTTTAACTCATTATTAAGATTGTTCTTATATATTTGTAATGTGAAATAGGGGAAATGCTGTTATGAATTTACTCCTTTTAAAAAGGGTTAACCAATATGAGTCAAGGAAGAAATCACAAGAGAAATTAGAAAATAATTTGAGATGATTGGAAATGAATACACAATATACCAAAACTTACAGGATGTAACTAAAGCAGTAGAGAAATACATAGCTGTAAATGCCAGCATTAAAAAAGAAGAAAGGGCCGGGCGTGGTGGCTCACACCTGTAATCCTAGCACTCTGGGAGGCCGAGGTGGGCAGATCGTTTGAGCTCAGGAGTTCGAGACCAGCCTGAGCAAGAGCAAGACCCCATCCTCTACTAAAAAAAATATAAAGAAATTAGCTGGACAACTAAAAATATATGTAGAAAAAATTAGCCGGGCATGGTGGTGCATGCCTGTAGTCCCAGCTACTCAGGAGGCTAAGGCAGGAGGATCGCTTGAGCCCAGGAGTCTGAGGTTGCTGTGAACTAGGGTGACGCCACGGCACTCTAGCCTGGGCAACAGAGTGAGACTGTCTGAAAAAAAAAAAAAAAAAAAAGACTAGCCTAGGCAACATAGTGTGACCCTGTTTCTCAAAAAACTGAAAAAAATTAGCTAGGCGTGGTAGCACACACCTCTAGTTCCAGCTACTCAGGAGGTTGATGTGGAAGGATCACTTAGCCCAGGAGTTTGAGGCTGAAGTAAGCTATGATTATGCCACTGTACTCCAGCCTGGGCAACAGAGCAAGCCCTTTTTTTTGTTTTTCCTTTTTTGAGACAGAGTCTTGCTCTGTTGCCCTGGGCAAAGTGCAGTGGCGTCATGATAGCTCACAGCAACCTCAAACTACTGGGCTCAAGTGATCCTCTTGCCTCAGCCTCCTGAGTAACTGGGACTACAGGTACGTGCCACCACACCTGACTAATTTTTCTATTTTTAGCAGAAATGGGGTCTTGTTCTTGCTTAGGCTGGTCTTGAACTCCTGAACTCAAGCAATGCTTCCACCTCAGCCTCCTAGAGTGCTAGGATTACAGGTGTGAGTACCACGCCCAGCCCAGAGCAAGCCTTATGTCTTTAAAAAAAAAAAAAAAAAAAAAAGACAGTGAAAAAGAACAACAAACTAAATGTCGAAGTAAGCAGAAGAATAAAGTTGAAATTGATGAAATAGAGAGTAGAAAAACTATAATCAATGAAACCAGAAGTGAGTTCTAGAAAAGATCAACAAAATCAACAAAACTTTAGCTATACTGATGAAGAAAAAAAGAGAACACTCAAATTACTAAAATCAGGTATGAAAGAGAGAACATCACTATCAACCTTACAGAAATCAAAGAGATCATAAGGGAATACTATGAACAACTGTATGGCAACAAATTAGGTAATTTAGATGAAATGGAAAAATCCTAGAAAGCCTCAACCACCAAAATCGATTCAAGAAGATAAAGAAAAGTTGATTAGACCTCTAACAAATAAAGAGACTGAATAATGAATAATTTTAAAACTTCCAACAAAGAAAAAGCTCAGGCACAGATGACTTCACTGGAGAATTCTACCAAAAATTTAGAGACTGTTTGTATTTAAAGAATACCAATTCTTCACAAACTCTTCCAAAAAACAGAAGACGAGGAAATACTTCTCAACTCATTCTAGGAGGCTAGTATTATCCTGATACCAAAACAAGACAAGGACATGACAAGAAGAGAAAAATATAGACCAGTATCTTTTATGAATACAGACATAAAAATTTTCAACAAAATAGTACCAAATTGAATCCAGCAACTTAAAAAAGGATTATACACCACAACCAAGTAAGAATTATCCCAGAAATGCAAAAACTATAAAACATTGTTGAAAGAAATAAAAGATGACCTAAATAAATGGAAACACACCCATATTCATGGATTGGAAGAAAATATTAAGATGGTAATACTTCCAAATTTGATCTACAGATTCAACACAATTTCTATCAAAATCCCCTCCCCCCCCCTTTTTTTTGAGACAGGTCTTGCTCTCTGTCACCCAGGCTGGAGTGCAGTGGCATCATCATAGCTCACTGCAGCCTTGAATTCCTGGGCTCAAGAGATCTTCCCTCCTGCCTCAGCCTCCTGAGTAGCTGGGACTACAGGCGCACGCCACCATGCCCAGCTAATTATTTTATTTTTTGTAGAAATATGGTCCAGGCTGGTCTCAAACTCCTGGGCTCAAGTGATCCTCCTGCTTTGGCCACCCAAAGTGCTGGGATTACAGGTGTGAGCCGTGCCCAGCCTTTTTTTTTTTTTGGTAGAAATTGACAAGCTGATCCTGAAATTCACACAAGAAAGCAAAGGGTCCCTTATACCAAACAATTTGAAACAGAAAAAAGCTGGAGGACTCATCCTTCCCTGTTTAAAAACTGACTACATGGCTACAGTAATTAAAATAGAACAGGGCTAGGCATTGTGGCTCATGCCTGTAATCCTACCAGTTTGGGAGGCCGCAGCAGGAGTATTGCTTGAGGGCAAGAGTTCGAGACTAGCCTGAGCAAAAGCAAGACTTCGTTTCTACAAAAAATAGAAAAATTTGCCAGGTGTGGTGGCATGTACCTGTAGTCCCACCTACTAGGGAGGCTGAGGCAGGAGGATCGCTTAAGTCCAGGAGTTTGAGGCTGTAGTGAGCTATGTTGACACCATTGCACTCTAGCCTAGAAGACAGAGCAGGGCCCTGTCTCCAAAAAACAAAACAAAACAAAAACCCAGAATGGAAATGGCATAAGGATAGATACATGTATCAACGGGATGGAAATGACCATGCACAAATAAACCCATATACCTACGGCCAACTTATTTTTGATAAGGATGCCAAGACCATTGTGGGGAAAGAATAGCTTCTTTTCAACATGTAGTGCTGGGACAAGTGAATATGCAAAAGAAGTTGGAACCCTAGCTCACACCATGTACAAAAAGTATCTCCAAATGGATCAACAACCTAAATATAAGAGCTAAAACTATTATAAAAATTTTGCATTAAAATATAACACTACCCAAAGAGTGAAAAGACAACCTACAGAATGGGAGAAAATATTTGCAAATCATATATCTGATAAGAGTTTCATGTCCAGAATATACAAAGAATTCTTGGCTAGTCACAGTGGCTCACGCCTATAATCCCAGCACTTTGAGCAGCGAAGGTGGGAGTATGCTTGAGGCCAGGAGTTCTAGACCAGCCTGGGCAATATGGCAACATCTCATCTCTACAAAAAATTAAAAATTAGCTGGGCATAGTGGTGTGTACCTGTAGTCCCAGCTACTTAGGAGGCTGAGGCAAGAGGATTATTTGAGCCCAGGAGTTTGAGGTTACAGTGAGCTATGATCACACCACTGCACTCCAACCTGGGTGACAGAGTGAGATTTCATTTCTACAAAATAATAATAATAATTTTATAAAAATAAAAACAGGCCAGGTGTGGTGGCTTGCGCTTGTAATCCTAGCACTTTGGGAGGCCAAGGCAGGAGGATTGCTTGAGGCTAGAAGTTTGAGACCAGCCTGAGCAAGAAGAAGGAGACCTCATTTCTACAAAAGTAGAAAAATTAGCGGGACATGGTGGCATGTGCCTGTAGTCCCAGCTACTTTGGAAGCTGAGTGAGCTGTAATGAGGTCACTGCACTCCAGCCTGGGTGCCAGAGTGAGACCCTGTCATTCATTCATTCATTAATAAATCAATGAATAAAATAAAATAAAAACCAAGTTCGAGACAAGACATTCATTCCTTATTTTTGAGCTACTTTGTGATTTTATCATAGGGCCCCAACTGGCTTTATGTGACAACCTCTTGCTATGCTCTCTACAGTTCAGAAATACAAATTCTAGAAGTCATTCCTAACCATCTGGCAACTCCAGCACAGTTTAAGTGCTGTTTGTTCCAATACAGGTAACCTTGGAAGCACTCATACTCAAAACAAATGTCTATTGCTTGCTGCTGACTGAAAGCCAAACATTCTTGTCTTAGTGTAACTCATCACACTTAATGTCTCCAAAAGGGACAAACAAGCTCCCAGATGAATTGGTACTAACTGCTGCCAAAGAAAATGCTTCTATTTTTCTGTCAGGGTATTAGGTAGATAGGGAAGGAACCTAGTTCTGAGGACTATTTCATTTCCCGAGACAAAAGCCAAGTTTATTTTTACCTTGAAATTCTGTTAGGAGATAAGAAAGAACTTTTGCCATTTAAAGTATGGTACAAGTTCAGAACTGAAGCAGCTTCTGAATATCAAAAAGCAATTTAACATCTGAGTTTTTAAGAAATACAAAAACCGTGTTATAAAGACAGACACCTAACTTGTATATAATGTGGAGAAATTCCAGATCTTGAATCCTGTCAAGACAGGGTTCCAAATGTGAATTTTGGAAAATTATTTCCACTTGAAAGCTTGAACAATTTAAAGCCAATTTGAAAATATAAAAGCTGTAAAACACCATTTTTTCATTTAATTTTTACATATCATTTGATATGTTCCTACATTATTCAGTAATTACTGCATTCATATTCTAAAATCAAGGCAATCTTATGATTTCCTCACTACTTTTTGATGAGTAGAAATCAAAGCATATAATGATCTCTATCAAGATGAAAAGAATGTCTGTAAATCCCTTCAGATTTCTGCTTGTACTGCCTGTGTTACAGAATAGGTAAAATAATAGGAAATGTAAGGCAGGAGAGGATGTTGCTACAATGCATTTTATGGGGTCAGATGGTCCCAGGTTTGAAATCCAGTTCTACCATTTACCAGCTAAATGACATTGGGCAAGTTTCTTCTTTTATTCATTCAACAAATAGTGCACATCTGCATGCCAGCCACTGTTCTAGGCACCAGGAATAGAGCAGTGAACAAGACAAAGTCTGCCTTCATGGAGCATACCCCTTGGTTACTAAATGTTTCTAAGCCAAGTTTCTGCCTCTAGAACATGATATAACCAACTTCATAGAGATGTTGTGAAGATTAAATAATGCACATAATGTCTTACAAATAAAATCGTATGAATAATGCACATTAGTAAAGCCAATGACACTGAATAAACAATAAATATGATCTTAAATTTTTTAAATACACCATTTGCATCTCATCAAGTTAACAATCACATTGCCAAATGCCAGTCTCCATATACAGGCCAGGTGTGAAGAAGAGGAGAAATTCAAGACAAGAAATAAATAGAAAAGGCAGGGTGGCTACAACCTTACCTTCTTTTCAACACCTCCCTCTTCTCTATGCGATTGAACAGTTCTTGCTCTCTCTCTTTTTCTGTCATCTGTTCTAGACGGGCTCTGTCTTCCTCATCTCCCATGAGGTCCTCCCCATAGCCATCATGAAACTCTTCATCTTCTGAGGAGGAGTCTGAATCTGAACTGGAAGAGGAGCTGTTGCTGTCAGAGTCTGACACTTCACCTGCAACAAAAGCCCAAACACAAGATTACACTGTGCTACAGAAGATTGAGGCCATAGGTGACTCTATAGTGTTGATCATCATCACCCTTGGCTCTCCCAGGTAAAGTGGCACATAGCCACCTCAACTCTCATAGGACCAGTCCTTGGTCTGCCTTTGGTAAATACAAACACAGGTTAGGGAAATTTAGGCTGGAATAAGAAACCAGCTTGTTCTTTTTATTTTATTTTCTTTCTTTCTAGAGAAGGGGGTCTCACTATGTCACCCAGATTGGTATTGAACTCCTGGGCTCAAGTGAACTTGCCACCGCAGTCTCCCAAGTAGCTAGGCCTACAGGCTCATGCCACCACACCAGCCAAGCTTGTTCTTTTTAATTCAAATTTTGTATTTTGAAAAAAATTGCATGCCTGACAAAGACAAGATGACAAGAAACTGCCCCCCCACCAAAAAAAAAAAAAAAGAATAAAGAAAAAAGAAAAAAATTGCAGACCTAGAGAAAAAAGTTCCAAGAATAGTTTGACACCCATACATCCTTTACTTAGATTCACTCATTGTTAGCACTGCCAATAACTTTCTCCTTCTGTCCACGTATACAAAACAATGTACACATTTTTATTATTTATGTTGCCAAACTAAAAGTTGCAGAGATCATGACTCTTTACCCCTAAATATTTCTCCTAAAGAGGGACAGTCTCTTAAATAACCAATTATACAGTTATCAAATTTAGGAAATTTAACACTGATACAATACCATTAACTAATATTCAATATTCAGTCCATATTCAAATTTCAGCAAATGTTCCACTATTGTCCTTTACAGCTACTTTTCAGCCAAAGTAGGATCCAATTTAGGATTACACGTTATGCTTGGTTGCCATCTCTCTTTAGTATCCTTCAATCAACATCAGCCTTTCATTTTCATGCCATTGAATTTTTTTTTTTTTTTTTTTTTGAGACAAGTCTCGCTCTGTTGCCCGGGCTAGAGTGCCGTGGCGTCAGCCTAGCTCACAGCAACCTCAAACTTCTGGGCTCAAGCGATCCTCCTGCCTCAGCCTCCCAAGTAGCTGGGACTATAGGCATGTGCCACCATGCCCGGCTAATTTTTTCTGTATATATTTTTAGTTGTCCATATAATTTCTTTCTATTTTTTAGTAGAGACGGGGTCTCACTCTTGCTCAGGCTGGTCTTGAACTCCTGAGCTCAAACGATCTGCCTGCCTCAGCCTCCCAGAGTGCTAGGATTACAGGTGTGAGCCACCACGCCCGGCCTCTCCTGAGTTTTGTATCTGGTTCAAAAATTCAAGGATTTCCCTTCTCAGTTGGACCATACATGACAAAGAAAAAGGAGAAGGCACTCAGGATAAAGTGAACTGAGACTCATGCAGGGACTCCTCATGGGTTCCACGGATGGGTTTCAGGGGTCACACAAACCCTTTGGAATTGCATGCAGCTTTTTCGCTTCATTCACATTCTCAAAGGATTCATGACCATTGGAAAATTAAGGACCACTTCCTCCCCTTTCTGCCTCTGCGTCTTCAACCTGACGAGAGTGGGAGTTTCGGGCTAAGCTCACCTTCCTCAGGGGCTGAGCTCTCAGCTGAACTGTCTTTGTCTGAACTGCCTGAGGAGGCAGTTTTGTTGGCCTGTTTCTTCATGGTTCCTTTCTTCTCTATTTTTCTGGCTTTTCCTTTCTTCTTATTTTTATTGCTCCCAAATGTCCACTACAAGGAGAAAAGAAAAGGAAAACTGAAATAGGAATAGGGACTTTATTGGGAAAAGCTGGAAGATTCAAGAGTTAAGAGTCTCTGACATTCATCTTTGAACCCCAAACAATACACTTTATATGAAAAAAGATACAGATTTCTGAAAACTTGGTTAAAACTTCATAACTTCTGGTTATGAACATTTTAGAACATTTACATAATAAGCATAAAATTTAACTAAGGTTTTTTTTGTTTGTTTTTTTTTTTAAGAGACGGACTCTTAAAAAAAAAAGTATTGCCAGGACTGGCCTTGAACCCCTGGGCTCAAATGATCTTCTTGCCTCAGCCTCCTGAGTAGCTGGGACTAGGCATGAGCCACCACTCCCAGTTCATATATTTTTTACTGCAACAGAAAAACAAAGATATCAACTTTATGGCAAGTAAACTGAATTAACTAAAACAAGAAAAAATGGCTTCTAATGTTTTTTGCGGCAGAGATGGCAGTAATTGCTAAGAGTTGGTTGTCCAGGTTTCAGTACACAGAGAATGGTTTAGTTCTGCAGTGACTCTCAGGAAGGCAGGGAATGAAGCTTATGCCCAGGATAAAACTGTGGAAAGCACAAGTTTGGGGGCCACTCTTTGGCATGGATGGCAGCACTGGCACCAATTCCAAGGAGGGACAAGGTAAAGTAGATCATTAAATACATGTGTGTATATCTTTTTTTAAAAACCTGTACACACTATAATGTTTAAATTGGATCATAAACATGAGATTCTAGATGTCTTAACACAAAGAACCTGCAGTTTGCTTCATCAGAGTAACAGACAGGCAAATACACAGTTAACTACCCCAAGGCCCAAACAATCATCTTCACCAAGCACTTTAAATTATAAGGTTAAAAGACCGTACAATTGCTTTAAAAATTAAAAGACTATTTAGTTACTATTACACTGTACCTTCTTTGATATTTTAACTTGTCAATTCTGAATGATTTTAGAGGCCGGTAATCCTAGCATTCTGGGAGGCCAAGGTGGGATGCTTGAGCTCAGGAGTTTGAGGTTGCAGTGAGATGTGATGATACCACTGCACCCTACAACAGAGCAAGACTCTTCTCCAAAAAAAAAAAAAAAAAGATTGGTGAAAAATACTTTACTTGGGAACTTTATTCTATGTACCATAAAGAATAATCTTCATCTTTCCATTATCATAGGCTGAATATCAAATCTGGTATTAACATAAAATTTCTACATCTAATATTTAACAAAAGCATAAAGTCTTTGCTCCTTCTATAATAAGTTGATAAATTAACCTCCTACCTTGTAATAGCTAAGATCAGAAGTAAATTTTTTTTTGGTCTTTTTTGGTGAGTTGGGATGGAGTAAAGAGGTAGTTCTGAAGAGGTTTCCATCTTAGAAATTTCCCATGAGTTATTCTTAAGAACCACAGTCTGCTAGTGTACCTTGATACAATATTGTGAAAGGATGCTATTTTAATATTCTGGTTTTCATTTTAAATTTACTATTATTTTAATTGCCACTTTATTTTTGTACTCAAGAGCTAGGTAGAAGGGACAAGTGAAAATAAAACAGCCACATGTTCTAGTATGATATATTAAGTGAATGAACAATGACTTCTCTTTATAAGTGAATTTACTTCTTAAACTGTAACATTTGACACCTAAAGCATTATCTATAAATCCTAATGCTTCTCTTTTTATTTTATTTATTTTTTCTTTTTTTTTTTCTTTTATTTTTTTCTTTTTTTTTTTTTGTTTTCTTTATCTGATGCCAACTCCAGGTAATTGCTTCTCTTTTTAAAGTGAGTTTTCAACCATTACAAATTATAATCATTCCAGGAAGATAATTTTCTATCTAGTTTGAAACACTCCAAAAGAGGAGAAAGTGTTCAATTTCTTAGATAACTAGGCTAAAATATATCAACTTTCTGTGCTGACAATACAGATACTACTAGAGTCAATACAATATAAAATATCTTTTGCATTGGCTCTTGTTACAAGAAATAGCACAACTATACATATAATAGATGCAAAATATTTATTTGTTGGTTTTGAAAATGGGCATGACCCACCTTTTCCAAACAGAGTGTCTTGGCCCTTTGTACTTCTAACCCAATGGGAGTATGAAGAGATTGAGAGCATAAAAGTTGAGCTATCAGGGTCACATGTGTGTCACTATGGCTAGGTCTATTTTTGCCTACAGATTTGGGTTTCTCATGTGGAATAGAGCCAAATTCTGGACTCCCGAGGGGAAAAAACTGTTTGTAAGAGCAAAATGACCTAAATGTGAAGTCACACAGGTGAATGTAACTCAGGAGGTGCTAAGAAGCAACCTGGCTTCCTCATTCTTCCACCCTCCATCTGCTTCAATCTGTCTCAGCCTGAGCTTAGCAACTTGTCACTCATGTGTAGTCTATAATGTATCCTTTGTAAGGGAGGGAGAAAAGACAAGGGTAAAAATAGAAGAAAATTAAAATGCTTTGATTGAAAGGGGGCTTCCCTGGCTAAACCTGAATGTGAGAAAGGGAACCTCATTTTATTTTTCCAACAATTTTCAAAAGAAATGAGATGACACAGTTGCCTTGCCTCCCATGAGGCTGACTCAGTCAGGTCTATCACACCAAAGGCAAACCACCAACAGCTCAATATGTGACAAGGTTTTGGGGGAATTATAATAATGTGGGTGACTTTACTTCTAAAACTGAAATTTCTTTTTTTTTTTTTTTTTTTTGAGACAGTATTGCTCTGTTGCCTGGGCTAGAGTCCCATGGCATCAGCCTAGCTCACAGCAACCTCAAACTCCTGGGCTCAAGCAATCCTCCTGCCTCAGCCTCCGCAGTAGCTGGGACTACAGATGTGTGCCACCACACCCGGCTAATCTTTTCTATTTTTAGTAGAGACGGGGTCTCGCTCTTGCTCAGGCTGGTTTCAAACTCCTGACCTCAAGTGATCCCACACCTCGGCCTCCCAGAGTGCTAGGATTACAAGTGAGAGGCACTGAGCTCTGCTTCTAAAATTTCTTATAAATACATCTTTCAGAATTGAGAAGCTGGATTGCAGCTACTTGTATATTTACTCTCTATAAAAGTATTTTATTCTTAAATAACCTTTAAAATCTAATTTTAAGAATAATATATGGGGACTGGGCATGGTGGCTCACGCCTGTAATCCTAGCACTCTGGGAGGCCGAGGCGGGCAGATCATTTGAGCTCAGGAGTTCGAGACCAGCCTGAGCAAGAGTGAGACCCCGTCTCTACTAAAAAATAGAAAGAAATTATATGGACAACTAAAAATATATACAGAAAAAATTAGCTGGGCATGGTGGCACATGCCTGTAGTCCCAGCTACTTGGGAGGCTGAGGCAGGAAGATCGCTTGAGCCCAGAAGTTTGAGGTTGCTGTGAGCTAGGCAGACACCACGGCACTCTAGCCCAGGCAACAGAGTGAGACTCTGTCTCAAAAAAAAAAAAAAAAAGAATAATATATGTTTATTATATGAGGCTTTGAAAATATAGAAAAGATTTTTTTTTTTTAAAGAGACAGGGTCTCGCTCTGTTGCCCAGGCTGAAGTACAGGAGTGCAATCATAGTTCACTGCATCCTTGAATTCCTGGGTTCAAGCAATCCTCCTACCTCATCCTCCCAAGTAGCTAGGACTACAGGTGTGCACCACCACGCCTGGCTAATTTTTTAAATTTTCTGTAGAGATGGGGTCTCACTATGTTGCCCAGGTTGGTCTTCAACTCCTAGCCTCAAGCAAGTCTCATATGTTGGGGTCCCAAAGTGCTGGAATTACAGGTGTGAGTCATTGTACCTGGCCAAGAAAAGTATTTTTAAAGTTAAAAAAAAATCACCCATATTTCTACTACCCAAAGATAAATAATCACTTAAAATTGGGGGAGGGGGGCAATCTCAGATGGTCAAGACTTGTGGCAGGAAGAATTGATATAGAAATGTCTTAATCTAGACATTAGCCCAGAGATTGCTCACCTATCCCTGCAAAAGTCTACTGTCTCAGCCTCCCGAGTAGCTGGGACTACAGGCATGTGCCACCATGCCCGGCTAGTTTTTTCTATATATATTTTTAGTTGGCCAGATAATTTCTTTCTATTTTTTAGTAGAGACGGGGTCTCACTCTTGCTCAGGCTGGTCTTGAACTCCTGAGCTCAAGCGATCCACCCGCCTCGGCCTCTCAGAGTGCTAGGATTACAGGCGTGAGCCACCGCGCCCCGGCCTGCAAAAGTCTTATAACTCTGAGACAGAGGGAAAATGAATGCTTTCATTGCCAGAGTATGGTAGTAGATGGAGTCCAACAAATAAAGGACAGAACTAAAGAGACAGTCTTATGCTTTCTTCCTCCCAGCAGGGAGTAGAGGAAATGACCTGGCGTTTCTTTATTTGTTTGGGAACTATGGCTCTACTGAAAAGCAAGCTCTGTTGTAACCCTAAAATGCACCAAGCATAATGCAAGAATGAGAAAACAAGGGCCTGCTGGTCTGCATCTGAACTCTGGGAGGCCAGAGCATCCCCCAATGACAGCTGCTCAGAAAACCACCTGGGAAAAGGAAAGGATCCATTGTCAGAACTGCTTTCCTGAGCATAAATGTATGGGAGCCACACACAACATCAGAAAGTCTTAGGTAAATACGTAGTGAATAAAACCTAAAACAGAGACTGGATGCAAGATGTTTTCTTATCTAATAAATTAAAAGAGATTAGCAATTTGACTCTCACTGATGTAACAGATACTCTAATGGGCAGCAATTATCTAACAATACAAGGAAGGTGAGTGCTGCATAACCCTATGCCACCCTGAGTGTGTGCAGAATGTTACAAGCAGGTCTTCATTCTGGGAAGCAGCTGTCCTTCCCGGCACTCAGCTCAAAGATGGGAAGGAACACAGGGTGGGGAGTGGCTGCTTTGGACTCGGGTGGCATTCAGATGCTGGGTACTTTGAGCATCGTGGAGTCAGAAAAGCAAAGAGATTTCAAAATTTTAAAGAGGAAATTACCTCTAAAGGCCAAGGAATACCCATATTCCTAAGCCTCAGGACTCAGAGTAGAAACCACTCCAGCCCAGTTACTCTGAACTGAATTTACAAGTGAAATAAAATACTTTGAAGTATGTAGGGTTAAAGAATTATAGCTGGGCTAAGGACAAACTACACTGGGATTAGGGGTCAAAAGAACTGAGAGACAGCCCAAGCCTTTAATCTGAGACTGTTTCCTTATGTGTAAAGTAGTAATAATACTGCCTTGACCACTTATCAGGGTAGTGTGAGACTAAAAGGAGACAAAATAAGAAAAGTTTAGAAACCATGAAGTTCTACATAAATGCAAGGTGCCATTTTAGAAAAAGGAAATCAGAACTTTCACGAGCCTCTGTTTTCTTATCTGTGGAATAAGGGAGTCCAGAAGACCTCTAAGACTCCTAGTGTTGTAGGATTCCATATGAACTGAATGTTATACCAGGTCAAAGTAGTTGTCAGAAGTGTTCTGTAGTCATTATTCTAGATACTGACAGTGGCCAGAAAGAGGTGTGTTTGAGAGGGCATGGTTCCTGATTTAGGTGTTTTTTTGTGAAGATAGAAAAGGGTCAGGAGTTTAAGAGTAAACTGCCCAAAGAACATGAAGAATAACTTTCTTTTCCTTTCTGCTGTGTAATTAATCAGACAAAGTACAAAAGACACTATTGTATTTTATAATCATGCAATCACATACATTTAACTAGAAAGCATAAAGAATCCCTGCACTCAATCACAAAAATTTTTAGTCTGGTTTGGACACAAAAGCACAAATGAAACATAAGTGATACCAAAAAAATGCATAATATAATTAATACTATATCATTTGGTAGGAAATATCAAAATTGTAAACAATTTTCAATTTTGATTTGTAAACAAATTTGCCCAAGCGGTCGATGAAAATCACCTTATTATTCCAAATATATTTCTTGCGATGAGATTTTAATAGTTTCTAGATAAATAAGGTGCTATTGTATGGATGCCTACATAGTCAAGAGCCAAGAAGTATATAAAAATAAGGGTCGTGAGCAATCCAAATAGCTGTCATTAAGTTTAAGTACTAAAGCAGGGTATTCCAACCTAAACTCTACTGGGTATCCTGGTTTCCTGACCCCAGAGCAGATTAGACACGGAAACTGGAAGTAGAGCAGATTACCAAGAGATGAGCACAATGGTCACATCTTACCTACAGTGGAGAAGAAGGAAAAGCTGTAAAAAGCAGTACCACACAGTTTGGTATTTTGGAAAGCATTATTTCACAGTAGGAGAAATGCCATTTGTAGTCATGGCTCTTTTTTTCTTTTTGAGACAGTCTCACTCTGTCACCCTGGGTAGAGTGCAGTGGCATCATCATAGCTCACTGCAGCCTCAAACTCCTGGGCTTAAGCAATCCTCCTGCCTCAGCCTCCAGAGTAGCCGGGACTACAGGCACACGCCACAATGCGAGGCTAATTTTTCTATTTTTAGTAGCGACAGGGTCTCACTCTTGTTCAGGCTGGTCTTGAACTCCTGAGCTCAAAGGATCTTCCCAACCTCAGCTTCCCAGAGTGCTAGTTTTTTTGTTTTTTTTTTCTTTTAAAGAGACAGGATCTTACCCATGCTAGAGTGCAGTATGATCATAGCTCACTGCTGCCTCAAACTCCTGGGTTCAAGTGATTCTCTTGCCTCAGCCTCCTGAGTAGCTGGGACTACAGGTGCATGAGACCAAGCCCAGCTAATTTCTCTTATTTTTTTTGTAGAGATGGGGTCTCACTATGTTGTCCAAACTGGTCTGGAACTCCTGGCCTCAAGCAATCCTCCCTCCTTGGCCTCCCAAGCAGCTGGGGTTATAGGTGCAAGCCACTGCACCTGGCTCAGTACAGTCATGGCTTTAAATCAACAAGAATAACTACTCTATATAAAAGTTACTATCAAAATTTTTTCAAATATTCTTCACTAAGTCTGAGAAAAAAAAAATTTTTTTCAAATATAGTGTTTTTATATTTTAAACTTTCAAGAGTTTAGTTTCAGTATTGGGATGATTCATCCCCACATGGAACATCTTATTACAGAAATGTTGTGTGTATGAAAACTTTACTAAACCAATATATACACAGGAAAATATAAGCTCAGCAGTGAAGGTCTTTATTAGAAACATGCTAATTATGTATTATCTGTATGGTAAAGTGGTAACAAAATGTTCTTAGATATCTAGGCTAACTTCCTGGAAAAGCTGTTAACTAAATAAATTTATAAATAAAAGATAGGCTGTAGGTCTATCTTTTTCAGAATGTTCTATTAGTCTTTTTCTATTGATAAAAATATTAGAGCCAATAAGAGATAATAGAGTGTGAATAGTAGCACAACTAGATCAAAGTGGGAGAGCCTGAAAGATCAGCTGGGATAAGAGCAAGAGAAGGAAGAAGCTTCAGAAAGAAATTACGTAGAAAAAAATGTAATGGGGGAAAAATAAGAAGAGATCAGAATCTTTGAAGAGGCAGGTGGGGGCATAAAGGCAACCTGGCGACGCTGACAAATGTCCTGGGGAAGAGGAAACAGGTGTGACAAGTGCTGAACTACAGGGCTGGGCTAAATGCTTTTATTTCTCAAAAATGTTGAAAACAAGACTATACATGAAGCTTTTTAAAATAATTCCTGCTTAGGCAGAGGGCATTAGAACATAGTTTAACCGTTTCCTCACTTGTCTAATATAGTTATATTCAGTTTTGAACAACAAAGTTTTTTTGGTATCCAAAGTAACTTTTACTGGTAAACAGTGAAAAATCTAGGTTTCTTTCTTATCCAGCTGGCAGCTATTTGTTTTTATATGCTCTACCCTGTTTCTAAAAAGGACTCTGAACTACCTGATGTAGGACCCTGTTCCTCTGAACAAGTGGACTTCTTTGTTTTGGCCATTTTTTTAACCCCAACCCATGAGTGAATGGCTGCTACCTTTCCTCCTCCTCCTAACTCTTGTTTACACGGTTGGTGCTTCTTCTATCAAATGCTTTCAGGGACAGGAAGTGAAAGCACCAAAGTGCCACACCATACCATTATGACCTTCAACCACTGAGGTGTACTTTCCAATTTCCCAGGCTTGATCAATGTAAGCCTTACAGAAATGACTTTGCTTCTTATTTTCACAAGATATCATTGAGAATAATTCATTTACCAAAAATAATAGACAAGTATAGTCTCTGTCATTAAACTTAGGCTTTTCCCCCTGCAAAGATACTATATATGAAACATCTATTTATTCTCTCACTAACTGGACTTTTACACTTAATGTCCAGTGTATCCACTTTTTTCTGGATAGGAAACTATATAACTTCTCTCCATTTCTCCTCCCCCCATCAATGAGCTAGATACTTTCTTTCTCTAAAATCAGTGCATGTCTCTCCTTATCACAAACTACCCATTAACCTTTTAACTAAGTTGTTCTTGACCAATTTTCTGTCCTAGTAAAGGACAAAAACATATTTCTACCTATATTCATGGCTCACTAATGACAACAAACAATAAGGGAGGCACACATAAGTTTGAAAAAACTCCAGAGTAGCTTCTGGTACAAGCAAGCTCCATGTGACTGGGAATTGCCATTTGAACAATCAAATTTCTAAAAGGCAATCTGTAGGTAATAAAGATATAAAAGCCAAAGCAGAAATGAAAGACATAGAAAAATCCTTTAGTATGTGGTTTTTTCCCACAGAGAGATGTATAAATATTCCTTTTTTTTTTTTTTTTTTTGAGACAGAGTCTCACTCTGTTGCCCCGGCTAGAGTGAGTGCCGTGGCGTCAG
>CM052442.1:67479137-67493968 GCA_028533085.1 Varecia variegata | reverse complement strand
GCTCAAACGATCCGCCCACCTCGGCCTCCCAGAGTGCTAGGATTACAGGCGTGAGCCACCGCGCCCGGCCTAAATATTCCTTATGAGAGACGTAAAAAGCAAGAGCCACTTTCTCAAGCTTTCTTTTTTATTTTTTTTGAGACAGAGTCTCGCTCTGTTGCCCGGGCTAGAGTGAGTGCCATGGCATCAGCCTAGCTCACAGCAACCTCAAACTTCTGGGCTCAAGCGAGTCTCCTGCCTCAGCCTCCCGAGTAGCTGGGACTACACGCATGCACCACCATGCCCAGCTAATTTTTTATATATGTATTTTTTTAGTTGTCCAGCTAATTTCGTTCTATTTTTTTAGTAGAGACGGGGGTCTCGCTCTTGCTCAGGTTGGTCTCGAACTCCTGAGCTCAAACAATCTGCCTGCCTCGGCCTCCCAGAGTGCTAGGATTACAGGTGTGAGCCACCTCGCCCGGTCTGTCTCAAGCTTTTTATCTAAGGATAAAGTCCCCTAACCAACCTAAAACGTCTACAGCAGCCATAAATCTGAATTCTAATACCATTGAGTTCTCCAGCAGTTGGCAGCATTTTTGAAAAAAACATTTTAATAGTTATTTTCTTAATTATACAAAATCATGAAATGTTTGCTCTAACTTTAGGTGTTCTGTGCTAAGCTAGTATCCTGGGTCAAAGAGACATAATGCAAACCAAAGAACAGGCATCTTTCAGAATGGCCATGATAGAGCAGAGACACTGCTCTTCCCAGGGTGGGCCTGGAGGGCTGGGACCTGGAGGCAGCAGCTGGAGCTAAGAGTCTTATAGGGGAAAAGTCACTCAAAGCCTCATTTTCTACTGGGCAGGGTGCAGCTTGCCTATCAGCTTTTTCTCCAATAAGTGCATAAATAGTTGGGTAATATTCTAAGGTGAGGACTTTGCGACTCATTAAGTAGTTGCAAGTAACAAAGGGAACTGTAAAGGACTTTATGGTCCTAGATCTAGTGTATTTTTTTTTTTAGAGACAGGGTCTCACTCTGTCACCCATGCTGGAGTACAGTAGCATGATCATAGCTCACTGAAGCCTCGAACTTCTGGGCTCAAGCAATCCTCCCACCTCTGCCTCCCGAGTAGCTGGGACTACAGGTGTGCACTACTATACCCAGCTAATTTAAAAAAAAATTTTTTTTATAGACAGCATCTCACTACGTTGCCCAGGCTGGAACTCCTGGCCTCAAATAATCCTACCACCTCGGTCTCCCAAAGTGCTAGGATTACATGTGCAAGCTACCACATCTGGCCTGGATCTACTCTATTACAACTTTTGAGCTCCTCTAATGATGTGGAGTTGACATTCTGCTCTCCTAGTAGAAGCACCTAAAAAGGATGAAGGGAATCAATACTTCTGTCGTTTAGAGAGGAATCAGTGACAATGTGGGGGTAACTTCCAGTTCAGTTTTCCAGTTACTTTTCCATTTCAGACATACATTTTCCATTAAGAGGGAGGGGGCACATTTTGGAAACATTTCTTTAACTGCATACTTAGGACTCTGATCTAACAATAGGAATATGGAGAATGAACGAGTTCCAAGGATGGTAATTGTTTGTATCTTAAGAAACTACAAAGACCAAAAACACATTACAGGGTATTCCAGACACAACACAGATTCAAACTTAATAGAATATTGAGTGGGGAGGTGGGAACCACAGTAGCTGACTTCTGACACATGAAAAACAAAAGTAGTTTTAGGAATAGTGGGAGAGGGAATTATTTCAAGATTTTCCTATATTGTCTATGCATTTAAAAACAGAAAACAAAACAAAAAAGCAAATTTCTTCATAGACCCCACTGATTTTCTCACAGATTGGGTTATTTTATCAATTTGAGAGGACTTAAAGTTCCTTCATTAAACAAAGGAATAAACATTAACTACCTCTTGTTGTGGAAAGAAATTTTAGGTCTACTAAACTACTGAAGATTAAGAGAACATCAGTACAGTCAATCAGAATGCAATCATTCCCAATTTGCACATGTAGAGCACTAGTAAACACTGTTCAGTCGTTAACTGAATTTCATTATATTAAACAAACATCTTTTACTTTACTGTTAAAAAATACTTCCCTGCAGGGTAAGAGATTAAACACAAAAGCGATATCCAGCTTCTCTCCAGGAAATTACTAAGGGGAAAAAAGTGTTTAAAATCAAACAAGGAGCATGTACCAGTGCTTCAAACACTCCCCGTCCCCACCCCCCATCCCTGTCTTCCATTAAGGTTCTAGATCTTTTAGGGCCTGGCTTTGTTGGTAAGTAGTTTGGGAAAGTCACCTTGGTGAACAGATGGATTTTCTTCCGTTAAGGTTAACACCATCACTCTGAGGGATGTTAAATCAATCGTCACAAAGAAAGGTTTTCATCTCACTATTTCCCACTAAAATATGGCATTCCTGATAGAATTTATTTTCTAATATGAAAGTGAGACTAAAAAATGACTCAAAAAAAAAAAAAAAGAAAAGATGATTAATAAGTTGTGTCCCTTCTGCAATAAGGCTGAAAACAAGGCTAAAGAATGGGCTAAAATGCCCTGCAAACAGAACTACTAGGTAACTAGCAGTCCAATGAACATGACATTCAAGAGCTTTCCTTATGCAATTATCTGTCCCTAAGAAGTTCCTGTAGCTCTTAGGCTGTAGGTGTCAGTTTAAGGAAACAAGGTGACAGGAGTCACCAACTCAGGGTCCTCAAATAGCCCCTCCACACCCACCTCGTCATCACTGTCAGAAGTCTCAGAGTCTGACGAGGCCGCAGGCTGACTCACAGGTGGATCCTTCTCCTCCGAGTCACTGCGCTTCCTCTTTGCCAGGGACAAGAGCTCCTAATAGGGCAGAAATAATCACATTAGTTTTGTTCAACAGAGAAAGAATGTCCAATAAAAATGCCCACCCTCTCTAGATCTCTTTCACATCTTTGTGCTTTCAACTGAAGAACATCATCATGGGGACATCCATCACATGAACAGACTGATTGCAGTATTCCTATGTGCTCAAGAAATGTTTCCAAAATGTGCCCCCTCCCTCTTAATGGTAAATATATGTCTGAAATGGAAAAGAAACTGGAAAACTGAACTGGAGGCTACCCCCAAATTGTCACTGATTCCTCTCTAAACAACAGAAAGTATTGATTCTCAGGGACTGATAAGAACCATGTTTACAAAGGTAATTTGCCCACTGTTTTAAGTGGTATATCTGACTAATAGTCCAAGCATCCCTTTTATTAAATTGTATGGTAACACTGGCATTTGTGGGGCTGTTTTGAAAAAGCTTACAAACTATAAATTCCTAAGGTCATTTTATATTTTGAATGCTTAAATCAGAAAAAAAAGTATACTTCTGGTGTTTAATCCAGGTTCTAAGAACAAACAGTGAGTACGGCCACTACAACAGAATCCTAATTTGACAACGGCTATACTCCCATTCACCACCTCTGCTTTGCCTGGTGATTTAAGTGAGATTAGAGGGCGAGGAAGGTGCCAGTAAGCAAGCCATGGCTACAACCAGGATTTGCTGTCACATGGTTCCCTTTCTTCCTTTACTTCTCTCCAAGTCAGTCTAGTCACTCAAAAACACAACAAAAGCTTACCTGCTCTGCTCTCCACAATTATACTGTACTTACTAGTCCACAATTATACCGTACTTACTAGATGCCAGGTACTTTTCTAAGCATTTGATGTTTAATCTTCACAACAACCCACAGTAAGTATTGTTATCATCTCATCCCCATTTAAAGATAAAGAAACTAAGGAGCAGGTGACCTAGTAACACAGCTAGTACATGATAGAGCCAGGATTCAAACCTGGGCAGATAGAATCCTGGCTCCTAATTTAGTCATGGTTTACTAGTCTGAAACATTTTTCCCTTCTGCCAAAAGAAACAAAACACAGCTAATAAACACTAGTAGTATTATTCCTTGACAATCATGGTGCTATACAATTATAAGTCAAGTGCCAAGACAGATTTTAACATAATAGACAGCTACAAAGTATCTGTTTTCTTATTCCAGTCTCTTTCTATTTTAAGAGTATACCCTCCTTCCTTGGCCAGAATGAGAAATGACCTTCTCAGATTAAACAGCTGACACTCTCCCTTGTTCATAAGCAGTCATAAAATGTTACTCTTCTCATTTCATTAGAGGGAGCTAGCATAACAATTTCCTCAAAAGGCTTAAGATTGTAAGAATACTGTACTCTTTCATACCCAAATGGTAACTCTACAGACCAAATGCAAATTATAGAAATATTTGTGTGCATGGTCTTTTCAAAAGTTGAAGTATAATTTATATACAGTATATTTTTTCCTTTCTAATGTATAGTTCTATGAGTTTGACAAACACATACAGTTTAACCACTACCACAGTCAAGATATAAGACAGTTCTATCAACCCCCAAATTCCCTTATCTTCCTTACTTACCTCCTCCCATACCCTGGCAACCACAAACCTGTTTTCTGTTCCTATAGATTTGCCTATTACAGAATGTCATATAGATGGAATCATAGAGTACACAGCCTTTTGAGTCTGGCTTCTTTCACTTGGTATAATGCATTTGACATTCACCCATGATGCAACATGTATCAGTATTTGAGTTTGTCCCCGTTTATTGCTAAGTATAAGTAGTATTCCATTATATAGATGTACCACAACTTGTTTAACCATTCAACAACAGAAAAATATTTGGGTTGTTTCCATTTTGGGGCGATTAATATATATCCATGTACAAGTTTCTGTGTATGGCCAGTCGCTGTGGCTCACGTCTATAATCCTAGCACTCTGGGAGGCTGAGGTGGGAGGATTGCTTGAGGTCAGGAGTTCAAGAACAACCTGAGCAAGAGTGAGACCCTGCTTCTACTAAAAAAAAAAAAAAAAAGTTTCTGTGTAAGTGTAAGTTTTCATTTCACTTGAGTAAATACTTAGGAGTGGGATTGCTGGGTTGTATAGTATATAGTAATTTGTTTATGGCCTTTACTATTACTTTTTTTTCATTCTTACCTTAATGCAAATTTATAAACTTTAGAAAGACTTCTGGTAAGTAATCTCTTCTTTGACCCCTTGAGGGTCACAAATAGACTAGAATTCTTGTTTTAATACTAACTCATTTTAACAGAGATTTGGATACAGTATCAAATACTTCCCTTAAACATTAACTATTATATGCAGTAGATACCTATTAAAAGTTACTGTAACTAAGTGTTAAGATATTAGTACTGTCTTCCTGTTAAAGAGGTTCCACTCTACACTAAAAACCTAACAAATGGCTCTTCCACATCAATGAACAATTGCATGTAAAAAGCACAGTCCCTCTTCTACTACATTAAATACCATATTAACAACAGTATCATGCTTGCTTCGGTAGCACATGTACTAAAATTGGAATGATACAGAGAAAATTAGCATATAATTATATTTTTAAATTTAAAAAAAACACCCAATAGTATGGAGATATCAAAGACCCTCTTAATGATGAGAAAGATGCACTTTCTACAACTAACTTGAGGATTGTATAAGGAAGTTAGGGGGGAAATCATAGCAAGGTTACTCTTTTTAGTTCAATTCTTTAGTTCAACCTATTGAGGGCTCATAATAGACAGCTGGATAGACCAATGTGCAACCAGTCTTCCCAACACTGCACATATAAAGAGACCCATCAGATTTGTTAGGGGTGACTTATCAAATGTGGGTACTCTAAAAAGCCAATCTGAGGCCGGACGCAGTGGCTCATGCCTGTAATCCTAGCACTCTGGGAAGCTAAGGCGGGAGGATCGTTTGAGCTCAGGAGTTCCAGACCAGCCTGAGCAAGAGTGAGACCCCCTCTCTACTAAAAAAATAGAAAGAAATTAGCTGAAAAACTAAAAAAATATATATATATAAAATTAGCCAGGCATGGTGGCGCATGCCTGTAGTCCCAGCTACTCAGGAGGCTGAGGCAGTAGGATTGCTTGAGGTTGCTGTGACCTATGCTGACACCATGGCACTCTAGCCCTGGCAACAGAGTGAGACCCAGTCTCAAAAAAAAAAGCCAATCTGAAACTGATCCAGGCACAAGGCATAGGTCTATCTGTAGCTCCTTCCTGCCAGTCCACTTCTCTATGCCACCCTAGTTGAGACAACATTTCTTTATGTCCAGTGGATTTCTCTCACCACCATCCCTGTATTTCATCTCATGCAGTGAAAACCTTCCCTATTTATCTCAACATTCCTCTAGGGGAATGGAGTGTGGGGTGCCAGGATGGTATATCAAATTTAGACTGAACTAAAGATCTGCTTAAAGTAATGCCAATGCCCAACCTATTATAGGTATAGCTGTGCACAGTCCACATCTGGCTTCTAGAGCAGCTTCATTAATATTGCTTAAAAGCCATATTTAACATTAAACTAGACCACAAAAACTGAGACCCCAAAAATAAAGCAAAAAAAGGAGAATAAAAGCCCATATAAATAAACTTCAAGAGGTTTTTATAGCTAATCAGCACACAGATCTTTTTCACTTATTCATTCTACAAATATAACTAATGTAAATAATTCCTACCAGTTAAGATGTCCAAATATCCTGGTTTGCCCAGGACTGTCATGGTTTTAGCACTAGAAGTCCTGCATTCTGGGAAACTCCTCAGTTCTAGACAAATTGGGATGGTTGGTCATCATACTACCAGCACCCATTATGTACCATGCCCTGGGTAGAGAGTAGAAGAAAAGATATATGGTCCTTGACCTCACAGAATTTGAAATCAAGTGTGGGAGACCGACAATAAGAAACAATGAATTACATCAAATGATAAGCACTAAGAAGGAAATCAGTCAAGCCAGCGGTCTCCAACCTTTTTGGCACCAGGGACCAGTTTATGGAAGACAATTTTTCCATGGACGGGTGGGAGGGATTGTTTCAGGATGATTCAAGCACATTACATTTACTGTGCACTTTATTTCTATTATCATTATGTTGTCACTTGCCACTCACTGATAGGGTTTTTTTCTTTTTTTGAGACAGAGTCTTGCTCTATTGCCCGGGCTAGAGTGTCGTGGCATCAGCCTAGCTCACAGCAACCTCAAACTCCTGGGCTTAAGTGATCCTTCTGCCTCAGCCTCTTGAGTAGCTGGAACTACAGGCATGCGCCACCATGCCTGGCTAATTTTTTTTTGTATATATATTTTTTTAGCTGTCCAAATCATTTCTTTCTATTTTTAGTAGAGACAGGGTCTCACTCTTGCTCAGGCTGGTCTCAAACTCCTGACCTCGAGTGATCCTCCCGCCTCAGCCTCCCAGAGTGACTGATAGGGTTTTGATATGAGTCTGCAAGCAATTGATTCATTATGGTCTCTGTGTAGTCGAACCTCTCTGCTAATGATAATCTGTATTTGCAGCCACTGCTATTTGAGCCAGTACTAGAATCACTGCCTCAGCTCCACCTCAGATCATCAGGCATTAGAGTCTCATAAGGAGCGCGCAGCCTAGACCCCTTGCAGGCGCAGTTTACAGTAGGGCTCGCACTTCTATGAGAATCTAATGCCGCTGCTGATCTGACCCAGGCGGAGCTCAGATGGTGATGCTTCACCTGATGCGAGCAAAGGGGAGCAGTTGTAAATACATATGAAGCTTCTGCCGCTCACCTCCTGCTGGCTGGGTGAGGGCGGGGTGGGGGAGAGGTGGGGTTGGGGACCACAGAGTCAAGCGAATGGAGGGCCTATCCATAGTACAGTGATTGGGGAGGTTTCTCTGAGGCAATGGCACTTAGGCTGAGACTAGAAACTTTTAGGGAGGAAATGAGGGCGCAGTTTTCTGGACAGAGGCCTTCAGATGAAACAGCTAAGTCCCCGAAGCTGATAACAGCTTGGCTTAGTCAAAGAACTGAAAGAGAAACAGTGTGGCTAAAGCTTAGCAGGCAAGGGGGAGAATGGAATGAGATGGGTTAGAGGTAAGAAGAAAACAGATGATTCTTAGTTTTATAAAGCAGGGTCAGGAGCACAGATTTTATTTGAAGGCAGTGGGAAGCCATCAAATGGTTTTAAGCAGGAGAGTAACCCAATCTACCAAGGGTTTTTAAAAGAGCACTGCTAGAAAAAGAAATAAAAACAAAACAAAACAAGAGGGGCCAAGGTAGAAGTGCAGAGAGGAGCCAAAAGGAACCCACAGCAGTCTCATCAGAGTGGACTGTGGCCACAGGGACAGAGAGAAGTGGGAGGACTTGAGAGATGATGAAGAAATAATAACATTTCACAGAGTTTTAAATTTAAGATGTTAATTCCTAGTCTTCCCTTCATAGCAAAACTGTTGGTAGAGAAACATGATTTAAACAGTGGATACTGGTTACTTTTCAGGAGTAAGGAAGGGAGCCATTATGTGCATATATGTTTGTGGGAGAAGGAAGTATTTTTGGAACTCTTTCAACAAGACTATATTATTTTTTAAAATAATAATAATAAAACAAACCAAGGTGGGCGCAGCGGCTCAGCCCTGTAATCCTAGCACTTTGGGATGCTGAGGCAGGACGATTGCTTGAGGCCAGGAGTTCAAGATCAGCCTGAGCAATAGCAAGACCCTGTCTCTACAAAAAATAGAAAAATTAGCCGGGCATGGTGGCATGCACCTGTAGTCCCAGCTACTTGAGAGGCTGAGGTGGGAGGATCGCTTGAGCCCACGAGTTTGAGGCTGCAGTGAGCTGATAACACTATTGCACTCTAGCCTGGGTGACAGAGCAAGAATCTGTCTCAAAAAAAAAAAAAAAAAAATCAAAACAATGAACAAACACAAAAACCATTCTAAAGTAATAATTCCAAAATGGAAGTATAACAATCTTTTAAATTGCACATGATTGGCACTCAATGTAGCTTTCCCCTCAAATTTCCAGCAAAGCAATTATAACTGCACATAAAAATACTGAGTTATATAAATGCCCACAATGTTGCAGAACTGACAAAATGTTTTCAACTCATTCAAAATAAAAGCCACATAAAAGTTGGCTGGGCACAGTGGCTCAGGTCCGTAATCCTAGCACTCTGGGAGGCTGAGGCCAGAGGATTGCTTGAGCTCAGGAATTCGATACCAGCCCGAGCAAGAGTGAGACCCTGTCTCTACTGAAAATCGAAAAATTAGCTGGGCACAGTGGCAAGCACCTATAGTCCCAGCTACTCGGGAGGCTGAGGCAGGAGGATGGTTTGAGCCCAGGAGTTTGAGGTTGCAGTGAGCTATGACGACACCACTGCACTCTACCCAGGGTGACTACATAAAAGTTAAGAGACAGAGAATGAGAGAGACAGAGAGAGATTTTACTACTATTACTGGTTTTTACTTAGCTCCCTTCTCCCAATACACTTTCTAAATAATATACATTAGTATTCTTTGAAGAAGAGATATCAGTATTACAAGTAGAGGGGTTGGAGCAAGAACCCTCAAACTGATGTGTCCCTTATCTCTTTAAGTAATCTAGTAATCAGGTTAGAAAATCTCCCACCATGGATGTGCTTAGTAGCATTTATTATACTTATTCAACAAAGATTTATATAAGTGCCTACTCTGTGTCAAGCAAGCATTATTTTCAACTACCTATTTGATGTCTCCATGTGGATATCTCATAGACACTTTAAACTCCACATATCCAAGACTGAACTCAGGATCTTCACCTCTAAACCTGATTCTCCTCCAGGGTTCCCTGTCTCATGCCAGAGTCTGTTATCCATTCCTTATACCTCCTCTTCTCTTCCCAGTATCCAATCAGTCTTCAAGTGCTCTCAGTCCTACATCCTGAATATTCTGTCTATTCCATTCCACTATCTGTCATCTCCGTTAACTATCATACCAATCCAAGTCAGTCCTTAATTCAACAAATACTAACAGAGTGCCTACTGCATGCAGGCACTGTTCTAGGTGCCAGGGGTACTGCAGTGAACAAATATGCTTGCCCTCCTAGAGCTTCCATTCTAGTGCAACTTATAGTCTCCACCTTCTCTCACCTGGACTTCTCTATCTGCCACCTAAATAATGTCCCCCCCTCTACATTACTATCCACACAGCAGTGTAAGTGAGCTGATAAAAAGGCAAATCTGAATATCTCTTTCAGCTTAAAATCCTTCAGTGGCTTATTACCCTCAGAATAAAGTTCAAAGTTCTTAACATTGCGAACATGGCCCTGCCAGTGGCTTTAAAACTTTTTCTTTTGCAGGACAGTGGCCATGGAAGTCAGAATCCCCTAAGGAGTGTGTAACAACTCACCCGCCAAATCTAACTAGAAAAAAATTAAAAAATTAAAAAAAAAACAAAACTTTTTCTTTTGAGGACATTGGTACCTTAAGACAGGAGACTGCCAACCTCCTCATTTGCTGGCAAAACACCTCTTTCCTTCTCCTTAAACTACTTGTCCTCATTCTTCTGATGCGGCTTTGGGGATAAGTGCCAAATTCGGTAACAGAATTTGGTGTCCCTGCATGGGCCCATTGGTGCCCTGGTGGAATGGCACCCCACGACTCCTGGAAGAGGCGGGGAGCAGTCCTGGGTCAAAGCCGTGGGTCTTCATGGGTAGGAGCAACTTCTTTTCGGGGTGAGAGACTAAGGGATGGCCCCAGCAGCTGCTGGAGCCTGTTTTAGCTCTGGGGAACTCCTGTTTCTGTCTTCCCAAAGTAGAAGTAGCTCCCTATAACCTGAATTGAGTTGAGGATAAGGAAACAGATTTGGGAATCATCGCAACAGCCAAGGCCATTTGTGAGTAAAGTTCCCCAGAGCACCGAGACCCTGTTTCCCACTATATGGCCAGGTGGGGGTGGGGTTCATATCACCCCATTGGATTTGTTTTGAGTCACCAACTGGGGTTGGAAGTCAAGACGTTGAGTGGAACTGGGGAACCTGTTTGGACTGAGCTCATCTGCAGTTCCCAGGGAACCAGGGGGTATTGGGAGATGTTGGTTCTTTTGCCTGAGAGAATTTGGTTCTCATTTTGTGATTCACAAGATTGTCTTAGTTGAAGATGGGATGAATCAGAACCTTTAAAAGCTCTTTATTTCTGCTCAGAAGCAGGACGTTGGACTTTAAGACGGGAGTCTACCAACCTCCTCATTTGCTAGCAAATTAATAAACTCCTCTTGGCCGGGCGCAGTGGCTCACGCCTGTAAACCTAGCACTCTGGGAGGCTGAGGCGGGAGGGTCGCTCAAGGTTAGGAGTTCGAGACCAGCCTGAGCAAGAGCGAGACCCCCATCTCTTAAAAATAGAAAGAAATTAGCTGGACAACTAAAAATATATATAGAAAAAATTAGGCGGGCATGGTGGCGCATGCCTGTAGTCCCAGCTACTCGGGAGGCTGAGGCAGAAGGATCACTTGAGCCCAAGAGTTTGAGGTTACTGTGAGCCAGGCTGACGCCATGGCACTCTAGCCCAGGCAACAGAGCGAGACTCTGTTTCAAAAAAAATAAAAAAATAAACTCCTCTTTCCTTCTCCTCAAAAAAACAAACAAAAAAAATGTTTTCTTTTTAACCTCAGCCCACAGTAAAATAAACTATCCCTCATGGCCCAGTATACACATATGTATACATGAAACACATTCATGGAACAATACTTATCTTTACTATGTATAACACACTTGACGTTTTCTATTCTATTCAATTTCATTTTTCTTTATTTATTTATTGAGAGACAGGGTCTCATTCTGTCATCCAGGCTAGAGCGCAGTGGTGTGATCACAGCTCACAACCTCATGATCTTCCCACCTCAGCCTCTGAATAGCTAGGACTACAGGCACATGCCACCACACCTGGCTAATTTTTAAATTTTTTGTAGAGACAGGGTCTCCCTGTGTTGCCCAGGCTGGTCTCAAACTCCTGGCCTCAAGTGATCCTCCTGCCTCAGCCTCCAAAAATGCTGGGATTACAGGTGTGAGGCACCATGCCTGGCCTCAATTTCATTTTTATTTTTAATGCTGGTTGTAATCCACTAAACTGACTTCTCCATCCTCAAAGAGTCAGAACAGAATCTACCTCTGCAGTTTCATTTGTGCCACACTCATTTCAACTATCCAACTACTTATGTTCTAGTCACGCTGAGTTTCTTTCAGTTTCGTGAGGATACTAGGTCCTTTTTGCCTCATTTCTTTTGTAGATGCAGGGCCCTCAACCATGAACACTCAACAGCCTTCCCTTTACTGTCTTCAGTCTTCTAATCTCCTTTTCCTTAACACATATTCCAGGTCTCAGTTTAAATGTCATTCTTGTCAGGCTAGCATAGGGTCCCTGGTCATACTTTCATAATATTCATGTTCTTCCTTCATAGCTTGTAGTGCAACTGAAAGGAAATGACTCTTTGAGCAATGCCCCAATTCCCATCTCTCTCTCGCTTCACTCTAACCTCCTTGAAGGTGGAAACTGCTTCCATTTTGTTCACCCAATAGCACTAGTGCCTAGCACTGTCTAACATTTGCTGAAAGACAAACAATCTGTACCCTTGAAGGAACTTATATTCTAGGAAGGGAGCAATAAACACAATGTGTTTCTGAAGATGGGTTTTTTCTTTTTTTGAGACAGAGTCTTACTCTGTCGCCCAGGCTACAGTGCAGTGGCATCATCATAGCTCACTGCAACTTCAAACTCCTGGGCTCAAACAATTCTCTTGCCTCAGCCTCCCAAGTAGCTTAGACTACAGGTGTACGCCACCACACACGACTAATTTTTCTATTTTTTGTAGAGACAGGGTTTCACTCTTGCTCAGGCTGGGGTTTTGTATTTTTGTTGAAAACCTCACTGTCAAAGTTTCCATGGGACACAGTCTCTTTTTTTTTTTTTTTTGAGACAGAGTCTCACTTTGTTGCCCGGGCTAGAGTGAGTGCCGTGGCATCAGCCTCGCTCACAGCAACCTCAAACTCCTGGGCTCAAGCAATCCTCCTGCCTCAGCCTCCCGAGTAGCTGGGACTACAGGCATGCGCCACCATGCCCGGCTAATTTTTTCTATATATATTTTTAGTTGGCCAGATAATTTCTTTCTATTTTTAGTAGAGACGGGGTCTCGCTCTTGCTCAGGCTGGTCTCGAACTCCTGACCTCAAACGATCCGCCCGCCTCAGCCTCCCAGAGAGCTAGGATTACAGGCATGAGCCACCTCGCCCGGCCCCATGGGACACACTCTTATAGTACTATTTCTAATGAAAAGCCTAGTAAAATTAACAAATGAGTTACATCAAGCTAGATGCAACATTATGACACAAATTAAAAACGTCACAAGTTAACATTAGCACTTCTCACAAATTTATCCTAGACTTCAAAATCTGCCTTTCATTAATGCGAAAACTATATTAATCAGAAGTACAACTTTTAAATTTCTCAAGTTTTATGGGGAAGGTTTATAGAAGGATACGTTATAACAATGATGTTTTTTACATGTAATGCCTGAAAATTGTTCCTAGAAAACACTTATGGTGCCTATTCTCTCAAATACAAATTTAATTATTGTGGGCTTAGTGAAGTGGCTCACACCTGTAATCCTAGCACTCTGGGAGGCTGAGGCAGGAGGATCCCTTGAGATCGGGTGTTCAAGACCAGACCCCGTCTCTACTAAAAATAGAAAAAATTAGCCAGGTGTGGTGGCATGCACCTTGTAGTCCCAGCTACTCAGGAGGCTGAGGCAGGAGGATGGCTTGAGCCCAAGAGTTTGAAATTGCTGTGAGGTATGATGACGCCATGGCACTCTAGCCTGGGCAACAGAGTGAGACTCTGTCTCAAAAAAAAAAATTAATTATTGCTACTTCAAGTTGGATGAGCAGAGAAAAAAACAGGACATGACAACATAATCATCATTTTAAATAAGAAAGGAAACTATAAAATAAAGCATCCCAGTGTGCATATAGCTCAATTTTTTTTTGAGAAAGACAGAGTAAATTTTTATAAATACTGAGTTGTACTGATCTGAATGGAGAACTCTGTCTCCTTTGCTATCTTGGATCCTTTTCATTTTACAGAACTCACTGAATAAATATTCCATAAAGAGTGACACACATTATCTCAATGAAGGTGGGTGATAAGGTAAAAAGTCCAGAGGTTTGCATCAAATTCTGTTATTTTTTCCCCATAGGCACCAACAGCAAATATCTAGCAATTTTAAAATGATGAAGAAAGGGTGCGACCAACATAAGAACAGGGTCACAATCAGGTCATATGCTAAAAGAAAATCCTTCAAACTCTCAAACTAAGGTCAGAGTTTTAAAAGGCTTTGAAAGTTAAAACAAATTTTAGTGCTCACTTTGGCAGCACATATACTAAAATTGGAACGATACAAAGATTAGCATGCCCCCTGCACAAGAATGACATGCAAATCTTCGAAGCGTCCCATATTAAAAAATTATTTTAAAAAATAAAATAAAACAAATTTTAAACTATTCCACTTTAGTTACTATGTATGTCTTTCCAACAAGAAGAAAAAAAAAAACACGAAGATATAGGCCTCAATAAAAAGTATCCCAACAATTCAAATAAATTCAGAGATCCAGAAGAACCGGCAACTTTGCCACTTTAAACATCCCTGTCAATTTCCCTTGGTTCTGAGTGTGCCCTTAACTTGTTCACACTATGGCAGACAGGAAGCTATTTCTCTTCTAAACTACTTACAGTAGGGTCTTACTAAAAAGATTAACGTGCTCTGGGAGGCCGAGGCGGGCGGATTGTTTGAGCTCAGGAGTTCGAGACCAGCCTGAGCAAGAGTGAGACCCCGTCTCTACTAAAAATAGAAAGAAATGATCTGGCCAACTAAAAATATATAGAAAAAATTAGCCGGGCATAGTGGCGCATGCCTGTAGTCCCAGCTACTCGGGAGGCTGAGGCAGAAGGATTGCTTAA
>CM052442.1:67456137-67479037 GCA_028533085.1 Varecia variegata | reverse complement strand
TCTGAGTTAAGAATTAACAAAAATTAAAAAAAAAAGAAAAAAAAAAGATTAACTTGTACACAGACAGTGGTCTTAATCATTAACATAAATTCTAATTACTTGGGCTGTACCTGTTACAACTGCAGAGTCCAGGGCTCTATCACTTGAAAGTCTGATTCAATAGGTCTAGGATAGGAACTGCTACACCCTGCACCTCTCAACTAACTTTTCTTTTTTTGAGACAAGGTCTTGCTCTCCTGCCCAGGCTAGAGTGCAGTGGCATCACCATAGCTCACTGCAACCTCAAACTCCTGGGCTCAAGCAATCCACCTGCCTCAGCCTCCCTAACAGCTAGGATACAGGCACATAGCACCCTACCTGGCTAATTTTTCTATTGTTTGTAGAGACGGGGTCTCACTATGTTGCTCAGGCTGGTCATGAACTCTGGGCCTCAAGCAATCCTCCTGCCTTGGCCTCCCAAAGTGCTAGGATTACAGGTGTGAGCCCCTAGCCTACATTTTAAATAAGCAAACCAGGGAGCTTCTGACACAGAGGCCCTTCCCACCCCCACCAGGGAAAACTAGACTAGAAGGCTCACCTAGCTCATCTTCAATAAAGGTTACTTAGTTCGAGGTAGTATTTCTGACAGTATGGCTTAGATTCCCTTCTGGAAAAACCAGGGACAAAAGGCCTCCTTAATAATTATGCTCCATTCCACACTAGACACTCAGTGATCTATTATGGTTTGTTCCTTCCACAAGAACCGTAAACTAGATAGCAAGTCTAATGTCATATCCCTAATAAAACTCAGAACTAGATGGAACAGCCCAAGGCATCTTGGTCAGAAAAGGCCCAGAATGCATTAGTTGTATTCTGAGGATTCTTAAAGGCCCCAAAACCACACTGATTGTGAACTGCTAAAGGCCTTTGGTGAAAACATCCAGAGAGCAGAGATCTTACTCCTTGATTCCTCTGAGAGCCTGGCACAGTGCTGAACACACAGACAGAAGGCATTGGTGCCCCCGTTAGGATGTGTAGGGAAAGTGAGTTTAGAACTAGTTCTCATCTGATAACAAGAATGCCAATGAGGAGTTGAAGGGGGAGAAGTTGAAAATGCTGTTAAAATATATCAGGTATTACCTACAAATTTCACATTAATTTTTTTTTACAAATAGATATTTAGAAGTGGACTTAAGGTTGCAATCCCCTCCAGTTTCCACTTTGGAAAAGGTCTTTGTGGATCAGGTAAAATTCTCTACCACAAAAGGAAGCATTCAATTCACTTCATTCATCAGAATTCCATGTAAAACCACTAAGGGCAGAGTAACTTGCAGTTTAGTTCATTCATCATTGAAACAGATGTTTTGAGAGTGCTTTACCAAGAAAGTCATCCAAATAATCTTTTTAACTGATGTATCAATTTCCTCTAAACTATTCAGTGTACTTTACAAACAAGAATTCTAGGCTGGGTGCAGTGGCTCATGCCTGTAATCCCAGCACTTTGTGATGCTGAGGTGGGGGTATCATTAGAGGTCAGGAGTACAAGACCAACCTGGACAACATAGCAAGACCCTATCTCTACAAAAAATTTTAAAAATTAGCTGGCCATGGTTGCACATACCTATAGTCCTAGCTATTCAAGGCTGAGGCAGGAGGATTGCTTCAGCCTGGGAGTTGGAGTTTGCAGTGAGGTGTAATCATGCCACTGCACTCCAGCCTGAGCAACAGACTGAGACCCTGCCTCATAAAAAAAAAAAAGTCTAACAACATGGAAAATGGGCATGAAACATTATTCTCATTTTGCAATATGAAAAATTTTAAATTTAACAGATTAAGTTGGTGGAGTGGAAAGAGTATAGGCCTTATACTCATGTAGATTTGGGTCCAAATCCCAACTCTGTCACTTATGAGTTGTATGAATTATTTAACTTCTTCAACCTCTGTTTTCTTCTTATGTAAAGTGGGAAAAGTGATTACAAGTTAACCATAATTTGAACACTTGACAATGTAAATAAAACAATTAAGGTCTCTACTTAGTCACCTAAAGCACTATGTAAATGGTAACTGATGTCATTATCCGAAACATCCACATTTGCAGATCAGAAAATAGTAAAATAAATAAATAAATAAATAAATTCTAATCCTCCTGACTCCCATTCTAAAATTACCTATCAAACTTTGACAGTCAAGAGTATACTTTTGTAAACTTCAAGAGCCTTTCAAGAAGAACACTTTCAACTTCAATTTTCGATTTCCATCCCAAAACAAGGTTTCTATTCCTTAGATAGTTCTCTGCAAGCCCCATTCTTTCCCCACCTCTCAACCACCATTTTTAAAACAGCTTTTCTTCGATACCTCTCCAGTCCTTCCTTCTTAAAAGTCCTCCCCTTTCATGCCCTATTACTTTAGTCCTGAGACCTCTGGCCTAGTACAAAGGACCCCCAAGAAGTCATTTACACAAAAACTTTATAACTTTGCTAATGTTTGCAGAACCATTTATTCTTATAAACACTTGATCCTTATAATAGCCCAATTAGATATACAGGCTGATGTTCTATCTTGATTTTACAGTTAAGACCAAAAATACATACCTAAAATATAGGATAAGCCCAGCCTAGTGCTCAAATTTTCAGATTCCAAGTTTAGGACTCTATTCAACTTACAAAGCTACCATCTCTCGTATATTCTTTCTTTATATCATTTGCTCATTAAACATGGGGGAAACCATCTTTGTATCTCCTGGTATCACTAGGTATCACTAGAGCACTGTTACAAAGATTGCAGCTTCCTTCCTACAATATTTTCTAGAGTATATAAACAGTTCAAGACAATGAGGCCAAAAGTTACTTTCAATGCTTCCTGCACAATCTTCAAGTAAGAAAGAATTCTGGATGTTGCATGAAAAAGGCCAAGAGGCCTGGGTCATAGTATCTCCATGCTGCCCGACACAGTTCTCCACTTCTTCCAGGATCTGCCCTCTTTCCTCCTCCCTAGAGTGTTTTTCTCGGTCTGACATCCCAACGGGGTCCCTTCTCAATCACAAACGACCCTAGTCGCCAAATAAACTCTTGCCCACAGCTAACTCGTGCCGCGCCAAGTACGGCAGAGGCTCCTTGGGACATTTACGCATGTCCCTCCTCTCTGTCCACACTCCTTGTCTGAAAAACTTCATCTTCCAGAGCCCGCACCTTCTCGGCTCTCGCCCCCCCACCACCACCCCACGCTCACCCTTGCACCTCCTCCAAAACCTCCCACCCTCCCGGGTTGGCGGGCGACACTTCCTATCTCTCCGGGCCCGGATCGCCTGGCCTGCAGCCCGCCGCCCGGATCTGGCTCCAGCAGATCGCGGCCCCCTTCGGTACCCCCAAGCCCAAGGCCCATCAGCCAGGTCCCTGCCCCGCCTCCTCGCCCAAGGCGCCAACTCCTCGGAGCTCCGTCTCCAGGCCCGGGCCGGACTCCGAGGCCCCGACGCTGCGGGGAGGACAAGAAGGGGGTTGCAGCGGCAGTCAGGGCACTGGGCGGGCCGAGCGCTAGGGTCGAGAGGCTCCGGGCCCGGGCTGCTGCCGGCTCCCGTGGCTCCGACTCAGCCCTCCCGCTCGGCCGGCCCGCGCCTCCGCGGCCTGCCCTAACCTGATCCAGGTTCTCGTCGCTGCCGCTGTCCTCCGTGTCAGAGTCGATCACGACGCGGCCTTTCCGCTTCTTTACCATGGTGGTCCCCCGGCTCCCAGGCCGGACGCCGCCCGGACTCCCCTCTTGCCCGCCTGCCAGTGGGACCGCCACTGCCGCCGCCGCCGCCGCCGCCGCTCGACCCACACAAAGGCGACCGCGCATGCGCGCTCCGCTCCGCCCCTGGCCCCGCCCCCGGTCCGGCGCTCGCCGTTCGCCGGCGCCCGGTGCCCCGCCCTGTCCCACCCCCGACGCAGCGTAGGAGGCGGGGCCGCGCTCCCACCTGGGTTCCGGGCAGGGGATAGCTGTGGCTTGTGGGGCGCTGGCCCTGGGTTCTCCGGCTGTCTCCGCTGCGGATCCGAAGTTCGGTGGGCTTCCCATGTGTTGAGGGCTGGAGCCGCAAGGATCCAGGTCGTCTCTGAGGGGGCTCACGTGTCTCCATTCTCTGACACTGTTGGAGTGTGGAGGGCCACCTCAGGGGCTGCCGCCTGCAAGAAACAAACTGAATGGAAGCGACCAGTCGCTCGGACCAAGCCCAGGGCACTGGTTGAGGGCTGAAGCCTGCATACCGGGGCTGTGCAAGTGACAGCTGAGCTGAGACCCAGAGAATGCATGAGTTATCTAAAACAAGAGTGGAGGAAAGGGTATTTCAAGCAGAGAACAGCGTGGGCAATGGCCCAGAGATAATAGAGAAAGTTGGGTTCCGGCAACTGAAAGTTCTTTGTGGCCAGAGCAGAGTGTGTGGTGCGTGGGGACAGGGGACAGATGAAGCTAGAGGGACGCGGCGGCCACATCATTCAGAACCTAATAAGCTAACTTAGGGAGTTTGATCTTTAGTATTGAAAGATTTCAAACTGAAGAATGACATGATTAGATTTGTGTTTTTAAAAGATTATTCTGGGCCGGCCGCGGTGGCTCACGCCTGTAATCCTAGCACTCTGGGAGGCTGAGGCAGGAGGATTGCTTGAGGTCAGGAGTTTGAGACCAGCCTTAGCAAGAGCGAGACCCCAACTCTACTAAAAAATAGAAAAAATTAGTTGGGCAACTAAAAACAGAAAAAATTAGCCAGGCCTGGTGGTGCGTTCCTGTAGTCCCAGCTACTCGGGAGGCCGAGGCAGGAGAATTGCTTGAGCCCAGGAGTTTGAGGTTGCTATGAGCTAGGCTGATGCCAGGGCACTCTAGCCCTGGCGACAGAGCAAAGTTCTGTCTCAAAAAAAAAAAAAGATTACTCTGGCTGCAGTGTGGCAGATGCATTAAAAGAAAGTAAGACTAAGGGCAGTGAGACCCTACTTGGGGTCTTGGTGTCTTCTTTGCAGCAGACGATGAAGCGGACTAAGGAAGCAGCAGTGGGTATGGAGAGAAGCAGATGGATTCTAGATAATTTGGAAGGTAGAATCCCCAGGATTTGGAGATTATTTGTAGGAGGGATAAGGGAGGGAGAGGTCCCAGACACTGATGATGTTCAGATTCTGGCTTAGAAAGCTGGTAGCAAGTGGGAAGTGGGCCCTTCATCAGGATCTGAAACAAGAGGAGAGAAGAAGGTTTAGGGGACTGGCATGTGTAGGAAATTCAGTTTTATACTTGTTGTGTTTGAGGTCAGCTGATAAAAAGTTCAGCTCCAGAAGTGATTTCTTTGTGGGATTTGGAATATAAGCAATAATAATTTGAAATTGTTCTCAAAACTCTTCTGGAGTCCATTAATTCATTTATTCTGGTAGTAAACTTGGGAGTTAGACCCCCATCTTTCCTGGGTAATACTGGGCACAGGCAGGCTGATGAGTTCTTACTTTCTGGATCCCTTTTCCCCATTTACTGTATAAATGTTATTTTCTCCACCAAGTTGCAATACATATCACATATGTACATGCCTAAAAATAGCAATAAAAGAAAATATGTCATACATGGAGAAGTTTCTAGAAGCAAACACCTAAATGTACGGTTTGCTTCCAGTTAGCTTGAAAAAGTGTTCAAGATTATAGTGAAGAAAATGACCTTTAAAAAGCCCAGCTACCTCTTTACTTTAGAAGAGTTTTCCTAAAATATAACCTTTAGACTTCTCTCACCCAACATATCCTTGGAACTGAGCCCATGGCCAAGATGACCCAAAGTGCCCAGGGCAGGCCAGCTCCCTCATTTCTAGCCACCCCGAAGCATGATGCCCTTCTGTGAGGCCCCTCTAAATGTGTTAATTACAGCAGTCCCCAACCTTTTTGTCACCAGGGACTGGTTTCATGGAAGACAATTTTTGCAGAGGTGGGGAGCAGGGAAGACAATTTTTCCCTTGGTGGGGGAGGCTGGGGAGCTCTGGGGCCGGTTTGGAGGCCTGGGGCTTAGAGACAGCAGGGTTAATACACAGAATTACTGAAAAGAAAGCCATAGTATAGTAAGTGACCCTTGACTGGAATTGATAAAGTTATGCTCTTTGAGTGAAATCTGTTGATTTTTATCTTTCTGCAAGGGGTCCTCTAATGATTCATGGAGTGAAGTTAGTTTATAAGACTAATCAGTGTCTAAATTGAGTGAATAAACATCCTGCACTCTATTTTTTTTTTATAATATGGAACACTTCACGAATTTCCGTGTCATCCTTGCGCAGGAGCCATGCTAATCTTTTCTGTATCGTTCCAATTTTAGTATATGTGCTGCCGAAGCCAGCCATCCTGCACTCTAAAATCCCTCTTGAATCAGCTTCCCAGAGAACCCAACCTTTTAAAGTTTACAATTAGTAAAATGAGGGTAATGATAGCATCTGTCTCTTTGATTTCTTATAAGGTTTAAATAAGTTAACATGTAAAAAAAAAAGTGCTTAGAATACTTCCTGGCAAAGAGTAAACAATAAATGTCAGCTATAATTTTTATTACACTTTGGGGAAAGAGACTACAGTACAGTGAGAAGGGGTTGGAGGAAGAGGGTTGGTGATGGAAGATTTTTATTTTTTACTTTATGCACTTCAGTGCTGTTTTAACTCTATACTTATGAAAACTGTCAATCAGTAAGAAAAAAATTATACTGAGTATGAATTCTTTATTATAATTTTTTTAATATTTTGGGGGAAATAGAATAATTTTTTCTGATTATAAAAATGATTCCTGCTTATTATAAATTAAAAGACAGAAAAGTATAAAAGTAAAGAAAACTATGCAAAATTCTACCACCCCAAGATACCCCTCCAGTCTTTAACGAAAGAAACAAAATTGTCTGTGTGTGCATATATTTATTCAAAATATATTTATCAAGTACCTACTACATGCCTGAGCTCAGGCACTGAGCTAGCTGCTGAACAAGTTGAATAAGTGACCAAGACAAGATCCCTGCTCCCAAGAGGTTACATTTATAACAGATATACATTACAAAAGGCATGTACATTTAAAATGCTGCGAGGAACCCTTTTTATGCAGACCACCCAAAAGCACAAAAGAGGTATTTTTCACATCTGCTGTTTGAGAAAATGCAGAATGAAAAAAACTACTATGGATTCCCTAACAAATTTAAATGAACTTATAGTCTATTCCTTACAACTTTATCTTTTTTAAAAAAATATCACTAATCATCCTTTTCTTGGGGTAGCGCTACTGTCCAATGAATGAATAGTAAGGGCAATACTGCTAACACCTACACAACATGCCAACTAAATTAAACTTTTAAATAAAACAAATTTAAAAAAATAGCACTGGATCAAACGGCATGGATGTTTTTAAAATTCTTTTTTTTTTTTTTTTTTTTTTGAGACAGAGTCTGGCTCTGTTGCCCGGGCTAGAGTGAGTGCCATGGTGTCAGCTTAGCTCACAGCAACCTCAAACTCCTGGGCTTAAGCAATCCTACTGCCTCAGCTTCCCAAGTAGCTGGGACTACAGGCATGCGCCACCATGCCCAGCTAATTTTTTTTTCCTCTATATATTTTTAGTTGGCCAGATAATTTGTTTCTATTTTTTAATAGAGACGGGGTCTCGCTCTTGCTCAGGCTGGTCTCGAACTCCTGACCTCAAGCGATCCACCCGCCTCGGCCTCCCAGAGTGCTAGGATTATAGGCGTGAGCCACCGCACCTGGCCTTAAAATTCTTGATACATATTGTCAAATTGTCCTATAAAAGTTTCTATCACTTTACACCCAGGTTCTATCTGGGTGTTGAAGTCTGAAAGTTATGTAATTTGGGGAAGCCCTTTTTAAGAAAAAGAAAAAAAAAAAAGTACAAAAGCGAATATTTAGAATAATAAGAGATGCCAGGTGCAGTGGTACATGTCTGTAGTCCCAGCTGCTCAGGAGGCAGAGGAAGAGGATCCCTTGGGCCTAGGAGTTAGAATCCTGCCTGGGCAACATAGCAAGACCCTGTCTCTAAAAAATAGTTGAAAATAACAATACACCAACCTGAGCAAAAGTGAGACCCCGTCTCTACTAAAAATAGAAATAAATTATCTGAATAACTAAAAATATATATAGAAAAAATTAGCTGGGCATGGTGGCGCATGCCTGTAGTCCCAGCCACTTGGGAGGCTGAGGCAAAAGGATTGCTTAAGCCCAGGAGTTTGAGGTTGCTGTGAGCTAGGGTGATGCCACGGCACTCTAGCCAGGGCAACAGAGCAAGATTCTGTCTCAAAAAAGAAAAAAAGAAAATAATAATACACATATGTGAATTTTGGAGGAAGGACTAGGGAAATCATTACTGTGTATTGCCAATTTGTCATGATGTTGCAGGGTCCTTCCTTTGGGCGATTTGATTATCTCTTTTTTTTTTTTTTTTTTTTGAGACAGGGTCTCACTCTGTCCCTCAGGCTAGAGTGCAGTGGCATGATCAAAGCTCATTGCCACCTTGAGTTCCTGGGCTCAAGAGAGATCCTCCTGCCTCAGCCTCCTAAATAGCTGGGACTACAGGCACCTGCCACCACACTCAGCTAACTTTTTTAATTTTTTGTAGAGGAAGGGTCTCACTATGTTGCCCAGGCTGGTCTCAAACTTCTGACCTCAAATGATCCTCTCGCCTCAGCCTCCCAAAGTGCTGGTACTACAGGAATGAGCCACTGCTTCCAGGTCTGATCATCTCTTTGAGACCCTAAGTTCAGAGTCTGAAAATTGGCTCAGATCTAAAAGTATGCAAGAGACAGTCACTTTTTATTGGGGCAACTGTCCTCAGTCTCCAGATCATCTATCCTTGATTTCTTCTGATGGTAAATTGAATAGCTTTATTGGCTACCAATCTATTTTATCCCTGGAAATGTTATGTTTTAGTAGCTATCCCCATAATTCTCTGAGGGTCAGACCTGCTTGGCTATCACTCTGACCTTTCCACTCATTATAATAATTGCATCTACCTAGCTTCTGGCAGTAAGTGCTGCCACCTGCCTTCTTGTTTTAAGGTCCAATCATCCAATTTCTGTTAGTGAGCCTAGTTTTTAACAGCCTAACTACAGTTAGTCCTGGCCTACACAGGAGAACCACCGCTGGATCTTTAGTGATGCTGGTGCACCTCTTACCAACACATACCCATGGCCTTGGTAAGTGGCACATCCTGTCAGTATTCCCATGGAACATAACCATTTAATGGGTTTTCTGGCCTTACACAGTACATTTACTCCAGTATTCTCACTTCTCTGAGCTTTTTAATCCCTTCCTGCACCATCTGTCTTGGCAGTTCTGGCATTTTTTACCTTATGTGGGCTGTAGAGTTTTCCATGCTTCTGAAAAGCCATTATCATAGCAAATCTTCAAATCTTGGGATTCTTGGCAGGGTGATAAATTTCGTATCCCAGGAAAGTGCTCCCAAATCAATAAACTCTCCTTTATCCAATCTTACAATTTGGTTCCCTTGATCAAGCACCCTCAGCATCCAGTCCTTTGCTACTCTCCCAGCTCCTGCCAGTACATACTTGGCTAGTTCTTGCAGATCTTTTGGGGTATAATCCCTCTCCTACCTTATCAGGCCCAATATGTCCCACACTGGGTTATGTGGTGACTTAACTTTAGTTATAAACCTAGTGGCCAGGAGGGAGGTTAGGGCAGATTCTGAGGGGAAGGGGGACACATACAGTCTTGCAGGGTACAGTCCTCTGCACTGTCTACAGGGAAGTGGGGGATGCTGGATGGTATCCCCAGATCATTTCTGCAGGTTCAGAGAGTTCTGGAGAATCTGAGAATTCAAGATCTTCAGGGGCATTAACAAGATATCCGCATCCCATACATCATGGTCCCATTATTTCCCAACTAGGGCCCTGGCCATGGCTTAGCAGGCCTGCCTTGCTTGGGAGTTTAACCTTACTGGAGCTCAGGCTACTTTGATGATTACCCTGGGTCTCGGTGTTCCTTGCCTCCACCTGCAGGTATTGAAAGCCTCTTTATATGCTATTAAGGAGGGCCTCTGGCTTTCATACTTGGCTTTCAGTAACAGCCACCCAATTCCACTATGCTCCCCATATATTTCAAATGCCTGATACATCCCACCATCAGGTATCTTCCCTTCCACCAGCATACTAATCCTATCCATCCATGATGAAATATTCCACAAACTATCATCTTGTGGGAGTGACCCAGCTTCTAAACATCATTTTACTGCCTCTTTTCTCAGAACACTTCTGGCAACAACTGTTGCAGGTTGGGTTCTCGTAGAAGCAGGCTCTGAGACTGAGATTAGCATGAGGGATGTTAATTAGGGAGTGCCCCTGGGATTGACAACTGTAGAAGAGATGGAAAGTAGAAGCTGAACTGCAGTGTGGACCTGACGACCAGGTCAACCAATCGCATGAGCACTCGGAAGCTAAAATAGGCCACCAGAGTTGTCCCACATTGGATTGAAATGGCCAGACCATTGTAGCCCTGCCTTACTCATTAGATGTAGGCCACCTGGGAAGGATGCGAGCTTGGGCAAAGGGTCTTTCTGCAGCTCAGCCAGACCCTCAAGTATCTGAGAGTTAAGGGCTGTCCGGTAGGGCAGCAAGTCCCTCCTTCCCAAATGACACATCTCTGTGTCCATCCAGAACCTGAGGCACAGAGAGTTTCCTAAGGTCACACAGTTGGTAGGTGATGGAGCCAGTCTGACCCCAGAGCCATGCTCTTAACCACTGTTAGCAATTTGGTACCTCTGCCTGGTCTGGTAGACAAGCAAACACAGACCACTTATCCAAAGCAATCAGGGGCCAGCCCACTGGAAATAACTTCAGTAAAACAGGTGGAGGAGCAAGATTGTAAAGGTGGTCAAGACGGCACAGGGTGGTAGAAACAGAGTAGTCAGAAGAGGGTCTAGGTAAGGGAGAGTTTTCTAGCATATCTCCATTGCTGCAGGAGAGAGAGGCCTTGATCAGCTGGCATGCCCAGTCCATCAACCTGGCAGCCCCGGAGTGGGTGACATGCCAGACTTCCAGAGTTTGAAGAAAATATCACTTCACAGCCTCCAAATCCATCTGCTCTGAAGCCCCTGTTCTTCAAGCAGTGCCCTAATCTAAGAAGACTTTCCCTCCTGAAAGGAGGCTGTGCTGCCTAGCTGACACAAATATTCCTGGCAAACATTATCTCTCATGATAAATTGTTGGTAAACCTTATAAATCATTCTGTCTGTGGTTAGTAGGAACTGATTCACCAGAGTTTGATCACTTTTCTTTCTTTCTTTTTTTTTTTTTTTTAAATACAGAGTCTCACTCTGTTGCCTGGGCTAGAGTGCCATGGTGTCAGCCTAGCTCACAGCAACCTCAACCTCCTGGGCTCAAGTGATCCTTCTGCCTCAGCCTCCCGAGTAGCTGGGACTACAGGTATGCGCCACCATGCCTGGCTAATTTTTTCTATATATTTTTAGTTGTCCAGCTAATTTCTTTCTATTTTTTAGTGGAGACGGGGTCTCGCTCTTGCTCAGGCTGGTTTCAAACTCCTGAGCTCAAACAATCTGCCCGCCTCAGCCTCCCAGAGTGCTAGGATTACTGGCGTGAGCCACCGCACTTGGCCGATCACTTTTCAATAATGACCTGAGCAGCTAGACTTTGAGGAGAGAGGAGAGATTTCAGCCTGGGAACCCTGAGCTCAGTGTTCCCCTCAGCGCAGTACCCTGCTCTTCTTGCACGACCCCTCCTCTTTCTAACCTCAGTCTCATTTCCCTGACTTTGACTAGATGACTCTTATTCAGCCTGAAATCATCCCCTAATGCCCTGTTGTGTGAATAAAATCACATTTTCCTACCCACTACTCTTATGTATTTCTGTGGTTCCTAATGTTACTGCTAGAAGGTGGCATAGTCAAGCTGCTTTGCTGCACTATGCTATTATTTTAAAACAGGGAGAAGGAGAAAGAGAAGGAAGAGGAGGAGAAGAAGAAGAAGAGGAGGAGGAGGAGAAGGAGGAGGAAAATGAAGAAGGGAAGAAGGAGGGAAATATGAAATCAAAAGAAGAGGAAGAAAGCAAGCTCCTGCAGTGTTGAACTCAGGACTGGAAGCCAGTTTCTTTGAATTTCTCCCCGCCGGGCACAGTGGCTCATACCTGTAATCCCAGCACTTTGGGAGCCCAAGGCAGGAGGATCACTTGAGACCAATCTGGGCAACATAGCAAGACCCTGTCTCTAAAAAAAAAAAAAAAAGGAAAATTAGCAGGACCTGGTGTCATGCGCCCATAGTCCTAGCAACTTGGGAGGCTAAAATAAGAGGAGCGCTTGAGCCCAGAAGTTCAAGGCTGCAGTGAGCTATGATTGAGCCACTGCATTCCAGCCTGAGTGACAGAGTGAGACTCCATCTCTAAAAAAAAAATTTAGCGAGTCATAAGTAACCATTTTAAAATTGTAATTGAAACTGTTGGAGTATATGACATGTAGTAATGGAAATATTGTATATTTCATTTATATATTACATAAATGAGGATGGGCTAACTTTTACTGCAGTAACAACACCAAAATCTCAGGGCTTAACAGAGCAAAGCTTATTTTTCACTCATACAAAGTCTACTGTGGATCTCAGAGACGCTCTAGGGCAACTGTTCTTGTTGGCTTAGTGACACAGGGTGCTTCAATCTTGCGGTATCTCAATCTCAATTTATCCTTTCACAATCACTACTGCAGGGGAGGAGAACACTGGATGGTCTTGAGCCCAAAATGAAATGCTTCGGCCAGGGACTCAGAAATGTCACTTATGCTCATAATCTATTGGCCAGAGCTAGTCATATGACTGCCTAAAATTGCAAGGGAGCAGAGAAGTATAATCCTCCAGTATGTCCAAAGGGATAGAAGAAGTAGATGTTGGTGAGCACTAGAAAATTCTACCACATATATATGTATATATATATGTGTATACTGGATCATAGTTGATTGCATTTCTTATTGTGGGTCACAGCAAAAAATCTTTGAGAAACTGCTATCCTGCTTCCCTCTCCCTCTACTCTATGTCCTGAGATCCAAAGGAGTGCACAGACACAGACGTTATCATACCTACATTCAGAGGCCACTCCTACCACTTCCCTGTCTCTGTGAACTTGGTTGGGTTCATGCTTGTTAGGTAACATGCTTGTTACCTAACCTTTCTGAGTTTCATTCCCCTCAGAGGTTAATGAGGGAAATAACATTTGTCTTACAAAATTGTGGTAAGGCGTAAGAGACATGGTATGGTAAGTACCTGGCCCTGGGCTTGACTCTGTGTGTGAGTTTAGACAGTAGAAATCTTCACCATTCTGCCAAGCAGAACTCTTCCATTGAAGAGATGATGCGTTTCAGAATCCCATGCCTTCATGTGTGCGTGCTCCTTCACCTGGATGGCCTTTCCTCTTCTCATCTGCCTGTTACAAGCCTTATCCTTCAACGCTCAGCTCATGTTCTTTCTCTAGGAACTACTCCCTAACTCAGATGAGCAGATATGACTCAGAGTGGTGGATAATGAGCATGTATCCTGGAGATAGCCAACAGACATGGCTTGAATCCCAGCTGCACCACTTCCCCAGCTGTGACAAGCATGTTACTTAACACCTCTAAGAATGTTTCCTTCCCTGGGAAATATCGGTGTAATATTAGTACCTACTTCATAGGATTATTGTGAGGATTAAAAAAGAAAGGGCTCCAAAAGTGTTAAGTCAATACCTGGCTGATAAGTGCTCATTATACCCTTATTTGGGTCACTCTTATACCTAGTACATCCCTCTACTATAGTTCCTTTCACACTGTGCTGCAATTATTTGTTTTATGACATGCCCTGTACTACTAGAATGTAGAGACTGTGTACCTGTTGAGCACTGTCCCAGAGTTCAGCAATAACTAGCTTTTTTTTTTTAGACACGGAATCTCCCTCTGTCTATTGCCCAGGGTGGAGTGCAGTGATGTGATCATAGCTCACTGTAACCTTGAATTACTGAGCTCAAGTGATCCCCCTCAAGCCTTGACCTCCCAAAGTGCTGGGATTATAGGTGTGAGCCATTGCACCCAGCCAGAGCTAGCTTTTTTGAACACTTATAAAAAAAATTCCAAGACTTATGCTAAACATTTTACATATATTATCCCATTTAATATTGATTGGAAACTACATTAATATCTTGCTACTTTCTAAGGTTGGCCAGGGATAGACAACCCGTCTGCATCTTTGCTCACTGACTACAACATAGGGGACTATAGGGGTTTACTCATTCATGTCCTGATTCACAGCAGCTTCAGTGTCCTCTGGTCCCAGGCTTCCAAATGACGCTCTTAGTGTTCATTTCCTTTTGAGCAAGGAGTTTCTGTTCGGAGTAGCCTGCTCTTGATTTTTTCATTTTGTTCCCTTTGTCATATTATCATTTTAGGGCATTTGCCTGCTCTATGTCCATAAATAGATAGACTGTTCCCTGTTGTTTCCATTTTTTAATTTGGGTGGGTTTCAGTTTTGTTATGAACAAAGATATGGTTAAGCTCTGGTGGTGCCCACTACTACTGCCTCAGAGCCCAAGGGAGATGATGCCATAGACATGGCTGGGTGAACCTAAATAATCATTTCCCCTCAGACCTTTCTTTGTCTTTATTTCACTCCTCTAATACCTCTGCTCTCTCTTCTGCCTGACATTTTCATGTCCTTTCTTTTTGATTTGAACAATTTCCCTCCATTCCAGCCTCTCTTTCCTCATTGCTAATAAGTACACATGGGGTTTCCCATCCTTAAAAAAAGCAAACAACTAATGATTAGGAAAATTCAAATCAAACCACAATGAGATACCACTTCACACCCATTAGGATGGCTACTACATGAAAAATTTTAATAACTCAGGTAGGATGTGATGGCTCACACCTGTAATCGTAGCACTTTGGGGGACCAGGAGTTTGAGACCAGTCTGAACAACATAGCAAGACCCTGTCTCTACAAAAAATTAAAAAAATAAAAAATTAGCCAGGCATTGTAGCTTGTGCCTGCAGTCCCAGTTACTTGGGGAGGCTGAGGCAGGAGGGTCGCTTGATCAAGCCCAGAAGTTTGAAGCTGCAGTGAGCTATGATTGTACCACTGCACTTAGCCTGGGCAATAGAGTGAGACTCTGTCTCAAGAAAAATTTTTTTAATTAATAAATAAAAACCCAGAAAATAAGGGCAATAACTATAGGGTGTCATTGGGTTTGGAAAGAAAGAATGAAAGATCAAAGATCAAAGAGAGCAAAAAGAATGCAATGGAACTTGGGGTCAGTGAGAGGAGGTTTTAAGAAGAATTAAGGATAGCCAAGGATTTCCAGCCTGGAAGGATTTGGGCATTCACAGAAAAAAGGAAGATAAGAGGAAGAGTTAATGTGGGGAAATATGGCCCGGTGCTGTGGCTCATGCCTGTAATCCTAGCCCTATGGAAGGAGAATCACTTGAGGCCACAATTTGGAGATCAGCCTGGGCAGCATTGTGAGACCCCCGTCTCTACAAAAAAATAAGAAGAAAATAAAAAAATTAGCTGGGTGTGCTAGGGTACGCCTGTAGTTCCAGATACTGGGGAGGCTGAGACAGGAGGATTCTTTGAGGCCAGGAGTTCAAGGTTATAGTGAGCTATGATCGCACCACTGCACTCCAGTCTGGGCAACAGAGTGACAACTTTGTCTTTAATAAAAAAAAAAAAAAAAAAAAAGGTGGGGGGAATATATGTTTAGTTTTAGACATATGGAATTTGAGATGTTAGTGATATATCCCACAGCTAGAACTGCTACGAGAGGTTGGAAATGTATGCTGGTGTGAACTAAAATAAAATCTTAAGGCTTCCCCCTCACTGGCTGACTGAATGGACCCCTTCCTCGCCAAGGGGATACCCTAAAACTGAATTGCCTGCCATGAGGAGGGAGGTCAGACATGCCTCATCATGCCCAGCTCCCTTCTTGGAGATATCTTTTGTAACTCATTAAGAGGCCTAAGGCTATACAAGACAAACCTGCAGGTCCTCAATTTACACAACAAATATATGACCCACGGTTTGTCTCTTCCTGATCTAAAAACATTTAAAACCTTTAGACAAAAGCTTCATTTTTAACCAGTTATAAGTCAAAGAGTCTTTAAACCCACCTATAGCCTCAAACCCCCCCACCCACCCACTTTGAGATGGCCCACCTTTTTGGGCCAAACCAATGTATGCCTTCCATGTATTGATTTATGACTTTACCTGTAATCCCTATCTCCCTGAAATGTACAAAACCAAACCATAACTCAACCACTGCAAGTCCACTTGCTCAAGGTTTCTTGGGTATGGCTCCTGGTCATGGTCCTCAAATATGACTCAGGATAAATCTCTTTATTTTACAGAGTTTGGCTTCTTTTCCCCTGACATTGGGACTTAGAGAAGGAGAATATTAAATTGTGTGTAGATAATTAATATTTGAAACTAGAAGAGAAGGTGCAGGCTAGGCTATGAAGATAGCTCAAATTTAAGGTTGTGGGAAGAGAATAGAAGACTTAGTGAAGCAGGGAGATGATAGGAGGAGGTAAGTGTACAGTCTAGAGAAGTCAAGCAGAATTTTAAGAAGGAAGAGGATTTGGCCTGGAAACCAGTGATGGAGGAAACCCAGAAAAGGCAATTCTATTTGGTGAGCTCTTTCGGAGCCTTGGAGAACTACAGTGTTAACAAGCTATACGGTCTCAAATCCACGCTGGGCGCCATGCTAGGAGCTGGGGAAAGGAAGAACAGCACAGTTCTGGACCCAAGAAGCTCACAGCATGCGAAGGAAGTGCGAAATGAATGAATAATTAAGATACAATGTTGAAAGTAACTTTAACAAAGGTGTGCTCAGGATACAATAGAAGCCCTGCCGAGTGGCGACCCCGCGGGGCGGGATTGGGGAAGGGCTGGTAAGACGTGTAGCTGTCTGGGTGTGTGGTGGGTCTTCAAGGATTCATGGGGGGCAATTCCAGCAGAACCGGTCTTCCGAGGCCTCAGAGAACTCTTGGGGGACTGTGGGGAGATGAAGCACTAGGGTGCCCAGACGGTTGGGGCGAAAGGGCGTTAGCAATAACTGGGTCCTGAGTGAAAGATGCAGGAATGGAGTTTGCAGCCTGAAGGGATGCAGGAAGAGGAGGCGAAAAACTTTTCTAAATTCTCCCCACTTCCTCACATAGGGCAGAATAGATTAAGAGGGGTGGAAGCCGGGCCTTTCAGGGACCAGGTGGACCAAAACCTCAGTTTGCCGGACAACGGAATCCTTGCTATCTTTCTTGGGACTTCGTACCCGGCCGGAACTCCAGTGTTCTAATGATTAGTTGGCGCCGGAAGGGAAAAGCAGATGGACCTATAAGGGAAAAGTGGAGAACCCGGCGGGGAAGAGTGGGGACCCAGACGGAAGCCAGACGGAAGCTGTGGGGAGGTAAGCGGTCTCTGGCTGGCTGTTGGTATGTTGGGGATGTGGGAGGGTGACACAGCCCTGGCAGGTGAAGGTTGTGGGGGCCCCACCGCGGCGAACGTCCAGCCTCCCGTGCCGGGCGTCGCGTTCCGGGCTACTTCTCAGGCTCGGATCCGGAGCTAAACACTGGGGCTGTTGAGTTTTGCCACTTAGTAGCTGTGTGACCTCGGGTAAATTAATCTTCAAACTTCCGTTTTCTCGGCTCTATAATTGGAATAATAATAGTACCTCTTTCGGGATTGTTGTGAGGAGTCTATGAAAATGCACTTTGAACAATTTCTGGCACCTTGATATGCAATCTTTGGTAATACTACTCGCTTCTAGCTGCGTGGATTACGTTGTCAAAACTCAACCCGGTATTGTCCAGTTAATAGGTTAGATTTTATGTTTATTGGTAAAAAAAAAAAAACAAAACCATGAAACGAAAACATTTATAATTAAAGTTTTACTAGAGAAGTAACACTACTAAGGTTTTGGAAAATAGGATAAATAATGTTACTTATGATTCCATCATCCTACACATTACTTTAAGCCCTTTTTGTCATTTTCTCCCCCAAATCTTATTTGTCTGTATATTTTATACTTGTAATGTTAGCATATATGCTATTTTAGTTCCTCCTTATTTGCCACTTAATATTGTAGCCTAATCATGGGGTTCATGAGAATCATTTTTATGACTGTACAATATTTCATTTTATGGGCTCGTCATTTGTTTCCCAAATTTCTGCACATGAAGAGGTAAAATCATTTAAGTGCAACCAGTGAGGGAAACTTAACTATTACCCATGATTCCAGGACCTTAGATCAACTGTTTTTATTTTTTCTGGTTCTCTTATGTTTTTAGTCCATGCGAAAACATACTTTTACATGGTTTTCATTTATCAACAAACGTTATTTTTATCTTTCCTTATTTTTTCTTCTGAACGCTTTGGTACAAACAAATATTACTGAGCATCAGTTATGTTCAAGCCAAGCCCCTAAGGTTAAGGAACTCAGGCCAGTTAGATAGATGAAAGCAAGATTCTAATATTATGTAAAGTGTGCACAGGTGCTTATGAGAATATGAAGGAAGAGCAGTGTCAATACCCTCAAAGACCACCAGTAACATGCCTGTAGTTGAACAAGTTGGGTTTATTACCCTCTGTGAGGGAGAATGCACATTATGGGGAACCATGGGGCATCTCAGTAAGAGGGTGTTAGAAGTGACTAAACTGGTTTAGGTTTGTGTTAGGTGATTTTAGGGAGGGTACTGCCAGGAGGTAGAGGCCATTTTATAATTGGGAGAGAAAACTAGACTTGAGGCTAATGCTGTGATAGGGCAAGATGTAGCAGTCACTCACATTAGCCAAGATTGTAGAATGTTTGATCGTTTTTATGGTTTGAACAATATTCATGTTTTTTGCTGTGTTCAGACATTATTTATTTAGATGGTCTTATTAGGGCTGAGGGTGTTGCCCATGGATGTAGGAAATTAAGCCAGGAAAGTTGGCACATTTTGGAGGGCCTCATAGGCCATTTCAGGAGTTTAAATTTCTGAAGGGAATTGCTGAAGGGAGGGTGGGGGGAGTTGTCATCATATTTAGAAAAATCCCTCTTGTTTCCAGACAAAGAATGGGTTAGGAGAGGAGATCAGAGTCAGGGAGATGAGTTAGGACTTTGATATTTAAAGAGTGTTCCATGGGCCAAGAAGAGCGTCACCTGGGATTTTCTCAGAAATGCAGAGTCTCAGGCCCCATTCCACCTGCATTTTAACAAAATTCCCAGGTGGTTCATAGGCACTTTAAAGTTTAAATTTCCCTTTTCTAGGGAAATTACAGTAGTCCTAATAAGAAGCAATAAGGCTCTGAACTAAGATACTTGTGGCAGAGGTACAGAAATGTGGAGATATATTTGTTCAACAAATATGAGAAGTCAGGCATAGTGGCATGTGCCTGTAGTCCCAGCTACTTGGTAGGCTGAGGCAGGAGGATCACTTGAGTTCAGGAATTTGGGGCTGTAGTGAGCTATGATTGGGCCACTGCACTCCAGCCTGGGTGACAGAGTGAGACCCCATCTTTAAAAATAAAAACATGCCACATTAGGCAGAAAAAACAAAACAAAACAAAAGGCCGGGCGCGGTGGCTCACGCTTGTAATCCTAGCACTCTGGGAGGCTGAGGTGGGTGGATCGCTCAAGGTCAGGAGTTCGAGACCAGCCTGAGCAAGAGCGAGACCCCGTCTCTACTAAAAATAGAAACAAATTATCTGGCCAACTAAAATATATATAGAAAAAATTAGCCGGGCATGGTGGTGCATGCCTGTAGTCCCAGCTACCCGGGAGGCTGAGGCAGTAGGATTGCTTGAGCCCAGGAGTTTGAGGTGGCTGTGAGCTAGGCTGATGCCACGGCACTCACTATAGCCCGGGCAACAGAGCGAGACTCTGTTTCAAAAAAAAAATAAATAAAATAAAAAAAAAATAAAAACAAAACCCAAATACTATGATGCCTCTTGCATCCTAGGCACCATATTGGAAACTGAAATTAACACAATGAAAATCGTTTTTCCCTTCAAGATACTTCTAGTCTGGTAGGAGAGAGTGACAAATGAACTGTTATAACAGGGAAAGGGTAAGCCCAGGATACAATGGGAACATATCGGTGGAGCACTGGTCTTGATGGAATTGGGTAGTCAAGGAAGGGTACTTGGAGGAGCTGACAGGTATCTAAGGTGAGTCCCAAAGGATGTTAGCCAGACAAAATTGGTAGAGGGCATTCCTGGCCTAGGAGCAGCAATCAACCAATGTCTGGGGCCTAGAGAGGGTATAGTGGGTGGCACTTATTGGACCACAAGTATTCTCTGTGATTAGAGCATGGAGTAGGGTGTGACTAGAGGTAAGATTGGAGAGTTGGGCAGAGGCCAGATCTGGAGGAGCCTTGTAGCCCCTGTGGAGAAAGTTGGGCTTTATTCTGAAAGCACTGGGAGCTCCTGAAGGGTTTTAATCAGGAAAGAGAAATTTCTAAGCTTTGTGTTTTAGCCCTTTCTAGATGCTGATTGGTGGATGAGGTAGGGATGGGGTTGTGAACCTAGAGGTAAGGAGCAGAGTGCAGTGATCCAGAAGAGAAAAGGTGACCTTTCTGGTATGGGGAGTGAGGGAGGAAGGGCATTCTAGAAGAATGACAAGTCCTGTGTTGTAGTTAGAGTGGTCTGGGTGACATTTTGATGTGGATTCTTAAGCAACTAAGGCAGGTGAGCTGGATTGTTGGATTTTTGTCATTTTGAGGGTTTTTCGGGGGGGATGTTTTCAGTGTTCCATTTAGTTTCTCATTTATTGCCATGTTCTGACTGGTGTGTGGGTTTTTGTTTTTCTCTCTTCTGGTCTCTGGGGCTGGGATAGGAGAAAAACAAACTGGGATTGCATATTTTATTTCCTACTAGGGGTAGCTGTGTTGGGTAGGAGAGGGGACTATTTTAGCCTTCCTGGTTCTGCCAGTACTCATTAAATGTTGCTGCTAAAGGCAAAGTTGTCACTTTGTTAGAGCTACCCTATAGAAGTTATATTGCTAATGTCTTACTTACAGAGAGGCAGCATCATCTAGTGGAAGGACTTTAAGGCCAGAGCTCTTATTCCAGCTTTGATACTGATTAGTGTTGTGATCTTAGGTAAGTCACTTCACCTGTTGATGTCTGTTTCTTTTAGAAAGGAAATATTTACCTGACATGTTTCACAGGATTCTCATGTGGATTAAGTGAGATAATAAATGTCTAGGTGATTTGAAAATATGAAGAGTGGTATCTAAATGTGATGGTAGTATTGCCACTATTATTTAGGTTCTATCTTTGAGGAGCTCAAATAATGACTGATACAGTGAAATCCTGATTAGTCAAAATGTGGGCCTTGGACTAGGAGTTTAGTCATGAAGACTCTGGGAGATCTCATCAGACTTGCAGAGTCAGAGAACCCTCTTTTATTCATTATTCCATCTGATCTTCAGAAGAACCTCTTAAGGTACATAGAGAAGATATTGACACAGCCTTACTTCCTGAAGAAATGGAGGCTTCAACAAAACAACTGGTTTGGTTTACCTGAGGGTAAACAGTTTTATTAGGTTTAGTTATTTGAAATTGCAATATCATAGTATATACAGCCTAATAAGTGGGCAGAACCAGGTGTCAAGTCCAGGTTTTCTGGCTCTATTTACAATGCTTACTGTAGCCCCTGTTTTTATAGATGAAGTGCTAAAATGTAAAGTCAGTTGGCCCAGGTCCTAGTGAATTAATTGAATATTTTATTTTGGGAACTTACTGTTTCTTTAAAAATCCATCATAAAAATTTCCTTCAGAGGTGGCACAATCTCTTGAGGTAGCTTTCAGCACATACTTGAGTTATTTTTGGTTTGATCATTACCTCCATGTAAATGGGGCCTGTGTTTTTATCCATCTTAGTATTTTTTGCACTGCATAATAGTAGGCACTGGGTAAATGTTTGCAGAATCAGAAAATAAGGTTATGAATTTCACAATACCTAATTTCTGTTGAATTTGAAATTGTGATACATTCATTGCTATACTGGTAACTCTTCAATGTCTCTTCTGTTGTAGGTAGAATTGGGCTATTTTGCTGAAGCTTCTTTCCCTGGTAGCCTGGGGAGAAATTTACATTTTGACTTTTTAATTTTTATTTTTTACCATGGCTTTGATTCACAAATTGCTGAATGGCACTTATATTCTCAGAAAATGCCCAAAGCGAAGTACTGCCTTGCATCCGTTTTTGGGTGTTCACTTTGCAGACTATTGTTCCAGTAGTCTTCAGAAACCAGTGGCTGCTCCTGGCAAAGCCTCCTCACAGAGGAAGACGGAAGGGGGTTTGCAGGGACATCACCAGAAAGAAGTTGCCTTGGATATAACTTCTCCTGAGGAGAAGCCTGAAGTTAGTTTTGATAAAGCAATTAGAGATGAAATGATGGACCATTTTAGGCGTTTGAAGGATGAAATTGTGAATCATTGGATAGGGCCAGAAGGCCGCCCTCTGCATGAGGTCTTGCTGGAACAAGCCAAGGTCGTCTGGCAGTTCCGTGGGAAAGAAGATTTGGATAAGTGGATAGTGACTTCTGATAAGACGATTGGAGGCAGAAGTGAAGTGTTCTTGAAAATGGGCAAGAATAACCAAAGTGCATTGCTCTATGGAACTCTGAGCTCTGAAGCACCTCAGGACGGGGAGAGTAGCCGAAGTGGGTACTGTGCAATGATATCTAGGATTCCAAGGGTAAGTGAGGCCCAGGAGCCACAGTTTTCCAGTGAACTGGAGTGAACTTCATTATAGCATGAGCTATAGCAGACAGCTTTTTTTTTTTTTTTTTTTTGAGACAGAGTCTCACTCTGTTGCCTGGGCTAGAGTGAGTGCCGTGGCGTCAGCCTAGTTCACAGCAACCTCACACTCCTGGGCTCAAGCGTTCCTTCTGCCTCAGCCTCCTGAGTAACTGGGACTACAGGCATGCACCACCATGCCC
>CM052442.1:67436400-67455637 GCA_028533085.1 Varecia variegata | reverse complement strand
CCCCCCGCCTCTGTCAGATACACAATTGGTGTTATTCCCAAATGTGCACTTAGGTGATGATCAGGGAAACCAATTTTCTGGTGAGTACATGTGGTGCTTATTTTTCCATTCTTGGGATGCTTTACTTTTTTAAAAACTCAAGCTATATTTTTCATAGTTTTCTGACATATAGAAAGGCAGTTGTCATAAAATGAGCCATTGCTCCATAGGACCAGAACAGAAAGTACATTCATTTCCATTTAGCAAATACAAGTGAGTGCTTACCCCATCTAAACACTGCCTTGGGCCAATTGTGTCTTGAACATTACCTTAGAAACATATAGCTATGTCAGTATTTTGTGCTACAGTAATAATCACCAGGTTTATTTGCCTCTATGATGGAAGAAAGTCAAAAAAGACAGAAGAAGGGTTAGTGAATCCGTTTGATGGTGGTGACTCACATTTTGCTAATAGTGGAGAATGAGGTAAAATTAACTTCTCTTTCTATATCTTAGGGCGCTTTTGAACGGAGGATGTCTTATGATTGGTCCCATTTCAACACTCTGTATCTCCGTGTCCGTGGGGATGGTCGGCCTTGGATGGTGAATATCAGGGAGGACACAGATATAATCCAGAGGAAGAATCAGATGTACAGTTACTTCATGTTCACCCGTGGGGGGCCCTACTGGCAGGAGATCAAGGTAACAGCACAAGTCTTTACTGTTTATGAAAATGAGGTCTTTTGAGATTATGGTTACATTGTAGTTTCCTTTTTCTTACTAATCCTTCTTGGAAGGTGTGGGTGGGGTGGGTGGAAGGAAGAGGACCTAGGGGAGAGACTTACATAAATGACTTTTTCTTTTCTTAATGTTAACTTACTAGCCAGTAAATATTTTTGATAAGAATATGGCCAGGTCCATGCTAATTCATAGTACATCTGTGTTCTGTGCCCAAATAGATGTTTGTTTTTAAGTTTTTGCCATGTCACCTCTTCCAGGTAACTCTACCAAGCTAGAGTCCCTAGCTTAGTAGAAAGGGTCCCTTGAGAGGAATAAATACTTTATATTTCACAATTATCAAAATTTTTATTTCTTGGTAATATAAGGATGTCTTATTTTATGTATGAGAAGAAACTTTGAGTAGGTAAGCAATGTTAACTTGAAGGAGAATAAGAAGAAAATTCAGAGACTGAGGGAAAAATCAAATGACCTCCTTTCTTTTGCCTATTGAGGGTTTTTTTGTTTGTTTGTTTGAGACAGGGTCTTCCTCTGTTGCCCATGCTAGAGTGCAGTGGCTTGATCATAGCTCATTGCAGCCTCAAACTCCTGGGTTCAAATGATCAAATGATCCTCTTGCCTCAGCCTCCCAAGTAGCTGGAACTATAGGTGCACACCACCAAGCCCAGCTAATTTTTCTATTTTTTGTGGAGACAGGGTCTGACTCTTGCTCAGGCTGGTCTTGAACTCTTGACCTCAAGCAATCCTCCTGCCTTGGCCTCCCAGAGTGCTAGGATTACAGGCATGAGCCAATGTGCCTCCCCACCCCCATCTGAAGTGGAATCATACAGTATTTGTCTTTTTGTGACTGGCCTATTTCACTTGGCATAATGTCCTCAAGGCTCATCCATTTCCTTCCTTGTCAGAATCTCCTTCCTTTTAAAGACTGAATAATAATCTATTGTATATAACACTAAATATGTACATTTTTAAGGTCTTTGATACACATTGCCAAATTATTCTCTACTATCACTACCATTTAATCATTAGCAATTACTTTCTCTCCTGAAAATATATGTAGTCTCAATCTTTGGCTGGAAAGGTTAGTTGTTGTAACAGCTCTCTTTAAATTATTAAGTAAAAGAGTCAGTGAAGAGATTTTAAAAAATTAAATATATTAATTGCTGTTCATTTCTTCATGAATAATTCTCGTTTAGTTAATGGAGATGAGATCCTCAAATATTTATTCTGATCGTAGAGAGAAAACATAGGGTAAACAATGGAGAAATTGTGTATGTTAGTTTTCTGTCACCTGTGGAAAGAGAACAACTGTTTATCCTTGTCTTTTAATGAAAGCTGTACAGATTTAAAATTCCTTCTTAGTCTACTTTTTTTTCCAGGCTAAATAACCCAGTTACCTTGATGTAGTCAGTGTTTTTAGAGAATTCTGTGCCAAAAAGAAAAGAGATTAGTTTAAGTATACCAGTGGGGTGGGTGACACATATACCTTGAATGGCAAGCAGATAGTGAGGATTGCATGTATGAACTATATTTGGAGTGAGATGGATGAAGTGTCAAACTGGGATGCAAAATGAGACATTGGCAAGGGGGTCTGTATCCAGTTAGTTGACAGAAATGAAGGGAGCAGGTCAAATGAGAACTTGAGGACATTTAGATTTGCTGTGTGAGCAACGTAATCTTGTGCAGTGGTGGTTTATTATATAAGCTTTCAATTGAGTCTTTTTTTAAAAATTTTTTTAAGTTCCTTTTTTTTTTTTAAGAGGTGAGGTCTTGCTATGTTGCCCAGGCTGGACTCGAACTCCTGGGCTCAAGTGATCCTCCTGCCTCCTGTACTGAGATTTTTAATCCATAAACTCAAAAGAAAGCCCCCATTTTGCTCATGTCATAAACCTAAGGGTCATCCTTGCTTCCTGTCTCCTTCACCCCATATCCAGTCTATTACCAAGTCCTGTCACGTCTACTTCCAGAATACACTCAGAGTCTGACTATTTTTAGTCATGGCTTCCACTCTCACCCTAGTCCAGGCATTTGGATTACTGCAGCAACTTCATTATTGATTTTCCTGTTTGTCTTCTTGCCCTGCTAAAATCCACTCTCCACAGAGCAGCCAGAGTGATCTTTCTAAAACATAGTTCAGATGACATCACTCATATGCCTTAGGACTGTCCAGTGGTCCCATGACAATATTTATTTTTTATTTTTATTTTTATTTTTATTTTTATTTTTTTCCTTTTATTCTAGTAACCTCAGCTGAGCTACCATGACAATATTTAGAATAAAGTCTATGGGTGGTGGTTCACTGAGGGTCAGTCAGAACCGAGGGAAGGTCACCCTAAGGGAGAGGGGGACGCCAGGCTCTGTGGCAGGGGTAAGTGACTAGCTGTCCTTCGTTGTCAGCCAGGGACAAGGACACAGCCACGCTCCCACTGGTCTGCCCACGGTCTCTCGGTGGCGGAGATGTTTGCTGCCAGCGCCCGAGGCCTGCGGGCCACCTACCACCGGCTCCTCGACAAAGTGGAGCTGATGCTGCCCGAAAAATTGAGGCCGTTGTAAAACCACCCTGCAGGCCCCAGAACAGTTTTTTTCTGGGCTCCAGTTATGAAATGGGGGTTGGTGTGTGCTGGATTGGCTGACATGGCCAGACCTGCAGAAAAACTCAGCACAGCTCAATCTGCTGTTTTAATGGCTACAGAGTTTATTTGGTCAAGATACTCACTTGTAATTATTCCAAAAAATTGGAGTCTGTTTGCTGTTAATTTCTTTGTGGGGACAGCAGGAGCCTCTCAGCTTTTTCAAATTTGGAGATATAACCAAGAACTAAAAGCTAAAGCAAATAAATGAAAGAGTTCCTGATGTCCTGAACACTCTAGATGTGAACATAACCCCTGGGACCTAGTTTATTGTTTGATTCTGGATAAGGCATTGTTAACTGTGCTGACACTTGGAAGGCACAAAAAAATCTAACTGTACTTTTCAACATAAAAATAAAGCAAACTTTTAATAACAAAAAAAAAAAAGAGTAAAGTCTATGGATTGTGAGGTTAAGCTTAGGTAAAATAAATAAATAAAAATAAAGTCCAAACACCTGAACATGGCCTGTGGGCCTATAGTATCAGACCTCTGTCTTCATCTTCAGTCTCCTCTCCTGTTTCCCTCCTCCACATTGGCCCCTTTTCTGTCTGTCAAACTCATGTGTACATTTTTAAGGTCATTTCCATCTCAGCCTTGTACTTAGTTGTTCTGCTGGAATGCTCTTCCCTCGTATCTTCACCTGCTTCCTCTTTCCTATCATTCACCTCTCAGCTCAAAAGTCACCTCAGAGAGGTCTTTCCTGATCCCTCTAACTAAAGTTGGACCCTCTAACCCAATCACTTTTTTTCTTTGAGACAGTCTTATTATGTTGCCCAGGCTGGTCTTGAACTCCTGAGCTCAAGCAATCCTCCTGGCTCAGCTTCCTAAGTAGCTGGGATGACAGGTGTACACCACCATGCCAGGCTTGAATTGAGTCTGCTTTTATGTCAAGAATGTTTTTATTGATAAATAGTTTCAACCGTGTATTTTATTTATTTAAATTCATTTTTATTTTTTGTCTCAAAAATCAAAATGTTCTAAAAAGATGTACATTGAGAAATCTCACTCCCACTCTTATCTCTGTTCACCCTGGTTCCTTCCCACACTCTATAGGTAATCACTTTTATTAGTTTCTTGTGTAATATTTTAGTTTCTTTATGCAAATATAAGCAAATATGAATATACTTTTCTCTTTTTTATTTTTATTATTTCAATCAGCTTTTTCAGGTTGAATCCCTTTAACTCAAAAATAAAAATAGTATACTCTGTACATCTTCTGTATTTATTTATTACATTTTTAAAATTTAGGAATATAGCCTGAAGAGCGTCTACATAATTACATGGAATTATTTTCCATCTTTTTTTTTTTTTTTTGAGACAGGGTCTCACTCCATTCCCCAGGCAAGAGTGCAGAGGTGTCATCATAGCTCCCTGCAACCTCAGATCCTCAAGGAATCCTACTGCCTCCTGAGTAGCTGGGACTATAGGCACATGCCACCACACATCAATAATTTTTTTTTTTTTTTGTGGTAGAGACAGCATCTTGCTATTGCCCAGGCCGATTTCAAACTCCTGGGCTCAAGCAATCCTCCTGCCTCAGCCTCCCCAACTGCTAGGGTTACAGGCATGAGCCACCATGCCCAGCCCATTGTTATTTTGTTTGGTATTTCATATTATGTGGATATTCTATAGTTGATTTAATGAGTCCTGTATTGAAGGACACTTAAATTCTCAATTGCCAGTATAAAAAATGTAATGAATAACCACACGCAAAGATCACTTTGTATACATATAGGTGCTTTTGTAGGCTAACTTCCTACAAGTGGGAGTACTAGGTTACAGGGTAAATGCCTTTGTAATTTTGATAAATATTGTTGAATTGTTCTCCAAAGATTTGTTTCATTTTTGCATTCCCACCAGTAGTGAAATGGCCGTTTCCCCACAGCCTCACTACTAGAGGAAGTTGTCAAACGTTTGGATTTTTGCCAATCTGGTGAGACATAGTAACTCAGTGTAGTTTTGATATTGTGAAATATATATTTGGTCTTCATCCTGCATGGAATCTCTGGAGTGATGAGTATCTTTTGTATGCTAATGATGATTGTTGGCCCCTAGATAGCTTCAGGATAGGAGCTCGTAATAGGAAAGACCACGGCATGATTAGAAAGTCCCACCCCTTAACCTCTGGAGATGCTTGAGGGGCTCAAGGTTGAACTGATCACTAATGGCCAATGATTTAATCAGTCATGCCTATACTGTGAAGCTTCCATAAAAACCCAAAAGGATAGACTCTGTAGAGCTTCTGGATAACTGAACATGTGGAGGCTCCTGGAGGGTGGTATGCCCAGAGAGGGCATGGAAGCTCTGTGTTCCATCTCCCATACCTCATCCTATGCGTTTCTTCCATCTGGCTATTCTTCTGTGTCCTATGTACCGTCCTTTATAATAAGCCAGTAAATGTAAGTAAAGTGTTTCCCTGAGTTCTGTGAACTACTCTAGTAAATTAATTGACACTAAGGTGGGGGTTATGGGAGCCCCAATTTATAGCTAGTTAGTCAGAAGTATTTGTGACAACCTACTATTGACAATTGGCATCTGCAGTGGGGGGCAGTCTTGTGGGACTGAGCCCTCAACCTGTGCTATCTCCAGGTAGATAGTGTCAGAATTAAACTGAATTAGAGGACACCCAGTTGGTGTCCACTGTAGAATTGATTGCTTGCTTGTTGTGTGGGGAGAAATCGCCACAAATTTGGTCACTGAAGTCTTCTGTGTTAATTGTTGAGTGAAGAGAATAGAAAAAAATAGTTGGAGTTTTTTCCAGTCAGCTGTAGAATTGCTTGGTATTTGGAGAAAACCCCACATACACCAAGTGTCAGAAGGGTTGTTTTGAGTGGTGTGTGATTATAAAGGATAGGAGAAACAATTTAGTTTTTTCTTCTATATCCTCAGAAGTTTTGCTTTGTGTTTCTCTTGTTATGAGTGAGATGGAATATCTCTTCGTATGTTTAAGGTTCAATTTTTTGTATTTCTTCTTCTGTGAGATGTCTGTTGATGTCTTTTCTGTTGGTCTTCTTTCCCCACAATTTCTATTAACTCTTTTTTTTTTTTTTTTTTTTTTTGAGACAGAGTCTCGCTCTGTTGCCCGGGCTAGAGTGAGTGCTGTGGCGTCAGCCTAGCTCACAGCAACCTCAAACTCCTGGGCTTAAGCGATCCTACTGCCTCAGCCTCCCAAGTAGCTGGGACTACAGGCATGCACCACCATGCCCGGCTAATTTTTTCTATACATATTTTTAGTTGGCCAGATAATTTCTTTCTATTTTTAGTAGAGACGGGGTCTCGTTCTTGCTCAGGCTGGTCTCGAACTCCTGACCTCGAGCAATCCACCCGCCTCGGCCTCCCAGAGTGCTAGGATTACAGGCGTGAGCCACCGCGCCCGTCCTTCTATTAACTCTTTAACTATTTAGGAGATTTCCCTTTTTTCTGTTATATAAGCAACTACTATGCTTTATACAATTGCGAAGTAAAAGAGTTCCTCTTCCTCAAACTCCCATGCCTACTTCCCAGAGGTGAGAACTATTAACAGTAGTTGGTGTATATTTCAAGATATTTCTGTTAGAATAATTTTTTCCCTATTTTCCTTAACATTTTATTATGAAAATTTTCAAACATGCATAAAACTTAAAATTGGATAGTGACTATCAAGATAGCTACCACCTACACTTCTCAAGAAACATTCTGCTGTGTTTGCTTTATCACATATCTTACTCACTTATGCTTCCTGCTATGCATCCATCGGTCTTTTTTTTGATTCATTTTAAAAGAAGTTGCTGACATTAGTACATTTCACCCCTAAACATTTCAGCATGCATACCATTAGACTTCAGTATTTATTTACAATTTTTTAGGCCTTTTTTTAAAAAAACCTAAATGAGCTTATACTGTCTTGCTCTGTCACCCAGGCTAGAGTGCAGTAGCATGATCATAGCTCACTGCCACCTCAAACTCCTGGGCTCAAGTGATGTTCCTGCCTCAGTCTCCCAAGTAGCTGGGACTACAGGCATGAGTCATCATGCTGGCTAATTTTTAAATTATTTTTTTATTATTTGTAGCAACAAGGTCTCGCTGTGTTGTCCAGGCTGGTCTTGAAGTGCTGGCCTCAAGTGATCCTCCCGCCTTAACTTCCCAAAGGGCTGGGATTACAGGTGTGAGCCACCACGCCCAGCCTATATCTTATTTTTTAACTAATAATATATCACAGAGATCTTCTCTTTGCATCCTGTATAGAACTACTTCATTTTAAAAATAGCTGCATATTCACTTGTACAGATGTACCATAATTTATCTGTTACCTTATTTTTTCATTTTACATTTTTTACAGTTAGAAAAAGCTGTATCTTTATGTATTTTTCAGAGATTACTTGTAACATAAATTCCTAAATGCGAAATTGGTATGGCATTTCAAATTTTGCTACATACTGCTGTGTTTGTTTTCTATTGCTACATAACAAATTGCCACAAATTTAGTAGCTTAAAATAACACACATTTGTTAGTTCACAGGTGTGGAGGTCATAAGTTGGGACACAGTGTGACTGGGTTCCATGCTCAGGAGCTTATAAGGCTGAAATCAAGGAGTCAGCTGGGCTGTGTTCCTTTCTGGAGTCTCTGGGGAAGAATCCACTTCTCAGCTCATTCTGGTTGTCAGCCAAATTCAGTTTCTTACGATTGTAGAACTTTGTGTGAGTCTTTGCTTCGTTGCTGGCTGTCAACCAGGGGCCACTCTCAGCTCCTAGAAGCTGCCTGCATTCCTTGTTATGTACGTCCCTCCATCTTAAAAACCAGCAATGGAGAATCTCCTTCCCATTGAATCTGTCTCATGAAATCTCTTTCACCAGCCCCTTTTATGGACTCAGGTGATTGTCAGGCCTACAGAGGGTAATCTCCCTTTATTTTTAAGGTCAGCTAATTTGGAATCTTAATTATATTGTCACAGTCCCTTCATAGCACCACTGAGATTAGTGTTTGGTTGAATACCTGGAAGTAGATGTGTATAATATACCTGGGGTGGAAATCTTGGGGGCAATCTTAGAATTCTACCTACCACAATTGTCAGCTGCCCTCTAAAAGAGTTGTGCTAATTTATACTCCTACTAACAGTATAAATGTGTGCTTGTTTCTCACCATCCTGATTTTTCTATTTGGTTGTTTAATCTTTTTCTTAGTTATTTGGTTTTTTTATTTTAGAGCCAGGGTCTTGCTATGTTGCCCAGGCAAGACTTGAACTCCTGGACTCAAGCCCTCTCAAGTAGCTGGGATTACAGGCAGGCAACACCATGCCCTGGATTTTTAGTTATTTGTAAAAGCTCTGTTTGTAAAGCTCTGTTTAGGATACTAGTCTCTTGACCATAAATATTACAAATGTTTTTTCCGTAGTTTACCCTTTGTCTTTTGCTCTCATAGTTTTATCTTTGATCCAAGTGGTTAGCCTGTTATAACTGCAGATATTGACCAGGAGTGGTGGCTCACACGTGTAATCCCAGCACTTTGGAAGGCTGAGACGGGAGGATTGCTTGAGACTGGGTGTTCAAGACCAGGCTAAGCAACATAGCAAGACCCCCATCTCTACAAGAAAAATAAAATTAGTTGGATGTGGTGACATGTGTCTGTAGTCTTAGCTACTTGGGAGGCTGAGGCAGAAGGAGCCCAGGAGTTCAAGGATGCAAGGAACTATGATTGCACCATTGCACTCCAGCCTAGGCAACAGTGTCAGACCCTGTCTCTAAAAAAAAAAAAAAACAAACAAACCCCTAATGCTGCATATATTAAGTAATTTTAGAATTAAACTTAAATGACTATTCTTTTATCATTGTATTACTTACATTTCAGCTATGAAGTAAATGGTTTGTTTTTCAGATTCCTTTTTCCAAATTTTTCTTCTCCAATCAAGGAAGAATCCGAGATGTTCAGTCTCAGCTTCTGCTTGACAAGGTAACATTTTCCTGTACTTTTCACTCAGAACAGTATCATCTTTAGTGAAACAGAACTCCTATGAGTCCGAGTCTATGCTGGAAGGCTAACAGATAAGAAATGAAAATTCTGGCCGGGTGCGATGGCTCATGCCTGTAGTCCTAGCACTTGGGGAGGCTGAGGTGGGTGGATTGCTTTAGGCCAGGAGATCGAGATTAGCCTGGCAACAAAGCAAGAGACCCCATCTCTCCAAAAAAAAGAAAGAAAGAAAGAAAGAAAAGCCAGGTGTGGTGGTGCATACCTGTAGTCTCAGCTACTTAGGAAGCTGAGCCAGGAGGATTGATTGCTTGTGCCCAGGAGTTTGGGGTTGCAGTGAGCTATGATGATGCCACTGCACTCTAGCCCAGGCAACAGAGTGAGTCTCTGTCTCAAAAAAGAAAGAAAAGAAAAGAAAAGAAAAGAAAAAGAAAAATGAAAATTCCTACTCAGGGCCATTGGCCAATGCTGTTATACCAAGACATGCTGACTCAGACCTATCTTGTGAGCTAAACCCCCATCTTGGAGGAATTTTAGTATGACCATTTTTTTTAGCATGCCTACATTTTATTTTAGCTTTAAAATAAGAGTTCAAGAGAGCTTCAAGGAACCTCCATTAGGGATCCATGTTGTCCTTACTAGTCATAAATGGCACCACTTGAAGGGGAGAGGAGAGGAAGTAGAATGTGAAAAGAAAAGCAGTCTTGCATTTCCTCTTATAATTTGCTACAGCATATGAGAACTACTGTATATTTGCTAAGGGCTAATAGTATAAAGACAAAGTTTTGGTAATCACCTCATGGGATTTTAAAACTCCAGGAATAACATCAGTATATCAGTGTATGAGATTTTAATCAATTTCTCTTATTTTAAATTTAGATCTCTTCCATAGGATTTACCTTGGCTGATAAAGTGGATGGTCCATTCTTCTTGGAAATTGATTTTATTGGAGTGTTTACTGATCCAGCCCACACAGAAGAATTTGCCTATGAAAATTCTCCAGAGATTAGTCCAAGACTTTTCAAATAAAAATCATGTGTAGTTTTGCATTACTAAATTAAGGGTAGTAGCATCTACAGTGACACAGACAAAATAAAATATTTCTTTAATGGCATCTAACCAATGGTTGGTATGAAACCCTAGGACAAACCTAAATGCTGTTGCTGAGAGGGCCCAGATAAGGGGAACACAGCATGAAACCAGGTTCTGAGGTATGCTTTAGTTCATAGAATGCAAGTACTGATGCAGAGGAACTGTGTAAATAACTGTTTTTGGTCAGAATGGTTCCTATTAGGAACATTTCCTACATTGAGTAGACAGTTTCCAAAGCAAAGAGTCTCTGAGATGACTGTTGATGCCCTTCTACCATTCTGTTCCTTTTAGGTTTCTTCTATTTTCCAAACTATCTTTGAGGAAAGGAGACTGCTAAAGAATAAAGACGCCATAGAAGTCGCTGGGAAGTGAGATACCTACTTATAGAACTTGTCCTCCAAAGATGCATAATCCTTGCTATTTCTTACTATCTATCTAGTGAATTCTAATGTAACCACTGGAGGAACTAAAAGGATTAGACTACTTACTATCCCCAAAGCTTCCCCAGTCATTTAAGTATTTAGAGATTGGATATGCCAAAAATAAGACCCTGAGTAACACAGTTTAAATTGATCAATTCTTGTCAGCTTAGAGAGAGGAGAAGGTAGGAAACAGTAATACAGCCGGAGTACCCTGAGCCAAGTTTACAAAGAAACAAGAGCTACACAAAGCTAACAACTTTTTCTTTTCTTTTTTGAGACAGAGTCTCACTCTGTTGCCCGGGCTAGAGTGCCGTGGCATCAGCCTAGCTCACAGCAACCTCAAAATCCTGGGCTTAAAGGATCCTTCTGCCTCAGCCTCCCGAGTAGCTGGGACTATAGGCATGCGCCACCATGGCCGGCTAATTTTTTCTATATATATTTTTAGTTGTCCATATAATTTCTTTCTATTTTTAGTAGAGACGGGGTCTCGCTCTTGCTCAGGCTGGTCTCGAACTCCTGAGCTCAAACAATCCGCCCGCCTTGGCCTCCCAGAATGCTAGGATTACAGGCATAAGCCACCTCGCCCAGCCAGCTAACAACTTTTTCAACATCTTGGGCTAAAGTCCATTTTGTATATTTGTACATGATTATCTTTTTTAACAGCTTTATTCATGTATACTTTATATATCAAAATTTGCCTGTTTTAAGTATACAGCTCAATGATTTTTAATTATATTTACAGAATTGTATAACCATTACCACAATTTTTTTTTTTTTTTTTTTTTTTTTGAGATGGTGTCTCACTTTGTCCCCAGGCTGGAGTACAGTGGTGAAATCATAGGTCACTGCAGCCTCAAACTCCTGGGCTCAAGTGATCCCCCTGCCTCAGCCTCCTGAGTAGATGGGACTACAGGTGCACACCACCACACCCAGCTAATTATTTTCATTTTTTGTAGAGATGGAGTCTTGCTATGTTGCCCAGGCTGGTCTCAGCAATCCTCCCACTGGGATTATAGGTGTGAGCCACCACACCATATACCAGGCCAGTATTGGTCTTATATCCTGCAACTTTACTGACCTTATTAATTTTGGTAGCATTTTAGTGAATTCCTAAGGATTTTCTGTATATAAGACCATGCTATTTTTATTTTTTAACAGCTTTACTGAGGGATAATTGACCACACTAAATTGTATGTATTTAATGTGTATAATTTAGTTTTGACATGCATATGCCCTTGAAACCACCAAGACAAAATGATTGCAGCCAGCACAGTGGCTCATCCCTCAGCACTGGGTGCTGGGAGGCTGGGGCGGGAGGGTTGCTTGAGGCCAGGAGTTTGAGACCAGTCTGAGCAACATAATGAAACCCCTTCTCTACAAAAAATATAGAAAGATTAGCTGGGCATGGTGGCGTGCACCTGTCGTCCCAGGTACTTGGGTGGCTCAGACAGAAGGATTGCTTGAACCCAGGAGTTTGAAGTTGCTGTGAGCTATGATCATATCACTGCAATCTATTTTGGACAACAGAGTAAGACCCTGTCTCAAAAAAACAAAAAATAATGATTGCAGTCCTACTTACCCACCCAATTCTGGGCAATCCCTGATCTGCTTTCTATCACTATAGATTAGTTTATATTTATTAGAGTTTAATATAAATAGGATCATACAGTATATACTTATTTTTTGGTGTGGCTCGATTCAGCAGTTACTTGAGATTCATGCATGTACTCTACTGCATATCAGTAGTTCATTCTTTTTCTTTTCTAAGTAGCATACCATTGTATAGATATACCCGAGTTTATCAATCCATTCACCTGGTGATGGACATTTGGGTTATTGCCAATTTTTTTTTTTAATTTTAAAATTTTATTTCAGTATATCATGGGAGTAAAAATGTTTTGGTTATATAAATTGCTTTTGTACAGTTTAAGAATTTTAAGTGTGCCCATCACCCAGATAGTACACATTATAACCATTAGGTGTGAATTTTCTCATCCCTTCCCACTTTTTTTTTTTTTTTTTAGAGACAGAGTCTGGCTCTGTTGCCCGGGCTAGAGTGCTGTGGCGTCAGCCTAGCTCACAGCAACCTCAAACTCCTGGGCTCAAGCAATCCTTCTGCCTCAGCCTCCCAAGTAGCTGGGACTACAGGCACGAACCACCATGCCTGGCTAATTTTTTCTATATATATTTTTAGTTGTCCAGATAATTTCTTTCTACTTTTTAGTAGAGACGGGGTCTTGCTCTTGCTCAGGCTGGTCTTGAACTCCTGACCTCCAGCGATCCTCCTGTCTTGGCCTCCCAGAGTGCTAGGATTACAGGCGTGAGCCACCGTGCCCGGCCCCCTCCCACTTTCTTGATTTCCGATGAGTTTTATTTCCATACGTGCACGTAAGTGTTGTTCGATTAGTTCTATTTTAATGGTGAGTACATGTGGTGCTTATTTTTCTATTCTTGTGATACTTCACTTAGAATGATCTCCAGTCCCATCCAGGTTAATACTGAGGTATTTGTTCACCATTTTTTTATGGCTGAGTAGTACTCCATGGTATACACATACCACATTTTGTTAAATCCACATCTTTGCAATTGTGAGTTGTGCTGCTTACTGCCAATTTTTGGCCATTACAAATGAAGCTCGTGTGAACATTTAAGTATTTCTCTTGGGTAACTACCTAAGAGTGGCATTGCTGGATCACAGGGTAGATACACAGTAACTTTTTAAAGAAACTAGCAAACTGTTTTCCAAAGTGGTTGTACCATTCTACATTCCTATCAGAAGTGTATTTAACTCAGAGCTTTCTTCATTGATCTGATCTTTGCCTTTTGATAGGAAAATTTGAATTTTTTAAGTACCTAAGAGTGTGCTATGTTCTAAAGACTCATATATGCAAAACAGGAAACTTAAAGTCTGAGAAGTGCTGTGGGAAGATAAAGGAAGCCTACAGCCATTTCTTCTTGGGGTGGATATAGTGGTCAGGAAAGGATGCATAATGGGTACATAGAAATTCTTAACTAAGCTTAGCTGGTCAACTAAATCTTGGAAGACTGTTTACAAAGAATGAATCTACAATGAGAAAACAATTTTATTTATGACAATCTTCAGCAGTACAAAATTTAGAAGCTCTACTGAGGTGCAAGGAACATGGATGTGATGCCAAGGAACTCTATTTTTTTCCATAAAATGTGTAAGATATGAGTATGATGGAGCATTGTAACCCTGAAAGCAGTAATCCTCATATTTTAGTAGAGCCCTGTAGCTTTTATTTTAAAATAAGCAAGGCTAGAATGAACTATAGAGTTTTCTTTTTAAGAATATATTAACAGCAAGTATATGAAGCGAGCTGAGCAAAAGTACATATAAGTATAAACAAAACATTTTTCACCTAAGTAAAATATTGATGCCATAACCAAACCATATGGTCCAGATTTATTAAGATTACTAGATTCTCTATACTAGAGGATGCAGCAATGGGCTTTGTATCCTAGCTTACCCTATTCTTAGCTTTTTCAAATTCTACTGAAGCTTGTTTAACTAGCTGCTGTCAGTTAAATGCTATTGCCTAGAAGAGGACTGCAGTTCTGTTAATATTAGAACCAGCAGGGGAACTTGACATTAAGAATCTAGGTTAAGAATCTCTAGGATGGTTCTCATTAGAAAACTGACTTAGCTAAAAACCATTTCAAAGAATTTGAATTTGTGAGCTTTAAGGTGATGTCTTTTCAGAGATGTAGCACATGAAGAACCCATGGACGCTATGCAGATTATGAATAGTTAACAGCAGAAAAAGATATTTTGATTAAAGCGAGGAAGACAGTATAAAAATATTTACAAAAGGAAAACAAGTTCAGAATGAAGGAATTTACAAGGTGTTCAAAAATTATTAGTCTTCAGCCACATTGAGGCCCCTTCGTGCTCCCAAAACCTTTGCTTTCTTCTCCTTTCGGTCTTGCTCGTGTTTCTTCCGTTGCTCTTCCCTAAGAGGGACAGGTCACACGTTAGGCTCTAGTGAAGCTCTACTACAGACACTTTAAAGCAACTATTGTTGAACTAATATCCAAACTTAAAATGACATCTAGCACACTTGTGTAAAAGACCGTTACAGGACACTGTGCTTGCCTAGTAGTCTGACACCTGTTAGTCACTCGTGTTAAAGGGCTAGGAATTGGTATTTTTCTTTTTGTTAACTCAGCATTCTGAAATCATGCATGGAACTGGAAACAGAAGTAACCTTGGTGATTGAATAAAACTCCTGTACTTTTAAAAAAAGTTTGTTTTAAATGAGAAATCTCTATACCTCTACACCTAGAAATCAAAGTCAAAAGTCAAGCTCAAAACTCACAGTCTAGTGAAAGTGCTAGAACTAGAACCAGGGGAGTCTACTGATTCAAGCCACTAGGTTTTTCACTAGAGGGGATTAAGCAGAAAAAGAAAGGAAAAGCCCAGTATATCATGTTAACTATCTTTTTTTTGAGACAGTGTCTCACTCTGTTGCCCGGACTAGAGTGCCATGGCGTCAGCCTAGCTCACAGCAACCTCAACCTCCTGGGCTCAAGTGATCGTCCTGCCTTAGCCTCTCAAGTAGCTGGGACTACAGGCATGTGCCACCATGCCCGGCTCATTTTTTTCTATATATATTTTTTAGCTGTCCATATAATTTATTTCTATTTTTAGTAGAGACAGGGTCTCGCTCTTGCTCAGGCTGGTCTCGACCTCCTGAGCTCAAACAATCTGCCCGCTTCAGCCTCCCAAAGTGCTAGGATTACAGGTGTGAGCCACCTTGCCCAGTCTCATGTTAACTATCTTAATAAATACAGTTGGTAAAGGCATTGGTGGCAGCTGGATATAGGAAAGAGTCAAACAATAAGTAACCCTGAATCAGGAGGGTTCTAGTCAGGGAATCTAGACTCAACCAGAACCAGCTGAAGCCCAGGATGAGCTCTGGCTTTAAGTTGGTTTTCATGCTGAAGGAAACCTCTAAGGATCCTCATGGGTGTTTTTTCCCCTGAAAGTGCCTTGACACCTTGTAAGCCCGGTTTCCTTGAGTGAATTTACATCTACCTGCATACCTAGGTTCCCTGGGCACTTGAGCATTGGTGTCTGGAGGGATATCCATGTGCATTGTTTGGTCAGATATGTCATGCAAGAGCCGTACTGTGAATCCGGGTCTTCTTCTGAATCACCTGTAAAGCCTTGAGAACAATGCAGATGCTTGGATCTCACCCCAAACCTACTAACTAGGAATTCATTATGCTGGAGCCTAGGCACATATACTTTCTGAAAGTTCTATAGGTAATTCCAGTTCTAACTTCTTAACACATTGACTGCCACACTAGAAAAAAATTTTTTTTTTCTTTGGGGCCACAGTGTTTATTATGAAAATAGAATAGGCTGGGCACAGTGGCTCACACCTACAATCCTAGCACTCTGCGAGGCTGAGGCCGGAGGATCATTTGAGGTCAGGAGTTTGAGACCAGCCTGAGTAAGAGCAAGACACCATTTCTACTAAACATAGGAAAATTATTAATAGCTGGGCATCGTGGTGTGTGCCTGTAGTCCCAGCTACTTGGAAGGCTGAAGCAGGAGGATTGCTTGAGCCCAGGAGTATGAGGTTGCCCTGAGCTACAATAACACCACTGCACTCTACCTGGGGCGACACAGCGAGAACAAGACTGTCTCAAAAAAAGAAAAGAAAATAGGCCGGATGCGGTGGCTCATGCCTGTAATCCTAGCACTCTGGGAGGCCGAGGCGGGTGGATCGTTTGAGCTCAGGAGTTCGAGACCAGCCTGAGCAAGAGCGAGACCCCATCTCTACTAAAAATAGAAAGAAATGATCTGGCCAATCAAAAATATATATAGAAAAAATTAGCCGGGCATGGTGGCGCATGCCTGTAGTCCCAGCTACTTGGGAGGCTGAGGCAGTAGGATCGCTTAAGCCCAGGAGTTTGAGGTTGCTGTGAGCTAGGCTGACGCCACGGCACTCACTCTAGCCCGGGCAACAAAGCGAGACTTTGTCTCAAAAAAAAAAAAAAGAAAGAAAATAGAATAAAAATTTTGAAAACAAAATGATCCTTTCTAATGAAAAATTTGTTATTTTTTATTGTTTTCTGTACATGAGTTTTATGCAACTTGAAAAATAGTTCTCAGGGCTCCCAAGGTGAAGAGACAGGAATTACACATGCTTCACGAGGCCCCAGGCTCAAAAGTAGCGTGAGTTACATACAACTCACATGGCAATTAATGTGTTAAACACCACTATACTGACACTATCCCTCAGAGGTGCTGTTTTATATATAGTCTGTTGAAATTAAAAGAATTATAAAACTGAATAAGTATGTACTCACCTAGTCTGGAGACGAGGTTGTTTGTAAGTTTTCTTGTGGAAGTCAATTCTGTTTACATGTTCATTCAGAGAATTGTTTTCTTTAGATTGCCCCCATGGTTTCAGCTTTCCTAGTTTAGGATAGAGACAAAACCAGTTGTATACTCTCAACTTCATTGTCTTCATCTGTGGCTACTTGCTTGCTATCAACATTTATACTCTTTGTTTTTATAGACACTTGCCAGTATATTCTGCAGTTTATTTAAATTTCACATTCCACAGATATAAATTACATTTTTCCTCTAAAGATGTGTCCTATTTTTTAATCCTTGTTATATCACAGAAAAAATGTTAACACTAAAAAAAAAGTCTTGGGGAGTATATATTCAGGTCTACTTGAATCTGTGTTTCTGGAAAAGAAAAACAAAGTTAAAAATAATCTTAATACTAAACCAGCACATTAGAAGAAGCCATTACAATCAAGAAGTTTATCCCAAGACTACATAGGTGTTATGTTTAATAATAAAGTAGTATTTCACATGTGTTGTTTTTCATTACTGCTAGCTATTGAAATGTATGTGGAAAGGAATGAGGGGGACTATTTTATTGGCTTTAGAATTGGGACCAGATCCAGTAATCCCACTTCTGGGTATTTATCCAGAAGATTTGAAATCAGTTTGTCAAAGAAATGTCTGAACTCCCATATTCATTGCAGCACTGTTCACAATGGCCAAGTTATGGAATCAACCTAAGTGTCCATCAACAGACGAATAAAGAAAGTATAATATATATACATACATACACACAATGGAATACTATTCAGCCTTAAAAAGGACATTCTGTTATTTGCAACAACATGGATGGAATTGGAGAACATTATGCTAAGTGAAATAAGCCAGGCACAGAGAAATTCTGCATGTTCTCACTTGGGTGGAATCTAAAACAATTAAATTCATAGAAGCAGAGAGTAGAGTGGTGGTTAGAGGCAGGAGGTGGAAGGAATGGGAAGATGATGGTCAAAGGAGGAATAAATGTTTTTTTGAGATCTGCATAGCATGATGAATACAGTTAAAAAGTGTATTGTGCATTTCAAAATTGCTAAGAGTACATTTCAAATGTTCTCACTACAAAAAATAGTTAAGTATTTGAGGTGATGGATATGCTAATTAGCTTGAGTTAATTATTCTACATTGTATTCATGAATCATATCACTTTATACCCCATAAATATGTACAATTATAAATTAAAAAACTGGGACCAAATTTCCAGACGTTAACAAATTGCTTTTTTAATTAAATTTTTTTTTTTTAGAGATGAAGTCTGTGTTGCCCAGGCTGGAGTGTAGTGGCTATTCACAGGTGAGATCATAGCACAATACAGCCTCAAACTCCTGGGCTCAAGTGATCCTCCTGCCTTAGTTTTCTGAGTAACTGGGACTACAGGCAGGGAGCCACTGCAGCCGGTTCTATGTATTGCTTTTTATATTTGTGTAGTTTATGACTTGTTTCCGAGGACCAGTGATTCATTTATGGCAGTTTCCATTTTTAAAAAGGACTTTCACACCCACCTTTATCATTTGATCCTTTCAATAACCTTTGAAATTAACAATACTTAGAGAAGGAACTGACTGGCTTGTCTAGGATATATAAATAATAGCACAGATGAAGCTCTAATCCAGGTTTACTAATGTCAGTATAAGTTAGTAGTGGTCAGAGTCATTCTCATCACATATACATTTTGAGCAGCTGGTCTGTGCCAGGGAGTTAGGTACAGGGGACAGAACAGTGAACCAAACAGTAAAAAACCCCTGCTCTCTGGGCTTACCTCCCAATGGTAGAGACAGTTAATAGTCAAGTAACATATCATCAGATGGAGCTAAGTGTCATGAAGAAATGTAAAAGCGGGTAAGGAGTAAAGAGGGATTGTGGGGGGCAGGAAAGTGAAGGAAAGGCCTCTCTCAGGTGGTGACAGTTGAGAGGATGCCCCATGAAGATGAGGGAGCAGGCTGTGCAGAGGTCTGTGTGAAGAATATTCTAGATAGGTAGAGGGATAACAAGTTCAAAGATCTTGAAGTGGGAATGAACTCTGTGTCTGAGTAGTTGGGACACCAGTGTG
>CM052442.1:67408134-67429836 GCA_028533085.1 Varecia variegata | reverse complement strand
ATCTTGGCAGGCATACATTAATAAAATGAAGACTATCCATATATATCTTTTTTTTAACATTTACTTATTAATCAAGTATGTGGTTAGGAAAGCTGGATAATAATACAGAAAAACTGAACACAAATTTAACGAGAAAAGATTAGAACTTAAACTGTTTGTTGATCTCTCTGTTCCAGATCCTCTTTCTGGCTTTTTTTTTAATTTTTTTTTTTTGAGACAGAATCTCGCTCTGTTGCCCGGGCTAGAGTGCCGTGCCATCAGCCTAGCTCACAGCAACCTCAAACTAGTGGGCTCAAGCGATTCTCCTGCCTCAGCCTCCTAAGTAGCTGGGACTACAGGCGCATGCCACTATGCCCAGCTAATTTTTTCTATTTTTTAGTTGCCCAGCTAATTTTTTTCCTATTTTTTAGTAGAGATAGGGTCTCACTCTTGCTCAGGCTTCTCTCGGATTCCTGACCTCAAGTGATCCTCCCACCTTGGCCTCTCAGAGTGCTAGGATTACAGGCGTGAGCCACCACACCCGGCCTGTTTTTTTTTTTTTAAACCAACATTAAAACAAATTTGATATTGTCCACCTGAAATCTTGCCTGTGATTACACTCTGAAGTGACTTCTTTACCTGACACTCAGTTTAGTTGAGGAGTGAGCAGAGCACCTGACTGACCCCTTCAGACCCAAAGTGCTCTGACTTGCAGGGCTGTGAAACCAGCCTTGTGAGTGCTGTTGGCTGATGGGAGTACAAGCCACAGAAAGTCTTCCTCTTGGAGGAACTGGAGTCACTACCCTGCCTTTATTGACGGTCTGCTTCTGAAAAAGAGAAAAAGGCACCATTTTAAAAGCTTGGTCTCACACACAGTATTGTCTTCAAGACAAAGCCCAGAGGAGTGTTCCCATTTCCTCCTTGTGTCATCCCCACTTTTAACTCCACCTGGCATCTCTTCCTTCTGCACTACGCCACCCCATCCTATCCTACCTGTCTGCCTGGCAGCCCAGTTACCCACCACTGTGTTGCTACGGTGATTCTGCTATAAAGAGTAACTTCTGCTTTTGCCGAGTAGTGAGTTACAAGAAAGTCTTTCCCAGCTGCCATGTACCCATACATAGAAGCATTTTCTAACTGGAGAAAGAATATAGCACAACTGTCCCTTGTAGCCAGAAAGAAATAATAGATTCTCTTGGAAATACGGTAAATTTGAGAACATGATATACAGTTTATTAGATACAAACTGAAAGAAGAACCTATTATATATTTAGCAGGTAGAATCTATAAATCCACCCTCTCCCTCTTTTCCCAAAAAATAGCATTTTGAAGTTCTTAAAAATAAAAAAACTAAAGCTGGGTACAGTGGCTCATGCCTGTAATGCCAGCACTTAGGGAGGCCGAGGCAGGAGGATTGCTTGAGGCCAGGAGTTTGAGACAAGCCTGAACAAGAGTGGGACCTTGCCTCTACAAAAAATAGAAAAATAAGCTGGATGTGGTAGTGCACACCTGTAGTCCCAGCTACTTGGGAGGCTGAGGCAAGAGGATCACTCGAGCCCAGGAGTTTGAGGTGGCAGTGAGCTATGATAACAGCACTGCACTCTAGTATGGATGACAGAGCAAGACCCTCTCTCAAAAAAAAAAAAAAAATTAAAAAGGTAGAAAAGTAAAGAAAAAAAAGGGAGGGAAAGAAATGCTCACTTTGAAATTGCTATGAAAGGTTCCATTTAGGTTACAGCTTTTAGATAATGTCAAGGCACAAAGAGTAATTGAATGTTCTACTATTATCAATCTAAGATCTGTTACAAGCAGAAGAAATGTAACTTCATTACCGAGATAGGACAACTGAAATTGACATATAAAAAAAATGTGGGTTTAGGATTAAAAACAGGGAAGAATAGAAACAAATATAAAAGCATAATTTTAATAATCTTGGGACAGGCAAGGCCTTACTAAGCATGATGAAAAACTCAGCCTTAAAAGGAAAACTTGAATAAATTTAACTAAAACAGAAATAAGACCTTCCTCAAGGTAAAACACCATTAATATAGTTAAAAGATAAACTACAGGAATGTATAACATATAATATATACCATTAATATAAACAAATAAGAATTGGCAAAAGAAAAAGTAAAAAGTAAATCCACAGAAAAACAGGCAATTATAACACAGAAGGATTTATAACTATATAACCAACATATAACATATAATCATGAAAGAAATGATATTTCTTCAGGCTGGGAGCAGTGGCAACATAGCAAGACCCTAATCTCAAAAAAAAAATCACTTAGAACTTAGCACCCAGTGTTTCCCTCTTGGTGCTAGTTGCCGGAAAACTCAAAACTCAAGTGAGTGACTGATAGTTAATTGACTTTATCTCTTGGTGACAACTGTTCTATAAACAGAATAAAGAAAAAATAAAAACAAAAAAGTTTTATGTTTAATACCACAAACTGCCTTAAATTCTTTTTGAGAAATAGGCAGCTTATTATATATTATTAAATTCTAAAATAAATGTTTCTCACCCTCCATTTGGTACTCCCTTAATACCAGATACCAATAACATCAACTTCCTAGGATGTCATCAACTCACTACTCTGCTAACTCAATCAGGGTTGATTTTATCACTTTCTACTTGAGGGGGCTTTGAGTCCAGGAGGACTTGGATTGAAGGCCCCCGAGGGAGCTGTTAATACAGAAACTCTTTAGGTTAGCCACTACATAGTGAGGATTCACTGCTTTTATTTGGAGGTTTTGAAAATTCTTAAGGTCGTAGAAAGCAATTTTAAGATAAAGATATGTTGGCTGGGCGCGGTGGCTCATGCCTGTAATCCTAGCACTCTGGGAGGCCGAGGCGGGCGGATCGCTAGAGGTCAGGAGTTCGAGACCAGCCTGAGCAAGAGTGAGACTCCGTCTCCACTAAAAATAGAAAGAAATTATCTGGCCAACTAAAAATATATATAGAAAAAAATTATCCGGGCATGCCTGTAGTCCCAGCTACTCGGGAGGCTGAGGCAGAAGGATCGCTTAAGCCCAGGAGTTTGAGGTTGCTGTGAGCTAGGCTGATGCCACGGCACTCTAGCCCGGGCAACAGAGCGAGACTCTGTCTCAAAAAAGAAAAAAAAAAAGAAAAGATAAAGCTATGTTAAGCCCAAAAAAATCCATTCCATTGATTTGTTATACAGTTCATGCATTAAAATTAAACAGTTTAGTCCCATTTAGAACATAATTTTATCTACATACCTTTAGTTCATTAACCAAATTGTGTTCTTCAAAGTGTTTCTTTTTTCTCTCCATATATTGATCAATGGACTCCATTTCCTTAAAATGAGCCTCATGAAGCTTCTTAAAGTCTAGAATGTTCCCCCCAAATATGAAAATTAATAATAAGACAAAATCTACTCATTTACTTCCTGTTTTTCTGGTAACACTTATCTTCTTTGCATCCCTGACATTCAATTTCAACATAATTTTTGCCAAAACTGTAACTTCAAAATACTTAGTTTTTGGAAAATCAGGGGCAAAACATATTCACCTTATAACTAAACATTTGCTATCTGTCCATTGTACTAACTGACATCTTGGATTGGTCCAGAGAATAAGAGTAATAGATTTATGTTCTGCAGTTAGTCAAATGGCTTTTATTTAACCATCATAAATTTGATATTCTATAATGCTTAGAAAGCTCTATGCCAAAGACTCACAAACTTTTTCTGTAAAGGGCTAGAAAAAAAGTATTTTAGGCTTTGTGGCAATGTATGGTATGGTCTCTGTCTCATTATTCTTTTTTTAAAACTTTAAAACTGTAAAAACCAGCTGGGTGCGGTGGCTCATGCCTGTAATCCTAGCATTCTGGGAGGCCGAAGTGGGAGGATCGCTTGAGGTCAGGAGTTCGAGAACAGCCTGAGCAAAGGCGAGACCCCGCCTCTACTAAAAAACAGAAAGAAATTAACCAGACAACTAAAAATATATAGAAAAAATTAGTGGGGCATGGTGTTGCATGCCTGTAGTCCCAGCTACTTGGGAGGCTGAGGCAGTAGGACTGCTTGAGCCCAAGAGTTTGAGGTTGCTGTGTGCTAGGCTGACACCACGGCACTCTAGCCTGGGCAACAGAGTAAGACTCTGTCTCCAAAAAAAAAAAAAAAAAAAAAAAGACGCTCACCATCATGCCTGTCTCATGCATCAGATATTTACTAAATCCTGGAAATGGGCTATTTGCAGTGCTAGGTAATCAATAGTAGAAAAAATATTCTCAATCTATATATCAACCTGAAGAAATATGTACTATAGCAAAATTATTTCCACTTTACACTGAGGAAGTAGGTTTATTGACGATAAGGTGCTCAAGATCTCAAAGCTAGAAAATGAGAGAACGAAAATGGAAACCCTAGTTTCAGCATGTAAACTTTTAGCTATTCCTTTCCAACATCAGTCTAAAGTGGGCCAACCATTACTTTATGTATCTTTGTGTATAAAACTTACTTGGAGTAGTGACTGCAGTTCTTTTGTTTTTTCCACGTTTGTAGAATTCATCTTTGTACGGAGCCTTCTTTCTTTCTGAAGATACCTTTGAATCTTCATTACCTAAATCCAAAGAGACAGAACTAAGAAGGATTTCAAAAAATTTAAGAAATGTCTGTAAGTTAACAGCATTTTTATATTGTAGGCTCTGTCAAGGTGGTGGTAGAAATGGTACATAAGGAACAAAGAATTATAACATTACTACAATATTAGCTTATAAGCTTCAAGTGGGCAGAAATTTTATGCTGTCTGTATAGAAGTTATATAAACATACCAGAAAGTTAAATAAAACCTTTTCAGAATTTTTACTATGAACATGGTATTGTTATAACTAGAGTGATGAAGATCACAAAATCCCAACAGCCAAAGAAACACGATTAACATTTTGGCATATTTCCTCTGGTTCTCTGATTCTATACTTATTTATTTTTAAAGAGACAGGTCTCGCTATGTTGCCCTGGCTGGCGTTGAGGTCCTGGGCTCAAGCAATTGTCTTGCCTCAACCTCCTGAGTAACTAGGACTACAGGTATGTGCCACCACACCACTTATTTATTTATTTAGTTAGTTAGTTTTGAGACAGGGTCTTGCTGTCTCCCAGGCTAGAGTGCAGTGGCCTGCTCACTGCAACCTCGAACTCTTGGGCTCAAGTGATCTTCTTGCCTCAGACTCCCAAGTAGTTGGGACTACAGGCGCATGCCACCACACCCAGCTAATTTTTCTATGTTTTGTAGAGATGGGGGTCTTGCTCTTGCTCAGGCTGGTCTTGAACTCCTGGGCTCAAGAAATCATCTTGCTTCAGCCCCCCAATGTGCTGGGATTATAGGTGTGAACCACTGTGCCCAGACTGGAGCACTTTTAAGAAGACAGATATACCTACAGAGAATGTCATGTGACAACAGAAGCAGAGAGTGGAGCCATGCAGCTGCAAGCCAAGGAACACCAGGCATCGATAAGCATCACAGGTCAGGGAAAGGCAAGGAAGGATTCTACCCAGTGTCTCAGAGAAGCATGGCTCTACTGACACCTTGATTTTGGACTTCTAGCCTCTAGAACTATGAGAGAATCAATTGCTGTTGTTCTAGCCTCTAAAAGTATGAGACAATTAATTTCTGTTGTCTTAAGCTACCCAGTTTGCGGTATCTTATTATAGTAGTCCTAGGAAACTAATGTACATGGCTATAACTTGCAATATATTTTTTTAAAAACATTACTTGGCGTACCATTTATTCCACTTTTTCCTGAGGAAACTGAATTCTCAGCTCCTTGGCTTTCATCTGATGGAGAAGGAGTAGAGCTGAGATCTTGGTTTTCCTGTTTTTCACAATTCTGGAATTCAGTGGGATCACTTATTTTTATCTCTGAATGATCCTGCTAATTTTAAAAGGAAATAAAAGATTTAGATGACAAGTAATTGCTGTCTTACAAACATAGGTGCCAAAATGAAGGGGGGAAGAGGCTAAAGGAATAAAAATAGGAGAATGAGACTTCTGAGTGGTGGATTTGAGTCTCTGCCCCACCAAGTATCAAGAGAATGTAAATTTAGGAATAGGAGAGAGACACTAGGGAACATTTGAACGCATAAAAGAAATGGTAAAATTAGCTCTCTTAGGGATGATAAGCTAATACTAATAGACCTAGATAGTCTACTAGCCAAAGGACTATACGAAGCTAGAAAATAAAAAATTAAGACTATGTTGGGTAAGTTAAACTTAAATGGAAGGATAAGATAGAACAATAAAATCAGAATCTAATCAAAGCAAATCAGGGAAGCCCCTCACTAATCACATGACCACAGTGCTGAAAGACTAAGTACATGGTGATCACCAGGCAGTGGTCAATTTAGGAAAGAGAATTAAATGAAAAAAATCATAGTTGATGTTGGTTTCTCTTCTTATTTACTACACCTCGTTTCAGTGAACACTTAACAAAAGTACCTATTTATTCAAATATTTATTTGTGCTTAATACTTAAGAAGTACTTCTTGAGTGCCAGGCCCTGGGGTGTGTTGAGCAGCTAGACTTGGGCCTGGGCCTTCATGGAGCTTATCGTACACAGTGAACTTACAACCACCTGTTATCACAAGGAAATTTAAAAAGGAAGCTCCTTAAGAATATGCCAGTTTGGCACAGGTGCTGGCTTATTTCCAGTTTGTACACTTTCATTCACCTGGGAGTCAGGGTTCCCATGGACTGTCTTGCACCTTCTCCTCATTTTGGTGACGTGGCCAGCTGGCTGTCTCTCACCTTGCTCCTGATTGTTAATCTGTATCTCAGTCTCATCACAAGAGGATGCAGAAGTTTGACTTTCATCCTGAAAAAAGAGACATTAATCTGCCACGTCCTATGTACAGAGGTATAATGCTTAGGAAGAATCATAATTTAAACTGAATAAAAAACATATTGCACATACAAAAGATAATTTTTTAAACTCTCTAGCAATAAATTATAGGCAGGCACAAGAATTACAGGGTATTTAAAAAGAAACAATCACATTTAATAATCTGAGATAATGAACTAAGCTGGGAAAGCATTCCAAGTTATCTTAGTGGGAATAAATTAAGAGAATTATTAAAAGTGCATTAATTTATTGAATATACACTATGTGCCAAGCACTGTGTTATTAGCTAATAATAAGTATAACTAGTATTACAACTTTACTGGGTTAAGTATTTATGTGGATAATCTCATTTATTCCTTAAAGCCTATGAGATAGGTATTGTTATTATCCCCAGTTCACAGATGGGGAAACTAAACCTTTGAGAGCCCAAAGTAACTTATCAAAGGTAAAAATAATGGAGTAAGGTGAAAAGCACTTGAATAACCATAAACTAAAAGTAAAATGTTACAATATGAAAACAGTGTGGTCAGGTACCAGAACATCTGAAACAGACCTGCTTATGTAAGAAATCATTGTATGATAATGGTTGCACTTCATATTAGTGGGGGAAAATTGGATTCATTATTCAACACATGATGTGGAGAAAACTAACAATGTTTTTTATATTTTTGGTGGCTCGAAAAATTGGTTGTTCTCTCACACTAAAATGAAATCTGAAGATATAAATGTTAAAAGTAAAAGCTTAAAAGCACTAGAAAAAAAATAGGTGAATATATTATTAGGAGTGTGAGGAAGGCATATTATCTTACCTAGAAACTATAAAGGAAAGGCTTGACTTGGTTTTGATGTTTTTGTATTTTAAGTAAATTCTAATTTTTTGAAATAAACTAATACATACATATGGCTAAAAAAATTAAATCAAACACTAAAGAAGAGATTATAATGAAAAGCAATTGGTTCTCTGCCCACCCTTGCTATTTGTAAGGTTTAAGTTCAGGTGGTTATTTAATATATCACTAGTGATTTGCTGATGGGATACTTGTATTTTCAACATCTATTTTTAGTGCCTATCATGTGCTAAAATTTAGCTTATTTGTACTCTCATGTTGCTATCTTCTTCCTAATAGAATTACACCACTTCAGTCACTCTATTAGTTACCTTTGCAGCCTTAGATATACCTTTAAATCTTGTTCCACAACTACAGGCAATATATCCTGTAAGTCACAGATACTAGCATCTTTATGTGTCTCTGTACCTCTTGTCTTCCTTTTACTTCTCAATTGCTGTCATCTATTCATTCTAAGTATCAAAGTTAATGATTCTCCTCTACATACTGAGCTGAGAACCACAATATAAAATATGTATGTTCGAAGTAAAAGAATAAAGAGTGGAAGGCCTTAGACAGAGGTGAAATATTACAAAAGTGGAATTGTTCCAAGAGATGTAAGGTCCAGGATATGCCCAAAGAAGTGGATGGCTGACAAAGAGTAGAAACAAAGGTCACTAGAGTTAAGAAACAAGAAGGCCAAAGTAGTAAAAACAGACAAACAAATGGACCTTTGAACTCACCCAAAATAAGGTCTGGACATAAGGCAATGAAGACAATGAGACAGGGAACACTAGAGAGCAACTAGGAGGTCAGCAAATAAGAGACTAGAATAGGTGAGCATAAATTTCAAAGGATCAGGAATTTTTACATGAGAATAGAAAAATCCTATCTGGATCCCACTTTAAAAGTATCCCCCACCACCCCATAGTAGTGAAGTATAGGATAGGTCCTGTAATTGGTTTAAATACCGTTATTGTGACTCTCAGAGATGTCTTATTTTAATCCCATGTACCCAAACCACGGTATGTTAGTCTGAGAGTCTGACAATGATCAGGGAGCAGTATGTTCAATCCTGAATGGACCATGACGTACCCTCTAACTCACTTGTCTAAATCTAAGACTGAAGAAGGCATACCTCCTTCAGTTCAGGCAATGGCCAGCATACATCCAGACTAATGTATTCAGAACTGTTACAACTCATATATGTAAGGCTTCAAGAAGATCTACTGTCACCCTCACTTAAATATACACAACTGTACAGTTCTCAGATGATGATTTTGGGGTCTGGAAGCTTATACATCTGTCTATCCTAGGTAACACTGAAGATCTCTTTGCCACGCATCTGGACTTTTGCCAACTTCTTCTGTATTCTTAAATAAGCTCTCTTTGATTTACCCAAGTGTTGTCTACATCAAGTCTTTTCACCTGTCTAAGCTCATTATTAACAGATTCACCACTTAGGAATCCTGTATCTGATTGAATTTTGATTATCACATCCTGTACTTGTAAAATTTTTAAATGTTTATAAATTAGAAAACAGAGGAAGAAGTTAGACTTTCAGTTCATGTTTATATTTACCTTCACTTTCAGATATATAATCAATCTTTCCAAGACTCAGCCCTTAAGGCCTTTCAACATTTCCCTCTATTTCAAGTTAAGAATCCTGGCCCTTGATCGATTTATGTGTCATGACTTACAAAAAATCTTTGGCACCAGTCTGAAGCAGCCATGACAATCTCCCCCATGAGCAGTGGTTTACAGCTTACAAGCAAGTCACTTTCACAATCCCTACTTCATTTGATTCTCACAACACTCAATTCAGCACAGCAGATATTATTTCCATTTAAAAGAGGAGTTTCAGTTTTCTAAGGTCACAAAGAAAGAAAAGAGAGCTGCTACTTCACCTGGGGCTTTCTGACTTCAAATCCAGTTACTTCCCTCCCTTCAAATCCAGTTGCCTCCGTACTCACCATGCCATCTCTCATCACATTTGGCAACTAGTACTTAGCCTTTGCATTCATATAAGAACATCTTATCAGACAGATTACTTGCCTCGAGGCAGTTTTACCATTCATAACAAATAGTTATTATGAAAGGATTCAGTCCCTGGCATTATTACCAATAATGATCTCTTTGGTAATAAACAGCATGTCTTACATCATCACTAATTATGTGTTAATTGCTCATTACCTAAATATGAGTGTTTTGCTAATAGGTGATAATGAAAAACATTACTCACCTGATTCTCATTTTCTTTTTTTGCTTCATTTTTAAGATGGGCTTTTAAGGCTTTTAACAACTTGTCTGCCTGCAAAAATCAATAAACAGGAAAGATACATTGAACATTTTCTGCTGTTTTTGTATTCAAATGTACTCTTGTCAGGCTGTAGGTCTAGAACTATGACCTAGATAAACTGGTCCCTGTCCTAAGGGATTTCATGCCTGAGTGGGAAAGTCAGACAAGGAGAGAGGCAATTGCAATACATTGGGGTAAGTACCCAAGGCAGGAGGCTCAGGCTGTGAGAGAACATAGGTGGGCTTGGCCCAGGCCAGTTCTTGGATAAAGATGCATTGTCTCTAGCTGCTGAGATCTGAAAAATGAAGAAGAGTCAGAAATAGAGAAAAGGGTAGAGAACTAGCACAGCAAGGAAATGCCAATGGTGAAGTTTGAGGAACTTAAGTTCAGTGTGGATGGAGCATGGACCTATTGGAAGGGATGGTGAAAAATAATGTTGGGAAAGTGGGTAGGGGCCTGACCTTGCCAGGCCTTGCAAACCTTTTAAGAGTGTGAACTTTATCCTTAGGGAAAAGGGCAGTTTCTGAGGAGTTTGCAGCAGGGCTGTGGGTGACCAGTTTCAGATTACTCAGAATGATCACTCTGGTTTCACAATGTGCAGGATGCATTCAACGGGGATAAGGTTGAAGACAGGGAAATAGCTAGGAGGCTGTTGTAGGAAACCAGAGATGCTGTGGCCTGAAGTAGAGCAGGGCTAAGGCAGCATGATGGAGTCAAAACCTTCTTAGGAAGTAAAATCAGTGCAAACGCTACTAAAAATAGAAAGAAATTATCTAGCCAACTAAAATATATATAGAAAAAAAAATTAGCCGGGCATGGTGGCGCATGCCTGTAGTACCAGCTACTCGGGAGGCTGAGGCAGTAGGATCGCTTAAGCCCAGGAGTTTGAGGTTGCTGTGAGCGAGGCTGACACCACGGCACTCACTCTAGCCCGGGCAACAGAGTGAGACTATGTCTCAAAAAAAAAAAAAAAAAAAAGAAGGACAGAAATAGCCACTGTGGCTGGAGCATGGTGAACACTGGGCACTGGGGTGTGTGGAGAGCAGGGAGATAGATCAGAGAGGTGAGTCGAAGCTGGGTCAAGTAGATTTATAGGCTACGGCAAGGAGTATGGATTTCTTCCCCCTAATTTACTAGAAAAATATCAGGCCTATAGAAAAGTCAAAATAATGTAATAAACACTCATACTCTCCACCTAGATTCAACAATCATTAACATTGTCTTGTATTTGCTCTCTGTATTAATATGTATTTCTTGCCAAACTATGTAAAAGTAAGTTCTAGACATCATGATGTTTTACCACTAAATACATGAACCACATCTCCTAAAGATTAAGGGGAGTTTCTCCTATATAACCTCTAATGCATTATCGTACCTACGAAAGTAATAATTTCCTAATATTACCTAATACATAGCCCATAATGAAATTTCCTTGTCTCCAATTTTAGCTGTTTTCTTTTAAAAAAATTTCCCTCCAAATCAGGATCAAACCAAGCTTCTCTCATTACATTTGGAAGAGTTTAGATTTTATTTTAGATGTGAAAGAAGACATTGGAGGGCACTGAGCAGGAAAATGACATGTTTTAAGTTCTAAATATCACTCTGACTACCAAGAGAATACTAGTAGGAGGAAAGAGTAGAGGCAGGAAGCCCCGTATGGAGACTGAAGCAGTGGTCAAGAGATGAGAGTGCAATGGCCCAGATTTGCAGCATTGGGCATGGTGCCCAGAGGTCAGTTTCAAGTGTACTCAGGAGAAAGTGCCAAGAAGGATGAGTGGGTGTGAGCAGTGAAGTGAGGAATCAAGGATGATCCAAAGTAGGCCTGAACCATATACTGAGACGGAGAAGAGATCATCAATGTTTGGAACTAGCCATGCTGTCAAAGCAGCAGCTCAGAGGAGAGGTCCTACTGGAGATGTGGGTTTGAGAGGCATTAGCTTCTTGATGAATTTAAAGTTATGGAAGTGAACAAGATCACTAAGGGAGAGAGCACAATTAGAGAAAAGGCCAAGGTACACTCCTAGGCACCCCACATTTAGAGATCTGGCAGAGGAAGAACCAGCCAAATAGACTAGAAAGAAGTGCTAGTAAGGCAGGATAGAGTGAAATATCAAAGAAATCTAGTCAGAAAGTGGCTGGAGCAGACAGGAGTGTTCAATCATGCCAAATGCTTCTGATAGGCAAGGGTAAGGATAGAGACAGACCACAAGCTTTGTAAGATGATGGCCTTGACAAGAGCAATTTCAGTAGAAAAGAATAGAGAAATGGAGCAATAAATGGGAGGAAGACCATGGATCAGGATGGGATTTTTGATTTCTTTTTTTTAAAGATGACTGATATTAAAACATGATTGCATGCTTTATGGCAATGAGCCAGCAGAGTGGGAGAAACTGATGCAGGAGAGTGGATCTCATTGCAAGAATGTAGTCCTAGTGGAGGCAAGAGGGCCCAGGATCCTCAGCATAAATGGAAAGGCTGCCCTTAGATACAGCCTCTTACTATAATGGGTGGGAGGGCAGAGTCCTCAGGTGCAGGTGCAGGCCGGCTAGAGGGTTTGGTGGTGGAAGGATGAGGTAGTTTTCAGCTGATTGCTTCTATTTTTTCATGACCTATGAGGAAAAGTCATCAAGGGAGGGAAGGGAGCCAAGTTGAGTAGAGAAGATAGGAAATAGTTATCCTCAAAAGTGGGAAGTTAATGACTAACAAGAAAATGCTGGAGGATCATATGCCCATTTTAAGATTTAGAGTCATACATTTAAAATAAGTTAAGTCAAAAAAGTTAGGTGGTTTCTCTAGCCAGTCAGCTGCATAGCTTTATGCAAGGATTATGCACACAGCTGGGTTTAATTAGGCTTGGGGTTTGCCAAGTTGAGTATCGGAAGAGGCAAGGAAGTGGCAATAGTGCCATCTTTGTATTTAATTTAAGCTTGCAAGAAGGGAAATGAGGGCATGAGAGAGGAAAGGACCAGTGGCCCCACAATAAATATTAATAATTGCCTGCCTCATTTTGCTTTACCATTAAAAGAAATATCTCAAAAGAGCTAATATTTTCTCTTCTAAATTTAATTATTTATTTTGAGACAGGGTCTCACTCTCTTGCCAGGGCTAGAGAGAATGCAGTGGCATCATCATACCTCACTGCAACCTCATACTCCTGGGCTCAAACTATCCTCCTGCCTCAGCCTCTGGAGCACCTGGGGCTACAGGGAACACCAACACACCCAGCTAATTTTTCTTTTCTTTCTTCTTTTTTTTCCCTTTTAAAAGACAGGTGTCTCCCTGTATTGCTCAGGCTGGTCTTGAACTCCTGGCCCTCCTTGGCCTCCCAAAGTGCTAGGATTACAGGTATAAGCCACCTTGCCCAGGCTGAATTTAATTTTAATAATATCATACTGGTGGAATTTATTTAAATTGTATTTTGTTGGGCAGACATGGTGGCTTACACCTGTAATCCCAGAACTTTGGGAGTCCGAGACACCCCCCTCCTCCTCTACAAAAAGAAAAACAAAAAAAACCAAAGAAAAAACAAACAAAAAACAGGGTGTGTTGGCAGGCACCTGTAGTCCCACCTACTCAGGAGGCTGAGGCTGGAGGATCTCTGAGTTCAAGGCTGCAGTGAGCTGAGACTGCCCTGCTACACTCCAGCTGGGCAACAGAGTGAGACCCCATCTCTTAAAAAAAAAAAATCGTGTTCTGTTAAGTTTTAATCAAATTTTGATAATTTCTCAGAGCAATTTATTAAGTTTTTTGCTATGTTCTTGGAATTTACACAGGCAATTGATTTAATGAGCTTGAGCTGTACCAACAGTAAATAATATAAAGCATCTTATTGCAGAAAATTTCAAACATACACAAAAGGAAAGAGAATTGTGTAATGACCCCCCAATGTATCTATTACCAATTTCAATAATTATCAACATTCTACTGTTCTTACTTCTAGTTCCCCCCTCTTTTCTTGGAGTATGTTACAGCAAATTTTACAGGCACCATAACATTTCTCCTATAAATACTTGATATGTATTACCAAGAGATAAGGACTTTTAAAAAAAAAGTAAACATAACCACAATACCATTATCATACTCAACAAAGTAAATAATATCTTTTATACTAGACTAAGTTTCATTTTCCTCAATGGTCTCAAAAGTGTCTTTGGATGGTTATAATAAAGCCTCATATGGTCAAGTTCATCTGAGAAATAGTACATTCTAACAAATATTTATCTACACCTACTATGTGCTAGATATTGCTAGGCAGGCAATGGGTTCTGTAGTGACAAGACATACTGTATTACCCCACAGCTATGAAAACTGATTAATTGGCTGCCCCAGATCAAGTGCCTCAAGAGACTATGATAGGTAGGACTTTGAGGAAAAAAGTCCAACTTGCCGGAGCTTTTCAGAGATCCAAATAGTTGTGATGCCTTAACGTTAGCCAGAGCTCTGAACTCAGGTGAGAAATCTCCATGTAACTCTTGCCAACCTAACTACCTTTTGGTGCATTATTCTAGCACTGCCAAGAAGAAACTGTAAATAATAGTTCTAAATAATTATTCAGCATCTCCTACATAAAATGTACTGCAATTAGTGCCGTAAAGACTTCTAAGGTGGATGGATGAAATCCCTGTTCAAAGAATTTTACTTTTAGTAGAGAAGATAACATACCTACTGGATTGCAAGGTGAAACCTGGCGGGTGCTCAAATAGAGTACTTGAAAATAAACTGCTTTAAAAGCGTAGATCGCTTCTCCGCCTTTTGGCTAAGATCAAGTGTAGTATCTGTTCTTATCAGTTTAAAAGCACAGAGGGTTCCTGGGATTACTGGAGCAGTAGACATGTGTGGCCAAGGGAATGAAGAGGAGGGGATCAGGCGCCAAGTCAGTGATGACATTTCGGTTAGACTGTGAAGAGTAATTGAAAATTATCCATGCAGACAAAGCAGGAGAGAGAAGGGGATCCAAGGCCAAAGGGTCAAAATGAGCAATGGCACAAAAATGAATAAAAGTACCAAGTGTTCAGGGTTGCAGCTTTGGATAAAAGATTTCATTCATTCAGCAAAAATCCTAAAGTATTTAAACTAAGGAATTAAGGCTTTGTTCATGAAGTAGCCCCAAAATATCCCAAAGGACACTCCTTTGTCACCCATCCCCAACAGGTACCTGAGCCTAAATTATTTTGTTCAAATCATTCGAAAACATTTGTGACGACTGATTTAGGCATTCATTCAGTGTAACTATCACTGCAGGACAAATCTCCAGAGTACACATTAGTATTATGTGGGAAATATCAGCTAGAATATATAAAACCGCAATCCCGTATTGAAACGTCACATTTTCCCCTAACATCTTGCAGCCTCGGAGTCAAAGACCTTAGCGGTTTTGAAAGAGACCACCACAACAGAGATCAATAAATAAATGATCATGCTAGATCAGGAGGGTTGAGTTATAAAAATTTATGCCCTGGGGGTGGCCCCCTAAAAGCCATTTTTTTCTGTTAGGTCCCTCAATAAAATATCAAGAGATTATGGGCACTATTACAATTTACCGAAGTGCTATTGTTTGGAGTTTTCCAGAAGCTGAGTCAATTATTTGTTCAACTGCTTAAAATTAACCGGCATTCCTTGGGCTTTTGGGGCCTACGTTTCCTAATCAATGCCCTGAGAAGTATCATAGAGTACTTTCAAAAAACCCAAACCAACCAACCCTTTCGGAGCAGAGGCCTATCTGAGCCCCCAGAAGTCAGCCTCAAAGGAGGTGTAAACTTTGGCTCCTCTTCCGTCTCGCAGAGTTCTGACTGGGACCACCGTGAACCAAATCTACCGCCCCAGGGGCGGGGACAGCTACCTCAGCCCGCTCAGTCCTTTCGCCGCGCGTCTCCCGGAGGCCCCGAAATTCCTACCCCGCCCGCCCGCCCAACGGCTTGCACCGCCAGCCCCGTACCCTTAGGTTAGCCCGGAGGCCCAGACTCTTGGCTAAGTTCTGCAGGTCACTGTACTTGAAGGAGTCCAGCTCCTCCAGGGAGGGGACGGTCATCGCGATCCGCAATCCAGTCGATCCGCAGAGGATGGACAACTGAATCTAAGCAGTACCGTTCAAAACTCTGGCGCCACGCTCACCTTTGACCAAGCAGGACTTTATACTCAGTTTAAATGAAGAACATTGCACTTCCATTGGATGAAAATGTCTGGAAGGCGGGGTCTCTGACGCAAACCAATAGGAAGGCTGATTTCGCGCCTCAACTGACGCCCGCTCGTCCCCACGCCTCACCAACGCGCAGGCGCCGAAGGGTCTGTGAGGCGGTGGAGCACAGCCCACAATGTCCAATGAGGACGCAGGAACCGTGCTTGAGGCGGGGCCTAATGTGTGTTCGAAACGGAGGCGCCAGTTGCTGGAAGATGGCGGCTCGGCCACGACAGCATCGCTCGCGCTGTGCAACGCTGCCTGAGGGTGATTTTAATGATGACGCTAGGAGGGCGATTGACGAACCTTCTTTGACAACCTCCATGGAGTGGGACACGCAGGTAGTGAAGGGATCCTCGCCTCTGGGCCCCGCAAGGCTGGAGGCGGAGGAGCCTGCCGCTGGCCCGCAGCTGCCGTGGTGGCTGGAGCCCGAGAGGTGCGCTGTGTTCCAGTGCGCCCAGTGCCACGCCGTGCTTGCCGACTCGGTGCATTTCGCCTGGGACCTGTCGCGGTCCCTTGGGGCCGTGGTCTTCTCCAGTGAGTTGGATGCTGCGTTTGGGAAAGGCGGAGGCAAGCCCGAGGGTGTGTTCCGGCTTTCTTCACTGGGTGGCTGAAAACCAGCTGGGGAAGAAAACAGGATGAAGATTTGTAAGGACATTAACGCCTTGACTCGGGGGATAGGGGCGGGAAACAGGGGAGTCTTTTCTTGATTTTTTTGTTTTTTTAATGGCCATGATGAGTCTGTCTATGGGAGAGGATTTCTATTTCAAGGCCCGCAGAAGTACAGACTCTGACCCGTGTTTGTCTTCCTAGGAGTCACAAATAACGTCCTTTTGGAAGCGCCCTTCCTAGTTGGCATTGAAGGTTCCCTCAAAGGGAGGTATGTACTGAGAATTCCCGATCGGTCCTTAGTCCCTGACCTGAGACTGAGGACCGTGGAAGAGAAAACAGTTTGTTCCTGTGTTGTACTAGAAGAAAAAGGTTATTCCATTCATACAGTATATTGGAAGGATAGGATGCTGCTTTTACCTTTTTGACTCTTGTACAAACTTGATGTATTAATGAAATGGAAAAGTTATATTAATATTTCTGTGTAGGTTTTAAGATCTTTCTAAGGGCTACATCTCCCTAGTGGCATGTACAAGTGAAGTGAGGCTAAAAAGGTATGTCTAGCAGTGGAAAAAAGAGAAAATATCCTTTTGGTTTATAGTCTAATTCTTCTGTAACCCCAGAAACTGGGGAAAAACACAAGTTGAATGTTATGTACTTTAATACTGCCTTGTAGGGCTGGGCGTGGTGGCTCACACCTATAATCCTAGCACTCTGGGAGGCCAAGGCCGGTGGATCCTTTGAGCTCAGGAGTTCAAGACCAGCCTGAGCAAGAGCGAGACCCCCATCTCTACTAAAAATAGAAAGAAATTAGCCAAACCACTAAAAATAAAAAACATTAGCTGGGCCTGGTGGCGTATGCCTGTAGTCCCAGCTACCTGGGAGGCTGAGGCAGGAGGAACCCTTTAGCCCAGGAGTTTGAGGTTGCTGTGAGCTAGGCTGACGCCATGGCACTCTAGCCCAGGCAAGAGAGTGAGACTCTGTCTCAAAAAAAAAAAAAAAAAAAAAAGTACTGCCTTGTAAACTTTGCATCTTGCCAGTACTGCGATTTACAAGTCACAAAGTACTCAATGAGTTTGGTATTACACGGCTCCTCAATTTTTTTTATTTTAATCTTATTTTTCCTTATTTTTACTTTTTCAAGTTAGAGGTGTATTTGAATCCTCAATTTTGAGTGTTGGCTTTCACAGCAAGACAATTCATTTTGACCACAGTTTGGTTCAGTTTTAGGATTAAAGTATAAGAATTCTTAGTTGCTTTGCCCAGTAACCAGGAAGAGGTTAGTAGCTTGAACAAACATGAAACTGAGTTAGACCCATAGCTCGCTTTTTCTTTCCCAACTGAAAGACACTCCCTATCGCTATTGGAGCTCCCTTCCCATTCAAAGGGGACAGAGAAGGAAGGAGTGGTGGCCTGCTTGGAATTAGGTGATATGGGGCCAGAAGCAGACACTGCTTGAATCTCCTTTTGGAGAGAAGGATAATGCTTCTAGACCTGTGCTGTCCATTACTGTAACCACTAGCCACATGTGGCTATTAAAATATAGCCATTCTGAATTGAGATATGCTGTGAATGCAAAACATACACTACAGGTTTCAAGAACTTGGTACAGAAAAATTGATCACTTTTTAATAATGATTAGATGTTGAAATAACATTTTTAACAAATTGGGTTAAATAAAATATTTTAAAACTAATTTCACCTGTTTCTTTTTTTTTCTTAAGCAAGACTAGTAGAAAATTTAAAATCACATACCTGGCTCACATTATATTCCCATTAGACAATGCTGGTATAGATGCTTTGCAAAACACTGTAGGGAAAGTCCCATGTGTTTCTGTATTTGTGGAGTAAAAAGAGCCATGGGATTTATGTAGAGGATAATGAAATGGCACAGCTCAAGACAAGTTGATGTTTTTTTTGTTTTTTTTTTTTTGAGACAGAGTCTCACTCTGTTGCCCGGGCTAGAGTGAGTGCCCTGGCGTCAGCCTAGCTGACAGCAACCTCAAACTCCTGGGCTTAAGAGATCCTACCGTCTCAGCCTCCCGAGTAGCTGGGACTACAGGCATGCGCCACCATGCCCGGCTAATTTTTTCTATATATATATTTTTAGCTGTCCATATAATTTCTTTCTATTTTTAGTAGAGACGGGGTCTCGCTCTTGCTCAGGCTGGTCTCGAACTCCTGAGCTCAAACGAGCCACCCGCCTCGGCCTCCCAGAGTGCTAGGATTACAGGCGTGAGCCACTGCGCCCGGCCAAGTTGATGTTTTTTTAAAAGAGCGTTTGTGTTCATTACCTAGATGGGATCAGAGAATGAATTAAGAGGATGATTACTGATATAGCTAATAAAGCATAAATTTTGAAATAAGAAGACTTGGGTTCTAATTTTAATTTTATCTCAATAATGTATGTGAAGGATATTGATCCCTTTCAATCTACCATGTTTGATTAATTCTGAGATATACTCTCCCCCTCCCACATTTAAACATCCTAAAATTGGCATGAGCTTTTCAGTTCTGATATCCTCCTAGATTCAAAATCCCAAGGTAGATTCAAGGTTATTTCTTGTACCTACAGTTTATTATTCTGTTACTGGTAGTAGAAGGTTTATTGCAACTAATTTCAAAAAGCATTATTATGGTGTGCTGACACTTAGAAATAGCTTTGTTACTCTCAGATTTTGTTGTGCTCAACTAAGTGTCAGTATTAAATGGAATTTTGCTTATATTGATTGTAAGTACAGTACATTGTTTTCTAATGGTTATGGCACAAACACCAGACAGAAGAGTATAATGAATTATACACCCATCACTACACTAGAACAGTTAATCCATGGCCAATCATGTTTCATCAAAATCATACTTAACTCCTTCACCCCATGTTTTGAAGCAGATACTTGAAATTGTATCATTCTATCCATAAATATTTTAGTGAGAATCTTTATAAGGTAGGAACTTTTTTCTTTTTTCTCTTCCTTTAAAGACATAATCCAATTCTAAGACAAGTATATTATTGGGAAATTACTTTTTGGAATAAGCTAAGTTGGGCATTCAATATTGTTTGTAGATTGACTCTTTTTAAAACTTTTTATTATGGAAAAATTTAAACATGCCCCAAATACTGTACCCATCACCTCTTTTCAACAATTATCAAGATTTTGACAATTTTGTTCCATTTATACTCTTGTTTTATCCTGAAGTATTTTTAAAGCAAATCAAAGACAAGTCAACTCTTCACTCCTTGTTGGCATTATTTCCTATTGTCTTTTTTTTTTTTTTTTTGAGACAGAGTCTCACTCTGTTGCCCGGGCTAGAGTGCTGTGGCGCCAGCCTAGCTCACAGTAACCTCAAACTCCTGGGCTCAAGCAATCCTTCTGCTTCAGCCTCCCCAGTAGCTGGGACTACAGGCATGGGCCACCATGCCCGGCTAATTTTTTCTATATATATTTTAGTTGTCCATATAATTTCTTTCTATTTTTAATAGAGACAGGGTCTCGTTCTTGCTCAGGCTGGTCTTAAACTCTTGAGCTCAAAGGATCTGCCCGCCTTGGCCTCCCAGAATGCTAGGATTACAGGTGTGAGCCACCTCGCTGGGCTCCTGTTGTCTTATAGGTTCACAGAATATTATAACCAAAAGATTTTATAACCTAGTTGGCCTCATTTTACAGATAAGGAAATGGAGAAACAGTTATATTTGCCAGTATATTGGAAGTATGTACTTCGAATAAAATCCTCCAATGTCCATGATCCAATGTAAGAATGGAAGGGCCTGCGAGAGTTAGATGATGCTAACCCTTAATGGTGGAGCAAGGTAACTCAAAGCCACTCTATAAGTATGAGTAGGGACTTACTACCTACTGTGGTAAGTTTCTTAACAAAAATAAGGAGCCACAGACCATACAAATGATCAGAGGCAAACTGCGGGAATTAAAATTTTTAATGATAAACTATGATTCCATAGCCACAGAGGCACTGCTGTATCAATTTCACTATCTGAATTTAGTAAATTTTTTTTCCTTGTGTACTAATATTCAATGAAATACAGGCATGCCTTGTTTTATTGTGCTTCACTTTATTGTGCCTTGCAGATACTGCATTTTTTTAAATAAATTGAAGGTTTGTGGCAAACCTGCCTTGAGCAAGACTATCAGCACCATTTTTACCACAGCATGTGCTCACTTCGTGTCTTTGTGTCACATTTTGGTAATTCTCACCATTTAAAATTTTTTTCATTATTATATCTGTATACCTGTGATCAGTGATCTTTGATGTTAGCATTGTAATTCTTTTGGGGTGCCATGAACTACACCCAAATAAGATGGCAAACTTAACTGATAAATGTTGTGTGTGTTCTGACTGCTCCACTGACTGGCAGTTCCCACATCTCTCTTCCTCTCCTCGGACCTGCCTATTCCCTGAGACACAACAACATTGAAATTTAGCCAATTAATAACCCTATAATGGCCTCCAAGTGTTCAAGTGAAAGGAGGAGTCAGAAGTCTCTCACTTCAAATCAAAAGCTGGAAATGATTAAGCTCAGTGAGGAAGGCATACGGAAAGCCAAGTTGTGAATGTAAAGAAAAAGTTCTTGAAGAAAATTAAAAGTGCTACTCCAGGCCGGGCGTGGTGGCTCACGCCTGTAATCCTAGCACTCTGGGAGGCCGAGGCAGGCAGATTGTTTGAGCTCAGGAGTTCGAGACCAGCCTGAGCAAGAGCGAGACCCCGTCTCTACTAAAAATAGAAATTATATGGACAGCTAAAATATATATAGAAAAATTAGCCAGGCATGGTGGCGCATGCCTATAGTCCCAGCTACTTGGGAGGCTGAGGCAGAAAGATTGCTTGAGCCCAGGAGTTTGAGCTTGCTGTGAGCTAGGCTGACGCCTTAGCACTCTAGCCCGGGCAACAGAGTGAGACTCTGTCTCAAAAAAAAAAAAAAAAAAGGCCGGGCGTGGTG
>CM052442.1:67381200-67407634 GCA_028533085.1 Varecia variegata | reverse complement strand
ATTTGTAGTGAAGTCCCACAGCAAAGAATATGAACTTAAAATAATTTTGAAAAATAATTTTTTTCAATCATAGAACATGAAACCTGGAAGGAATCTAGTGAAAACCATCTAGTTTAGTCTGGAATTCGCTTCTATTTAGGCTTCTTTCAGACATGAATCCCATTTGTACATTATTTGTCATATCATTTGTACTTATAAACGTTATTTCAAAGTAAGAAATCTTCTCAAGGAACATTTTAAGCTATATAATAAATTGATCTATTTATTCATCAAATAAAATAGGATTTTCTTGTTTTCTTAAAGTGAAAAAACTTTCTCCCGTTTACCTTGGATCAAAGGCTTTAGGGGCCAGGTGCAGTAGGTCATGCCTATAATCCTAGCAGTTTGGGAGGCCAAGGCAGGAGGATCACTTGAGGCCAGGAGTTTGAGACCAGCCTGGGCAACATAGCAAGACCCTGTTCTCTACAAAACTTTAAAAGTGAGCCAGATGTGGTGGCCAGATCTGTAGTCCCAGTTACTCGGGCTGAGGCAGGACTGCTTGGACACAGGAGTTCAAGGCTACAGTGACTTACGATCACGTCACTGTACTCCAGCCTGGGCAACAGAGTTAAGACCCCATCACTTAAAAAAAAAAAAAAAAAAAAGCTTTAGGCAAGAAATTGTACAGTCTGACTTAAACTATCAAGGATAAAACTTTGACTATAAAAGATTTTTTTAATGTAATACAGTAACAGAAACCAAAACATAGATGTATCAATATGTCTACAAATGGGACTGTCTCCCTTGCAGGGGTCCTTTATGGCTGGTCATTACCAGTACCATCCACAATAGTTGCTTAGTTACCTGAAAATCCTGAAACACCTGAAATATGTGCATGTTGACTCTGTTCAATTCCAAGATACTAGTTTTCAGAAACCTCAAACTTAATCTACATAAATTTTAACATAAATAAACCCCATACCCAGTTATTTTATATACTCCATATTGGCATTCTTTCTTTTCCTACCCTTTCTGAAACTCTGCACCTTTCTGATATTATAGCCATAGCAGCTTATTTATTCAACATGCGTAGTTTGTGCCTTTTGTTTTCAAACATGCTTGGAGACTAATAGAACCAGTAAAGAGGTTAGAGGGTGAGCATTGTTATGCCCTATTCCTGACAGTTTGAATGTCTTATGGTTGCCCCTGTTTATCTTCTACTTCCCATTTTCAATGGAAGTAAGATAATCTTTAATTAAAAAATGAAAACCAATAATCCAAATAAATTCAAGCTATTGGTTTAAGTCTCTATTGCTTCATTATTAATAAATGCATATATAAAATTACTAGTAACCACAACACTGGACATGTTCAGCCATGCATTAGAATATTAGTACTCTAAAATCAGAGTTATGGGCCTGCCAATATTGCTTGCACTTTCAACCAGACCCAGTTTTAGTTTAACAAACATGCAAAGTAAACCCCTTGATTGAGAGGAATTATGGAAGTAACAAGGAAACATGCAAAGTTTCAACTGAATGTTTGGGTTAATTGCTTAGAAATGCAGGCAGATGTACATCTATCACAATGCTGCTTCAGAACAGAGGTACAAGCCATAAACAAAAATGTTAACATTAGGACTACTAATCAATTTTAAAAGGCTTATATGCAAATCCTGCCCTTTTGAGTAGAGAATGATGTAAAAGCTCTGGGAAAGGAGAGACGTACAGTTTTATGGTGCAGTTAAGTATTCTTGGCCATTTATTGACAGCCATATCATAGAAGAGCATAGGTGGTATAGGGAGATGAAGATGCTCTTAGGCAGAATGGTTTCTTTTCTGATTCACATTAAGAAGCATTACCTGCACAGCTCCCTGGGGAAAAGATGATAAAGAGCAGAGCTAATACAATGTAAACTCAAGCATCAATGCCCTGAAATTTAGCATAGCTCTCTGCTTTTTAAAATTGTTCACCAAGGGATCCTTCCAAATATGGTAGAATTAATAGCTAAGCAATGTTCTTAAACTAGAAGCAATTTTCTTGTACCAGCAGCACCATGAGAATGTAAACTCCTGGAGGTCAAGGGTCTCTTCATATTTTGCATATCACAGGTACACAGAGAGTAAACATAAGACCACAATAACTTTGCAAAGAAATTAACTGCATATTTCGAGACTATGAAACTTGTAGCATATTTTAGTATTTAGGACTATTAACATGGCTATTAAGGGTAATCTCTAAACGCTCCAAGTAATGGAACTATTGACATCACTGTAATGTACCCCTGTCCCCATGATCATGCAGATATCTAAATATTGTTTCAATTTCTCTAACACCAACTGATGGTATAGGATACTCAAAGAGGAGCTATAATCAACTTAAAATAGCCTTTTCTCTATCTGTTAGAGTTGTCATATAAGAATTAAATATTCAAGAGACACTATTTTCTTAGATCTATACCACTTATCTTTTAGTATTTTTTTCCTCTGAGACAAGGGAACATATATTCAATCTTTTCAGGGATCTTCAAGGTGCTAAATGGCAAAGATGGACATGAGGTAAATGGGAGTAAGATATCACCCTAGTTCTATTATTGTATCCTGATAAGAACTGTGTGATTCCTCAGATCAAGAAAGAAACTAGTTCGCTGGGTTCTCCTTGTTAAGAGAATAAGCAATCATAGGCCATAGGCCACATCTCCATTAGACAAGTCTGGTTTAACACATACACAGAAACCAACATACAGTCACTGGCTATTCCCTTCAATCCTTTTCCTTTCCACCTTTAAATCCCAATTCCATAACCATAAACATGAGGAAAATCCAGCTATCCATGTTCTTGGGTTTTATTAAGACACTAAACATAGAAACTTTTCTCTTTTTTAAAAAAAAAAACGTACAGGAAAGTAATGGAGAAAAATGAGACAAATCAGAAAAGCATGCCATTCTACAGAATAAAAGCCTGTTGCTAAAAAGAATATCTTAAGCAAAAAACCCACATGACAGGTTCAGTGGAGTTGTAGAAGCGTATGTGTTTTCCAGTTAAGCACTAGAAAGGTTTCATTTCAACGGCTCTCATCCTCTGCTTTAGGAAACAAACAGGGTCTTCAACCTTTAACTTACACAAAAGTTGTTATTTCTCAAACAATGATATATTCATATACATTCATACTGTTTTAAAAGAAAGTATCTTTTATATGCTCTTTCTCTAGAACATCTTTTTCCTTTTGTGCAACTCTGTTGATTGCAGAGCCCCACAAACTCAAGTAGTATCACTTATTCTACTATACAACCTTATTAATGCAATTTACTATACGAGCAAAACAGTTATTGCTATTAAAATTCTACCTCTTGAAAATTATTAGTTCATTTTATGGCTTTTTTTTTTGCAACAGGAAATATCCTTTCCTATATACTGTGCTATTTTGCATTCATTACCTTTTCAGAGGTATTTTTTTTTTTAATTAAATGCTTTTCAGAAATGGATTCTCCCAGGCACTAAACTACTTCAGTCAAGAGTACAACTACTTTAAGTATACTATGAGAATCTAAACCTGAGTCCCTGGAGATCTGCTGCCAGACGCTTCTTATTCTAACTTGCTTGTATACAAGATAAACCACATTAAAATAGTTTTGTGTTTCCTACTAGTTGTAGAATTCGTGTCAACAAATCCTGGACTCAAATCTTTAATACTGAGATTTTAGAATTACTTCATAAAACTGCCACTTCCAAGTTCTCAAGGTAGCTTTTAGAGGTAGGAATTCTTTTTCTATAGAAAGCTATCTTAATGCTTTCAGAACAAAACAACTGTCCATGAGGAAAGTAGTAAAAAGTGAAAGCTGTCTGAGGCTTTCTATAACCAAGGGAAAGAGTCTACTTCTTACATGGCAACCTAGGCTATATCTCCAATTCTCAGGAAAAGGTCTGAAATTCCATTAATACAAAATTCAGTAGATTTGGAAGTAGGAAGAGCCTGTTACAAATAATCTAGGACACACTGAATTACTAACAGTATTTACACACAGCATGCTGCAGACAGGAAATGTAAATAGTCTGCAGATCAAAAAAGCACTCACTGAAACAACTAATATGGCATCTTAGTATGACATGCAAAATGTAAAATAATTCCTTGATAGACAAGGAACGGGAAAATAATTAACCTAAAAGACATATAATATGAAGACAGTTTAAGCACAAAATCACATCAAACTAAGAGCGAAGTGGAATCAGGAAACGGGGTCTCCTTTTGAGATTTCATAAAACAAAAAAGCTTTCCAGCTAACCTCATGGAAAGCTGAAATATCCTCAAAAACAATATCTCAAGATTTTGATCCCACATTTCTATTCACAAATGATACTTATTTGGCCTTAATCTCCTTTCCTCAGGGAGAACATCATAGATTCAGATATTTATGGAAAAGTCTAGATTTTCCATGCTTTTTACACTATTGTTATAATCAACAACTCATCCTGAAGTGTAAAATTATTACTAGGTTCATGCACTAATCCCTAACATGGCACTACAATATACTACCAAGCACTAATGCTTACAAAACTATACACATCTCAAAATGGAAGACATTGGTGATTTTGTTGTTCTTAAACAACTTGTAACATTTGTCCACAAGTATTAAAATATACACATATATATATATTCCTATTGCACATATCCCATTTTTGTTAAACTTTTCAAAAGAAAAACTGCCAGCTAACATGGAAGAGCAAGGGAAAGGAAGGATGCACAACTCCAGATCGAGGCATAGTCCTGCCTAAAATTATAGCTTTTGCCATCAAGAAGGGGACACCAAAATAGACGAGAAAAAATACAGATGTATAAGTAAACACTGGGCAACTACAACTGGAATATACCCATTTTGTTAAATGACATCTGATATCAGCCATGGAAGATGCAGAAAACAATTTGAAAGAGCATTAAACACAGGTTTCTGAACTGAGAAATGAAACAACACAAAGCATCTGGAGAAGACGCTTAGTCTGATACCTGTTCAAACCAGAGGGTCACAGCTGCTTTCACTGGTGCTGATGAATACAAGTACCCTATCCCCTGTCCAATGATCCTACCAAAAAAGTTGCCAAAGGACATGGGGAAGACGGATAACAGACAATTGGAAGGTATAAATTTTCCATAATAAGATATTCATAACGTACATTGGGACCCATGTATGCAGACTTCATTCTGCCTTTAACAATTCCAAAATACTAAAGGAAAACATCAGGAAGTAGCTTGGAGAATAGAGAAAAATTTAAGTTACCTTTAACCAATGTTAATTCTACTATGCATTATGACTTAGTGATTGCCCTCAATTAAAAGAAATATTTTATCTGTATCATGTAATTATTTTACTAAAATTCTTTTTTAATCCCAATTCAAATTGGTTGATCAATCTCACTAATCATTAAGAATGCTGAACATTTCCCATTTGGGGCCATTTCTATTACTCAAATTTTGATTAATCTACCCTAAGTTACCAGCACTGCAGCATGCATGGCCCTGAGCAAATGTTCCAGAAAACACAGAGATGATCTAATTCTGTTCTTGATTTCATCTAAGAAGTTTTAAATTCATTCTATACTCACAAAGAATCATAAAAGTTTTACTCTTCTTATGTAAAGACCTGACAGTACATAAAATGTTCCTCTGTTGATTTGGAAGCAATGACAGTTTTCTACTATAGTCTGTACATCATATTGTGTAACTGTTAAGGGGAAAAAGGGAAAATCTCTGTTTCTTATTGGAACTGTATTTCTTGTTTGAGGTTTCTTTTCCATGCCCTGAAACTACAATGACCCATCCACAAGTTTGGGAAGATTGCTTCTGAAGCCCATTCTCTGGTAAGACAGTTCAGTCCCAACTGGAGAAAAGTACCTGAGTCCCAGCCTATTCAGCATAATATTACACCTATCACCCAGAATAAATCAAACACCCAAATATCCATCTTGGGTCTAAGGAAAAGTTATTTATGTTTTTACCAAAAAAAGGGGAGCTATATAACACACTGTAAAGTTAGATGGATCTGCATTAGGCATTTTTGTTTCTTAGAAGGAGTTAAAATGGAAAATTCTCTCATTTCTCCCCATTCCCCCTACTCCTCTGTGTCCAAAGTTGAAGGCAGGTCATACTATTGGGTTTATCACATCTTCTGAACTGAAAAACCACTTAATGCCACTCTTCTTCCAGCCTTAGCAATGCAGAAAACAAAGTCTCAAGTGTATATAAGATTCCACAAAAAAGAATGAAGCAATTTATAGTAGTCTCTCCTCCTAGTGAAGTGAACAGGTCGATCACTGGACTCAAAACTGTTTTCTTTTACTGCCCTTTCACTAAACCCAAGCATGCATTCATAGGGTTAATTGCTACACAATCTGGTACTTCGATAGAAGAATGGAAAACATTTAGAAGTACCAAGTGTCCAAAGACTTCTGAGAAAGAAATCCAAAAACAGCTTCCTTCTCTGGAAGAAAAAATCCCTCTTCTGATCCAAAAATGTGGATTTAAATACGTAAAACTGTGTATTTGTACAGACACTGTGAAGGCATGTTCGCATAAGAAATTAACGTTGGTATCTTGTCTTTATGCTTCTTTTATCACATCAAAGGTTTAATTGTAAAACTGGACCTTTGTTCTTATTCTGTAAATCTATGTCACAGCATGATGAGCTAGGATCTAGATATACAATATGTAACTTTTTAGCATCTTTCGTTTCAAATTAGAATGCATATTTGGAATTCACTGCTGCAGTCTCAACTGTGCTTATCATAATAGTGGCTGAAACTGGAAGACATTTTAAAAACCCTGAAGTCATCCATACTTGCTATTTATTTAGTCTTCTCATTTGGAACAAAAAGTAAAGAATTCACAAATACCACCAGCTAAGCACCTGTTTCAAATGAAACATCAGCCTTCAGCTTGTAAAATAATTTCTTTATGATTAAGCAAACAGCAGCAGAAGACCCATGTCAGTTGTTTCTCTCTTCCTGGAGAAGTAAGCAGGATAACCGCATCTTAAGGGCTTCTCTGTGTTGAATCTGAGAGGTGGAACAACAACAACAAAAAAAATCTGGTCTTTTCCATTCCAAATCATGGAGGTAATGTGTAGAGAAGAGATATCCACATTTCAAGAATACAGAAAGTGGCTGGATAAAAGAAGCAGGATTACCCGCTCTAGGAGACAACTTAGAGATACCTGGAAATACAAAATAAATTAAAACAGAAAGATTAGAACAGGAACTTCTGCATGAGTTGACTTTTCAAAACAGTATTTAAAAATAAGAAAAGAATATTTTGGATTACACATTTTCTAAAATAAAATGTCCAACCATAACACCAAATTCAGTATTGTCATCAGAAAAGCAGCAGTAGCTGGAAAAAATATACATATAAGCATGATACAAAAAAGCTAGATTTATATGCTCATATTTTATATATAAAACATTTGTGTTTAAAAGCAGCACTGTACTCCAAATTAGATGTCTATTTATATAATACTTAAAACCATATGTATCATCTTACTTTGAATTACTTTCAACTACTACCAGTGAATAAAAATTTTATAAAATATCAACATAAGTAAAACAATATATATTACCACCAACTGCAAGCATGTAAAAACAAACCAAGTTCATTGCTGCTAAATGTAAAACTGTTACATTTGCAAAAATAAGCGAGAACAAAGGAAAAATACTGTATAATTCCACTAACTTGATATTCCTAGAATAGGCAAATTCATAGACAGAAAATAGAATAGAGATTACCAGGCGCTGTGGGAAGAAAGATGGAAAGTTACTGATTAATGAATACTGAGTTTCTGTTTGGGATGATGAAAATTTTCTGGAAATAGATAGTGGTAATGTTTGCACAACAATGTGGAATATACTTAATATCAACAAATTATAAACCTAAAAGTAGTTAAAATGGCTGGACATGGTAGCTCAGGTCTATAATCCCACTAACTCTGGGAGGCTGACGCAGGAGGGTTGCTTAAAGCCAGGAGTTCGAGACTAGCGTGGGCAATATATTGAGAAACCCCGTCTCTAAAATAATTAAATAAAATTAGCTGGGTGTGTTGGCTTACAGCCATAGTCTGTCTCAGCTACTCAAGGAGGCTGAGGCAGGAGGATTGCTTGAGCCCAGGAGTTCAAAGCTACAGTGAGCTATGATCATGCCACTACAATCTAGCCTGGGCAACAGAGCAAGACCCTGCCTCAAAAGAAAAGAAAAAGAAAAAGAGAAAAAGAAAAAGAAAAGATGGTTAAAACCGTAAATTTTGTTATGTCTTACAATAAATAAATAAATAAATCACAGATGTGTACAAAGGCTTAAATGATTTTAGTTTACAAAAAGGGCCAAGTGATTGGCTAACTAGTCTTCCTAGCCCACTGTTTTTAGTCCGTCACATACATAAAAAAATACTTCAACTCTAAACTGAACCTGAATAACCTCTTCTGATTAAAGACAGGATTCTGATTCAAAGCCTAGGAAAGACAAATGTAAATTAATTCAGAATCAAATCAGAAGGAAGAGAACTACAGAATTTGAATTTGTTGCAAAAGCAGCAGGAAGTAAGGGGAAAAAGTAAAGGTCTACAGATAAGCCTTTAGAACCCTAAGGACAGCAGGGCTGCTTCAATATACAAAAGCTCACTCAGGCTAATTCAAAGCTTGCACCAGTCATTCGGCTGTTCTGCAATTCAATTTTTTTTTTTTTTTGAGACAGAGTCTCACTCTGTTGCCCGGGCTAGAGTGCCCTGGCGTCAGCCTAGCTCATAGCAACCTCAAACTCCTGGGCTCAAGTGATCCTTCTGCCTCAGCCTCCCAAGTAGCTGGGACTACAGGCATGTGCCACCATGCCCAGCTAATTTTTCTATATATATATTTTAGCTGTCCATATAATTTCTTTCTATTTTTAGTAGAGACGGGGGTCTCGCTCTTGCTCAGGCTGGTCTCGAACTCCTGAGCTCAAACAATCCGCCGGCCTCGGCCTCCCAGAGTGCTAGGATTACAGGTGTGAGCCACCGCACCCGGCCTGCACTTCAATTCTAATGGCAAAATAAATGACAGTAATGTTGACAGGCAAAGAAGATACTAGCTAGTTCTTTCCAGAAGTAAGTATACTGAAAGAATTCTATATAAACCAAATAAGCACAAAAGAAGCCCTTAAAAAGAATATCGTTAATAAAGAAACTGTCTCGACTCTCTTAAAAACGAATTACTTCAGCAATACCAACCACTAAAAATGCACACCATCGTCATATATAAACCTTGTCCTCCAAACAATTTATGTCTTAATGTTAGGCAATAATGCTAGAAAACCATGAGTTTGTATTCTCTTCAAACTGCCTAATTTTTTTTTTTTTTTTTTTTTTAGTAAAAGGCGAAAGATTTATTCGATCTGAACAGAAACCAGAGTGTTAAAACTGCCTAATTTTATATCTTAGACGTGACAATTGAAATTTGTACACTCTAAACACACAAGTATGTATATGTGTATATCACAAACAGTAGGACCCATTTGGGAATGGCTGAATGAATGGTAGCTTAGTGTAAAAGCCAAAGTTCATGACCTTTCAGTCCTTTTAAGATCTGTACCTCCTCACTTACCTCTTCTGATTTCAGCTCTATCTCCCCCTTCTTCATGGGCTCCAACCACAGTGGACTCTGCTATTTCTGGAATGTAAGACATACTCCTACCTTACACCCTCTGTACTGGCTGTTCCCACGTTGGGAAGACTCTTTCCCCCCGCCAGGTATCTGCATAGCTAACTCCCTCTCCTACAAGTCTTTACTCAAACGTCCTTTCCTTAATGACACCTACCTTGGGCCCCTGTATAAGATTATATCCTTCCCCTATCCTACCCACAGACACTCTTCCACCATTGCCCTTTACCCTGCTATTAATAATACTACCTAACCTACTATCTAAGGTACATACTACATTTCTCCTTTATTATTAGGTCATTAAATATGAAATGTCCGATTTCCAATCAAAACTTTAGTTCATTCTATCTCAAACAAGAAGCAGTAAAATGAATCAAAGTATGCACCTAAGCTATTGACATGGATGGCCTAAACACGGTTTTGCCATTTTAACAGTAGCTTGTTTATGCCAGCAGCAAAGAAGCCTAGAGAGCGAATGGCAATGAAATCTTGAAACGTATTTTCCACAGCTTGTTGAGAATTGGATATTTTTCCTTGCAAGAAGTAGTCCAAAGCCTAGAAGAAGTGGCAGTCATTTGGTGCAAGGTCTGGTGAATATGGTGGATGACAGAGTTTTTCCAAGTCCAGCCTCTGTAGTTTGAGCAGTGTTGTTTGTGTGACACGTATGTCTTGCAAGAGGATTGGGCTATCTCTATTGACCAATCTCAGCTGCTTAATTGCAAGCATCCTCACCATTTCATCCAATTAATTGCAGTAGACATCCGATGTAATCCACTGACCAGGTTTCATGAAGCTGAAGTGGATAATACCAGCACTGGACCACCAGACACCATTAGCTTTTTTTGATGAATATTTAGTTTTGGATTGTGTTTCAGCACTTCATCTTTATCCAACCATTGTGCCGAATACTTGCAATTGTCAAAAACAATCCATTTCACATCACACGTAACAATACGGGTGTAGAAATGGTTCGCCTTTATGTCATGACAGCAAAGAAAGGCAAGCTTCGAGACAATTTCTCTTCCGATGCTTGTCTGATTCATGTGGAACCCATCTATCCAGCTTCTTTATCTTGCCCATTTGTTCCAAATGGTCCAATATTGTTGTAGTAACATTAAACCTTGCTGCTAATTCATGAGTAGGTGGAGATGCATTCACTTCCACTACAGCTTTCAGCTCATCATTACCCACCTTGGTCTCAGGTCACCCATGTGGCTTATTTTCAAGATTAAACTCACCAGGCCAGGCGCGGTGGCTCAAGCCTGTAATCCTAGCACTCTGAGAGGCCGAGGCAGGAGGATCGCTCGAAGTCAGTTCGAGACTAGTCTGAGCAAGAGTGAGACCCTGTCTCTACTAAAAATACAAAGAAATTAGCTGGACAACTAAAAATATATAGAAAAAAATTAGCCGGGCATGGTGGCGCATGCCTGTAGTTCCAGCTACTTGGGAGGCTGAGGCAGAAGGATTGAGCCTGGGAGTTTGAGGTTGCTGTGAGCTAGGCTGACGCCACGGCACTCTAGCCTGGGAAATAGAGTGAGACTCTGGCTCAAAAAAAAAAAAAACAAAACAAAAAACAAGAAGTGTCTAAGTAAGACATCAGAGATATCAGCTGTCACTTACTACTTAAGGGAATCGGACATTTCATACTTAGTAACCTAGTAGCCAGTCTACAATGTAAGATCCACAAGGAAGGAGCCTGTTTTGTTCACTGATGAAGCAGTAAGTGCCTAGAATACCACGTGACCCATGATAGGCACTCTATGAAAATTTGTCGAATAAATGAATGAATAGCAGGGCTTTTAAACACAATTGGCCAATGAGTTAAAAACTTAAATAGACAGTTTCTAGGTTTAGGTAAGGAAATCTAGAACTATACATTCTGATGCACATTTCAAAATAAACTCTCTGTAAAGTTGATGCTTCACTAGGCACTTCTGGGTCTCTGAAGTCCCTTGTTTGGTGCTATTGATTATACAAATCACTTTGTACTAGATAATCTGACTAACTGAGAGGATGGAAAGGGAAAAGGAATTTTCAGTGTAGCATGTAGGCTAGCCAGCTTATAGTCAATGACTGTGTGTGCTAGTTAGCCTCCAAAATAGTCCAAGTTATTGTTACCTCCTGGTATTCATGCTCTTTTACAGTCTCTTCCAACAATGTTCAGGGTTAATCTATGTGATTGTATTATATAACAAAGACTTTGATTGGCCTTTGTCCCTGAGAAAGAGACTCTAACTCCTTGGAATTTAGAGTAAATAAGCCAGTGGAAATTCAACAACCAGTGAGTCAAAGAAGAAATCAGAGGGGAAATGAGCAACTATCTTAAGACAAATGAAAACACAACATACCAAAAACTTAAGGGATGCAGTGAAAGCAGTCCTAAGACGGAAACTTACAGATGTAAATGCTTATAATAACAAAGACCTTAAATCAACAACCTAACGTTATAGGCGAAGAAACAAGAAAAAGAATAAAACTAAACCCAAAATTAGCAGAAAGAGGAAAAAAATAAATATAGCAGATACAAATAGAGAACAGAAAAATAGGGAAAAACCAATGAAATCAAAAGTTGGTTCTATGAGGGACATAGGAATCCCCAAATTTGTAGACAGTTGGTCAGAAGTACAGGTGGCCTGGGAGTCCTCCAAAGAGCAGCTGGCATCTGAAGTGATAGTGAATGACTTCTGAGGCAAGGTCATAGTCATAGAGGGAACTGTGGCTTCTGCCTTCTCTTGCTTGTTCTGGAAGAAGCTAGCCACCATATCATAAGGACCCTCAAGCAGCCCTGAAAGAGGCCTACATTGGGAGGAAAATTCCCCCTACCCAGCATGAATCTGCCAGCCATGTGAATGCACCACCATGGAACTGGCGTAGATGACTGCAACGTAATAAGAGACCCTAAGCCAGAACGCTCCAGCTATCTACTTCCAAATTCTTAAGAGAGATAGGTAATACATTTTGTTGCTGTTTTAATTCACTAAGTTTTGGGTTATTTGTTATACAGCAATAAATAATTAATACACTTGGCTTTCTCTAAGGACAAGGAGAATGATCTATCACAGGAGTTAATACTCCTTTCTTACTTTGCTATGTAAGTAGTAAATTCAGAATATATTTCACAAAATAAAATGGATACTATTATCACTGTCAATCAAATTCAGTTTTCAATAAGTTTCTTATTAAAAACAGCTTGCTGGGGCCAGGCGCGGTGGCTCACACCTGTAATCCTAGCACTCTGGGAGGCTGAGGCAGGCGGATCGCTCGAGGTCAGGAGTTTGAGACCAGCCTGAGCAAGAGCGAGACCCTGTCTCTACTAAAAATAGAAAGAAATTATCTGGCCAACTAAAATATATATAGAAAAAATTAGCCGGGCATGGTGGTGCATGCCTGTAGTCCTAGCTACCCGGGAGGCTGAGGCAGGAGGATTGCTTGAGCCCAGAAGTGTGAGGTTGCTGTGAGCTAGGCTGACGCCACGGCACTCTAGCCCAGGCAACAAATCGAGACTCTGTCTCAAAAAAAAAAAAAAAAAAAAAAAGAAAAAAAACAGCTTGCCGGGATAGGTGGACAGTTTCTGCCCCCAGACATGGATACACTATACTTTACTAATGTAAAATCACTGCCTGAACAAAAATGTAACTTTTCAGTCATTTATCAAATATTTATTGACTATTAACTATTTACTTGAATAGATAATATATGCACATGAAATGAAAAGGTAAAATGGGATAAACAGTGTTTCTTGTATGTCCCTTTGGAGATGGCTACATAACATTTGTATAGATATATTCCCCCCCCCAAATAAAAGCACACTCTATATTGTTCTGTACCTTGCTTTTCCTGTTAGTGTATCATTCCAGATCATTCCATATCTGAACTAAAGCTACCTTGTAAGTACAGAAACACCTAAATTTATTTACAGCAGTTCCCTCTATATGGGTATTTAGATTGCTATCAGTGTTAATTAGCTATCATACTATATTAATGTCAAGTTTCTATTATTGTTCTAAATCTAAGTGATAAAGCCTCTTCCACTTCAAAGGCACACAATAAATACTATCATCTAAAGGGCATATTACCCCATCACTTTTTATTCTTCTTCTTACTATGGAAATATAGAGAGAGACATACATACACATGTAAGAGTTTTTTGCTTACTTTTTTCAATTTTTTTATTGTGATAGAATACATATATAATTATAAACATCTTAACCTGTTTAAAGTATATAACAGTTCAGTACTATCAAGTACATTCATACTGTTGTGCAACCATCACTACCATCGATCTCCAGAACTCATTTCATCTTCCCAAACGAAAACTCTGCACCTATTAAACGATACCCACCCTCCCCCACCATTCCTCCCTTCTCTACAGCTGCGGGCAACCACCATTCTACTTTTGCTATGATTCTGACTACTCTTAAGTACCTCACATATGTGGTGTATAAGGTTTTGTTTTGTTTTTTCAAAGAGATGGGTCACTATGTGCCCAGGCTGGAGTGCAGTGACTATTTACAAGCACAATCATAGTACAATGCAGCTCTGAACTCCTGGCCTCAAGTGATCCTCCTGAGTACCTGGGACTACATAATCTTTAAAGCAGTTGTACACTGAATGGTTTTCATATAATACAATCAAGGTATATAATTAAGTGGGTGTTATGGGTTGAATTGTGTCCTCCCAAAATTCATATGTTAAAGTCCTAGCCTCTAGTGCCTCAGAATGTGACCTTATTTGGAAATAGGGTCATTGCAGATGTAATTAGCTAAGACAAAGTCTTGCTAGAGCAAGGTGTGCCCCAACCCAATATTACTGGTGTCCTTATTAAAGGGGGGAACTAGGACACAGACCACACAAAGGGAGAAATGGATGTGAAGATTGGAGTTATGCTGCCATAAGGCAAGGAACCAGAAGAAGCTAGAAGAAAGTACTAGAACAGATCTTTTCCTAGTGTTTTCAGAGGGATGGTCCTGCCAACACTTTTCATTTTGGATGATTGACCTCTAGAACTTTGAGACAATAAATTTCTGTTGTTCTAAGCTACTCAGTTTGTGGTACTTTGTTACAGCAGGCCAAGGAAACTAATACAGTAGGTATGAAGCCTATTTTGTAAATATAAGGTACTCTGTCCATTAAGAAAGCACATAACTCTTGTTCTTTGAGCAACAGAACCTACTTTACTTCTGTGATAAATTCAGAAGATATCAACATTTGGCACAAAACAGACACATACCTAGGGATGTTAAACGTGAACTGAAAAGTTCTCTAGAAATTGAAGATTAAAATATCATTTATCTATAATTAAAACTTAAGTAAATATATTCTAAAATTTGCCAGGCTGTAGAGAAAAGTAAACTCTTGTTCATTGTTTGTGGGAATACAGACTGGGATAGCCACTGTGGAAAATAGTATGGAAGTTTCTAACGAAATTAAAAATAGAATTACCATATGACCCAGCAATCCCTCTTCTGGGCATATACTCAAACGACATGAAATCATCACCTCATAAAGATTAACTGCACTCCCATGTTCACTGAAGCCAAGATAAGGAAACAACCTAAGTGTTCATCAACAGACGAATGAATAAAGATACTGTAGAAACTAGGGTACACATATACCAGGGGATATCATTCAGCCCTAAAACAAAGAACAAGATCTTGTCATTTGCCACAACATGAATGAGCCTGGAGGACATTATGCTAAGAGAAATAAGCTAGACAAAGAAAGAAAAATATTACACAATCTCATTTACATGTGAAATCTTACAAAAAAAATCAAAGACAGCAATAGAGAACAAAACAGTGGCTGGGGGATAGGAAACTGAGAGATGTAGGTCAGAGGATATAAAGTAACAGATATGTAGGATGAACAAGTCTAGAGATCAAATGTACAACATGAGAACTATATGTAATAAAAATTATACTATAAATGGGATTCATGCTGAAAGAGTAAGATTTTAGCTGCTCTTGCCACAAAAACAAAAAAACCGGGTAACTGTGGAAATGATGGATATATTAATTTGCTTTACTTTTTTTTTTTTTTTTTTGAGACAGAGTCTCACTCTGTTGCCCGGGCTAGAGTGAGTGCCGTGGCGTCAGCCTAGCTCACAGCAACCTCACACTCCTGGGCTCAAGCGATCCTTCTGCCTCAGCCTCCCGAGTAGCTGGGACTACAGGCATGCACCACCATGCCTGGCTAATTTTTTCTATATCTATTTTTAGTTGGCCAGATAATTTGTTTCTATTTTTTAGTAGAGACAGGGTCTCGCTCTTGCTCAGGCTGGTCTCGAACTCCTGACCTTGAGTGATCCACCCGCCTCGGCGTCCCAGAGTGCTAGGATTACAGGCGTGAGCCACTGCGCCCAGCCTAATTTGCTTTACTATAATAATCTTTTTACTATTTTTAGGTTGTTGCATAACATCATGCTATATACCTTAAATATACACAATAAAATTTATTTAAACAAATAAATTTGTCCAATAACATTTATCTTTTTAATCAGGTGATTTCCTTCAATCTAATTAAATCTGTATTTTTTTTCTTTACCCATTAAAAATTACTGAGGCTGGGTGCAGTGGCTCACACCTGTAATCCCAGTGCTTTGGGAAGCCAAGGCGGGAGGACTGCTTGAGGCCAGGAGTTCTAAACAAGCCTGGGCAACATATCGAGATCCCCCCTCTCTAAAAAAAAATAAGAAAAATTAGCTGGGCATGGTGGCACACGCCTGTATCCAGCCTGGGTGATAGAGCAAGACTCTATTAAAAAAAAAAAAAAATTACTGGTTTGGGCAAATGATCAAGTTTTTTTTCTTTACTTAATATATTTGTTGAAAAATAAAAGATTTAACTTAAATATCAGTAATTTACAGTGTTTTTGTTTTTTTTTTAAATTGAGACAGGCTCTTGCTCTGTCACCCAGGCTAGAGTATAGTGGCATGATCACAGCTCACTACAGACTCTAACTCTGGGGTGCAAGTAATCTTCTTGCCTCAGCCTGTGAGTAGCTAAGATTACAGAAGCACACTACCATACCCGGTTAACTTTTTATTATTTTTTTTTTGTAGAGACAGGGTCTTGCTATGTTACCCAGGCTGGTCTCAAACTCCTGGATTCAAGCAATCCTCCCACCTCAGCCTCCCAGAGTCCCTGGCCAACAGTCATTTTTGATATTCCTCTTCTGTTGAAGCTAACAGCTTGTTCCACTTCTACCTAGCTATTTTCAAGCTGCTTAAACAGCACTCGAAATGATTAGCCCACTATTACTTACTTTCCAAGTCCTGAGTTCAGCATTTTGTTTTTGAGATGAATATAAAAGCACCTAAAGGTCAAGGAAAATGTTCTTCCTGTGATAAGGAACCTGAAAATAAAAAGAAAATTAAGGATATACCCCTCACTGGTGGTAAATGCATCAGTGTACAAAATTGCTCAAATAAACCAAGCTATTCCAATAAAACATTACTATCATAAGCTATTCAAAAGGAACAATAAGAAAGCAATTACTCTCTACCTGCACTGGCATCATTTTTAAAAGATGTCAGAACTCTTGAAGCAGTGGTTCTCAAGCTTTTATGGAACACTATTCTCTTTGAGAATCTACTGATATTATGGACCCTCTTTTACCCACAAAAATGTATAATTGTGTATAAAATTCCCAGTAGTTTATAGTGCCCTAAGGACCTTTCCTTTAGTGTCCATGACCACTTCCCCTGTAAGGGAGGAATAATGTTCCATTCCTTTCCTCTGGCCCATATCTTTTTTCTTCTCCTGGATAAGATGAAAAAAACTACTGACAAAAGCAACAAAAAAGGTCACATTTAGAAGTGTTTCTTTATCTGATGTTTGCAGACCTACTAAATCCAGGGCCAGCAAAGAGCATATAATCTACCAAGAACATTCATCTGTATAATGATATGCCCATTCAAACTGGACCCTAATGTGCCACATATTTAAACAGGCCTCACCAATTCAGAAATTTAATAATAGGAACTTTCCTAGAATTTAACTGAGAGACCAAATGACGGATCGTAATAATGCAAATTACAAAGAGTTATCCCATGAAGTTAAACAAGAACCAAATGCAAATGCCTGACAGTACTAATACTCTGCAACTTCACCATATTACACAAACTATGTTCTAATAACATTTCTCTAAACTATTTCTCATCCTCTCTAATAAAATATTGTACACTGGATTCCTTTAGTTCTGGATCAGAAACCAAAACCAGTGAATTCTACCGAGATCTAGTGTCAGCAGAAATTAATGCGCCATTAGGACATTCTAAGAACATACCCAGACAAAATTGCTTACTCAGTTTTCTCATAAAAGTTTGAGGTGGGAGTGAGAGCAAATGGATATAGTAAAGATTGCAAGAGGACATCCGCTATAGGCATACTTGAACGAATATCCTAAGGGGAACCTGTTTTACTAAATCTCAAGGTCAAAGGGGTGGGGACACAAAGTACTCAGAGCCGCAAAAGGCCTCCATTGATATCGGACCCTCAGGGCAAAAGAGGGGGCACTAAGTTGTGAGGTGAGGAGTATAAATAAATCAACAAAACAAAGATATTCTTCAAAAAATAAATCGATGGCCGACGCACCCGCTCCCAGATACAGCCCTGCGTGGGTGCAATCCCTGGGGAACAAGCAGAAAGCACAAAGACAGCCAAAGGCGCTGCACTGGAAAGGGCCGTGGTGGGTCGAGGAGGGAGTGGGCTGTGCTACACGCCCAGAAGGTGGGTGCGGGCCACCCTGGGGCCGCCGAGGGCTGAAACCCCCGCCGGGGCAAGGCCCCGGCCGGCTGCCAGCAGGCTTCCGCGCACTCCCGTCCTTGGCTGGGATGGACTGCGCTACCTCCTCACCGCCTGTTCGTCCTTCCGTCGCTGGCCTTCTCGGCTCGCCTCGCACGGCCGCCAGATGCACTCGCCCTCCCGGGGGCCGACCCGCCCCCGGCCCAGAGGCCAGTCAGCAGCGGCACGCCTCACTCCGCCATCTTCGCTCCTTCTCAAGTCCGCCAACCCTGCGGCGAGCCGTTTCTTCAAGCCCCGCCCACCCTGCCGCTGCTGAGTAGTGATTGGACATCAGCTTGCTCGCGCGCGCTCTCCTTCCGTCGTAGGTTGGTTGGAATGCACGTCGATCAATAGCGCTCGCCCCACTTGATCCCTTTTCTGTAGGATTGGGTCCTAGCGTTGAGGTAATAGTGGAAAAAGCTTTTGTAAGTCATCTATTAAGAATGTAAAATTATTTCCGCTAAGAAACAGTGTCACATGGTGGTAAGATAACCTAGCTGGGCCGCATGACTATTTTAAGCCATTATTAGCTTAAACTATTGGACAGGTAATTTCATTCTCAGGGCAGAGACTGAGAGTCCTAGGCGTCACATAACACCCAGGCAAACAATTTAATGGGTTCCTGTTTGTCTCTGACTTTGTTTGACCTATTCAGACTCTTAAAGGGCCTGAACGTTGGCCTGCATTTTATAGCTCTGGTCAGTACACGAGAGGATTCGTCACTCCTGAGGGCCCTCCTGCGGAAGGAAAAACTGTTATAATTGGCAGTTTTGTTTCCTACACCTTACAGTAGGGCTCAGATCCTTTCTTTAGCGATTGATCCAGAAGCAGGGAGAGTAACAAGGTGGCACCTCTTCAGGCAGCAGGGCCCCTGGTCCACAGTGCTTCCCAAACACCATGAGGGCTGTCATCTGGGTCGCTTATTAGAAACACAAATTCCTAAGGCTGCACTTCCCCAAGACCCAAAACCCTGTCTTCTGATGAGGCTGAGGAATCTTACTTTTACAGAAGCTTATGATAAAGGGTATCTATGGAAAAACCTACAGCTCACATTATACTTAATGGTAAAACTTCATACTTTCCCTTTAAGATCAGGAACAAGGCAAGGACACAGGCTCCACCACGTCTATTCAACATTGTACTGGAGGGTGTAGCCAGTGGAAAAAAATCAAATGGCATCCAGATTGGAAGAAATAAAACTGCCTTTATTTGCAGATAACATGATCTTCTGTAGAAAATCATAAGGAATTAAAACAATAGCTACCAGAACTAGTAAGTATAGCAAGGTCCCAGGATACAAGATCAGTATAAAAAATCAATTGTATTTCTGTATACTGGCACCAAAAAATCAAAAATGAAAAAAACAAGTCCATTCACAATAGTATCCAAAAAGATACTTAGGAAAAAATTTAACAAAACAAGTGCAAGATTTATACACTGAAAACTACAAAGCACTGCTGAGAGAAATGAAGATCTAAATAAATGGGGAGACTTAACAGACTTTCATGGTTATACTCGATATTTTTAGTATGGCAATTCTTATTTATTTATTTATTTTTTGGGGGGACACAGTCTCATTCTGTTGCCTGGACTAGAGTGCTGTGGCGTCAGCCTAGTTCACAGCAACCTCAAACTCTTGGGCTCAAACAATCCTCCTGCCTCAGCCTCCTGAGTAGCTGGGACTACAGGCATGCACCACCATGCCTGGCTAATTTTTTCTATATATTTTTAGTTGTCCAGGTAATTTCTTTCTATTTTTAGTAGAGATGGGGTCTCACTCTTGCTCAGGCTGGTCTTGAACTCCTGAGCTCAAATGACCCTCCCGCCTCGGCCTCCCAGAGTGCTAGGATTACAGGCGTGAGCCACCGTGCCCAGCCACAATTCTTAAATTGATCTATAGATTAAATGCAATCCCTAACAAAATGCCAGCACTTTTTTTTTAGAAGCTGACAAGCTGATCCTAAAATGAATGTGGAAATCCAAAGGGCCTAGGATAGGCAAGACAATTTTGAAAAAGACCAAAGTTGGAGGAATTCACTAATTTTTTTTTTTGGAGACAAGATCTTGCTCTGTCACTCAGGCTAGAATGCAGTGGCATCATGATATTAATAGCTCACTGCAGCCTCAAGCTCCTGGGCTCAAGGGATCCTCCTGCCTAAGCCTCCCAGATAGCTGGAGCGACAGGCACACCCTTGGTGGCCAGTTGTTTTATTTTTTGTAGAGATGAGGGTCTCATTATGTTGCTCAGGCTGGTCTTTTTTTTCCTTCCATAACTGTACACAGTATGATTGCATTTTGTAAAAACTCCAGCCAGAGCCAGGTGTGGTAGCAGGTGACACTAGTCCCTGCTAGTTAGGGGAGGAGGCTGAGGTAGATCACTGGAGCCCAGGAGTTTGAGGCTGCAGTTAGCTGTGATCTGATGCCATTGCACTCCAGCCTGGGAGACAGAGGGAGACCACATCTTGTGGGGGAATAAAAAAAAAAAAAGCTGAGGAAAAGTTTTAACAAGCTCTCTAGATTAAAAAAATGAAAACAAGAACAAAAAACAAAACGGCACCCAGACATCTCAGTTTCAAAACCTACTACAAATCTATAGTAATCAAGACAGTGTAGTATTGTCATAAGGATAGGCATATACATCAATGGAACAGAATTGAGAGTCAGAAGTAAACTCTTACATTTATGGTCAATTTTCAACCAAGATAATTTGTTGGAGAAAGAATAGTCTCTTCAATGCAGGATATTGGCAGGGGCTATTGATATTTAGCTCAGGTTATTAAAATATTAAAATATATCCACACTTGCTTACAAGTAGCCATTGTCCGAAACCCATCCATGCTTCACATACTCAGGACCCTACCAGACTTACTATCTATCTTGCTGCCCCACAGAAGACCTCCAAGACCCTGCTCCAGCCCTACATTCTGATTGGTCATTGTAGCACTAGTCATAAAATATTTTGAAAATCACTCCCAGATACAAGTGTTTTTCTTCGTAGCACCCAGGCAACTAGGGAAGAACCAAAAACAAATGCATAAAATAGTGTTAACTGGGATACCGACTATATTTCATTCATTTCCTCTTCCTTAGCAACCCCCTTCCTGTTTAAAAATTCTGTATGTATAGCAATGTATGTTCCTGTAAAGAAAACAAAATCAAACTTGCATATAAGTTCCCATTTTTGTAAAATACTATTGTATCTACTAGAACTTGCTTTTTAAAGAAATGATATTCTACATTAATTCTGTCCTCTAGAAATGTAACAGAGGGCCTTTCAAGGACAGGTCCTTAGCTACCTGAATATAGTTACCGTGTCTATCATATCTTCCTTTTCTTTTCTCTGGGTTAAAGTCCTGGTTCCTACAATTGTCTAAAACAACAAATTGCCCTTAATCTCCTCACCATTTTGCTCCTTGAGAACACATCATTTATATCTATGTCCTTCCATTTTATTTTATTTTTTTTTAAGAGGCTTAGAGACAAAGTCTCACTCTTGCCCAGGCTGGTCCTGGCCTCAAGCAAATCTCCCACCTCAGCCTCCCAAGTCCAATTGCTAGGCAGGTATGAGCCACCCTGCCCAGTGTTTTTTCTAAATTTCAAGGAGCCAGGAAGTCAAGAACACAAATTGAATCTTACCTGGAATGAATGGGAAGTGGTGGCGGCTGACAAAACTGTGCCCAGGGGCAGACAGTGATGGTCCCTAGATAAATGTTTCCATTTCATATGTCCAGGAAGCAGCAGAATAGACCTGCAGCTGATACTATAGACATAAAATTGAGTGAGGAGATACTGTTTGTGATCTCAAACTTGGATGGAGCTGAGTTATGTAAAATTCTTATAAAACACACAGACAAAATAAAGTTATTTTGTTTTAACCACAAGTATTTATTGATGGATCGATGATACAATTTTAATGGCACAATAAGGCACAACTGTGGATTAAAACAGTTTGCTGTACAGCCAAAAGGGAGAAAAGCCATAATATTAGGAACTTTAAATATGTAAATCAAGGAGCCTCTGAAGTACCTCTCTAGCAGATCAGTATCAGACAATTCTTCCCTTTTATCCAATTTCTATATTACATCACTTGGTAATAGACTGATACTTCATAAAAAATTCCTCATTTGTTTACACTTGAGCCATCCAGCCTGGCCACCCCGCCGTTCCCCACCCTTCCCCATCCGTTTGCAGTGAGTGATATTTTTTAGCAATCTCCTTCCTAAAGAATTGTGTACACATCTTAGCCTTCCAAAGCGAGGAAACAAGCAAGCAAACAAGCAAGCAAGCAAGCAATGAATCAGAGAAAGTCAGCCAAGGGCAGATATATGGATGAACTGACTCATACAGACATACATTAGGATGTCAACAGCCTGATTCATTGAAGCATAAACTAAGCTGACTTTGGCAGAGAAGTTCTGTGGCTTGCACAAAGACCTGTAATGCCACCTTAGGTTGTGGCACCAGTGCCAGACCCCTAAGTGTTAGCAGTGGTCTACATGAAGAACTAAGAATCTTATACAACCAGGCAGCTAATGATACAATACATTCAATGCTTTGGACCTGCATTAGGAGCTGACTATGGCTTCCATCATTAACATTTGCCAAGTGTAAAATTCATAAAGAATTTTGTATAAAACTTCAAGACACTGAGGACAATCTTTAAATCTTTTGGATTGGGATAAATTAGGCACTTCCATAACACTAATCTTTCTACTTGGAAACGTGAAGTGGAAAGCATTCCTGTACACATAACACTGAGGCATAAATCATGCCACACAGGTGTGAATTCAGGAGGCTTTAGTGGGTGCCCAGCCTCCTTGTTCAAAAAGCCATGAGAAAGTCCCCAAGCATATTGTCAGAGCAGCCATTCTGGTGCTAACAGTGTCCCAAAACTAAGCAAACTTGCAGGCATATGGCTCTTTTCTGAATAATCAACACTGCACTAACAGAGCCACATAGGTATGTAAGTTGAGAATCAGAAGCCAGAGGTAGGTAGAGCAACCTGGGCAAGACTTGGCTCTACACCTCTCACCAAGGCCACCTTTCAAGAAAGACATCTTCACTTAGCAGCCCTTTTATGACAGAATAGAGTGGAAGGGACAAAGAGATGGTCTTATTCGTCAGAGAGAAATGATGGTTACCAAAAAGCTCCTGGAGAGGCAAAATCCCAGAGACTCATTGAAGTGTGAAGGTGACAAAAACTGCCAGACCACCGAACTATCCTGCCAAGTCAGAAATGTATTTAACAGGCATAGCTTGGGGTGCCAAGTACAACAGAGGAGATTTTGAGACACAATAAAAAGTAGGGAGACTGTAAGACTAAGTGAATGGTTTGTGGGGTGACAGAGAAGTAGGAAGCAAAAAACATATAAAAAGGATGAAAAGGATGCCAAAGCCTCACTAGAGGGAAGGCAGCATGGCTACAGCCTACATACGATGAAAGAGCTTTGCTGGCTTGTTCTTGGCATTATTCCCTCTCACTTTCTCAGACTGGATGTATGTGTAGCATACATTAGCAAAACAGGGGAAGATGATATTTATAAATGGAGAACTGATGAATGGATAATGAACAGAAATAGACTGGGTGTACCATTCTGTAATGCCCTGTTTATATACCAAAGGCAGGTTTGTGTTGACAGAACATATTTGGGGTTGTCATGCAACAGCAGTAGTACTTTGGGATAAGAGGAATAACGAGGTGGAGGTGGGGCTGGTAGATGGGAGAACTCTCAAGTTCCAGTTCTTAAATACTAGAAAGCAATGAACAGTTTGGTTTCCATCCCTTAGTGAAGAAATCGGATGCTCATTTTCTGCTCTACGTCCACCTTCTCTAAAACCTGGCAGAAAAAAACAATTACAGTTACGAAAGTTGCAACAGTCCCCAGCTCTTAGCTAAATAATGGTTCTCCCCCTCCCTCTTCTGCATTAGAATTTAACTTTTTCAAACAAAGAGGTGATTGACCAACCTTAACAAATTCTGTGAAAGATATGGCACTGTCCCCATCCTGATCAGCCTCCTGAATGGTCCTGTCTGCAATGCTGCCCAGCTGTTCGTCTGAGATATTCACTCCAACCATCATGCGTAGCACCTGCAGGAACAAGAGCCAGGAATTACAAGGGACCTGGAAGTCAGCGCAACTCTTACTAGGATTAAAGATAAATCCACCACACCCCACTTTCCCTATGATGCCCTCAAATATAATCAAGCTTTGCACCATGTTTTGGTCAATGACAGATTGCGTATACAATGGTGGTCCCATAAGATTTTAACACTGTAGTTTTATTTTACCATTTCCACATTTAGATATGTTTAGATATTAGATACACAAATACTTACCATGGTGTTACCATTGCCTAGAGTAGTCAGTACAGTAACATGCTGTACAGCTTTATAGCCTAGGAGCAATAGGCTACACTACATAGCCTAAGTGTATAATAGGCTATACCACATAGGTTTGTCAAGTACCCTCTATGACTGCAGTCCCCAACCCATGGGCCACAGACCAGTATCAGGCCAAACAGTATAAACCAGGCTAAACAGTAGGAGGTGAGTGGCCACAAGTGAGCAAAGCTTCATCTGTGTTGACAGCCACTCCCCATTGCTCACATCACCGCCTAAGCTCTGCCTCCTGTCAGATCAGCAGTGGCATTAGATTCTCATCGGAGCGCGAACCCTACTATAAACTGTACACACAAGGGATCTAGGTTGTGTGCTCTTTATGAGAATCTAATGCCTGATGATCTGAGGTGGAGCAGAGGCGGTGATGCTAGTGCTAGGGAGTGGCTGAAAATACAGATTATCATTAGCAGAGAAGTTTGACTGCACAGTAAATGTAACGCACTTGAAACCATCCACCCTGCCTCGGTCTGTGGGAAAAATGTCTTCCATGAAACTGATCCCTGGTGCCAAAAAGGTTGGGGACTGCTGCTCTATGATGTTTTCACAATAATGAAATTGCCTAATGACACATTTCTCAGGTCCTATCCCTGCCATGACTGTATAACAGCTATAAAGCCAAAACCCTTGTCTTCTCATCTAGGCCATTCTAGATAATCATGTAAGCAGAACTTTCTGGCAAGGTCACTGGATAAGAAAACAATGCCTTATGAAGGGTGAGTCCTTTGCATTTTGCTCTTCCTCATTCTTCCTGCCCAGAGTACAGATATGTCTGGTGGCATAGCAGCCATCCTAGAGCCATGAGGTGAGTTATGTGTGCTATGGATGCCAGAGCAAGAATATAGAAGCAGCCTGGTTCCTTGACATCATTTAGGTACTGCACCAGCCTGGACAATCTATCCCCAGAATACTTGTTGCATGAAGCTAACTAGTTCCTCATTGATTTAAGTCACTTTGGTGGGGCTTTCTGGAATCCCACCCAAATGCACTGCTAGAGTATGGCCCAAGAAACATAAAGATCCATGAAGGGTTAAATGATAATGATAAATCCCCTTCTTAGAAAAGTAACAAGCACATTTAAAGGGTTATGAGAATTGAGTAAAGAGAACTTAATACTGTCTCACCAAATTTGTCTCAAACTTTAACCAAGCCACCCTGCTCTCCCACCGCACCCCACCCCCAGCAATTATACTAACATCTTCATGGTGTCAACATATTTTGAAAATTGCTACCTTAAACAAAATAAGCAACTTTAACCATTTAAATTTTAGACAGTATGAAAAGGTTGACTCTTAGACAATATGAAATGGGGGACAAGGTGCTTTTCATTTTTTTAAAAAATTCTAAAATTCTTTTTCTACTTCAATAAGTTGATCTAAGGGTGATTTTCTGATTCTTCATATCATTGCAGTCGGCCACCTGTCTTCAAAAGGTCTTAGCTTTTCCACAGGAAGGAAAGGTCCTCTAGCCCAATGGTACACAGGCCTTCCTTTCCCCATTGCTTTACACCCTTCTTCAATCTCATGAAATAAATTTTTTTTTTCTTTTCTTTTTTTTTTTTTTTTTTGAGACAGAGTCTCACTCTGTTGCCCGGGCTAGA
>CM052442.1:67357050-67381100 GCA_028533085.1 Varecia variegata | reverse complement strand
TCTCGAACTCCTGAGCTCAAACAATCCGCCCGCCTCGGCCTCCCAGAGTGCTGGGATTACAGGCGTGAGCCACTGCGCCCGGCCTATGAAATAAATTTTTTACTAGTAAATTGTAAGCTTGGCACAGTGGTGTGCGCCAGAATAGTTCCAGCTACTTGGGAAGGTGAGGCAGGAGGATTACATGAGTCCAGGAGTTGGAGTCCAGCCTGGGCAACATAGCAAGGCCCTGTCTCTACAAAAAAATTAAATAAATAAATAAATAAATAAAAAGTAAATTATAGGCCGGGCGCGGTGGCTCATGCCTGTAATCCTAGCACTCTGGGAGGCCGAGGCGGGAGGATCGCTCAAGGTCAGGAGCTCGAGACCAGTTTAAGCAAGAGCGAGACCCCGTCTCTACTAAAAAATAGAAAGAAATTATCAAAATTTAAAAAAAAAGAAAAAAAAAAGAGGCAATGCTAGCAAAGATAATAAATACTCGAGCCATGGCCAGGTAATCCCAGCACTTTGGGAGGCTGAGGCAGGAGGATCACTTAAAGCCAGGAGTTTGAGGTTGCAGTGAGCTATGATCACTACACAGGACTCTATCCTGGGCAACAGAGTGAGAGCCTGTCTCAAAAAAATAAAAAATAAAAAATAAAGATAAAAAATGTACAATGTGATAAGGTTTGACATATGTATATACCCATGACATCATCATCACAAGCAAGATAATGAACATATCCATGACCCTCAAAAGTTCAACCAGGACTTTTTACAAGAATCATATTAAGAAAATGTGACTACTCAGCCTTTCCTTAGGATAAACTCATCACAAACTTTTAACATCCACTGAATAGCTAAGAATTCCAAGTTTCCAAATGTTTTAGGAATTGCAGTGTCTAGAAAGATAAACTTTGTTCTTTTCTCTCATTTTGGTAAAATGTTCATATCCCCTTCCTGCTAGGATAAAACTAATTGTGACATCTCAACAGTCAATGAGCACATTTGTCCCAAAGTCATTCTTGGCCCCAGGAACACTCTATTGGAACTTACTGGCACTCTGGCCACATGGTGTCCTCCCCACTCCCTGCATGAGGCTTTCTTTATCCTAATAATAAAAACAAATCGATCCTTTGCTCCAAAAAAATCGTTCTGGCAGCCATATCTGGGCCAACAATAGAGTGACTGCCTCTGTCTTTTCTCTTCAGAACTCAGCAGCCGATAAGTAGCAACTTTCAATAAAACAAATTCTGTTCACTGAAGAAAGAAATTTCCAACTCAAAAGCAAGGAACACTAACACTGACCTGCAGACTATTTAGTTTTTTGCTCATACACAGAAATGTAGGAATACTTTGGATTGGTCCTGAATCTAGCCTGAGTAATTTTCAACTTGGAAGATTTTTCAAGACACTAAATAAATTCAGATTTACTTAAGGATAAGTGGAAACCACTTTACTTTTTAGGTATTTCTTGAAATGGAGAAATCTCTCATGGAAATTCAGGAATGTCTTAGCCTCCAAGGGTCCTCCAAACCCTAGGCATCTTAGATTTGATGAAATATGGTCTCTCTTCCAACAAATCAGAAAGCTTCATAAAAAGAGAAAGCCAAATGTCCTTTTTCTTATTCTTATCCTAGAATGTTTAAAAAAAAAAATAACCCTTAAGTGGTTCTGTAAGTTAGATAGATCACTTTGCACAAGCCATACATACACACAAACACACACACATACACACACCCCTTTTTTAAAAAGCATCATTTGCTCTCCTCCTAAACTTATGAAAAGTAAAAGAGGTGGGGGAAAGAGAGAGGTAATGCTAATAGGATGAAATGCCAGTCCTTGCTAGTTGGAGGACCAGGAGTTGTCAGCAGGAGCAGCAAAGGACAGTGAGCAATTAGCTCAGGGTATACCAGCACAGTAGCAGTTCTTCAACTTTTTTTTTTTTTTTGAGACAGAGTCTCCCTCTGTTGCCCAGGCTAGAGTGAGTGCCCTGGCGTCAGCCTAGCTCACAGCAACCTCAAACTCCTGGGCTTAAGCAATCCTACTGCCTCAGCCTCCCAAGTAGCTGGGACTACAGGCATGCGCCACCATGCCCGGCTAGTTTTTTCTAAACATATTTTAGTTGGCCAGATAATTTCTTTCTATTTTTAGTAGAGATGGGGTCTCGCTCTTGCTCAGGCTGGTCTCGAACTCCTGACCTCGAGCGATCCACCCGCCTCGGCCTCCCAGAATGCTAGGATTACAGGCGTTAGCCACCGCGCCCGGCCCATCTTTAACTCTTATTTCAAGCCTAAGGACAGAATAAACAGCAGCATTTACCTAAGTATCATCAGAATTATGTGGTTGCCAACAAGCTGATTTGGCAATAACTAAACTATTTGATAAACCATGTTATATATTTTAGCTCTGTCATTGCCTAAAAGACATTTAGTTAGCTTTTAAACAGTAAAGACATCTATATGTGAAAACTCAGTGAGCCATTTCAAGTTTTCCCAGGTCATCTACACAGCCTTATATCTAAGATGGGATTCTGCATACAACAGTAATTTAATAAATACTTACTGAAAGAAAGAAAAATTCCTGTCCACAAAAACAAGCAGACAGGGCCCAAACACAAGTTAGCCACATACCTGTAACAGCTCATCACGGGAGATCTTGTCATCTTTATCCAAATCATATAGTCGAAAAGCAACTGGCAGGGAAAAACCAGAAGTTAGTAGAAATTCTGTAGTGCTTTCCCCTTCTCGAGGAACTAAATATGTAAAGGACACTAGACAGAAAACTGATAGCCAATTAATAGATTTTCCAGTAGCAATTATGATTACTTGATGAAATATGATCTTTCTTCCAACAAATCAGAATATTCGATAAAAAGGGAAAGCTGACTGGGCACAGTGGCAACAGAATTCTAATTAATTTTCAGCTTACTGTAAAAGTTAGTCTAGGCCGGGCGCAGTGGCTCACACCTGTAACACTAGCACTCTGGGAGGCCGAGGCGGGAGGATCGCTCGAGGTCAGGAGTTTCAGACTGCCTGGGCAAGAGCGAGACCCCATCTCTACTAAAAGTAGAAAGAAATGATCTGGACAGCTAAAAATATATAGAAAAAATTAGCCGGGCATGGTGGCGCATGCCTGTAGTCCCAGCTACCCGGGAGGCTGAGGCAGTAGGATTGCTTGAGCCCAGGAGTTTGAGGTTGCTGTGAGCTAGGCTGACGCCACGGCACTCACTCTAGCCCGGGCAACAGAGTGAGACTCTGTCTCAAAAAAAAAAAGAGATACTCATGTATGGATAGGGCTGCCTGAGAAAATGCAATAAAATTCCCTGTTCAATAAAGGAAAGGATATTGTAGAACGTTGCTTCTTAATCTTTGTCCACAAAGGAGTCTGTGAATGTGGAAAGGAAAAATAGTCTTTTTCTTCTCACAACCTCTACTGAAATTTGGTATTTCCTTCCATTTATGAATATTGGCAATAAACTACAGCAGTAATAGCAGTGCAGTACCTGTGATTCTGACACCAACAGAAATGGGTCATTTTTATTTCACATTACAGCTGTTGTATCTCAATTTATCATTTGTGCTTACCTATTTCAAAATTATGATAGTTCTTTGACCCAATGCTACATTCTTTTATTTAATGTATAATAAAGAAGCACTTATGTTACTGTATCTGCTGTTTAATAGTTTGTTAATTGTATTTCAATATAATTGGCTACTTTTGAGTATCCACATTGCCTGCCTGTTGAGTTGGATGCTTACCAAGAGTCAGATGTGTCAGCTGTCCTAAAACTGTTGATGTTATTTTCACCTTTTTTTCTTTTTTCTTTGAGACAGAGTCTCACTATGTCACCCTATGTAGAGTGCAGTGGCGTCATCATAGCTCACTACAACCTCAAACTCCTGGGCTCAAGCAATCCTCCTGCCTCAGCCTCCTGGGTAGCTGGGACTACAGGTATGCGCCACCACGCTGGGCTAATTTTTCTATTTTTAGTAAAGACAGGGTCTCGTGGCCAGGAGCGGTGGCTCACACCAGTAATTCTAGCACTCTGGGAGGCCCAGGTGGGAGGATTGCTCGAGGTCAGGAGTTCGAGACCAGCCTGAGCAAGAGCGAGACCCCCATCTCTATTAAAAATAGAAAGAAATGATCTGGACAGCTAAAAATATATAGGAAAAATTAGCCGGGCATGGTGGTGCATGCCTGTAGTCCCAGCTACTCAGAAGGCTGAGGCAGAAGGATTGCTTGAGCCCAGGAATTTGAGGTTGCTGTGAGCTAGGCTGATGCCACGGCACTCTAGCCTGGGCAACAGAGCAAGACTCTGTCTCCAAAAAAAAAAAAAAAAAGACAGGGTCTCGCTCATGCTGAGGCTGGTCTCCGAATTCCTGAGCTCAAGCAATCCTCCCACTTCAGCCTCCCAGAGTGCTAGGATTACAGGAATGAACCACCACACCTGGCCTATTTTTATGTTTAATAAAATTATATAATTTGATAAAAAATGAAACATGAATATGGAACAGAAACTTATTGTTTCTATGCAAATTAGATTGACTACTTCAGAAAGACTCAAAATTAAGTCACCAGAGGAAAACTATTGCTAAAGTGTGGCAACACAACTGTAAAAGATTGACAGAAAAAATGTAAACACCCAGAATGATTCTATTCTCAGAATGCTTTGAGCATCTTTAAGTTCTCCTTGCACTTAAAAGAAACTGCAACTAGAAACCTAGGATGATACATTATAGATGTGCTCTATACAAAAAAGTCACACAACTCCTATCAGCAGACCTACACTAACACAAAACTAAACAAAATAATCCTTGGCCCTACTACATCAAAAGATTGGCAAATGAAGTGTTTTTAAACATTTTAAGGTAAAATACAATGTTAAACCCTGTATTTTTTTCTATGATTCTAAGCTATAGCTGACTTTTTCAATTATTGATCAACTCCTGGTCTAATAGCATTGAGAAATAAAATTTCTACCATAGAAATTTTGTATCTTAGAAGCAGGCGAACATACTAAATATATGCTAAAACTCTTATCAAAACATAGACATAAGGCTTTGCCTCAAACAGTATTTGGTCTTGAAATAAGGAACAGAAATTCACTAATATGTCTTCTCTGGGGGGCTGTCTAAAAAAATTCACTAATAAACACAAAATATCTAATAAATTTGAGGATAATTCATTAGAGTTTTATTTTCTTCTATAATCAATTTTGTTTATATTTAGGTTTTCTGTTTTTCATTAAGATACATGATCTTGTGGGTAGGCTGAGCAGTATTTTAGTATTGTTTCAAAAATCTTCCCCATCTTATATAAAAAGGCTCATTTCAGTGCTCCTCAAACTATTCATCTAACATGTTTTTTTTTTAATTTTGTTTTATTTTATTTTTTTTAGACAGAGTCTTGCTCTGTTGCTGGCACTAGAGGTGCCATGGTGTCAACTTAGCTCACAGCAACCTCAAACTCCTGGGCTCAAGCGATCCTCCTGCCTCAGCCTCCCAAGTAGCTGGGACTACAGGTGTACGCCACTATGCCTGGCTAATTTTTTATATTTTTAGTTGCCCAGCCAAATTTCTTTCTATTTTTTAGTAGAGACGGGGTCTCACTCTTGCTCAGGTTGGTCTAAAACAACTGAGCTCAAGCAATCCTCCCACCTTGGCCTTCCACAGTGCTAGGATTACAGGCATGAGCCACCATGCCAGCCATTCATCTAACGTATCAACAGAGAAGTAAACTCATACTCCTATACCCATTGAGATCTGGGGATACAGACCAAGGGCCACAAACTAAAAAATTAAATTTCATGTACCATTCTTCAAATGTACATAAATTTGGCATTATATTCTATAATTTATCTATTATTTGTTTTAACATTAAAAAGCCCTTTATTTTTTCTTTAAATCACCAAGTAAAATTTTGATGGACCCCATTTATTCCGTGGCTTCACAAACCTCTCTGTATCCCACTCTGTACTCTTGTAAGAAAAGCTTGGGCTCAGTAAGTTTAATACAATTTCAATTTCAATTTGTGTTGAATGAAAAGAGAAATTTCAATTTCCTGGAGAAGTGTTATAAGGCATAGGGCAATATCATACATGAAGTTGCAGAAACTTCTTTGGCATGTAACAAAAGCAAAGGAAGAAAAAAAAATCATACATGAACTGACAGGAGCAGAAGGAAAATGCAACAAATAAGAAAAGGAGGCAAAAGGCATAGGGACAAAAAATCAAATGTTGCACTAATCCAGCTGTCCACCCCACATCCAGAGTCTATCAAATTCTAAGATGGGCTGAGGATTGCCATTATTCCTTGCAGATGGGGCCTGGGCCTTCTTCACTATTGCTACTCTAGCATTTACCACAGTGCCTGGCAAACAGTAGGTACTCAATGAATTATAATGATAGGTAACACTTACTGAGTACCTAGTATATGCCAGACACTGTTAAAGCACTTGATGTAAATCAACTGATTTAACCCTCACAATGATCTGCTGCAGAACACCTTAATATCCCATTTTACAGAAGAAACTTAGGCCCAAAGATTTTTAAGTAACTTGCCGAAAGTCACAAGGTCAAAATGTAGTAGAGCTGAGACTCAAACTCAGCCAGTGTAGCTCCAGGGTCTGAGCTCTTAACTGCTATGCTCTTGTAAATAGCTTGTTCAGTGAATAAATGAGCAAATAAATGATTTTTAAGGAAAGAAAAGCAAATATTTTAAACCAGAAGACTTTTGCTGCTTACAGTGCAGTTTGTTGCTTCGGCTGTTGAGTGGTTCTGGTCCATTCACATCTTTGCTCTTTTCATTATCCTCAATGGGTCGAAAATGAGCCAAAGTTCTCATGAATCCACGGAAGTTTACCTGGTCCTCTCTGATGGGGAAATATAACAAACAGAACACCATATCAATCAGAGTGACTATTTCTTATGAATTCTACGTATTGGCAACAGCTTTAGCTACAGTAGCCTGAAAATCCATTTAATGAGGTCTCTTTCCATATCCATGATACTTTAGGGCTCATAGAATATCATTTAAGCCTAACCCCAACCTCGTGAGGTAGATGTCAATATTTCCACTTTATACATGATTAACCTGACTTAGGGAAGTAGCATGATTTATCAGGGTCAGAGTTATCTATTGAATTTACTTATATTTCTTTTCTTAAAAAAAGGATTTAGAGGTAGTGCCAGAACTACACAAACATGAGAGCCAGAACCTGAACTCACTACTACTTTGAACTCTGCAGTGAGCCACAAGTTACTCATTTCAACCCAAGGACTCCTCAACCACCTCCCAATCTCCCCTACAGTAATGTATACCTAGGGATATTTTTAAATTAAGGCATATTATGGAAAAGCTCCTTTTAAAATAAAGTTTATTTAGTTGCAGAAGCAATTAAACATATATTTGAAAATTTGGAAAAAAGAAAAATATCACTCCTAATTCTACCTACTATTGTTAATATATTTTCTTCTAATAACTTTCCGATGCTTTCCAGATAAATGTGAACATATTATATATAAACTTTGTATCCTGCCTTTTTTTTTTTTTTTGTAGAGATGGGGCCTTGCTGTGTTGTTCTGGAACTCCTAGGCTCAAGTGATCCTCCTGCCTCAGCCTCCTAAGTAACTGGGACAACAGGAACATGCCACAATATCCAGATTTTTTTTTTTTTTTAACTTTTAAGCATTTCTCCAATCAATATAAATGCTTTGGAACATTTTAAATGCCTGCATAATAATTATGTGGATATATCATGATTTTATTACTCCCTCATAATTGGATTTTTTCTCATTTTTCATTATCATCAGCAATGTTTTAAAAGACTTCTTTGTGTATAAAGCCTTTTCAGTACTTAGGCTTAGAGAAAATCTTTTTATCATGTCATTTTATCATGCCACAGGCTAATCAATAATCCTATAAGGGCCGGGCGCTGTGGCTCACGCCTGTAATCCTAGCACTCTGGGAGGCCAAGGTGGGAGGATCGCTCAAGGTCAGGAGTTCGAGACCAGCCTGAGCAAGAGTGAGACCCCATCTCTACTAAAAATAGAAAGAAATGATCTGGACAGCTAAAAATATATAGAAAAAATTAGCTGGGCATGGAGTCACATGCCTGTAGTCCCAGCTACTTGGGAGGCTGAGGCAGAAGGATTGCTTGAGCCCAGGAGTTTGAGGTTGCTGTGAGCTAGGCTGACGCCATGGCACTCTAGCCCGGGCAACAGAGTGAGACTCTGTCTCAAAAAAAAAAAAGAAAGACCAGCTTTTGAGCCCACTGTACTCAAAAGAATTACTTTTAGTTCTTCAAGGGAGTTATACTGCTAATAGAGTAGTATCTGGTAAAAAATGAAAAATCCAAGGAATCAATTAATGTGGAATAAGATGTAAGTCATATGCCAGAACATTAATGAATATTATTAGCATAAAGTTTCTGAGTAAAAAGGAACTAAATACAATGGTTTACTTTCAATTCTCATTCTTTAAAACAAATGAACAAACAAACAAAAAATTCCATGTGCGTAAGACTAGAGAAGAAAGAAAAACCCAGATGCCAAGTGTCTATCTGATTAGAGCAAGAAGCAGAGGTGCAGCCTGCTAAGAGCTAAGCAGTAGAGCCCACTACAGTCCTCTCCTTCCTCATATGTACCCTGCCTAATTAATTTCCTCTGCAGTAGATTGGTGGACAAGATGGCAAGTGATACTGTAGTCAGAGCAAATGTGGTTTAGCCTTACAAAATAGCTTTCCACAAGCTGCTTCTTCAAGTAATCAATGGTGACTAAGGAACTCTGAAAAAAAGTTGGCAAAATGACTCTACTGGGTTTACTTTTCATTACAAAAGGTTTGGATACAAAGCATAGCTGTGAAAGTTATCTCTGGACAGGGTTCAATGCTATGCAAGGGCTAAAAGAGGAAGCAGAAAAATGGAAGAATTCAGCATAAAAACCACACCTGAAACAATCAGAGCAGTTCAGGGAAAGAGAAAGGAAAAAAAGAGGAAGGGTATGAGATTAGTCATGGTCAACATGAATTTGAAAAGAGCAAGTAAGTGTAAGTCTGATTCAATTCCCTACTTTACATAAACTAACTGCCAGTCTCCATTTCCCTACTGTCATTAAAATTTATTGAGTGCCCAACCCTCTCAACTAGCAAATTACCTTGCTCTCAATTCAGAGTTCTAAAATTTCCTCTCCAGACATTTTATCTGTTAGTGTCCTTGCTAACAGTCTCATTATTAAGAACTGGCACCCATGTAACATTTTAAAATCCTTTGGGTCATATAGACAATTCACATGGAGCCAGGAAGAAACTGTTTAGGAGATTACTTAAAACAAGATTATAAGATAAGCTTTATTCATGAAAAGCTAGTTAATCAAATCAATAAATATTTACTAGTACTCTGAAGACAGCAGTGTATTAGGTAGTGAAGCATATCAAAAGTCCAGTTTTATATTAAACAAACCCAACTTAAGGAACAATCTACTTGAAACAGTATATGTGTGATGAGGAGAATTGTATCCTTAGTCAATATCATAAAAGTAAAACAAAGGCTGTGGAAATGTTCCAGATTAAAGGAGGCTAAAGAGATATGACAACTATGTCCAGACTAGATCCTGTACTAGAGAAGGGGAAGTGCTATAAAGGAGATTAATTAATGGATGAACCCACAAAATTAGAATATGAATAATAGATTAGGATAAAACAGATAATAGATTAATAAAACAGAGTAACAGATTAAAGTATTATATCAATGTTTAGTTTATTGAAGTGGATAACTATACTATGGATATATAAAAGAATATTGTTATTCTTAGTAAGGACACACTGAAGCATTCAGGGGTAAAGGGCCACGACTATGCAACTTACCCTCAAAAGGTTGAAAAACACAATTATGTGCACATACACACAGAACAATTATGTAAGTGTACGTATATATATCTGAGAGGGAAGTATGTACAGAGAAAGAGAGAGAGAGAAAGGGGAAGGTAGAGAGAGTGTGTATAGAATGAGCATGGGTACGCAACTGTACTGTCCAATACTGCAGCCACTAGTTACACATGGTTATGAGCATTTGAAACATTTGTCTGACTTGGTATATGCTGTAAGTGTAAATTACACATTGGATTTCAAAAACTTAATATGAAAAAAAGAATGTAAAATATCTCAGTAATTTTTAATATTGACTATGTATGGAAATGGTGTTTTTAATATATTGGGTTAAATAAAATATATATTGTGAAAGTTAATTTAAATTATTTATTTTTACTTTTTTAATACGGCCCCTAGAAAATATATAATTATATATGTGGCTTCTATTATATTTTCATTGGCTCCTACTGAGAGCATACAAATGAGCCAAAATGTTAATATAATAGATATATCTGGGTAAATGATATTTGAAATTATTTCCAAATAAACATTTTTTAAAAGTCTAGTTTTACGTCAGTGATAAACAGAGATTAAAGACAAAATTTTGCTGGGCACAGTGGCTCATGCCTGTAATCCTGGCACTTTGGGAGGCCAAGGCAGGAGGATGGCTTGAGCCCACAAGTTTGAGGTTGCAATGAGCTATTATGACACCACTGCACTCTAGGCTGGGTGACAGAGTGAGACCCTATCTCAACAAATAAATATATAAATAAATAATTTAAAAATAAGATTAGAATATGTGGAGAAAGGCAAAAACATTTTTTTTTTTTTTTGAAGCAGAATCCGGCTCTGTCACCTGGGCTAGAGTGCCATGGCATCAGCCTAGCTCACAGCAACCTCAAACTCCTGGGCTCAAGCAATCCTACTGCCTCAGCCTCCCAAGTAGCTGGGACTAAAGGCATGCGCCACCATGCCCAGCTAATTTTTTCTATATATTTTTAGTTGTCCAGCTAATTTCTTTCTATTTTTTAGTAGAGACGGGGTCTCACTCTTGCTCAGGCTGGTCTCGAACTCCTGACCTCAAGCTATCCACCCGCCTCGGCCTCCCAGAGTGCTAGGATTACAGGCGTGAGCCACCGTGCCCGGCCGCAAAAACATTTTTTTAAAAATTAAAAAAAAAGACAGAATTTTGAAGACAGGCTTGTATATCTATTTGAAGTTTAAAACAGAGGAGGGTACGAAAGAAGAGATATTCTAGATATGACCAAACTAAGGATGCCCAACATAATCAAGGGGATCATACTCTGAGATGACCCAACCAATGTCATTATTTCAGATTAGCAATTAATTGAGGCTGAGACAGCCTCAGAAACAACATATATCAACTGCACTGACTCACCCCTCTGGAAAGAAGGCATTGATGATCCGGTCTCCCAGTGGATTGATGGCAAGTTCTGGAATCCTCTGGAAATCTTCCCGGCTGCCAAGAGAATCACCTGGAGTTAGAGACCATTGACCCTTGGCATAAACTCCTGCAGTCTAAATGAGGGTATAACCTAGCAAGAATATCTCCTGGAATTTACTTCTGTGGCAAATTATACCAAATAACTGCAAAGAATAGCACTTTAATAGCTGCCAAGTGTTTCTTGCACCAACTCAGGAGTAGAAGGAGCCAGATTTGACTATGCCACATTCCAGTGAATTCAGCACACAATAAACCAACTGACAAGCAAATACTAAGCTGTCCCTTAGTAAATGATTCCTTGAACATTACCATTTTGTACTTAGTTATTACGTTTGGAGACTGAACAACAAATGGAAAGTATCAAATACTATGGAACTTAAATATGGGGGCAAAATATTTACAAGGGGTCTCCATATCCTTGTTAAGAAGATCTAAAGCACCTATGAAATTGGACGAATTCTTAGGCAATGCTTATATCTGTGTGAGAACCCACTGATTTCCACATTTCCTTGCTCTGTCTCTAGCTTTTTCTCCATTTCCTTCTATACCCTAGAGCTGTAGAGGCAATGGAGAACATAACAAAGAGCAGCCATCCTCATGTAACTTAGGTGGGTGTAGCAAATGTTAGTTACTGTTCATTGCACATATATTATGTGCTGCTTTTATAAACATTATCTCATTTCTTCATGCCCATGTTTTATCTACATCCTTTTAGAGCTGAGGAAATTGAGAGTCACAGAGAAAAGTAACTTGTCCAGTGCTATACCACTACTAAGTAGAACTGTGATTTAAATCTAACTCTGTAAGTCAAAGTATGTGTTCTCTTTCTAAAAACCACATTTCTTTTCCATTTTAACTTCTTGAAAGAAAGTTGCTCTCCCCCAAAATATTCAGTAAGTATTTTTTTTTAAACTTCTTTGGTTGATGTCCTGTGCCAAGAATACAAAGCTACAACATATCTGCACTGTACTCTTCAAAATATCCATGTCATTAAGGACAAAGAAAGGCAGAGGATTGTTACAGATCAAAGGGGACTAAAGAGACATACAACTAAACCCAATGAACGATCCTGCACAAGGACAAATATTGCTATAAAGGACATCTGGATGACAGGTGAAAATGGAACATGGACCACATAGAATATGAACTATTACATAATAGTACTATATAAAAATGCTGAATTTCTTGATTTTTTTTTTTTTTTTTTTTTTTGAGACAGAGTCTTGCTCTGTTGCTCAGGCTAGAGTGCCATGGCGTCAGCCTAGCTCACAGCAACCTCAAACTCCTGGGCTCAAGCGATTCTCCTGCCTCAGCCTCCTGAGTAGCTGGGACTACAGGCATGCACCACCATGCCCGGCTAATTTTTTCTATATATATTTTTAGTTGTCCAGTTAAATTCTTTCTATTTTTTTAGTAGAGATGGGGTCTCGCTCTTTCTCAGGCTGGTCTTGAACTCCTGAGCTCAAATGATCCGCCTGCCTCAGCCTCCCAGAGTGCTAGGATTACAGGCGTGAGCCACCGTGCCTGGCCAATTTCTTGATTTTGATCTAAGAATGTGTTTGTTATAGTAAATATACACTGAAGTATGTGACAAAATGTTAACAATTGGTAAATCTGGATGTTAGAATGAAAATTCTCTTTGTACTATTCTTGTTATTTTTAAGTTTGAAATTATTTCCAGATAAAAAGTTTAAAATATACATATATAAACTTGAATGAATCTGATTCCTGCCTTCCAGAAGTTTGGTGACAGAAGAGATAAAACACAATCCTCCACTTTATACTAAATGCTAATGAAGACAAAAGAGATCATGAAATGCTTCTATTTTAACCCAGGAGTCTTCACACTGTTCCTCTTGTGGTTTAACATTTACGTGGTGCTTAATTAATTCAACAAGCTCATTTCCACCACATCTGGTGACACAGGTAGAAACTGACCTAGTGAACTAAGCACAAAGCTCTGGAAGAATAACTCTGGATTCCAATTTTCCTTGATCATTCACGGTTGTAATTTTTATGTCAATGAATGAACCAGAAAAAGCCAATCATAAGATAATTAGATTGGTCAAGATGATAAAGAAAATCACTGAGGTCCTGATATTTAATTCAACAAACATGTACTGAGCTTTTATTACATAATTTGCTCTATAATACAAAGTCCACATTATCACCAAAATGTAGCTCCTCTTGTTTGACAGGTTAAGAAACAATAACTACTCCCTTTTAAATGAAGGCCAAGGCTGATTTGAATTGCATGGCCACATACTTCAGTTTAATGTCTAACAAGCTTAAGTAATTTTAGCTGAGAAGAGGCACAGTTTAAATACAAGTCTACTATCAAGTGTTGGGTTTACAACCTAGCCTGAACTCCTTTAATCTCAATAAGGGAATCTAGACTTGGACTTCCAATCTCAATAAAGACTTAAACCCTGTCCTTTGATACTACTTAACTCCAGTCTTAGAATTTAGATTGTATATACAATGTGGTTCCAATCACCAGACCAAGAGGAATGCTACTGAAAGTATCAAAATAAAAATGAAGAGTATAAAAAATAGTTTGTCATCTGCTAAACAATATGCAACTTATTATTAATTAGTTGCTCTGTAGTAGAACATAGATCATACTGGCAGTTTCTCTAAACTTATATTTTCAAATTTGCCCATCAACACAAACCTAATAGAGAAAAATAAATACTCCAAAGTGGCCCACGTGCCACAAGTACAAGATTCATTTGAAATTCAGATTTTTATGTACTTATTAAAAAACATATTGACATTATATTGTGACTCATGGTATATCTAGGAAAATCTTCCTCAAAGATTTTTTTGAGAAAAAGATATTATTAAAGGTAGTAGGCAAGTCTGAGTATGGAACCATGTTTATGGCATTCTTTGTGGCCAAGAAATTCCCAATGAGGAGTGGTTTTCCAGACATTCAAGGGCACAGGGATGCTCTGAAAAACCAGAGTTTGAAAGACTGTTAGCAACCAGAAGTGCCATACCTCTACACTGCAAGTTCCTTCTCTTATTTGGAGATTTTGCTTCACAGGTAACTTCTATTTGAAGCACCCAGAAATTGATGCTTTACATGACTTACATATAATGAGATTATTTAAGTAGTATAATAGAGATTAGTCATATGGCCCAAGATATTTATTAACACAGAAATGGCCAATAATTTCCATTACCTAAAGCATTTAATCAATATTTTAAATTAAATTAATAATTTTGTTGTTTTGATAATAAAATTATTTTGTATAAGGTACAAATAAATGTCAAAGCCAGTCTGTTAGTTGTTTATTTTAGGGTTCTAGGGCCAGGCTGGCTGATTTGCAAGGTTGCATTCTGACTTTTGGTTGATGGAGGTGGACACATGCACGTTTACTTCTTCTCATCCTAATTCTCTAAAACCTTTTGCTGAACTGTCAGCAAAAATGTACACATGAGAATAGATCCACAATATAAACAATCAAGGTGGGACAAGTATGAGAAAATCTGGAATTTAGAAAGTAGATGTGCTTACTCCTTGATCTGTAAAAATATTAATAAAAAAAAAAAAAAAAGTAGATGTGCATATAGTAACAAGTAAGTTGGAGTAGAAGTTCCATGAATAGGCTACAGTAGAGCTGAGAGCCATTTTGCCCTGCAGAGTCGCAGGGAGGCAAGACACTCAGAGTTGCCAGGTAAGGGAAGCAATATTCAAAGTAATTAATTAAAGGACCTTTCTGTTTACTTTTTCCTTTTTTTTTCAGAGACAGGGTCTCACTCTGTCACCCAGGCTGGAGTGCAGTGGCAAGATCAAGATCGTAGTGCACTGTAACTCCTGGGTTCAAGGGATCTTCTTGCCTCAGCCTCCCAAGTAGCTGGGACTATAGATGTGTACCACTGCACCTGGCCCTAAAGGACATTGTAAACAATGGGCCTGGCTGGGTGCAGTGGCTCACACCTGTAATGCCAGCACTTTCAGAGACCAAGGCAGGAGGATCACCCGAGCACAGGAGTTTGAGGCTGCAGTGAGCTATGATCACACCACTTTACTCCAGCACGGGCAACAGAGTGAGACCCTATCTCTAAAAAAGAAAAAAAAAAAAGAAAAAGAATGGGTGCCAGCTGCCCACTACTCCCAGTACCCTTCCCAAGATTCCAAAACCATTTGTACCAAGAAAAAAATAGAGAACTGCTGGCCAGGCCAGTGGTTCACACCTGTAATCCCAGCACTCTGGGAGGCCCAGGTGGGAGGACTGCTGGAGGTCAGGAGTTCAAGACCAGCATGAACAAGAGCAAAACCCCATTTCTAACAAAAATACAAAAAAATCAGTCGGGCATGGTGGTGCAAGCCTGTAGTCCCAGATACTCAGGAGGCTGAGGCAGGAGGGTTGCTTGAGCCCAGGAGTTTGAGGCTGCAGTAACCTATGATGATGCCACTGCACTCTACCCACGGTGACAGAGTAAGACTCAGTCTCAAAAAAAAAAAAAAAAAATAAATAAATAGAGAACTGCTATTAGAAACATCTACCAGGGCAGGGATTCAACCAAGCATGGGAGGTTGGCCCCCCCCAGCATTAATGAGGACTAATAACCACTAATAAGTAATCTAATAGACATTTAATAAGTTTTTACATCTGTAAAACAAAAATAAGCTATTATGATACAACAGAGGTCAGAGAACAAGAAAGGTTCTTAGAAATTAAAAATATGGGCTGGGCGAGGTAGCTCACGCCTGTAATCCTAGCACTTGGGAGGCCGAAGCAGGTGGATCATTTGAGCTCAGGAGTTCGAGATCAGCCTGAGCAAGAGCGAGACCCCGTCTCTACTAAAAATAGAAAGAAATTATCTGGCCAACTAAAAATATATACAGAAAAAATTAGCCGGGCATGGCGGCACATGCCTGTAGTCCCAGCTACTCGGGAGGCTGAGGCAGTAGGATCGCTTAGGCCCAGGAGTTTGAACTTGCTGTGAGCTAGGCTGACGCCACGGCACTCACTCTAGCCCGGGCAACAGAGTGAGACTCTGTCTCAAAAAAAAAAAAAAAAAAAAAAAGAAATTAAAAATATGAATGTGGACTAAAAAAAAAGTTCATCAAAAGGATTCAAAAATAAATTCAAGGATATCTTCTAGAAAACAAAGGAAGAAGCCAAAGAGCCAGAAAATATAAAAGTTAAGCCATGGTAGTCCAATAGCCAACCAACAGAAATGTCATAAAGAACAAATAAAGAAGAGGGAGGAAATAATTTTTTAAAAAATAATAGAAGAAAACTTTCCAGTTAAAGGACCTATTTTTAGTCTAAGAAGGTTCATCGAATCTTAAGCAATGAATAATGAAAAATAATCCACAAAAAGGTCATCTCGGTGAAATTCTAAAACATCAAGAGGCGATATTTGAAGCTTTCAGAGGGAAAAACAAAAGATTACCTACCAAAAAAATGAGAATTAGATTGGCATCATGCTTCTTATCTGTGAAATTCTATCCCGGAATGACTGATACCACTGTGTACAAAGCAAGTCTTATCCAGGATACTGAAATCAACTGTCCTCTGGATAAAGTCAAACAAGAAAAGGAACTTCAAAAGCACTTAGTGTTTGAGCAGATAAATGGCTACCATTCAGAACACAATCTCCTAAAATTTATAGATAATCTTCTTTAAAGTTACATATAACAACACAGCCAACTAGCAATTCCCACTAAAAACTTCCTTATAGGGCTTAGCTACAAGGAAGCTAGTAGTGCTATCTTCTGTAGTCAACTCAGCCTGCATGATTTAATATCCAGGAATATTTTTATCATGGCATTATTTGAGAAAAATTATTATCTGACAAAAGACCCAACATCACAATTGCTCAATGAAGTGGCTATTTTTACAGCAAACTTTTACTGAAGTATAACATACATACAGAAAAGTGCACAAATCAAAAGCATTCAGCATAATGAATTTTTACCAAGTGAAGACTGTAACCAGCATCCAGATCAAGAAAATAATTGGGGCCGGGCGCAGTGGCTCACGCCTGTAATCCTAGCACTCCTAGCACTCTGGGAGGCCGAGGCGGGAGGATCGCTCGAGGTCAGAAGTTCGATACCAGCCTGAGCAAGAGCGAGACCCCGTCTCTACTAAAAATAGAAAGAAATTAGCTGGACAACTAAAAATATGTATAGAAAAAATTAGCCAGGCATGGTGGCACATGCCTGTAGTCCCAGCTACTCAGGAGGCTGAGGCAGAAGGATTGGTAGAGCCCAGGAGTTTGAGGTTGCTGTGAGCTAGGCTGACGCCACAGCACTCTAGCCTGGGCAACAGAGCGAGACTCTTTCTCAAAAAAAAAAAAAAAAAAAAGAAAAGAATTGGGCCAGCATGGTGACTCACACCTGTAATCTTAGCACTCTGAGTGGCTGAGGCGGGAGGATCGATTGAGGTCAGGAGTTCGAGACCAGCCTGAGCAAGAGCAATACCATGTCTCTACAAAAAATAGAAAAATTAGCTTGGCATGGTGGTGTGTGCCTATAGTTTCTTGGGAGGCTGAGGCAGGAGGATCACTGGAGCCCAGGAATTTGAGGTTGCAGTGAGCTATGAGGACCTCACTGTACTCTAGCTTGGGTGACAGAGCAAGACCGTGTCTCAAAAAAGAAACTAATTATTACCAATACCCAGAAGCTCCGCTCCCCAAAGGGTAATCATTATCCTGACTTGTAACACCATAGATTAGGTCAGCACAGAGAATATTTAAACAAAAGAAACCATCTTTGTGTTCAGATGCTGACCAGGCTCTCAGCTTGACCTGACCTACAAAGACCACCCTGGGACCCTTTCCAGCACCCAGCTGCCTTTTCAGAGAAAAAACAATTTCTATGGCAATGGTAGAAATATCTCACCCATGATAACGGTATCTTAAGAAAGTAAGAATAGTAAGGTCATAGTATGTATTTATATTCTATGAAATACCAATCTGAAGAGATGGTCTATGTAAAAAGGAGTCTACAGGGAAACTGCAAATCAATTTGGTAAATACCGTTTTCCACACTCCCCTCTTAGAGATTCCTAGTTCACCTGAGTGTGCTAAAGATGTGGTGAAATCCTATAATTAGGAAGCCTATTTAACCTTCTTTACCAAGCTTTTCACAAATTTTAGTCATTTTTCTTCCTTCCTTTTTTTTTTTTTAACACAACACCTATTGACAGACCAAGGAATTATTGTTCTATAAAATATACTTTGCATACATAGGCAAGGTAGCTCATGCCTGTAATCTAGCACTCTGGGAGGCCAAGGTGGGAGGATCACTTGAGGTCAGGAGTCAAGGCCAGCCTGAGCAAGAGTGAGACCTTCATCTCTACTAAAAATAGAAAAATTAGCTGGGCATGGTGATGCACGCCTGTAGTACCAGCTACTCAGGAGGGTGAGGAAGGAAGATCGCTTCTGCTCAGGAGTTTGAGGTTGTAGTGAACTATGATGACACCACTGTACTCTACCTGGGGTGACAAAGCAATATCCTGTCTCCAAAAAAAAAAAAAAGAAGAATACTTTGCAGTGAGGCTCTGAAATCACTTTAAAGAAGCTCCATTCTAGGCCGGGCGCGGTGGCTCACGCCTGTAACCTAGCACTTTGGGAGGCCGAAGCAGGTGGATCATTTGAGCTCAGGAGTTCGAGATCAGCCTGAGCAAGAGCGAGACCCCGTCTCTACTAAAAATAGAAAGAAATTATATAGACAGCTAAAAATATATATAGAAAAAATTAGCTGGGCATGGTGGCACATGCCTGTAGTCCCAGCTACTTGGGAGGCTGAGGCAGGAGGATCACTTGAGCCCAGGAGTTTGAGGTTGCCGTGAGCTAGGCTGACGCCATGGCACTCTAGCCTGGGCAACAGAGTGAGACTCTATCTCAAAAAAAAAAAAAAAGGAAGCTCCATTCTAACCAAAGCCTTCCATAGATTCTGCTTTGGGACTGACCACTACAAAGGAACACAGAATGACGAACTGTATACTATAACCTCTCACTCTGTAGAATTTGGCTTCAGGCCCTAGACATGGAGCACCTTGGAAGAGGAAAGTAAAAACAAAAAGTGTAGAAGGGAAAATATTTCTCCTGGTAACCACAACTGCCTTCTTAAGAAGGTGAGGGCTATTCCAGGTAACAAAATATTGGAATCCACTTGTATTCAGCTGAGCACCCTGATAGGTTCTGGAAAGGTCAAGATAGGTCTTGAACTGAGTATGGCAGCAAAGGCTGGAGGAAGCTGATTCTCTCTGCACTACAAAGAGTGTAGAGTTCACCGGCTAATCTCTAAGGCTAGAGAGGGTAGGACAATTTTTGTACTTTAAAGGACACTATAAAAAGAGTGAAAAGACAATCCATATGAGCCACAATTCCACTCATGGGTATATGCCAAGAGAAATTAAAACATATGTAGACACAAAAATGTTCAAAGCAGCACTATTCACAATAGCCAAATGGTGTAAACTCAAATGTCTACCATCTGATGAACGGATAAACCAATGTGGCATAGCCATACAATGGAATTTATTATTCAGCCATAAAAGGGAAAGAAGTACTGATAAATGCTACAACATAGATGAACCTTGAAAACATCATGTTATATGGAAGAAGGCTACATTTATATGAAATGTCCAGAGAGAGAAAGAAAGTTGATTAGTGGTTGCCAGGGGTTCAGGGAAGGGGGAATAGGAAGTGATTACTTAACAGACATGGAGTTTCTATTTAGGGTGATGATTATGTTCAAAGGCTTAGCAACCATATTTCTTCCCCCTTTATGGTACATCCCATACCTGTACTAGAAGCCTTCCAAAGATGTCCTAAACTGTTTCATGCCAGCCACCAGAAAGGCAAACAGCTTCATTACATGCCAGTCAACCAAAGCTGAAGAACAACAGTATAAAAAAGGCTGCTAGTGAGAGTTAGGGTGGAAGATGGTGCTAAGTCGATCTCATTTTACTGTGATAAGACAATTACAAACACAAAACAATGCAGCATTACATCACTCTGAGATCATATACTTACTCTAGACCAATTTCTCAACTTTGGCACTGTTGACATCTAGGGCAGAATAATTCTTTGTCGTGGCAGCTGTCCTATCCATTGCAGGATATTTAGCAACACCCCTGGCTGCTACCCACTAGGCCCTAGTGGCATTTCCCAGTCATGACAATCAAATATGTCTCCAGAGGCCAGGTGCAGTGGCTCACGCCTGTAATTCTAGCACTCTGAGAGGCCGAGGCAGGAGTATCGCTTGAGCTCCGGAGTTCGAGACCAGCCTGAGCAAGAGCAAGACCCCATTCTCTACAAAAAATAGGAAAATTAGCCGGACATAGTCTGCGCACTTGTAGTCCCTCTTACTCAGGAGGCTGACACAGGAAGATTTCTTGAGCCAAGGGTTTAGGTTGCAGTGAGCTATGATGACACCACTGCACTCTAGCCCAGTGATAGAGTGAGACTCTTGTCTCAAAAGAAAAAAAAAGTCTCCAGAGATTTTGCCCCTGGGTGGCAAAATGGCCTTCAGATGAGAACCAAGACTTAGACTAAAACACTGAATATCTTGTCTAAAACTAATATACATAAAGTGATGTACCCTAGGGTTATGGGTTGGGTTGGGAAATGAGAGAAGACAGAACAACCCTACAACACCTGGGATTGCTATGGGTCAACTTCATAAAAGCCAATGTTTGGGAAAGGATTGAGGGAAAATGCAAGCAGAGAGAGCTGAAGCCTTGAAAGTACGTTCTTAGGACCAGAATAATGGCCATTTAAACTAAGGGTAGCTGGAATAAAACAATAAGCATCTGGTGACAAATTTAATGTCATTGTTCTGCTGATTTAACTCCTTGTGGATCAGCGATACTCAAAGACCAGTGAAGAAATGGTCCCTGCCCTCTGAAAGCTAGATGCTTATCATGTCTGCTTCTTGGGATATAGGCAGCTATTCAAACATTGCCAGAGAGTTTCTAGTTTCTGTGAGGAAAATCAAGAAGAGAACTGCCTACCTGAGAGTCCCGTTCTCTCCTTTGTCCAGGCTGGTGAACCGGCTGTAGAGGCGAGTGATTTGACTGTGGGAAACTAAAGAGCACAAAATTAGTCCCAGCTGGGGAAATAGCCCTCACCTGAACTGAACCCGCCCCCTACTGTCAAATGCTTCCAATGAGTAAGCTAGGGAGATAACAGCAATTCTAAAGTTGTCTCTAACCAGGAGTTCAAGTCCAGCCTGGGCAACACAGCAAGAACTCCATCTCTACAAAAAATAAAAAAATTAGCTGGGCATGGTGACGTGCTTTTAGTCCCAGCTACCCAGGAGGCCGAGGCAGGAGGATCATTTGCGCCCAGGATTTCAAGGTTTCAGTGAGCTATGATCATGCCATTGCACTCTAGCTCGGGTGACAGTGAGACCCCTTCTCCAAAAATATTTTAAAGTTATCTCTAGAGCGTCGATGCAGAAAGTTTAAAACCTAAAGAATGAAAGAAGTTAGAAAATTAAATACAGAGCAATCAAAATTGAATCTTGGGGCCAAGAGCAGTGGCTCACGCCTGTAATCCTAGCACTCTGGGAGGCCGAGGCGGGAGGAATGCTTGAGCTCAGGAGTTCCGAGACCAGCCTGAGCAAGAGCAAGATCCCGTCTCTTAAAAAAAAAAAAAAAAAAAAAAAAAAAAAACAAAAACAAAGAAAGAAAGAAAGAAAATAGATAAAACACCATAAATTCAGGCACAAGGTGACAATTTTAATGAGGTAATAACTTCAGGTACACAATAAAACTTTGAAACTGCAAAAAGGCACATGAGAGTTTTCACAGGAGAAAAGCCAACAGCCAAAAAGGGTGTGACAAGTGTGGACTTTGTCCTAGGCTGTACCTTCAGAGGTTTAAAGGGGTGGCTGAAATAGTTCTGATAGTTGTTCTCCTCCCTCAGCTCAAGAAACACAAATTTACTTGCAGTGTTGGGAACAATGGAACAAAGTAAACAGGGGCAACCAGGAAGTGAGTGATCCATAGCTGGGATGAGAGGACACACTAGGTGTGGCTGTGAATTCTTTAGCATTAGGTTTCACCCTCAAAGCTGGGCTCTGTCCTACACTGGCTCTAAGGTGAGCATGGAGCTGAGAAGGGAGCAAAATCACTCCCATCCAGGGCAGGGGGAGCAGGGCTCCAGCCACCACTCAGGAGGCAGTTGTGGACTGTTCTGCCAGCCAGCCAGGTGTGAATAGCTCACTATAAAGAGCACACACTTGTGAGGGTCAGGCAGACAGATTCTGATTCCATTCATAGCTTCATAGCTTACCAGTGAGGGGTCAGTGAATGGGGCTGTGGGCAAACTGAGTCAATGAAAGGAAAATGCTTGGCCAAGTGCCTGGCACATGACAAGCACTCCAAGTTAGTTATCATCATCATCATCTTTATGTCCTGAGTGGAAGGCACAGTTTTATTGCTGCACTAATTACTTTCCATTTCCCTCCTGACTCTGCCAGTTATAACTGTTTTAAGAACTTGACTAGTTTCTTCCGGCTCTGGCCTCAGGCCTTAAAGGCTACTCTTATACTAAAGTTCCCTTTAGTTTAGCAAAAATAAGTACGTTAAAGAATTACTAAGTTTCCCAAAATATTTTCTGAAAAAACAAAGTTTGTTCACAATCCCAACACTGCTGTTTCCATTTCTTCATATATCATCTATTATAATGTCGTCACTTGTATACTTTATATAGTTCTAATAGCTTACTTTTCACTTAGTAATTCATAATTTTTCTATATTGCTTGGAGTCCTTTTTAATAACTGCATAATATTTGGTCCACTGAGTCAATTTCTAGTGTTTAGAATATTAAGTATTTTGTATTACTTTTCTTTAAGAAGGAAAACTATTTCTTTTTATACTAGTTTTTTTTGAGAAAATAATCCATGCACATGGTAAAAATGCAAAAGGTACAAAACACAATGAAAAGTCACCCTAACACCCCAATTTCTCAGTGTCCTATGCCAAAGGCCAACACTATTATCAGTTTCTTGTGAATCCTTCTAGAAATCTTCTGTGAGTATATGTATTATGAGTATATATCTATGAGTGTGTATATATATGTATATGTATAGTGATTTAGAAAATTTTAAATTTAGAAATTTAAAATTGGAAGGAATATTACCTAGTCCAACTCCTTCTATTAGGAAATAAGCCAGCACATCTTTCTAACCTAGATTACCATCTAAAAGAACTGGGCACTGAAATCTCCCATAGTATGATTTTTTTAAACTCCCTCAGTAAGTACTGGTATGGCATTACATCCCATCCATATTTCAAAAAAAAAAGAAAAAAAGAATGAATTTATGGCTGCTTGAATTCACAATTTACTAATACGTAAGTATATAAACAAGTAACCAAAATAATCATAAAACTGCTATCTCCCAGGACTATATGGAAATCAGTGGAGAAATGTACAACCAAATGTCAACTTTTAAAATTAATATGGTCACATCTGAACCTATCTCCTAAATTTTGGAGTTAATATTATAATTATATTGTAACAAAAAGCTTTGTTAACAAAAAACAGAATGAGAGGAAGTGTTAATCTTGATGCTAAATCCATTGTGACAAAGAATATAAAGCAACCTCCAGGTGTAGAGCTCAGAACAACCCCAATCCATCTATAAAGAGGCTACACAATCCATATGCAGAAAGGCATTAAATCTGGCACAAATGATGTCAGGGCATGTTTCCAGTAAACTATCCTCACCTGAAGGCACTAAGCTAGCCAGATACGGGCCCCAAA
>CM052442.1:67341422-67356550 GCA_028533085.1 Varecia variegata | reverse complement strand
CTGTCTCAAAAAAATAAATAAATAAATAAATAAATAAACATAAATAAAAATTTGGTAGAATATACTGATAACATCAAACTGAGGATACCATTTGTTTATCAGGAAAAATTTGACTTTTTTTTATACAAATAGTTTTTTGCTACATGGATGAATTGTATGGTGTGGAAGTCAGGGCTTTTAGTGTGCCCATCACCCAAATAGTATAAATTGTACAGGACAGGTAATTTTTCTTTTTTTTTTTATTTTTTTTTATTTTTTTAGTTTAGACGGGAAACTGATGGACAGGTAATTTTTGATCCCTCACTCTCTTCCTACCCTCACCCCTCTATAATTATTTAAAAATAAAAAGTTTTCAAAAATCTGGGCCAGTGAGGTGGCTCACGCCTATAATCCTAGTCCTTTGGAGGCCAAGATGGGATGATTGCTTGAGGCCAAGAGTTCCAGACCAGCCTGGGCAATACAGAGAGATTCCATCTTAAAAAAAAACTAAAAATTAGCCAGGTGTGGTGGGCATGCACCTGCAGTCCTGGCTACTTGGGAGGCTAAGGCAGCAGGATCAGTTTAGCCCAGGAGTGCCACTGCACTCCAGCCTGGGTGACAGAGCAAGACGCTGTGTCAAAAAACAAAAAACAGAAACAAGTTTTACCTGAAGCCAACACAGTTTCCCATGACGACACACATTAGCTCCTTCTGCTGCCACACCGAGGACACTCTGTTTCTTGATGTGGAACATCTGGTAAGAAAAGGAAGAAAAGGAAAATGCTCCAAGGAATAAATATTGGCATTATAACACCATGAATAGCACAAGTAAAATGGCCAGTCATTTTAAAAAGTGGATCATATTTTTTAAACTTACAAAATTTGACTAATTCAAAACACAGAGTCTATTTCACATACACACATAAATCACCACTTGACACTTCTGATAATTTTTTTAGTTTTAGCAAAAGTATTCCACAACTGGAAAATAAATCACTCATATCCCAAATGCTAATAAGAGTTGAAAACTCAGGCACCTTTTGTTACCATTGATGCTTCCAAGAAAGAATTCTAATCTTTATGACGAGATTCCTCATGCAAATTTATGGCATGCCCTTGACACAGGGCAATTTATTGTATCTGAAAGGAACACATGTTGTGGCTAACTCTCACTGTGTCTACTATTCAGAATGACAGAAACAAGGACTCAACAGGTCCCTTAAAGCCTTGGATTCATTAAGTTACTTAAAACTGAAATAGTGGTACCCCCGGAATACCCTCTTGTACTTTGATTATCTATAATCTCATCTTATTTCAAAATATTATACAATTCTAAAATACTTAATCCATAAAAATATTTGCATGATATAAGATACTCCCCATTTTATCGGTAGGTAAAACACTTGTGAATAGGAGGGAATAGCAATTTACACTGGCACTGTCTTCCTTTAGAGAGCATAAAGTGTTCTACATTCTGAGTATCTCTCACCAATGATGTGAAAATGGGACTGCATTTCAGTTTCATCTGCAATCAATAATAAGAAGGCTGCAGAACTGGCAGTAAAAGCTATATTTCGCTATTGATAAGAGTTCCCAACTACCTTCTCAAAATTCTAGAGCAAAAGTTATTACCTCATTTTTTATTGTTGTGTCATGGACCCTATAAAGAATCTGTGATATATAAAGAATTCTTACAACACAATGATAAAAAGAATTATCACAACTCAACTAAAAAATGGGCAAAGGATCTAAGCAGATATTTTTCCAGAGAAGTTACACAAATGACCAGTAAGTTCATGGCAAAATGTTCATCATCATTAGCCATCAGGGAAATAGAAATCAAAACCACAACGCAATGGCTATCATCAAAATGACAGATAATAACAAGCGTTGGCAAAGAAGTGGAGAAATTGGAACTCTCATACACTGCTGGTAGAAATGTGAAATGGTACAGCAGCTTTGGAAAACAGTCTAGCCATTCCTCTAAAAGTTAAACGTAGAGTTACCATACAACCTAGCAATTTCACCCCTAGGTATCTATCTAAGAGAAATAAAAACATATGTTCGTACAAAAACTTGTACATGAATGTTCATAGCATTATTCGCAATAGTCAAAAAGTAGAAACCACCCAAATGTCCATCAAGTGGTGAATGGATAAACAAAATGTAGTACATTTGTGGGGCGTGGTGGCTCACCCCTGTAATCCTAGCACTCTGGGAGGCCAAGGTGGGAGGATTGCTTGAGCTCAGGAGTTCAAGACCAGCCTGAGCAAGAACCAGACCCCATCTCTACTAAAAATAGAAAAATTAGCTGGGCGTCATGGCGTCCACCTGTAGTCCCAGCTACTGGGGAAGCTGAGGTAGGAGGATTGCTTGAGGCCAGGAGTTTGAGGTTGCTGTGAGGTTGCTGACACCAGGGCACTCTACTCAGGGCAACAGAGTGAGGCTCTGTTTCAAGAAAAAAAAAAAAAAGTAGCACATCCATACAATAGAATCAATAGAATATTATGCAGCAATAAAACAAAGTAAAATACTGATTCATGATACAGTGTGGATGAATCTTGAAAACATTATGCTAAGTAAACAAAGTCAGGTACAAAAAAATCCCACACATATGTACGATCCAGTTTATATGAAATGTCCCGAATAGGCGAATTCATAGAGACAGAAAGTACATTAGTGGTTGCCAGGGGCTGAGGGGGGATTGAGAGTGATGACTAAGATGCATGGGGTTTATTTCTGGGTATCAAAAATGTTCTAAATTTCATTATGGTGTTGGAGGTACAACTCTGTGAATATACTAAAAACCAATGAACTATACATTTAAATAGGTGAACTGTATGGCATATGGATTATATCTCAATAATGCTGTTTTTTTAAAAAAAGAATCTGTCTGCTGGGCGCGATGGCTCACGCCTGTAATCCCAGCACTCTGGGAGGCCAAGGCAGGAGGATCACTCAAGGTCAGGAGTTCGAGACCAGCCTGAGCAAGAGCGAGATCCCGTCTCTACTACAAATGATTTGGACAGCTAAAAATATATATAGAAAAAAATTAGCTGGGCATGGTGGCACATGCCTGTAGTCCCAGCTACTTGGGAGGCTGAGGCAGGATTGCTTAAGCCCAGGAGTTTGAGGTTGCTGTGAGCTAGGCTGACACCATGGCACTCTAGCCAGGGCAAAAGAGCAAGACTCTGTCTCAAAAAAAAAAAAAAAAAAAAGTGTTGATAACTAACTCTCCCTTTAAAAATGCATCCATGTACATACAAGCATAGGCTTGCACCTACACAGAAAGCTCAGCGACTCTCCTGAAGCCCATTTGTGAACCACACTCTAGGATAATTAGATACTGCCACTTCTCAAATAAATACATGGTTATAGAGAAACTGCCTAAGTAGAACATCCAGAGTGGTCCTTTTAATTTCTGCCTCTTTTCCGAAACTGCTAATGGTTTGCCATCTCATTCAACTCGAACTCAAAATCCTTGTATTATAACGTGTAGAAAGCCCTACATCTGCCTCTGGGCTCCTCCCCATTTCCTACCACTGTTCTTCACTGTGTTTCTGCCACACTCCCTGCTGTTCCTCCACTCAAGTCAGGAATGCTTCAGCCTCAGTGTCTTTGCATTTGCTAATTCTACTTTACCGTCTTCCCCTAGATATCCACATGGCTAGCTCCCTTACTTACTTCAGGTCTCTGTTTCAATGTCACCTCCTCAGAGAAATTCTCTCTGTCCATTCCATATAAAACAGGACCTCCCTGTCACTCCATTCTGCATACCATGCTTTATTTTTCTTCATACCACTTATTGTCAGCTGAAATACCATCATTTGTTTATTGTCTTACATTAGAATGTAAACTCCTTGAGGGCTGGAACTTTGTCTTGATTATTGTTTTACTCCAGATCTCAAAACAATGTCTGGGATATAGCAAGTACCTAAATATTTTTGTTTAATTAATAGGGAAAATATCAAAGATCTTGTAATAAATTTATGAGACACAGACACAATACCTATATACAGACAATACTGGGAATGACTAAGGACTGTACTTACAGCAGCACCAAACTTCTGCTGGAACTGATCAATGACTGTGTATGTCACTTCCTCTTCTTCTACAGGAGAAGGATGGCATTAGATATATTTCTCCTCCTTTAGCAATAGAATAGCCTTCCCACTAATTTTGGCAACACTCATATACTTCTATTCTATTACAACTCAAATGTCTAATGTTATTTCATTATCACTTGCATCAGCCCATCACAGAGTGAACCCTAATTAGCATCCTGTTTGTCAACTGAGAATAAACAAAATCCCCACCAATGATATAACCTTACAAATTGAATTTTTTACTCATTTTCTGTAATAGTCCAGTAATGTTTCCCTCCTCATAGGTGTACATCTTGAATACTTTAATACATGAACTTTTTAAAAGCATGTGCATAACAAAAAATAATAATTTAAAATAAATGAGTCCTGGAGATGGGCCAATACCCATACTTACAGAATTCTCTGGATCCCGACAGTTAATTATTATTAAAAATTATGTAATTTTAAAAATGAAAGGTATAAGAGAACACAGAGTTCCTTTTCATTTCCCAACCCCTACAGTTTTGGAGTGGCACAGGACACAGTTCATGTACCTCTTTCTTTTTTATCCATGCTCACTTTTTTGGCAATCTCATTTAGTCTCAAAGCTCTAAATATCATCTATAGGCTGACTCTTGAATTTATCTGCCTCTCCATCTCAGAACGCTCTCCTCATTCTAGGCTTTTATACCAACTTAAGGTGACCAGAACTGAACTCCTACTCATCTCCCCAAAACTTTTTCTACCCATAGTCTTTCCCATCTCAGTTTAATAGTGACTCCATACTTCTGGCTGCTCAGGCCAAAATCCCTGAAATCATCCTTGATTCCTTTCTATTTCTCATAACCACATCTAATCTATCAGCTTTCCTGTGGGCTCCATCTTCAACGTACATCCAGAATTCCTCCACTTCTTACAAACCCTGCTGCCACCACCAGGATCCAAGCCACCATACCCACTTGTCTTTAATTATTTCAATAGCCTCCAAACTGGTATCTATGCTTTTACCCTTGCCTTCCTCTCAGTGTCTATACAGCATCTAGAGTGATCTTGTTAAAACAGAAGTCAGATCATGTTACTTCTCTGGTCGAAATCTTCCGATGGGAAATTGTTTTAAAAAAGACCATTTGTAATAGTTGTTTTCATTTTTTTAACCCAATTACTATGCTGTGATCCATTTATAATAGTATAAAAATGTGAAATATTTAGTGATAAATATGACAAAAGATGTGAAAGACTGAGAACTATAATACACTGCTGAAATTAGAAATGATCTAAACAAATGGAGATACATACCAGATACTTAGATTGGACTACTCGATTTCTTAAAAATGCCAAAATTCCCCAAATTTATCTACATATTCAATGCAATCCCAATCAAAATTCCACTGAGTTTTGTTTTGGTTTTTTTTTTTTTTTTTTAAGAAACTGAGTAGCTGATCCCAACATTCATAGGGAAATATAAAGAACCTAGAACAGCCAATATAACTTTGAAGAACAAAGTTGGATAACTAATACTATCTGATTTCAAGATTTATCATAAATTGATGATAATCAAACAGCCTAATGTTGGTATATAGATAGAAAAGTAGATCAATGTAACAGAATAGAAAGTTCAGAAATAAACAGATACAGATAATTGATTTTTTTCTTTTTAGAGATGGAGTCTTGCTCTGTCACCCAGGCTGGAGTGTAGTGGCCTGATCATAGCTCACTGCAGCCTCAAATTCCTGGGCTCAAGTGATCCTCCCACTTAGCTTCCAGAGTAGCTAGGACTATAGGTATGCACCACCAGGCCCAGCTAAGATAACCAATTTTTGACAAAGATGCAAAGGCAATTGAATGGAGAAAGTACAGTCTTTTCAACAAATGGTGGTGGAACAATTAGATACCTATCTATAAAACCTTGAATTATACCTATCATGTATAAAAATTAACTCAAAATGGATGATAGACTTAAATGTAAAACTTAAAACTATGAAACATCTAGAGGAAAACATAAGAGATGTTAATTAAAAAAAAAGGAACTGTCCTATGAGATATGTTTTAAAAAATAAAAAGAAAATGAAAACATAAGAGAAAATCTTTGTGACTTTGAGTTAAGCAAATATTTCTTAGATACGACACCAGAAGTACAAGCCATAAATGAAAAAACAATGGGTAAATTGGAATTCATCATAATTAAAAATGTCTGCTCTTCAAAAAATACTTTAAGAAAATGAAAAGGCCAGGAGTGGTGACTCATGTCTGTAATCCCAGCACTTTGGGAGGCTCAGGTGGGAGGATCGCTTGAGGTCAGGAGTTCAAGACAAGCCTGGACAACATAGCGAGACCCATCTCTACCAAAAATAGAAAAAATTAGCTGGGTGCAGTGGTGCTCGCCTATAGTCGGAGCTACTCGGGAGAGTGAGGCAGGAGAGTAGCTTCAGCCCAGGACTTTGAGGTTGCAGTAAGCTATGATGACGCCACTGCACTCTACCCGGGGCGACAGAGTGAGACTCTGTTTCAGAAAAAAAAGTTCTCAACCACAACAGAGCCTAGAAAATTCAGAGCCCCAGTGCTCACCTGATGGGCTGTACTTGAGATCATTCAGCAGGGAGGTGGTTGGTGCCTCAGGGTCAGGAGAAGTAGGCTCACATACATTTAGGTTTTCATCTTTCATTTTATCCATCCTGATTCTTTCTGTATTTAGACTGTCCTTACAAAAAACAACACTCAGGTGAACTTGTTCTTTGTTGCTGATGTCATACAGATTCTGCCACACCTTAATGGTAAGGACTGTGGTCCTCCATTAACTAAAGGATCCATTTATCCATTGTTTACAGAGGGTGCTATCTAAAGAGGGAAGAAAACATCTACATATTTCTTCTCATTTCTATTTCCTTATGCCATTTTAGGAATCAAGCAGCTAGTGAATTAGAGTTAAGGCTTTCTACCCTAATGTGCACATATGGGAAACATCATAATGAAGAAAATAATTCCATCATACCTAACAGAAGATGCCTTTTCTCTCACTGCACCTTGCTCCACTTCATCCAGTAGTTCCACTGTAAAATAAACAACTGACTTCCAACAGTTTCCAATCTGAAAACAATTAACTACTCCCAACCACCACACATCCAGTCTGAGTAGGTACTGCAAACAGTAATTGAAATTTCAGTCCATAGGGCTTTCATTGGCCAGCAATAAATAGAGCAGAAAAGACTATCCAAAGTACTGAAGACACTCAATATCATGTCCTTACATAGCTTCTTGGTTATTCAGCAGGATTAAGAACCTCTCTCTATATTCCCTTCACCCTTTTTGTTCCAGGGTGCCTTTGTTGTCTTTTACACTGGTTCTAGAGATTTTTTTCCCACTTATCCCAATTGTAAAGCACCTTCCCTCACTCACACTGTGTACTGTTTGAGAATTTTTTCTTAAATCATTCACAGATCTATCCCTGCCATTCTCCCAGGCTGGTGCATTAATAGTTCAGTGACATGAAAGGTAATGAAAGCTAACATGGAAATCCCAAAAAAATTATGAGAGAAATATTGCATGGAAATCCTGAAATCATTTATTGTTTACAATATTAATAAATATATATGATAGTTTAACTGGCAGTTTCTTTTTCTTATGGTGCAAAAAGCAACAGGTGTCTCATAATTAATAGCATCTTAGATTCAATGAAGCATGTTTAGGTACTTTTCAAGGAAAAAGCCTCTCAGAGGGCCACTATGTTTTAAATGTCTCTTTTCTCTGCACTATCTAGAAGTGTTGAATCTGGGACAGAGAAAAGTAAAATTCAGTAAAAATGCTGATTAGCTATTATTATCCTTCATCTTGACAATCCTTATCCAAGTTGCTTTTTGAGGGGACCCCTCCATGGCTGATTGGGCCACAGGGCAAAGAAAGAGAGGACCATCTTTTTGAGATTAAAAATTATGAACAGTGGCTCACACCTGTAATCCTAGCACTCTGGGAGGCCAAGGCAGGAGGATCACTCAAGGTCAGGAGTTCAAGACCAGCCTGAGCAAGAGTGAGACCCCGTCTCTACTAAAAAATAGAAAGAAATTATCTGGACAACTAAAAATATATAGAAAAAAATTAGCTGGGCATGGTGGCGCATGCCTGTAGTCCCAGCTACTCGGGAGGCTGAGGCAGTAGGATTGCTTAAGCCCAGGAGTTTGAGGTTTCTGTGAGCTAGGCTCATGCCACGGCACTCTAGCCAGGGCAAAAGAGCGAGACTCTGTCTCCAAAAAAAAGAAATTATGAACAAAGGCCAAGTCCTGATAAAGAATTTAGGAAGAGATGAATTCCATATGTACAGATTACAAAGCTGGTCAGTAATTAGCCTTCTTCTGAGCTAGGGAGAAGGTAGTAGTGATTCCTTTGCTTCTCTCTACAAACTCATCCACAGCCTAGCTTTGTTCCAGTCCAGAGCTCGGTTTTACTGCAAAGGTTAATAGTTAAAACACAGTTAAGAATTCCACTACTGCTACCACCATCAATGGTATTACAAAAAGGTATTCAATGGACAAAGAGTGTTTATGGTAGCATACTCAGTGAGAACGGATAGTTAGGTAGCTGTCCAAACTTGTGGAACTTGCAATGGCTCCAGATTTGCAGTCATTAATTTGGTGAGATTTTCATCTCCTCCTAAATTCTAGTTTTCTCACAAAGCAAAGCAATCTTTTAAGCAGTAGTAAACTTTCCTTTCCTCCAATCTGCCCCAGTGGGGAGAAATGCACAGCCCTAAGAAGCCCCAGACCTCCCATTCCTCCACTCAGCGCTGATATTCACTCCTCCTTGGAGGGTAAAAGCAGAAAGCTCCTGAATCCTTGAAAGCAAGAAATGTTCCTGTTTTCTCTTATCCTACTTGACTTGTCTGAAGCATACTGACCAGATGAGTTCCTATAGCTATTCTTCCAGGCAAACAATTGTACCTACTCTTGCTAAATGGCTTGTACCAGCAGACATAAAAAACAGGGCTACTTCCTGCAATTCCAAAATCCAAAAACCTCTGAAAACCAGAATTTTGTTGTAACTCTTTTAGCAGCAAAACCTGACATGCTATTTATAGTCCTATTTTATTCCACTTATTAGAATTATCTCTGGAGAAATGTGTTGTATTTCAGAGTGCTGTCCACACCTTCTTGAGGTAATACAAACAGTATATTCTATGTGCTATGTTTTCCAAAAGTGCAGGATAATTCTGTATTCTGAGACATTTGGCCCCAAGGTTTCAGATAAGGAATTGTGACTGGACTGTGGACCGATAGCATTTAACTAGCTTGCTTAGCAAGACAATCCCTTCCTATTCAGGCTCCTAACTGCCAGCTGTCCAGCTGTCCAAGTCTCTAGTGATGAGCACCAGCAAACCACCTATTATAAACCCAAAATGACTGCAATTCTGTAAGCCTATTCTTCTCATAGAGTACCCACAGAAACAGTAAGAAAGGGTCAATTCTCAAATACCAACTTTAAGAGTTCATAAGTGCAATATAAAAGGCAAGACAACACGCCATTTTATTTCAAATAATGGAATGAGGGAAAGCAATGAGTTTACTCCTACTGCAAATGCCAGTACCAGCATTCAGGGAAGATGAAATTCTCACCATTCACAATCTCATGCCCGAAAAACATCTTCACTCCTGGGACACTTCGACCCGTCTGTACATTCTTCACTGTTACAGAAAACAATTCATGCAGTTAATAATAAAAAAAAATATTTTCCTAAAACAATAAGAAAACACGCTTACTCTCAAAATTGCCCAAATCTGAGTTTTATAAAAATACCCAAATTATTTTCCCCAAGAAATGAAGAGTCAATAATAAATTACAAAGCTACACCCTTGAAACAAGTAGTGTAAAGAACAAAGTAAACCCCATTATGGTCCAAGAGAAACTAAACAGGGCAAGACTATTAATTACATTTCTATTTATTTTTACTCCACCTAATAACTCCAGAAAGAAATTGAAGGCATCTGACTACTTCTAGAGTCCACACACTGCTTCATGTCATGCTACATGCTCTAAAATATTATCAAGGACAACAATCCAACTCCTGGTTGATATGTAAATCCTTCTGATCTGTTCCAAGCCTATTTCTTCAGCCTTATCTCTCATCATATCCTTATACTGAAATTTACTTAGTTTTTCTGAATGCACCAGGTTTTTATGTCTCTATGTATTTGTACATGCTGCTACTTCTGCTTTAAACTATGGTTCTCTCTAAGTACAGCTCCAGTCAACTTAAAAAAAAAGAAAAAAACGTGTGACTTCAAAGCACAGTATCATCTATTAACTTGTTAAAAATGCAAATTCTGGACCTTAAGAATCAGAAATTCTGGGAGTAGGGCTCAGCAATCTGTGTTTTAACAAGTCCTCCAGGTGATTCTGATACACAACAAAGTTTGAGAACCACTGGCTTAATACAACTTTCTCTTTTCTCATCACTAACTCATATTTGCCCAGATGTAGTTCCATCATCAATTTCTCCTTTAGGAGACTTCTCCACTGTCCTAATCCAAGCACTCCCAGATCTAAATTAGCTGAGCCTTTGTGCATCTCTCCTCTATCAGAGAGGATATCACTTGTCTACTTGTCTCCTTATTGGATTAAGTTTTTTGAGGACAGGGACCATGTTATTCCTACATGTATCCCTAGTACCAACCACAGTACCTGGAATATAAAACAATCAATAAATGATTATTGAATAAATTAATGTTATAAAAACCTATTATAGTCCCATCTTAGCTCACAAAAGCCTATTTTAACTCAAAATATGGCTTAACAATAGCAGTAATATCTCAAATGAAATTTATACATGTTTCAATTGTGAACTTTAAATTTATCATGCCAGGAAAACAACTACCCTAGCAAATCAGTACTGCAGCAGAATAAAAACTCTATATATTGAAGCTTTGGGGCTGGTATACATGGAGGCGCTGGGAGGGTGATGCACCCAGAGAGGGCATGGAAGTTCTGTGTCCCCTCCCCCATAGTTTGCCCTATGTATCTCTCCCATGTAGCTGTTCCTGATTTGTACCCTTTACGATAAACCAGAATTGAAGCCAGGAGATGTAGAGGCTACCTTGTGACCATGAGCATGACAAAGGATCACGGAGGTGGCAGAGCAGGAGCACAAGGCACCTGGTCCCTTCTAGTGTCTTTCAGCCACTGCACTATTCCTTAGCAGCCTACTTATGGAATTCTTTTTGCATGAGAAAAACCAACCTCTTACTGTCTTTGTGAATTTGTCTGTTGAAGTCAAAAGCAATTCTAGGGCAGGCATGGTGGCTCATGCCTGTAATCCTAGCACTCTGGGAGATCAAGGCGGGTGGATCATTTGAGCTCAGGAGTTCGAGACCAGCCTGAGCAAGAGCGAGACCCCCGTCTCTACTAAAAATAGAAAGAAATTATATGGACAACTAAAAGTATATATAGAAAAAATTAGCCAGGCATGGTGGCACACGCCTGTAGTCCCAGCTACTCGGGAGGCTGAGGCAGAAGGATCACTTGAGCCCAGGAGTTTGAGGTTGCTGTGAGCTAGGCTGATGCCATGGCACTCTGTCTCAAAAAAAAAAAAAAAAAAGCAATTCTAACTAATACAGTGGTTGTTTTTAATTGCAAGATGTATAAGGACACAAGTTAAAAGGAGTACTCAATTAAAAACTCTCTCACCACCTCACTGCTCTGGCAGAAAAAAAAGAGAGGAAAAAAAAAAAGAATTCTCTATATCGAAATTCTGCTATCCTGCCAAAAGTATAGAAGTATAGAAGTGGGGACTACCAGCATATGTAGTCACACTGTTCTGTTAGAAATGTTCTGAAAATAGTATTCTAACCTTCCTCCCACCCCTTCCCCAAAATAGGGATGATAATGCCACCCTCCCAATTGTTAATAATGGAGCCCAAAGCCATCACTTAAATTCAGTCATTAATCTCTTAAAAGGCAGAAGATCATAAGAAATAGAATGAGACCTTTTTTTAGGACAACAATCTTGTTAGGGTCCACATGCTGGAGCACACCCTCGAAGACGCCACAAACCAACGTGAGTTTTACCCTTCTCCACAAAATCTGATTGAGGAAATGGTAGTCACTGCTGAGATCCATGCTAATTGATTCCAAAAGCTGTCTTCAAATAATCTTCTTTAAGCATCCAAACACTTGAAAATTAATAAAGAGATTTATGATTTTAAAATGATTTTTTAAAGTTATTTTTCCTTTCCCCATATCTGTAATGGACAAAAAGAATAAAAATATGAATAATTCAGTTTTGTTCATTTTTTTTAGAATGATGAGAAAAGGATCATTGCAAGCACTAATTCTCATACACGCAAAACTAAAAACCATAAGATTTTGGGCAAGGTAGGCTTGGCTTCTTTGTCTCTAAAATAGGGATAATATCACCTTCCCTTCCTTAGATAAATGGAACAAGCAGAATATTTAGAGGCTTTATTTTATTTATTTTTTTTTTGAGACAGAGTCTCACTCTGTTGCCCAGGCTAGAGTGCCATGGTGTCAGCCTAGCTCACAGCAACCTCAAACTCCTGGGCTCAAGCAATCCTACTGCCTCAGCCTCCCAGAGTGCTAGGATTACAGCCATGAGCCACCTCGCCCGGCCAATTTAGAGGCTTTTAAAAGACACATACATACATAGTTTTAACTAAAAAAAAGGAAAAGACCAAATTTAAAAAATTGACATCAGCAAAAATACTTGTCAACACATACTGCAATAAATTGTTTATCCAGAAATGTCTCGAATGCAACCTCTTCTAGATCTAGCCTCTTCTGGATTAATAACATTTCCAGAGTTTTACACTGTTATCAAATAAAGCATAACTGACTTAGAACTATCATAATTGTCTATGGCCATACCACCCTGAACGTGCCCGATCTCATCTGATCTCGGAAGTTAAGCAGGGTTAGGCCTGGTTAGTACTTGGATGGGAGAACTATCACAATTTATGCATTGCCAATCCAGCTGCCATGATGTCACTGCAAGGGTCATTCCATGCCACCCTGGCCAAAGCTTCGGGACTGGGCTGCTGTAGTGTCACCAACTAGTCATTTACAGCCTGACAGATCAAATTGCCACATGCCATACACTCAAATGTTTTGTAAAAATGATACATGCTCATTATAAAGAATTACAACAATATAGAAATATACAAAGTAAAGAAAAAATATACAAAGTAAAGAAATAGCTCATTCATAGTAGATACTCTTACATTCTTTAGTGTAATACAGTCATTTAAAAGATGAATGCTTTTTTTTTTAAAGTATCTCTTAGAACTATTCTGTTATTTGGATGTCCTTGTATTTAGAACCCTAGATAAATGTTCTTCTATGGTGGTTTAAATTTAAAAGCTGTTTGCCTTTGCCATGAGAGGAAAATTCAACCAGTGAATTCTGCAATTTAACTACAAAAACACTGACGAAATAACTAGAGCCTAATTAAACTAGGAAGAAGGTGAAAAGTTACATACCATTTTTAGCCAAATAAATAACCTATTTTTTAATTTTAAGGGCTACTAAGTGCTTACACAAATATTATTTGATACTTAACAACAACTTAATTTACAAATGAAGAAACTGAGGCTTAGGGATTTAAGACACCTGCCCAAAGTCACACAGCTAGAAGGTAGTGGAACCTGAACCAAGACCAGGGCCCTAGTAGGGATGTTTTTAGTGCAAGATCAACTGTTATGCATCCAGAGAGAACATAAAACAAGTCATCAGAGAGCCTGAGAAAAATCATTCTGAGCTGAGCTTGATGGCTTACACCTATAATCTGAGCACTTTGGAAGGCCGAGGTGGGAGGATTGCTTGAGGCCAGGAGTTCGAGACCAGCCTGGGCAACCCAACAAGACCCGATTTTAAAAATTAGCTGGGTGTAGTGGTGTGTGTCTGTACTCCCTGCTACTTGAAAGGCTGAGATAGGAGAATCACTTAAGCCCAGGAGTTTGAGGCAGCATGGGGCCTATGATGATGCTACTGCACTCCAGTGTGAGTGACAGAATGAGAGTCTGTCTCCAAAAAAAAAAAAAAAAATCATTCTTTGCTCAAGTTAATCAAACAGGGAAAAGGGGATTTTTTACAAAAAGAAAAATATAAAAATATAAAACTGGGGGGAGAAGCCCTCAATAGAGGCAAAAATTAATTTATATGTTAAAAAGATACCAAAGAAAGAAAAGTTTGTGAATTGCTTGAAAAACAACAACATTTTTTAAACGTCAAAGACAAAAGAGAAAAGTTAAATTAGAAAAATATGTTAACACGAAGCAAAGAAACCTTTGACTGGAGACAGCTGCAAATGGTAAGCCTCAAGATTAGAAAGGAAAAAGTAAGGTCAGGATCAAGAGATGGGCTTCAAGGCAGACCGAGAAAAGGGATAATCATGTGGCTGACATCTCGGTTTTCCTACCACACCCATATTCGCAAAATAAAAAGCAGCTCCAGTGGCTTCTTAGGCGGGCATATCCAAAATGTTTCTCTCTGCCTAAGAATGCCCACATCACTTGGTCAGACAAGAGCAAGTCAATCGTGAACAGAACTGTGAGACTAGAATTTCAGCCTACAGGGAACCCGTGGACCCTCAGGCTAAGCTGTAAGGCCTTAGGTAACCTTTAAAACTAGTAACTTAAATTGATTTGGGAAAGCTTGCTAAGATAAGAATACCCTAGTACTTAGGTACTAAGCGACAGTGGTCAGAATGTGGTTCTTTCATATCTCAAAATAAACAGGTGAACGAGTAATACAGTTGAAGACACAGGAAAATAACTGGTTCACCAGAGAGGGTGTACTAATTTGACGGGTGTCTTTAAACTTTATCATCAAAACAAACATGCCATAAGAATAAAATACAAAATTCCTCATTTTTTTTTTTTTTTTTTTTTTTTGAGACAGAGTCTCACTCCGTTGCCCGGGCTAGAGTGAGTGCCGTGGCGTCAGCTTAGCTCACAGCAACCTCAAACTCCTGGGCTCAAGCGATCCTTCTGCCTCAGCCTCCCGAGTAGCTGGGACTACAGGCATGCGCCACCATGCCCGGCTAATTTTTCTATATATATTTTTAGC
>CM052442.1:67327024-67340922 GCA_028533085.1 Varecia variegata | reverse complement strand
CTGATGCCATGGCACTCACTCTAGCCCGGGCAACAGAGTGAGACTCTGTCTCAAAAAAAAAAAAAAAAAGAATGCTCTTCCTTTTCATCTTGTTTTCAAAAATACCTCACTTGTCCTTATTTGCTCTTGTGTTCCTTTTAGTTTAGTCTTTTTTTTTTTTTTTTTTTAAGACAGAATCTCGCTTTGTTGCCCAGGCTAGAGTGAGTGCCCTGGCGTCAGCCTAGCTCACAGCAACCTCAAACTCCTGGGCTCAAGCAATCCTCCTGCCTCAGCCTCCCGAGTAGCTGGGACTGCAGGCATGCACCACCATGCCCGGTTAATTTTTTCTATATATATTTTAGTTGGCCAGATAATTTCTTTCTATTTTTTTAGTAGAGACGGGGTCTCGCTCTTGCTCAGGCTGGTCTCGAACTCCTGACCTTGAGCGATCCACCCGCCTCGGCCTCCCAAGTGCTAGGATTACAGGCGTGAGCCACCGCGCCCGGCCTTTAGTTTAGTCTTTATTTTTATTTATTTATTTTTTGCCTCCACCACCCCGCCTCCTAGTCTTTATTTTTAAAGTGGTTTTTAAAAATTGTAATTCTTGCTTAGGTTCTGTTGCCTCATTTCTGAATATTTCTTATTTTGATTTAAGTTCTTTTATATCTTGTATCATATTCTTAATGCCTTTTAGCTTCTTATGCAGTAACACATTAGAATGTTAATTTGTTTATTGAGTATGACTTTTTAGCATGATTTCATTGGGATATTATTCTGCTCTTTATTCTTTTTTCTTGTAGTAACTTGTATGGAAATTGAGTGGCATACTCAATTTTTTTTTCTGTTGCTTGTATTTATGTGAGACTAATTTTCTTAAAATCTTGGAAGAAGGCTTAGTTCAATTAATTTTTTAAACTTACAGAGCTTCCTCTTTTTTCATTTTTGTGTAGTGTTAAAACTACATGGTTTGCTTTCTGAGATTTTTCCTGGCTCTGTTTTCCTCCCCTAGTTTTAGCTTTCCTTCTTCTTGGTTGTCTCTGCCGTGCTCAGTTTTTGTTCCATTTCTAGCAGTTATTCCCTAGTGTGGGAAGCTGTCCTAGAAGGGATCCATGGTTGGTTATTATCCGGCATTTATAGGGTCTAGACTGCTCCAGCCTGTGTAGACCTTCATATTGTGGGATCCGTACATACACCTGCTATCGGAGTGGGCAATACCCTTCTTGGTTTCAGTCATGGTTCTCAAACTGGCTCTTAGCACTTTGTAGTGTTTTTTTCCTACATGGATGTCAATAGCTCTTGGTTTGTCTTCATGTGCTTGCAATTTCAGGTTTATGGGATACTTTGTCATCTAGTGTTGTAAATATTGTTTGTGGGTTTTGTGTTTTGCTAATTATTCTGTTTTTATATGGGAGTTTGGGAAAATCTAAAAACTATGCCACTTCTAGACTACTGCCATCTTCCCAGAATCTTGGTATATACTTTTATGCTTACTGAAAGGTCTAATACCGTAGCTTGCATCTTGGGTGCATTCTCTCCCTCTCGGGTCACTTGCTCTGGGGAATTGAGCTGCCATGTTGGGAGAACACTTGGGCACTCCTCCCTATGGAGAGATCAACATGGCAAAGAACTGAGGACTCCAGCCAACAGCCTGTGAGAGACTATGTCCTCAGCAACCAGAGCAGTAAAGTTTGGAAGTGGAGCCTCCACAGCCAAGCCTTTGGATGACTGCAGCCCAGCCTGCAGCTTGACTGCAACCTCATGAGAGACCCTGAACCAAAACCACCCAGCTCAACTAATCCTGGACGCTTGATCACCAGAAACTTTGAGATAATAAACATTTGCTGCTTTAAGCTGTTAAATTTTGGCCAATTTGTTACCCAGTAATAAATAACTAATGCACCTATGAATAGATATTCTCATTTTGTGAACTTAGATATCTTTCTTGCTGCCTTCAGTGATATTTTTCTAACATTTTATTATATTAATAGAATATTTCAAATATACTGCAAAGTCAAAAGGTTTTACAGTGAGCACCCACATGCCCACTACCTAGATTCTACCATGAACATCCTTCTGTGGCTTTTAATGACATAGAATTTGTAGAAAACCATTTCATTTGTAATACTTCAACAATATTTACAGAACTGTGGGCTCCAAGATCACCACTTTTCAAGGCAAATTGTTCCCCATTTAAGATTCTTCTGCTTATTTAAATATTCTTCCTAATTTGGAGTTGAAATTTGTTGTCCTGAATTTTCCATCTGTTGGGCCTCCCATGTGCTGTGGAGAATAAATTCATTCCCTCTCTCAAGTGATGGCCCTTTGACTTCTTGGAGATAAATGTCATGACTTCTCTGAATCTCCTTTTCCTTCCTAGTCACTCCATTTTTTGTCCTTACCCTGTTTTCCTGCTTCTGCTGTTTTTCAGCTGGATTTGGTTAATGGAAAGAACTAGTGGAATATAGGAGAGAGGGAGAAGCCAGGATGCTGCACGCCCCCACTCTGCCCTGGGTGGTCTCTCTAGCATTGGCCACATCTCCTCCATGGCTCCATTACCAGCGTGACAAGCCTGCCACGCTTTCAGCTTCTGCAGTGTGGTTCTGGCAACTGGGCCCCAGTAATACCACTTCTTGGCTTTGTCCCTTCGGCTAAGATATAGTAGTCTTCCTGGCATTGATTATCCCTGGACTGCCTCACCATCCACTATTGGCTGCTCATCTCCTCCATCAGCTGTGCAATTAATTTCCTGCATAAAATTTCCTCTGTTTCAAACACTTAAGAGTACTATCTGTTTTCCTGGTGAGAGCCTCACTAGTACAGGGGTATACTACATAATTTTTTAGGAAGATATAGGCCATAAGAGGGTATCTGTAGTGCTTACCACAATCACCTGTGCTTTCTCCCAGGGACAGGGAATTACTATGAATTTGTGTTTGCCTATTTGTGCCCTGCCACCCATGTAATGCCTGGAGGAATAAGAGAAACCCTATTTTCCGAGGTCTTGTAATTAGTTGAGGAAAACTTATAATAATGATATTTTAGAAAATGGCATATTAATGAGCTATAAGCGTAGGAAAGGAAGTTTCTTTGGAGTGATGTACTACAAATGAGATTAGAAGAAACATGACAGCCAAGGAGAAATCAGGTGTCAGAGGATTTGATTTCAGTCAGGCAGATGAACAAAAAGCTGACTGTATATTGAAAATGTCCCTTTAGTAAGAAAAAAATAGGACCATTCATGATGAAATGCAAACACCAGTAATATTGTGTGACTTGTTGCTAATGTTTGGAAAACAACAGGGAAATCAAAATATCATTCATTAGTAGTGTTTCTCATTATATGACATAGGTTAAACATTCCATTTATGTTACTTTTATAGAATATCAACAATGTGTCATTATTTTCATACATCTGTATGTGTACTGCAGGTGCTAAACACCTGCAGTGGAGGTGATAGGAATTTGGGGAGAATGAGGAATGAATACATGAATTTCAGAAAATGTTTCTGGAAATCACCATAATGCAACTATGATCTCAACATTAAATAAAATAATGGAATAAATATTTAAAAAGAAAAAATGTGTAAGCCTTTAAAGGATGAAGGAATTCTGACTAATCAACAGCAGTGATGAATTATAAATAGTGGACCTTGCCAGATTGGTATGAGTGGTTTTCTGGGGGGTTTTTGGATTAAGAATTCCAGGAATAAGAGAAGGAGTGAAGTGTTAGACAGTCTATATTGGGCTGTCAGTAAAGCATTTTGATCTAGCATCTTGTGAAATCTCAATTACGGAACTAATTTATAGTGATTTCCAGGTGAGAGTGATAACTGGAAACTTTCAAGGAAGACTTAGAGGAACAAGTGAGCAATGCCTGGAAAATGTTTTAAAACTTTTTATTGTGAAATATACATAGAAGTTAATAAAATGAAAATATGCTGTTTACAAAAAAATCAAAAGTGGACATCCAGTTCAAGAAATAGGCCGGGCGTGGTGGCTCACGCCTGTAATCCTAGCACTCTGGGAGGCCGAGGCGGGTAGATCGCTCGAGGTCAGGAGTTCGAGACCAGCCTGAGCAGGAGTTCGAGACCAGCCTGAGCAAGAGTGAGACCCCCGTCTCTACTAAAAATCGAAAGAAATTATCTGGCCAACAAAAAATATATATAGAAAAAATTAGCCAGGCATGGTGGTGCATGCCTGTAGTCCCAGCTACTCGGGAGGCTGAGGCAGTAGGATTGCTTGAGCCCAGGAGTTTGAGGTTGCTGTGAGCTAGGCTGACGCCACAGCACTCACTCTAGCCCGGGCAACAGAGCGAGACTCTGTCTCAAAAAAAAAAAAAAAGAAAGAAAGAAAAAAGAAATAGAACATCGCAGTACCATAGAATGTCACCTTGTATCCTGTGTCTGTCACAACACCCTCCCACCTTTCCACCCCCAGAGATAACCATTATCCGGATTTTTACAGCAGGTGTGTCCTTGGTTTTCTTTATAGTGTTAACCTTAACCTGTGAATTCCCCCCAGCAAAGTAGTTTTGCCTGCTTTTTTAAATGTTAGATGGAATCATATTGTATATATGCTTTTGTATCTGGCTTTCGTTCTACATTATTTTGCTGTTGTATGCTGTGTGTGTCTATGGCTCATTCATTTTCATTGCCGTATGGTATTCCATTGTTGCTATATGCCACAATTTGTCTATTCTATTTTGTGTATTATCCTTGCTGTAGTATAGAACCCCTAGTCTCACTGGCTTATAATAACAAGTATCTGTTTCTTGCTCTTGATACTTGTAAACTGTACCAGCTTAGTTCTTTTCTATGTGTTTTCTCATTCCAAGTCATAGAACAAACTCTGTCTTGGACATGCCTTTTTGTGGCATAGGCAGAAGCAATAGCTCTGGCAGAAACTCATTATGACTCTTAAAAGCTTCTGCTTGGATGTGATATATATTACGTCTGCTCTGCTCATATTCTACTGACTAAAGCATGTCTCACAGCCAAGCCAAAAGTCAATTAGGTGGAGTAAATACTCCACACCAGGAGGCACAACAAGTCACATGGGGAAAGATATATTGTCCTTTTGAAAGAAAAGAGGGTACCAGTTGCCACCACTGTTGATGTTCCCTGTGTTTGGTTATCACAAACAGTGTTGCCATGAGCTTTCTTATATATGTATCCTGGTGCAAACGTGCATGAGTTTCTCCAGGAGTGAAATTTCTTTTTTTTTTTTTTTTTTGAGACAGAGTCTCACTCTGCTGCCCAGGCTAGAGTGCCGTGGCATCAGCCTAGCTCACAGCAACCTCAAACTCCTGGGCTCAAGCGATCCTCCTGCCTCAGCCTCCCGAGTAGCTGGGACTACAAGCATGCGCCACCATGCCTGGCTAATTTTTTCTATGTATATTTTTAGCTGTCCATATAATTTTTTTCTATTTTTAGTAGAGATGGGGTCTCGCTCTTGCTCAGGCTGGTCTCAAACTCCTGAGCTCAAACAATCCACCTGCCTCGGCCTCCCCGAGTGCTAGGATTACAGGCGTGAGCCACTGCACCCAGCCTAAGAGTGAAATTTCTAGGTATGTGTATATTCAACTTTACTGCTTTCTGCCAAACTGTTTTCTGAAATGACTTGACTTTCTCTCTCTCTCTTTTTCGTGTTTGTTTGTTTTTTTTAAGAGATGGGGTCTCTGTTGCCCAGGCTGGAGTGCAGTGGTGTGATCATAGCTCACTGCAACCTTGATATGGGTTTAAGTAGTCCTCCCACCTCCCAAGTAGCTAGGGGTATAGGCAGGTGTGCACCAGTACATCCAGCTAATTCTTTTTTTTTTTTTTTAGACAAGGTCTTGCTCTGTCACCTGAGCTAGAGTGCAGTGGCATCATCATAGCTCACTGCAACCTCAAACCCCTGGACTTAAGCAATACTCCTGCCTCAGCCTTCCCAGTAGCTGGGACTACAGGCACCTGCTACTACGCCTAGCTAATTTTTTTCTATTTTTAGTAGAGACGGGGTCTCGCTCTTGCTCAAGCTGGTCTTGAACTCCTGAGCTCAAGCAATCTTCCCAGTTTGGTTTCCCGAAGTGCTTGGATTACAGGCATGAGCCACCATGCCTGGCCCTGAATGATTTTACCGATTTACACACTCAACAGTTGTGTATAAGAATTATTGTGCCTCTTAGGATTGATTTTTTTAAAAAGTTAAACCGAACTTGGATTCATGAAGCAAATCAGACTTGTTTCATTTAATGTATTACTGGAGGCTGGGTGCCGTGGCTAACACCTGTAATCCCAGCACTTTGGGAGGCCAAGGTGGGGGATTGCTTGAGGCCAGGAGTTTGAAGCTGCGGTGAGCTATGATCCACTGCACTCTAGCCCCAGAGACAGAGAGAGACCCGCTCTCTAAAAAAATGAGAAAATAGGCCGGGCGTGGTGGCTCACCCCTATAATCCTAGCACTCTGGGAGGCTGAGGCGGGCGGATTGTTTGAGCTCAGGAGTTCGAGACCAGCCTGAGCAAGAGCGAGACCCCGTTTCTACTAAAAATAGAAAGAAATTATTTGGACAGCTAAAAATATATATAGAAAAAAATTAGCCGGGCATGGTGGCGCATGCCTGTAGTCCCAGCTACTCGGGAGGCTGAGGCAGTAGGATCCCTTAAGCCCAGGAGTTTGAGGTTGCTGTGAGCTAGGCTGACGCCACGGCACTCACTCTAGCCTGGGCAACAGAGTGAGACTCTGTCTCAAAAAAAAAAAAAAAAAAAGAAAATATATGTTACTAGATTTTTTGAGTGAAATTGATGTATAATTTTCTTCCTCTCAGATTTTGTTAAGATTATATTAACTTCATAAATTGTGTTGTGGAGTTTGGTGCTCTAGAAGTTTGTGATTGTTGGAATTAGTTGTTTTTATGTTGTCTAGAACTCCCTAGTAAAGCCAGCTGTGCCTGGTATTTTCTTTTTGAGAAAAAAAAAATTTTTTTTTGAGTCAGAGTCTTGCTCTGTTGCTGGGCTAGAGTGCTGTGGTGTCAGCCTAGCTCACAGCAACCTCAAACTAGTGGGCTCAAGCGATCCTCCTGCCTCAGCCTCGTAAGCAGCTAGGACTACAGGCACATGCCACTATGCTCAATTAAATTTCTATTTTTAGTTATCCAGCTAATTTTTTTTCTATTTTCTAGTAGAGACAGGGTCTCACTCTTGCTCAGGCTTCTCTCGGATTCCTGACCTCAAGCGATCCTCCAGCCTTGGCCTCACAGAGTGCTAGGATTACAGGTGTGAGCCACCATGCCTGGCCTGAGAAGATTTTTGATTATTGGTTCAATTTCTTTAAGAATTATAGGATTCAGGTTTACTATTTATTTTTGAGTAAGTTTTAGTAAATTATAGTTTTCTATGAAAATGTTTTTATTTTTTTGTTTGTTTTATATTTATTTTTTATTTTTTAATCATTATTTTTTATTTTTTAATTGAGACAGGGTCTCGCTCTTGCTCAGGCTGGTCTCGAACTCCTGAGCTCAAACGATCCTCCCGCCTCGGCCTCCCAGAGTGCTAGGATTACAGGCGTGAGCCACTGCGCCCGGCCCTGAAAATGTTTTTAAATTTGTGACATATTATTATTTATATAATGTCCTGTTATTATCTTTTTAGTTGTGCAGAATCTTTTGATGTTCCTCTTTTAATTTCCAGTATTGGTTACTGATGTCTTATCTCTTTTTGTCTTAATCAGTGTCATCTGAAGTTTGCCAGTTTTTAGTTATTTTGAAAAATCAACTTTTGTCTTTATTTTTTCTCTCAATTATATGACAGAGTCTTTTTTTTTTTTTTTTTTGAGACAGTCTCACTCTGTTGCCCAGGCTAGAGTGAGTGCCCTGGCGTCAGCCTAGCTCACAGCAACCTCAAACTCCTGGACTCAAGCAATCCTACTGCCTCAGCCTCCCGAGTAGCTGGGACTACAGGCATGCGCCACCATGCCCGGCTAATTTTTTTCTATATATTTTTAGTTGGCCAGATAATTTCTTTCTATTTTTAGTAGAGACAGGGTCTCGCTCTTGCTCAGGCTGGTCTCGAACTCCTGAGCTCAAACGATCCACCCGCCTTGGCCTCCCAAGTGCTAGGATTACAGGCGTGAGCCACCGCGCCAGGCCATATATGACAGAGTCTTGATGGTGTAAGGAAAGCTGGATGCTAGATGAAATCACAGTCTAATTCGCCATTCTATAAGATATCACATTTAACACCGCTACTTACAGTTCATCCATAAAGCCACTGGAGAATGATTAGTAATTTAGAAATTGAAAAAAGTAAGCTTAGTTAAGTAAGAATCGGGACATCTCCAAGTCTTAAAATAACGCTGGCTGGATCCATAGAGGCTCTAACGTTGAGCTGTCCAATATGGTAACCACAGCCACATGTGGGTATTTAAATTTAAATTCATTAAAATAAAAAATTCATTTCCTAACTAGCACTAGCCACATTTCAGGGGCTCAATAGCCTCAATAGTGGCTACCATATTGGACAATAACTTGATAGCTACTAGTGGCTACGATATTGGACAGTACAGAAAATTTCCACCAGCACAAAAAAGTTCAATTAGATAGCACTACTCTAGAGCTTTGTTATTTAAAGTGGACCAGGAACATTGGCATCACCTGGAAGCTTGTTAGAAATATACAGTATCAGGATTCTGCTTCAGTCTCTTCACCATTACCCCTCCCCACTCCAAACCGCAATTCCTCACTGGGCAGGTGGATCCTTGTTTCTTGCATTCCAGGCCTTACCCCTTGGGCCCCTCAAGTGTAGGGCCAGGAAGCTGTGCATTTCCCCTGGCCCTTGGGGTTCTGTAGAAATGTCCTTTCCTGAGTTCCTCCTTCCATTTTCAAGTCCTTCTGGAACCCAGTCCTGCAGTCCTCAGGCCTCCTGGTTCACAGCCACCACCTTAGGGAGGATCCTGAGTCCCCTACTGGGGGAGTTAACCCACCCCTATGCTGTGCCACCCTGTGTTCTCCTTTCCCCAATCCCATCCCACTGGCTGTGCCTGTCAGGTTATATTTATGTTCCCAGTGTCCCACTGGAAAATGTGCTCTTTCTGGACAAGGGACAACTTTTTTCCTATTCCCGTGAATGTGGAAATGGGGCAGAAGGGTGGGGAAAAAGAGACAAATGGAGAACAAGCTGCTGGTGTATCTTTCTCTTCTCATGAAGAGACCAGTCAGATTGGATTAAGGTTCACACTAACAGCGTCATTTTAACTTACCTCTTTTAAGGTCATAAATCCAAATGCAGTCACATTTTGAAAAGTGGGATTCAACAAGTGAATTTTGGGGAGACACAGTTCATACCATAACAGTTGATTAATTCATTTTGAAGCCTTCTGGCTTTTAAGTAAGTGTTAGATTATAGCTCACGCCTATAATCCTAGCACTCTGAGAGGCCGAGGTGGGAGGATCCCTGGAGGTCAGGAGTTTTAGACCAGCCTGAGCAAGAGCAAGACCCACCCCCACACACACAGACCCCATCTCTGCTAAAAATAGAAAAATTAGCCAGGGGTGGTGGCACACGCCTGTAGTCCCAGCTACTTGGGAGGCTGAGGCAGGAGGATTGCTTGAGCCCAGAAGTTTGAGGTTGCTGTGAGCTAGGCTGATGGCCATGGCACTCTACTCAGGGCAACAGAGTAAGACTCTGTCTCAAAAAATAAATAAATAAAACAAAATAAAAGTTATACATTTTTTCAGGATAACAAGTGTGGTTATGGTTTTGACTACTTTCATTATTCATGGATCTCATGACTAATTGGTAATGCTCCTTTGATATTACTGTAACCACATTATTTTAAACTTTCATTGTCTTTTCATTGGTTTTGTTTGAACTACCTGATTATTGTTTATTTTCATTTTGATTTTATCCGGATAAGCACCTATGGCCTATTTTTTATGTATACATAATTTTCAATTATCCAAAATTTTCCCTGTGGCCAATTGCAGTCATATTTGATTGATGCCATGAGCTTACTGAAGTGGAATACAAAGTCTTTGCATTTACATTTTCATTAAAGTTTCAGAAAAAAAAAAGAACAGAAATATACAATATCTACCTCACCTCAGACCTACTAAATCAGAATCTGCATTTTAGTAAGATCTTCAAGTGATCCAAATGCACATTAAATTTTGGAATCACTACTCCAGATATTATCTCCAGTGACCTACATGTATTGAGAGAAAAAAGGCAGGACTTTTGCCAGGGATTTCCCGGAAACTTTTCTAAATCTTTAGCACTGCTAACAAATGTATTGAGTTTACTAAAATATCACCAAAGTAATACCCACATGATTCAGCCAGCTTACCTGAGGAATTGTCCAGGTGGTGAAGTAGAAAGAGTAGACGTTGGAACTAGACAGACTTTTACTTATCCCTTTGAATGTCAGTATTCACAAATGTGCTGCAGGGGAACAAACAGGAAGCAGCAGTTCCTGTCAGAATGTGATTTTTGCAAAAGAAAGGTACAGATCCAATTTGACTGGAATTACCAAGACAGAAAAGCAATCAGGAAGTTTCCTGAAGGAGTTAAAATTTGAAAGGGCTTGAGAAATCAATGCTAAGTAAGGAAAATAAAATGTACTGGTCAGAGTTCACAAGGTCACTTGTGGAATCCTTCTTATGACTAGGAATTATGTAGCAACTCCTCAAAATCTTGGCCAACTAGCAGTGTTAAATATTTTCATTATTTGTATGCAATTGGATCCTAGAATTTTTCAAAAGTTTTGAATGTATGTCATTAGATTCCAGTGACTTTTTCCTAGTATCTTACTATAAAAATGTCAAACATACAGAAAAGTTATTTTACAGTGAGCAGTAGATTCACCATCTAGATTCTAGAATTAACATTTTACTATACAGTATTTATAGTGTATCTATATATCCATCCCTGTACCCATCCATCAGTCCATCTTGTGTTTTGCAGCTTTCAGAATAAGTTAGAGACAGAACACTTTGCCCTAAACACTCCAGCATGTATAATACTAAGTAGAGTTCAGCATTTGGTTACTGTTTTTCTGAAGTAGAAATGCATAATCATTTGATGAGTTCTGATAAATATACACAATTGTGCAACCCAAAACCTCTGTCAAGATTCAGAAAAGCCTGAGCATTAATTCAGAAAGTTTCTTTCTCAGAAACGTGAGCCTACCTTCCAGAGGCAACCTCTGTTCCCATTCTTTCAATCATAGATTAATTTTACCTGTTCCAGAACTTCATATAAATGGTTTTATGCAATATGTACACTTTTTGGTAAGGATTCTTTCATTCAGCATGTTTTTTATATTTATCCATGTTGTTCCATGCAGCTTGTTCCTTTTCTTTTTTTAAGAGGACAAGGTCCCACTATGTTGCCCAGGCTGCTCTCCATCCATCTCCTGGCCTCAAGTGATTCTCCCGCCTCAGCCTCCCCAGCTGCTAGGATTACAGGCATGTGAGCCACCACACCAGCTAGTTTGCTCCCCTTTATTGCATAATAATGTTTCATTCTATGGTTATACCATAGTTGATATTTTTTGGTTTGAATATTTTTTGTTTTGACATAATTTCAGACTAAAATAAGTTGCAAGAGTAGTACAAAGAATTTCAGAATATTCTTGATGCAGGTTCTCCAAATGTTAGCATGTAACTATACTTTCTTTTCCCTTCTCTTTCTCTACTTTTATTCTGAACCATTTTAAGAGTCATGTTGCAGACATGATGCCCCTTTACCCCTTAGTACTTTGGTATACAACTAAAAAACATTAAAAATTATCTCATGTAACCAGAGTATATTTAACAAAATCAGGAGATGAGAGTGATACAATTCTATTGTATCATCTACAGGCCTTCTTCAGATTTTGCCAACTGTCCCAGTAATATCCTTGATAGCAAACGAAAATCCAAGAATATGTATTGTCTTCAGTTGTCATGGTATTTTAAGTCTTCTTTAGCCTAGAACAGTTCTTGAATCTTTCTTTGTATTTCATGGCACTGGTAATTTTTGAAAAATATAACCAAGTTATTTTTTAATTAAGCTTTTATTTTGAGATAATTATAGAGTACATGTAGTTTAAAGAATAATACAGAAAAATTCTGTGTATACCCTATACCCAGATTCCCCTAATGGTGACATCTTAAAAAACTATAATACTATGGTATCACAACTAGGCCATTGATGTACAGTCAAGATACAGAACATTTCCATCACCAGAGGGATCCCTCACATTGCCCATTAATAGTCACCCCCACTTCCCTCCCATGTCCAACCTCCTTAACCCCGGTAACCAGTAATCTGTTCTCCATTTCTGTAATTTTGTCATTTCCAGAAAGTTTTATAAATAGAGTCATACACAATCTGTAACCTTTGGGATTGGCTTTTCTCACTCACCATAGTTCCCTAGAGATTCATCTAGGTTGGTGCATGTATCAATAGTTCCCTCTTGCTGAGTGGTATCCTATGATATACATCAACCACAGTTTATTTAACCATTCATCTGTTGAAGGACATGTGGGTTGTTTCCAGTTTTTGCCTATTATGAAAAAAAGCTGCTATAAACATTTGTGGACAGGTTTCTTTGTGAACATAAGTCTTCATTTCTCTGGAATAAAAGTGCAGAAGCACAATCGCTGCGTCTTGTGGTAACTGCATGTTTAGTTTTTTAAGAAACTGCCAGATTGTTTTCCAAAGTGGCTGTACTATTTTGCATTCCCAACAGCAATGTATGAGTAATAAAGTTTCTCCAAATCCTTCATAATACTTGTAACTATTTGTGTTTTTTATTTTAGCAATGTGAGTAGGGGTGAGGTGGCTTTACATTGTGGCTTTATTTTGCATTTCCCTGATGAGTAATAATGTTTTCATATGTTTATTTGCCATCTGTGTATCTTCTTCATTAAAATGTCTCTTCATGTTTCTTGCCCATGGATTGTTTAGACTGTTTTCTTTTTACTGTTGAGTTTTAAGAATTTTCTTTTTTCTTTATTTTTAATTTTATTTTATTCTTTAAGAGATGAGGTCTTGCTATGTTGCCCAGGCTGGAGTGCAGTGGTTACTCACAGGTGTAATCCCACTACTAAAAAGCACAGGAATTTTTTTTTTTTTTTTTTTTTTGGAGACAGAGTCCCGCTTTGTTGCCCAGGCTAGAGTGAGTGCCATGGCGTCAGCCTAGCTCACAGCAACCTCAAACTCCTGGGCTTAAGCGATCCCACTGCCTCAGCCTCCCGAGTAGCTGGGACTACAGGCATGCGCCACCATGCCCGGCTAATTTTTTCTATATATATTTTAGTTGGCCAGATAACTTCTTTCTATTTTTTAGTAGAGACGGGGTCTCGCTCTTGCTCAGGCTGGTCTCGAACTCCTGAGCTCAAACAATCCACCCGCCTCGGCCTCCCAAGCGCTAGGATTACAGGCGTGAGCCACCGCGCCCGGCCAGCACAGGAATTTTGATCTGTTCTGTTTCCAACCTGGGCCAGCTCACCCTTCCTTAGGCAACCTGGTGGCGCCCCACTCCTGGTAGGTCACCATATTAATGACGGACTTAGTGTGGACACCCCATCAGCATAGACAGTCCAGAACTCCTGGGCGCAAGTGATCCTCCCACCTCAGCCTCCAGAGTAGCTAGGACTACAGGTGCATGCAACCGAGCCTGGTGAAAATATTTAATATATATATATATATATATATTTTTTTTAATGGATGGGGTCTTACTCTGTAGCCCAGGCTGGAGTGCCGTGGCACATGCCACCAAGCCCAGCTAAGTTTTTTAACTTTTAGAGATAGGGTCTGGTTATGTTGCCAGGATGGTTTTGAACTCCTGGTCTCAAGCAATCCTGGCCTGAGAATTCTTTTTTTTTTTTTTTGAGACAGAGTCTCACTCTGTTGCCAGGCTAGAGTGAGTGCCGTGGCATCAGCCTAGCTCACAGAACCT
>CM052442.1:67316490-67326924 GCA_028533085.1 Varecia variegata | reverse complement strand
GTTTGTTGGATATGTGGTTTGTAAATATTTTCTTCTAGTCTGTAGCTGTGTTTTCATCCTCATAATAATGTCTTTTATGGACCAAAAGTTTTTAATTTTGGTGAAGTAAAATTTATCAAAGTTTACTTTTACGGATAATCCTTTTGATGTCAAGTTTCTTATAACCCAAAGATTTTCTGCTATATATTTTTCTTAAAAATGTTTACAGTTTTACATCTTATATTTAAGTCCATGATCAATCTGAGTTAATTTTTTATATGGTGTGAGACTTAGATCAAGCTTCATTTTTCTACCTATGAATGTCCAATTACTCTAGCACATTTACTGAAAAGACTATCTTTACTCCATTGATTTCATTTTGCAATTCAGTTGTTTTTTGTGACTTGTATTAGGCAATAGTTTCCTAGATATCATACCAAAGGCATAAGCAACAAAAGAAAAAAATAAATTGCACTTAATCAAAATTAAAAACTTCTGTACTTCAAAGGACACCATCAAGAAAGTGAAAAGACATTTCACAGAATGGGAGAAAATATTTGCAAATCATATATCTGATAAAGGACTTATATCTAGACGATATAAAGCACTCTTAAACAGGAGTCCTATCTCTCACCATATACAAAAATTAATTCAAGATGGAGACAAGATTTAAATGTAAGGCATAAAGCCATAAAAATTCTAGAAAGAAACGTAGTAAAAACTCTTCTAGACATCATCCTAGGCAAAGAAGTTATGACTAAGGCCGGGTGCGGTGGCTCACACCTGTAATCCTAGCACTCTGGGAGGCCAAGGCGGGCGAATCGTTTGAGCTCAGGAGTTCGAAACCAGCCTGAGCAAGAGGAGACCCCGTCTCCACTAAAAATAGAAGGAAATTAGCCAGACAACTAAAAATACATATAGAAAAAATTAGCCAGGCATGGGACGCATGCCTGTAGTCCCAGCTTCTCGGGAGGCTGAGGCAGGAGGATCGGTTGAGCTGAGGAATTTGAGGTTCCTGTGAGCTAGGCTGATGCCATGGCACTCTAGCCTGGGCAACAGAGCGAGACTCTGTCTCAAAAAAAAAAAAAAAAAAAAGAAAAAAAAGAACAAAGCTGGAGGCATCATACTACCAGACTTCAAAATATACTACAGGCTGGGTGCAGTGGCTTATGCTTGTAATCCTATCCCTATGGGAGGCCAAGGTAGGAGGATCACTTGAGGCCAGGAGTTCGAAATCAGCCTGGGTAATAGTGAGACCCCCATCTCTACAAACAAACCCCACAAGATATACTACAAAGCTAGCTGGGTGTGGTGGCTTATGCCTGTATTCCCAGTGCTTTGGGAGGCTGAGTGGGAGAATTGTTGAGGCCAGGAGCTCAAGACCAGTCTAGAGAAACAAAGCAAAACAAAACAAAACCAAACCTGGGCCTGGTGTGCATCTCTAGTCTCAGCTATTCAGGAGGCTGAGCCAAGAGGATTGCTTGATCACAGGAGTTTTACACTGTAGTGAGCTATGATTGTGCTACGTATTACACTCCAGCCTGGGCAACAGAGTGAGAGCCTGTCTCAAAAATAAAATAAAATAAATAAATAAATATATATATGTGTGTATATAATAAAGTTCTAATAACCAAACAGCAGGATAATACTGGCACAAAACCAGAAACATAGACCAAGGGAACAGAAGAGAGAATTCAGAAATTATTCCATGTATCTATAGCCAACTAACTTTTGAGAAAGACACCAAGAACACACACTGGGGAAAGGACAGTCTCCTCAATAAATGGTGCTGGGAAAAAGGTACATCCATATGCAGAAGAATGAAAATAGACCCCCATCTCTCACCCTGTATAAAAATCAACTCAAAATGGATCAATGTACTATATGTAAGACCTGAAACTATAAAACTACTAGAAGAAAACTTGGGAGAAATTCTTCAGGAAATTGGTCTGGAAAAAGATTTCATGAATAAGACCTGAAAATCACAGGCAACAAAGGCAAAAATAATCAAATGGGATTATATTAAACAAAAAAGCTTTTGCACAGAAAGGAAGCAATCAACAGAGTGAAAAGCTAACCTACAAAATGGGAGAAAATATTTGTAAACTATTCATCCAAACTATTCATCTGATTAATATCCATAATACACAAAGAACTCAAACATCTCAACAGAAAAAAAACCACACCAAAAAATCCAATTTAAAAAATGGGCAAATGGAGTACTTTGGGAAGCAGAGGTGGGAGGGTAGGAAGATTGCTTGAGGCCAGGAGCCTTGGCAACATAGTAAGACCTGGTCTCTACAAAAAGAAAAAAATTAGCCAGCTGTGGTGGCGCATGCCTGTAGTCTTAGCTACTCAGGAGGCTGAGGCAGGAGGATTGCTTGAGTCCAGGAGTTTGAGGCTGCAGTGAGCTATGATCAGGCATGCCAGCCTGGGTGATAGAGTGAGACCCTGTCTTTAAAAGAAAATAAAAGTAAAAATAAAAATAGGCAAATGATCTGAACAGACATTTCTCAAAAGAAAACATAGAACTGGTCAATAAATATATGAAAAAAAATGCTCAATATCACTAATTATCAGGAAAATGGAAATCAAAACCATGAGGAATAATCTCACCCCAGTTAGAGTGGCTATTATCAAAAAGGCAAAGAATAACAAATGCTGGCAAGGATCCAAAAGGGAACTCAGTATTCAGTGTTGGTGGGAATTATACAAGCACAGCTGCTATGAGGAACAGTATAGGTGTTCATCAAAAAACCACAAATTGAACTACCATGTGATCCAGCAATCCCACTACTGGGTATTTATCCAGTGGAAGGCGAATTAATATATCAGAGAGACATCTGCACTCATGTCTATTGCAGCTTTATTCACAAAAACCAAGAGATGGAATCAACCTACATCTCTAACAACAGATGTATGGATAAAGAAAATGTGGTATATATACACAATGGAATACTATTCAGCCATAAAAAAAGGAATCCTGTCATTTGCAGCAACATAAACGTAACCAGAGGACATTATGTTAAGTGAAGTAAGCCAGGAACAGAAAGTTGAACATCATATGCTCTCACACATATGTGAAGTTAAAAATAAATTGATCTCATAGAAGTAAAAAGTAGAAGAGAGGATACTAGAGTCTGGGAAGGGTGGATAGGGAGAGATTTGTTAAAGGATACAAAATTACAACTAGATAGGAGGAATAAGCTCTAGTATTCTATAGTACTTTAAGATGACTATAGTTAATAGTATATTACATAGTTACAAATAGCTAGGATATAGAATATTCCCCACACAAAGAAATGATAAATGTCTGAAATGATGAATACGCTATTTATCCTGATCTGATCACCATACATTTTGTGTGTTGCAATATCACTATGTACCCCACAAATATGTACAATTATTGTCAACTGGAAATTTTCTTTTTTAGATTTTAAAAATCAGGAAAAACTTTAATGCTAAACTTGCAAAAATTATATATTATATATTACTGTTACACATTTATTTCATAAATATAACTGCAAAACTGAGGAAATATTTCAAAATGTTGATAGTAAGTAGTTAATGCTGAATGACATGACCTAACAGATTTTCATTTTCTGCCATTTCCTAAATTGTCCTCAATTACCTTGTACTACTCGCATATCTGAATCCCAGACCCTCCCCTGAAACCCGAGGGGCAATAGGTGAGAATATGTGGAGGTGCTACAGCTGAAAAGAAATTAAGACTTGGAATAGCAGCTCAGTTTTATTTCCTGCCATAACAAACCACCAAATAAAACAAGGGCACCCTGAACACCCAAGAGCCCATACAGGCAAACCTTAGGCCCCTACACTAAAGTAGCAACTATCGTGGGAAGCATTGCCCTAAGGAACGATGCACTTCCTAGGAGACACAAGGTCAGACCTCGGCTCCTTTTCCCAGCATAGGCTTAGCGAGAAACAGGGGGCCCAAAGCGCTGCATGGTCCCCACCACCAGGGAAAGCTGGTCAAGAAAGTTGATGATGGAAATTGGGAGCAGGCGAGAGTCTTCCGCTTTCCAGCGGACCGCAAGGATACAGCCACTCACTGTAAGATCCTTCCTAACCGCCCTTTGGCGGGGTTCAGCATCTGGAGCTAGGGACTCATGGGCGATTTTCGCTTCCAAAGGGGTCGGGAAAGGCACGCTGAGGGCGAATATGTGTGGCTGAATTCCAGGCCTTCTGGCCGCAGGCACTGCGTCTCTGCCCGGACATGGGGCATGCGGTGCCCGTGCGACGTGGGGAGCTCCACCGGCCACAACTGCCGCCGTGCTCCCGCTCCTGGTCGTCAGCGCCGCCCGCTGCACCTAGAAAGTTTGAAAATTAAAAAAATACTTAGCTAAAAACCTGTTAATTAAAATTGTATATCCATTTTTAGAGAATTGATATCTATACTATGTTGCATCTTCCAGTCCACGAACATGGGATGCCTCTATTTAGATTTTAATTTCTTTTATCAACATTTTGTAGTGTTCAGTAAATGAGTCCTATGTGCAAGATGTACACCTAAGTGTTTTTTTGAACAATTTAAACGGTATTGTATTTTAATATTGGTGCTCATGTGTTCATTCCTAGTATATAAAAATGCAATTGATTTTTTGTGTGAATATCTTATATCCTGAGATCTTGCTGAACTCACATATCAGTTCTTGGATTTTTATTTATTTTTTTGCTCATTCTGTTGCCCGGACATGAGGACAGTGGTGTGATCATAGCTCACTGCAACCTCAAACTCCGGGCTCAAGTGATGCCCCTACCTCAGACTCCCCAGTAGCTGGGACTACAGGTGCACACCATGCTGCCCAGCTAAATTTTCTATTTTTTGTAGAGACAAGGACTAGCTATGTTGCTCAGTCTGGTCTTGAATGATCCTCCTCCGAAAGTGCTCAGATTAAAGGCATTAACCACCATCCCCTGGCCTCTGAGAAGTAGGTCTTAAAGCAGGTGGCTCCTAATCTTTTCCCAGAAGAACTGACTTCACTTGGAACAGAGTGTGGAAGAATTCAAGCCTTGGGTTCTCTAAAAAATAGTGAAGGTTGTGATGAAAGGCAATTGAGAGAAGACTGTTGCAATCATTGGCTATATAGACTAAAATGAAGGTTGGCTAGTTTGCCCAAGAGAACCAGGGAGGTACATGTTTGTTAGAAGCCTGCTTTGGGATTGAATAAATCTCAAACATTGACCTTGACAACCACCTTCTTTTAAAGAGCCTGAATTAGATTGTATTATTCTGTGAAGCAATTTGTGATCAAGGGCATTGTTGAAAGGAATAGAGCAATCAGCAATTAGTGGAGCTTAGCAGCTGGGTGTGTTCAGGGAAAGGACAGGGAGCTCCCTGAAAAAATCCCTGTCACACAGGGTCACTGTGGCATACCCAAGACTGTGGGCCATGAGGACCAACATCAGAGGGTTACCACTATTGGCGGGAGGAGGAGGAAACATATTTCATTAAAGTAATCCGGCCAGTCACTAAACAAATAAACAAGCAAATAACAGCCCCTTAAGGGCAGACCAATCAATACCCAAGGAGTTAACTACAATATTTTAAATTGTCCAGTTTCCCACAAAAAATTATGAGACTTGTAAAGAAACAGGAAGGTATGACCCATATGCTGGGAAAAAAGCAGGAAACAAACTGCCTGTGATTATAACACAGGCAGTTTATGTCAGATTTAAAAGGCTTCAAAGCAGCCATTCGTTATATTACATTCAAAGAACTAAAGGAAAACACTGTTCATGAAGTAAAAGAAGGTATAAAGGCACTGTCACATATTAATAAAATACAGATTATCAATAAAGAGATAGAGGCCGGGCACGGTGGCTCACACCTGTAATCCTAGCGCTCTGGGAGGCCGAGGCGGGCGGATCGTTTGAGCTCAGGAGTTCGAGACCAGCCTGAGCAAGAGTGAGACCCCCATCTCTACTAAAAATAGGAAGAAATTAGCTGGAAAACTAAAAAAAAATATATATAGAAAAAATTAGCCAGGCATGGTGGTACACGCCTGTAGTCTCAGCTATTCGGGAGGCTGAGGCAGTAGGATTGCTTGAGCCCAGGAGTTTGAGGTTGCTGTGAGCTAGGCTGATGCCAAGGCACTCTAGTCCAGGCAACAGAGTGAGACTCTGTCTCAAAATAAATAAATAAATAAAATAAAAACTTTTCTGTTTCAGAAGACCCCATCAAGACAGTGAAAAGACAACCCACAGCATGGGAGAAAACATTTGCAAATCATATATTTAATATATGAAAAAGGACTTGTATCTTGAAAATATAAAGAAATAACAACTTATTAATAAAAAAAAAATAACCCATTTTTAAAATGGGCACAAGATCTGAACAGGCATTTCTCTCTCCTTCTTCTTTTTTTTTTTTAGAAATGGGTCTCACTATATTGTCCAGGCTGGTCTCAAACTCTTGGGCACAAGCAATCCTCCCATCTCATGAACAGACATTTCTTCAAGGAAAATATGTAAATGTCCAAGAACACACACACAAAAAGATGTCTGATATCATTAATCATCAGGTAAACGCAAATCAAAACCACAATTAGATACTGCTCCATACCCATTAAGGAGGCTAGAATCAAAATGCAGATAATAACAAGTGTTTTTTTTTCTTTTTTTTGCTAATCTCTGCATTGTTCCAATTTTTTTTTTTTTTTTCTTTTGAGATAGAGTCTGGCTTTGTTACCCAGGCTAGAGTGAGTGCCCTGGTGTCAGCCTAGCTCACAGCAACCTCAAACTCCTGGGCTTAAGCGATCCTACTGCCTCAGCCTCCCGGGTAGCTGGGACTGCAGGCATGCGCCACCATGCCCGGCTAATTTTTTCTATATATATTTTAGCTGGCCAGAAAATTTCTTTCTATTTTTAGTATAGACGGGGTCTCGCTCTTGCTCAGGCTGGTCTGGAACTCCTGACCTTGAGTGATCCACCTGCCTCGGCCTCCCAGAGTGCTAGGATTACGGGCGTGAGCCACCGCACCCGGCCTGTTCCAATTTTAATATATGTGCTGCTGAAGCGAGTACTAACGTGTTGATGAAGATAGAGAAATTGGAACCTTCATACACTTCTAATAGGAATGTAAAATGGTGCAGCCACTTTTGAAAACAGGCTAGCAGTTCCTCAAATGATTAAATATTGAATTACTATACGACCCAGGAAATCTACCCAGGAGAATCGAAAATGTATGTCCATAAAAAGACTTGTACACAAATGTTCATAGTTGTATTATTCATAATAGTCAAAAGGTAGAAATAATCCAAATATCCATCAACTGATGAACAGATAACAAAAATGGTATATCCATAATATGGAATATTAGTCAGTCATGAAAGGGAATGAAGTACTAACAAATGCCACAACATGGATGAACCTCGAAAATACTACACTTTCCAGATGGCTCCGTGGGCGTGAAAAAGAAAATAGTACACTAAGTAAAAGAAGCCAAACACAAAAGACCATATACTATATGATATCATTTACATGTCCAGAATAGGTGAAGCTATAGAGATACAAAGTAAATTAGTGGTCACTTAAGGCTGGAGAGGATGGGAGACAGGTGAACATTTGGTATGTAGTGAAAGAATACAGAACTGGGCATTTGAGACCTGGGTTTGAGTCCCTGTTCTATCACTATTTGTGTGAGCTCTGTCAAGTTACTTGTTGCTTAATCACGTTAAGCCTGTTTCCTCTTTAAAAAATGGGAATAAAGGGTTTTCATGAAGGTTAAATGTGTATTGCCCCTAGAACACTACTCAGCACAATGTAGGTGCTCACAGGTGTTCACAAAACATTAGCTACTATTAGGTTTATGTGCTTTCAAAACAGCATTTACAAACCTGTACTAATTAAAACAAAAACCATCCGAGAGTGAAAAATTCAAATAAATTAAAACAATCTTTTATTGTAGTAATTACATACTGAAATATCTGCAGAAGTTTGAAGCAGTATCAGTGGATTGGGTTTAAGTATCTGGTAGTGACAGGGACTGAGGTGAGCAGGAAAGCCTATGTCTTGTCTAAAGGGAGAGGCTAGGGTTCACTTCCGCTCAGCTGTTGGACCAGGATTGCTAGATCTTCCTAGTTTTCAAGAAAAAACTCAAAACAAAACAAACAAAACCACACACCTGAAGGCCAGTTATGGGCCTAAGACCCCCAGTCTGGTGCTTGCTTGCATTAGTGCTTAAAATGTGTGTGTGCTGTACATTCCAAGCAGAATGCATTTGTTCTTCACCTCTGTTTTTCCTACAATCTCAGAGAGCAACCAGGATGGTGGTAACTATATCCCTTAAGCTGGTGGTTGATGGGTGCAGTTTCATGGTTATGGTTGCTCATATTGTTACCATCTCTCCCACATTGAGAAAAATTTGTTTTCATACTTACAGCATTTTATAAGTGAAGTCCCTTATCCCTATGCCTTTGCCTTCTCTGTGATTTCAAGTTAGGTAAAGACTCTGAGAAGCATGTGTCATACAATATTTTCCTATTCTCATGTAGTTCCTATATATCACTAATTTTGTCAAGACTGGAATCTATGAACCAGAGGACTATATTTGCTGTGGTTATGAAAAATAGTGTCCAAAAAGATGAAAATAAGAATATTGTAACTCCAAAGTCGACGGAAGACAGTGTTTCAAGAATAGAGTTGAATACAGTTGAGAAATTAAGTGGAATGAAAAATTTAATTTTTTTCCCTAAAGACCATCCTTCTGAAAAAAACTTTATTTTGAACTAATTTTAGACTTATAGATAAGGTGCAAAAATAGTTGAAATTTTCCTTTATAGTCCTTACTCAGCTTCCCCAATTCTAAAATTTTACATAACCATAGAATTACTAACACAAGGAAATTAGTAATGGTGCAAGACAATGAACTAAAGACCTTATACAAATGTCCCCAGCTTTCTCACTGATGTCCTTTTTCTTTTCCAGGTTCCTTTCTAGGCTTCCACATTGTATTATTTGTTATTTCTCCATAGTCTATCGGTCTGTAAGGGTTCCTAGGTCTTTCTTTTTCTTTCATGACCTTGATAGTTTTAAAGTTTACTGATCAATTTTTTTGTGGTAAGTCCCCACAATTTGAGATTTTCTGATGTTTTCTCATGATTGGAATGAGTTTAAACATTTATGTCAAGAATACCACACAAATGATGTTATGTCCTCCTCAGTGCAAAATATCAAGGGGTTCATAATGTAAATATGTCTTATTACTGATGATTACGTTACTCACTTGGTTAAAGTAGATTCTGGGAGTTTCACCACTACAAAGTTACTATCATTCCCTCTGTGCTAAAATATATTTTGTGTATTTTGAATCTATGCAAATCCTGTTTTTCCATAAATTTTCATCCACTAATTTAGCATCCATTAGTGGATCTTGTCTGCAACAGTTACTATTGTGATGTTTGCCTAATGGTGATTTTATTTATTTTTTAAATTATTATTATTTTTTTAGGAGTTTGAGACCAGCCCGGGAAACATAGTGAGACCCTGTCTCCATTTTGTTTGGTCACAAACTCTTTTATTTGTTCTTCAGAGATGGGGTCTTACTCTTTTGCCCAGGCTGGAGTGCAGTGGTTCAATCATAGCTCATTGCAGCCTCCAACTCCTGGCCTTAAGTGATCCTCCTGCCTCAGCTTCCAGAGTAGTTAAAACTATAAGTGCGCACCACCACGCCCAGTTAATTTTTTTTTGTAGAGTTTGGGTCTCTACAAAGAGACCAGGCTTGTCTGGAACTCCTGGCCTCAAGCAATCCTCCTGCCTTGGCCTCAGCCTCCCAAAGTGCTGGGAATATAGGCATGAGTCAACGCACTGGCCTGACAGTGATTTTTGTTAAACTCCCTTCTTTTTATATTTACTACTTAAAATTCTACTCTAAGAAAGAGCCAGGTTGGGCGAGGTGGCTCACGCCTATAATCCTAGCACTGTGGGGAGGCCGAGGTGGGAGGATTGCTTGAGCTCAGGAGTTCGAGACCAGCCTAAGCAAAAGCGAGACTCCATCTCTACTAAAAATATAAATAAATTAGCCAAACAACTAAAAATAGAAAAAATTAGCCTGGCATGGTGGTGCGTGCCTGTAGTCCCAGCTACCCGGGAGGCTGAAGCAGGAGGATAGCTTGAGCCTAGGAGTTTGAGGTTGCTGTGAGCTAGGGTCACACCACGGCACTCTAGCTTGGCCAACAGAGTGAGACTCTGTCTCAAAAAAAAAAAAAAAAAAAAAAAAAGGAGCCATATTTACTTTTCTTTTTTTTTTTTTTTTTTTGAGACAGAGTCTCACTCTGTTGCCCGGGCTAGAGTGAGTGCCGTGGCGTCAGCCTAGCTCACAGCAACCTCAAACTCCTGGGCTTAAGCGATCCTACTGCCTCAGCCTCCCAAGTAGCTGGGACTACAGGCATGCGCCACCATGCCTGGCTAATTTTTTCTATATATATTTTAGTT
>CM052442.1:67298919-67316390 GCA_028533085.1 Varecia variegata | reverse complement strand
TAAGAATATGAAAATAAATATATATAGGTCTATGGGTTATAATCCAATGCTGTCTTTATTTACTTTGCTGCTTTGGCCTTCAGGAGCTCTTTCAGTTTGGTACCTGTGTGCTTGTGACATCTTTTTTTTATGAGCATTTCCTTATTTTCTGGCACCAAAAGTTATTCCAGGCTCATCTTGTGTTTTCCCTGCCTAAGCTGAAGAATTGTTTTCTGAGGTTTTCCTTGTTGTTTTAATTGGAGAATTCTGTGTAGAAATCAAGATCTGGGTGTCCTCATTGCTTCTACATCCTCTCAGTAGAGAGAACTAGGAAATATATGTACATTAATTCACACATACACACAGACCTATACTTCTGTATCTACCATATACATTAAAAAACTATTGTGTTTATCCTGATACATCTGTTTCCAATTCAACACCACAGTCTTCATTTTAGTATTCTATTTTTCTCCTCTAACAAGGAGTAACCCAGCACATTATTCACAGCAGTGGTCCCCAACCTTTTTGGCAGCAGGGATTGGTTTTATGGGAGACAATTTTTTCACTGACAGGGGTTGGGAGAGGGAGGGAGAAGGGGACCTCAAGCAGTGATGCCAGTGATGGGGAGCAGCAGTAAATACAGATAAAGTTTTGCGGGCCCGCCATTCACCTCCTTCTATGTGGGGTGGGGTGGGGGGCCTGCCTTCACCCTGTTTCCTAAGTTTCATGGAAGACAATTTTTCCATGGGGGTTGGGAGTGGGGTGGCAGAGCTCTGCGGCCTGGTCCCCAAGATGCCCTGGACCGACCCATACTGGTCCACACCTGGGGGTTGGGGACTATAGATCTATATGGTATATTTACTTACTCTAGTATATACATAGTTTCAAATTGCTAACCCATTCTCCTGTGAAAAACCCATGTGGATCACAGCATTTACATACTGTTTACTTGGTTTTATCCTTAAGTATCCAGCCAAGATATTGTTTCTCTGTTACTTAGGTGAGTTCTTTTCTTCCCCACCCCCTGCAGAGTGGCCATGTTACTAATTTGTAATATAGCTAAATTCATTTGTTAGTGTTTATATTCAGTTTTGGGTCTCCCCTCACCCCCTACACATCTTGGTTTTTCTTTATTGCTTTACTATCCGGATATGTTGACATATAAATTTTTTTCAAAATGATTGTTAAATAATATTGGGTATATTTTCTTTATTTTCTAATGTATTTTAAACAATACCTTGATTTTAGCTTAGTGAGATCCAAACTGTAATCTAATCAATTTGTATTGTTTTGAGCCACTAAATTGTGGTTATTTGTTAGCAAAGCAATAGAAAACTAATATAATAGACAAGCTACATTCAAACTTTAAAGGCCTCTACAACTTGGTCTTGCTAATCTGACTTTTCTCTATTCCTTTCCTTTTGGCTTCTGCTTCAGACAGACAGAACAGCTCGTTGTTACTCAAATATTATTCTAGTTGGTCTTAGCTGTTTATTTTTTGGGTACCTGAGGGGTATGTGAAACACTACTATGGTTCACAGTTAGCCCTATACAAAAAGATTTACCATTCCCTATACAAAAAGATTTACCATTTACCAGTGTCCTGTGGTATCTGAGGGGATTGGTTCCAGGACTCCAGAGGATACCAAAATCTGATGCTCAAATCCCTTATGTAAAATTGTATAGGATTTGCACATAACCTACATATCCTTCCACATACTTCAAATAATCTCTAGATTGACAATAATACCTAATACAATGTAAATAATTGTTATACTGTATTTTAAATTTTGTATTATTTTTCATTTATTTGAATATTTTTAATTTGCTGTTGCTTGAATCCAGGAATGCAGAGCCCACTGATATGAAGTGCCAACTGTATTCTATACTTTTTGACCTTAAGCAAACTTAGCTTTTTGCTTTTTTTTTTTTGAGACAGAGTCTCGCTTTGTTGCCCAGGCTAGAGTGAGTGCCCTGGCGTCAGCCTAGCTCACAGCAACCTCAAACTCCTGGGCTCAAGCGATCCTACTGCCTCAGCCTCCCGAGTAGCTGGGACTACAGGCATGTGCCACCATGCCCGGCTAATTTTTTCTATATATATTTTTAGTTGGCCAGATCATTTCTTTCTATTTTTAGTAGAGACGGGGTCTCGCTCTCGCTCAGGCTGGTCTCGAACTCCTGAGCTCAAACGATCCGCCCTTGCTCAGGCTGGTCTCGAACTCCTGAGCTCAAAGGATCCGCCCGCCTCGGCCTCCCAAATGCTAGGATTACAGGCGTCAGCCACCACGCCCGGCCCAAACTTAGCTTTTTAAAGTTCAGTGAATTTAGCACAAGAAGCCATGCTTTTCTGTTTAAATGCTAAAGGCCAGATTGAAATGGATTAAAGCATGAGACATGAAGGAACTGAAATACCAGCATATCTAACTTTCAGGAAGTTCTAATCCTTATCCATAGCTAGGCTCTACTCAGTATTTCTCACCGTAGATTTTGGTAGTTGGGTTAAATTAACTTTAGTAAATGTGGGTAGCAGGGGACTGAAACTATAGAGTTGGCACAAAATCAATTATTCCCTTTTCAGAGGCTCACAGTGTGGATATGAGAACAGGGTGTCCTTTTTGGTAACAGATCTGCGGGTTCCCCAATCTTTGAATCCTAAAACCTTCACATATATACCTTACTTAACTATGCCATCTTACCTAACCTATCGCTCTCTTGGTCCCAGAGTCTAAACGGAAGCCCAAACTACGATATAGTGATAAGACCCCCCCCCCCCATCTATTACTTAACACACAAGCCACCAGAGACCTCTACCCCTCACGGAAGACCCGCATCAACATAATACTAACCTAACACCTGGCCTATCAACTAATTTATTACCTGGCACATCAGCATAACACGAAACCTATTACCTGGCACATCAGCATAACACGAAACCTATTACCTGGTACATCAACATAATACTAACCTATTATCTGACACATCAACCAATTATTTCCTGGCAGGCATTAGTCACCTGAGACCCCACCCCTTGGATCACCCCAACTTAATGAAAGTGGGAAAAATTGGGTAGACGGGGCTCAAAATTTAGTGGTGAGACCCCTCTGAGCCCGCCGGCAAATAAACCTTGATTCTCTGACTCTCCGTGTGACAGTCGGTTTGTCCTAGGGACCACTCGCTGTAACACTTACTGTAACAATAGGAATGGTACTAAAACGCCAGGCACTTCCCTGATAATCTGCAACCCCGTCTAGAGGGGACAGAAACTGAGAATAAAATATTAGCTTCGAGTCGGTCCTTCCGCTCAAGTGATCTTATCAGTGTTTGGTAACAGTTTTCTACCTCCAGCCTGCAGCGACGAAGGTTCCCAGGATCCCCAGCGGTTTCGATTGACGTTACTTCCGGGAAAAGTAACCTTTCTTCGGCGGTTGTAGGCCTGGAGAACTCTCGCGACATTTGTTCCCGCGAGATCTGCTGGCTCACTCTAGCGATGACATCCTCCTCCTCCTCCCCACCGCCTTTCGGCAATCTTCGCCAGTCCCAGCCCCGACCAATCTGCACTCAGATGGCATGGATCAGAGTCTCCCCACGAACCCCGGTCGGCGCGGGGCGTCAGGCAGTAGCGGCGGGGTACGAGTTGCACGAGGCCGACGGCAGCGGCACTGCGGGCGGCCACGGGCTGGTGACGAGCAGTGAGTGTGGGCGGGGCGGGGGTAGGCCAGCCGAGTAGCTGCTCGATTGTTCTGGCCTGGCTATGGCGCCTCTCCTCCCCCCCGCCATGGCTCCCCGTGTCCCTGCTCCGCTCCTCTCAGTGAGTGAAAGTGGCCGCCGCCGCCGCCGGCCCAGCGCCCGCAGCCGCCTCAGCGCCGCCGCCATCTTGGGGTCCCAGGAGCCGCCGAGGGAGCGAGCTAGGAGCGTCCACGCCCAACGCAGTCACGGTCCCACGGCCTCAAAGAGCGAACCGCGGCTCCACAGTCGGCGGGGCGACCCCCCCCTCCGGACCCCGCCCGCACCCCGCCCCCCCTCCGCCGCCGTCGCGGCGGCGGGGCCCGGCGGCCCGAGGTGAGGCGATTAGACGTGGGCGGGCGAACGGAGGGGGGGGTCGTGTAGGCCCCGTTGCGCCCCTCTCTGCGGGCGATGACTGGGCCGCGTCTTAAAGGGGCAGTCGCCCCCAGCCCTTGGATTTGTTGGGGTTAGTATGGAGGATGGGTGTGGACACTCCCCGCAGGGTTGGGACCTTAGGGATCTGGGGCGCTTCCTTCCCCTCTCATATCTCGGGAGGTCCGGGGTCACGGCGTTGACCTTAGCTACCTGAGGAAGCCCGTGGGGCGCCCACACGTGGGGTGTGTGTTAGACCAGGTGCACGTGGGACTCGATGGGGCGGTGTCGGGCTAACACGTGTGTGGGTTTGGGGGTGGGGAGGGGCAGGGCGGGGGCTGGTTGGGCTGGAGTGGGAACCCAGTGAGGGTTATACCTGTCATTTTAAACAAATGAGATTTAAGGACTTGTAAGTGTCAATTTGTGTGGAGCAAGTTGGGATATGGTTGAATGGTGCACGCTGCTGGTTGGTGTTGGGTGGGAGCAGGCTAACACGTGCATAGATTTAAGAGTGTGTAGGTGACACCTTTTCTGGTTTTTTTAGGGCGTTTAGGCAAGTGTCATCCTATTTTGACATTCCTTCTTGAGCTTGCTGGTGAAAAGTACTACTTCCGTAATCACTGAGGATGGAAGCCCCCTACAGTTTAGGAGTGATAGAGCCTAAGAAGGCACTTACTATTCTAGTTAACAGCCAACTGTGCCTGGAATTCTTTGATTCACACACTGTCTCTTGTTTCATGTTCTTGTACTAGTTGGGAGTGGGGGAGGGAATTTGGAGGTTGACCTCGCTAACATCACAGGTTTTCCAGTGACTTTCATGATTTCCTTTCCCAACAAAATTTTCATTGTGGCTTTTCAGTGGCAGCTTTTCTTTTTTTTTTAATTTAAATAACTTTATGGAGATATCATTCATGTACCGAAAAATTTAGCCTCTTAAAGTGTATAATTCAGTGATTTTTTTTTTTTTTAGTATATTCATTGAGTTGTACAGCTATTACCAATATTAAATTCATCACCCCAAGAAGAAGCTCTGGAAGCCACTTAGCAGTCACTCCCCTTTCCACTCTCCCCGCCTCTGGTAACCACTAATGTATTTTCTGTCTCTGTAGATTTGACTATTCTGGATATTTCCATTTTTTTATAAACAGTATGTGTCTTGTGTCTGGCTTCTTTCACTTAATATGTTTTCAAGGGTCATCTGTGTTGTAGCAAGTATCAGGATTTTATTCCTGTTTATTGCCAAATAATATGCCATTCTGGTTCTGTTTTATGCTTGAAATTCCCAAGTTCCTCTTCTTAGAAAACAGCAATTTAGGATTATTATATGTGGTAAAAGTTGTATACCCTCTAGATTTTAAAATGAATTTTGTTTTTAAGGCATTAAATTCCATTGTTTTAGTTTACTTTGTTCTTTTCCTCTACATTTTGATTGAGAAGAATGCAAGTCAAAATTTGTTAATGACGGGGTCTTGCTCTATTGCCTGGGCTAGAGTGCAGTGGCGTCATGACAGCTCATTGCAACCTCAAATTCCTGGGCTCCAGCGATCCTCCTTCCTCAGCTTCCTGAGTAGCTGGGACTACAGGTGTGTGCCACCATGCCCAGCTAATTTAAAAAAATTTTTTGTAGAGATGTTGTCTTGCTGTATTGCCCAGGCTGGTCTTAAAGTCCTGGGCTTAAACGATCTTCCTGTCTCAGCCCCCCAAATTGCTAGAATTACAGGTGTGAGCCACCACACTTGCCCCAAATTAATTTTTGAAAGTCTGCATCTTTTGATAGAAGGTAACTGTAGAGAGCACAAAAGTGATTAGAAAATTCAAGGAGTAATAAAAATATTTTGAGTACATCAAGGTGGAAATATTAAATCAAAGGATCAAATCATAAGCTATAGTGTTATAATTTCACTTAATGGAAGTTTGTCATAGTATTACCAAGAAAAGGCATCATAACAGCTTTGACTGCTAGTTACTTGTGTAGACAGAGGGATAGGGAAGGAATAATGGACACCTTTTCTGACCACAAGAAGAAGATAAAAACTGGCTTGGAGATTTAACGTGTCAACATAGAAGTTCACACAAAATATAAATGCTAGGATGCTGTGGACTTCTGAGTGCACAGAATGGGAATAGGGCTAATAGGAAATTGTGTTTGTAGGAAAATAGTTGTTGATAAGTTTAGGAAAATAATTGTTGATAAGTTTTGTTTTGTTTTGGTTTTTTTGAGACAGAGTCTCGCTCTGGCACCCTGGGTAGAGTGCAGTGTCGTCATCATGGCTCACTGCAACCTCAAACTCCTGGGCTTAGGCAGTCCTCTTGCCTCAGCCTCCCAGAGTGCTAGGATTACCTGCGTGAGCCACCTCGCCTGACCAAATTCATAAGTTTTAAAATTGGATCTTAAGCATCAGAATTTTGATATGATAGGCTATAGTATGCAGAGGATCAGAAGAGCATAGGCACTAATATTGGTTAAACATCTCTTAATGAGCCAATAACTATGGAGGTACCTTATAATTTTGAGCCCCACAAATCCCTCTGGTAGATATTCTCATTTTTACGGATGAGAAAATTGAAACCCAGTGAAATCACAAAGCCAGTAAATGAGAGACCCATTATTCTCTTGTTAGAGTCCTTCTGCCTTCCCAAATATTCTAAAATTATTAAGATTCTTTATGTACATTAAGTCAGAAATGCAGTTTTAGAAACATTAGATTCACTTGCTAATTATGATACAGTAGGTTTACTTAGGGTTGAAAAGTTGGTCACAAAGTACATAAGGGAGATTTCCTTATGTGTTAGGTCAGAAGAAGATCAGTAATAGTTAATATAGTTGAAAAATGAGATACAAAAAAATCATTGTGACGAAATGCTATCCATATTTTTAACTGACTAGAGGAAAATGGGTTAATTGTGTGACATGCCTTTTTTATATATATTTGAGACAGAATCTTGCTCTTTTGTCGGGGCTAGAGTGCAGCAGTGTTATCATAGCTTATTGCAACCTCAAACTCCTGGGCTCAAGCAATTCTTCTGCCTCAAATAGCTGGGACTACAGGTGTTTGACACCAAGCCCGGCCAATTTTTTTTGTTTGTTTTTTTGTAGAGAGAAGGTCGCTCTCTAAGCTCAGGCTGGTATCGAACTCCTAGCCTTAAGCAGTCCTCCCACCTTGCCCCCCCCCAGAGTACTAGGATTACAAGTGTGAGACACTTTGCCTAGTCAACATGCTTTTATATAAACCTTCACTACCAAGGATTAACAACCTGTGTGATGTCTCTAGAGCAGGGTTCTTATATTTTTATGTCCCTGGGACTAATGAAGTCTAATGAAGCCTGTCAGCACCTCAGAATATGACTTTTAAATGTATTAAATATAGTTCCTGTATTTAAAAACAATTTGTGATTTAAGAACTTTGCTTTTTATTATTGAATTAAATAACTAGTGATAGTCTTGCTAAGATTGCTGTGTATGCTGCCTACACTCATAATTATAATTATAATTTAATTATATAATTATAATTTCAATTATAAATTAGTGAAAATAAGGTGTAAATTTTTTTTCATCCCAGTTCACAGACCTTAGTTTAAGAATCCCTGTCCTAGAGAGTCCTGGCCACGTAGCTAAGTTATTTCATGTGCGCTAAACAGGTGGTTTCCGTACAAGAAATAGGATTGTTGACTTTTAAGTTCTTGTTCACAAGAACATGAACATAATTTCTTATAAGACGAGCCATTAATACTTTAAGGAGAAACCTGGTAGTATAGGAAAAGTATTGGTTTGGGGCTTAGAAAGACTTGGGTTTGATTCCTACCTAGTTGGTATGTTATTGAACTTTTTTGAGTTTCAGTTCTTATCTTTAAACTGGGGATCACAATTTCTGCTTCTGTGATTAAATGACATGTTAACAAAAACACTTAACACATCAATGAATGTTAGTGTATTTTCTTCTTTGAAGAAATAAATATGCCAAAGACCATGGTAATACATTTAGTTTTGATTTGGAAGAAGGGAAATAATTTATGTACTTGGAAGGAACAACATATGGACATAAAGTTTTTTCAGTCATTCAAGTATAGAATACACCTTTTTAGGAGTGCTACTAAGAGTATTATTTCTTGTAAAAGAATAAATAATGTGCCTCTGGGTTTGCATGCAACAGCTCCTCTGGTAAGAAATTAGTAGCTATGTAGGATAAAGTGTGGTTAAATCTTTCATGTCTGTGTGCATGAACAGAAAAATGGCTAGTGAACATCAATATGGTAGGCCAAGTGATCAGTTTATATCCCTGAGAATGTTGCCTAAATATGTTGCCAGAAGGGCCAATAAAATGTTAGTTATTCCCTAGAATGGTATGAAAAATAAATTTAAAAATGGACTGTATTATCTTAGTAAGAAAAATCTCAATACATCCACTCTTAGACTATTGAATGGAGATTCCAATTATTGTACCTCAAGAAAGAGCAAATTGAGCAATAGTGAAGTTTCCAGAAAGTGTTAGTAAAAATGATGAAGGCAGTGGTGAGGCTTTCATATGAAGATAAAGAGGGCTGGGTACAGTGGCTCATGCCTGTAGTCCCAGCTATTTGGGAGGCTGAGGCCGGGGGATCACTTGAGCCTAGGAGTTCAAGGTTATAGTGAGTTGTGATGGGTGGTTACTGCACTCCAGCCTGGGCAACAGAGTGAGACTCTGTCTCTTAAAATAAATAAATAAATAAATAAATAGATAGATAGATAGATAGATAGATAAATAGATAAATAAATAAATAAATAACCCCAGAATGAGATAGACTGTGAATTGTATTGGGTTAGGGAAGAAACATGAACAATAATCCGCGAAAATTGGAGCTAGCTTGAAAAATGAATATTGCTTGACAGGACTTGAATAATGAATGTTTTGTTTTCAAAACTTCTTAGTGCAGAAGGTAGTTAAGGCTTAAGAACAGAGACCAGACACAATTTAAAGATTATAAAGCCAGAGACTTTTGTGATCCAACCCTTCTTCAGTTCTGGTCAGTAAACCATTTATTGATACTTGTACCTAGTGGTTTATGAAACTTCTTATTCCATTCATTTATGTGCTCAATAAATATTTATTGAACATCTAGTGAATGCTTTTTTTCTTTTTTTAAAGAAGAGATTAGGTATGCCCTGTTGCCCAGGCCCTGTGCAGTGACGTGGTCACAGCTCACCGCAAGCTTGAACTGGTGAGCTTAAGTGATCCTCCTGCCTCAGCCTTCCAAGTAGCTGGAACTTCTGGTGTGTGCCACCATGTCTGACTAATTAATGACTAATTTTTCTTATTTTTTTAGAGATGAGGTCTTGCTATGTTGCCCAGGCTCCTCTTGAGCTCCTGGCCTCAAGTGATCCTCCCACCTTGGCCTCCCAAAGTGCTAGGATTACAGATGTGAGCCACTGTGCCTGGCCAGTGAATACTTTTTGATCCAACCATAAACCTTTTCTTGAGCATCTGCCATGTTCAAGGGACTGTATTAGTCTGTGGGGCATACAAGGGAATCAATCCAATTGTTTATGTATGTATGTAGAGAGTTCAGAGTGGCTCTACAAAGGTAAACACACTATTAGGCAAACTCTTAAGTGCCATGGAGAAGTATTAACCTAAATGTTTCTCTTGAGGTACAGATATGAATTCCCAGTACTTAGTTTTTTGTTTGTTTTTAAATCATATTGAGACATTTCTTTTCATTTTTTAAAGGCCCTAAGCTGCCTTTTTAATAAGCAACACGCTAGTGGCAGTGTACGATAGCTGAATTTCTTCTAGATTCAGATGATCTGGGTTTTTTTTTTTTTTTTTTTTTTTTTTTTTTTTTTACTATAGATACAGATCTTAGAGACTGAGAAGGTTTGAATTTTAGCTCTCCCTCTTAACTTTGTGGCCTCTGGAAAACTATTTAAACCTCAGTTTCTTCATCTGTTAAGTTAGGATAATGGTCCCTACATCATAGAGGATAATCCTGAAAAGTAAATGACTACATACAAAATGCCTGGAATATTACCTGGCACATAGTGCTTTCAACAAGTGTTAAATCAATTTAACCTAGAGTTTTAGTTTAAACTATTGAGATCAGAACCTTTTTACTGTGAGTAGAAAATATCTAATGTCTTTCTTTAGATAAGGTGGGGAAAAACACATCAATAAAAAACTAATTATATTGCATTAACCTTTGTGTTATAATGAATGCCAATAGATGTTTATAGAAATACTTAAGATTATAACTCAAAGAGGCAGTTTTGCAATATTAAGCTTTTTAGTTCAGGTTTTAAAATATTTCTGTCCAGGATGTCATTCTAATGTTAGTAATAATTTGCCCTTTTAGAATCACTCTTAGAATATAATAGGAGGTCAAGCTCTAGAGCAGGGCTTGGGAAAGTTTTTCTGTAAAGGGTCAGATAGTAATGTCTTAGGCTTCACAGACCATGCCTTCTCTGTTGCAGCAGTTCAACTCTGACATTGTAGTATGAAAAGCCATAGTCAATATGTAAGTGAATGAGTGGGACTATATTCCAATAAAATTTATAAGCACTACAATTTTAATTTTATATTTTCATGTCACAATTTTTTTGTTTTTGTTTTCCAGCCACTTAAAAATGTAAAAACCGGCCGGGCGCCGTGGCTCACGCCTGTAATCCTAGCACTTGGGAGGCCGAGGCGGGTGGATTGTTTGAGCTCAGGAGTTCGAGACCAGCCTGAGCAAGAGCGAGACCCCGTCTCTACTAAAAAAAAAAAAATAGAAAGAAATGATCTGGCCAACTAAAAATATATATAGAAAAAATTAGACGGGCATGGTGGCGCATGCCTGTAGTCCCAGCTACTCGGGAGGCTGAGGCAGTAGGATCGCTTAAGCCCAGGCGTTTGAGGTTGCTGTGAGCTAGGCTGACGCCACGGCACTCACTCTAGCCCGGGCAACAGAGCGAGACTCTGTCTCAAAAAAAAAAAAAAAAAAAAAGTAAAAACCATTCTTAGCTTACCCTTTACAAAAATGGCCAGCAGGCTAGATTGGGTTATAGGCTGTATTGGACCAGCCCCTGGCCCAATCTATCTTTGAAATGGGGATAATAATACTATCTACTTTATAGAGTTGTTAGAAATAAATTAGATAATCCGTGTGAACCGCTTAACACCATTCCTGACACATAGTGTTTAGTAAATGCTATATATTATTATCATTTAATTTAACCCCCCATTTTACACTGAGGCTTTTGGGACCCTGAGAGGATAACTGTTAGTCCTAAAGTCAGTCTGTGGCTTGTCAATGGATTAAATCCACAGCTCTTGATTTACCAGCTTACCTTACCATGCTACTTCCATCAAGGGTTGTAGTACTGTTTAATTCATTTAAAATTACTGCTTGATAAAAAGTGTTCTATTTGATACTGTAATGATGGATACATGATATTATGCATTTGTCAAAATCCATAACATGTAGAACTTTACAGCATAAAGTATAAACTTTTTTATTTTTATTTTTTGAGACCGGGTCCTGCCCTGTAGTCTGGGCTAGAGTGCAGTGGTGTCATCATACCTCACTGCAACCTCAAACTCCAAGAGGCAATCCTCTTGCCTCACTCTCCTGAATGGCTGGGACTACAGGTGTTCACGACCACACCCAACTTACTTTTTTTTCTATTTTTTTTTAAAGACAGGGTCTTGCTGTGTTGCTCAGGCTGGTCTCAAACTCCTAACTTAAAGCAGTCTTCTCACCTCAGCCTCCCAAAGTGCTAGGAGTACAGCTGTGAGCCACCTCGCCTGGCCTGGCCAAGAGTAAACTTTTAATGTGTGCTAATGTATTTATTCATTTTTTTAAAGCCAGTCAAATTTAGCAGTGGGGGGGTTGAATACCAATTTTAGTGACACTAATGTTAAGTTCTGATAACCCACTACCATTGGACCAGCCTGATGTGTGCAAATTTAAAAAATCATTTAGGAGGTCAAAGGGTTTCAGGAACAAATCCAGACTGTGACAAAAGAATCTAACTGTATCATACCCTAAGGGAAGAGGGGAGGAAAATGCTGACTTAAGTAACTTTGGAAATGAGTGGAATCTGTGAAACAAAAGGAACTGCACATAAGCACTTTACTCTAATTGGTAAAGGTATGTCCCATAGGGGTACAGGTTAACATTTCTGATACTTATATATGTATGTACACTGCAATTGAACAATTAAGTAAATGGATGGCAGGAGATAGACTTCTTGCCGTTGGAGTGGGAATTTACAGATAAGCAAGAGCAGGAGGCTAGAATGACTCATGTGGTAATACAGTAGAGTTGGAGATCTCCGTAAGGACCCATGTTTACATGTAGAAATATTTGTAGATATATGTCCATACTTGAGTTAATAAACACACATATATTTCCATGTTTTGTCAGCTGAGAAAGTTACAAGAAACAATACCCAGGAGCATACCTAGTACCCAGATCTTAAGTTTCTAATACCATTCTCCAATAAAAGGAACTAGGGCTCCCTGAAGAAATGGCTGATACTAGGATTGGGCCAGGAAATATATGTATAAGATGAGCCTTGAGCATCTTGTAGTGCCAGAAAGTAAGGAAGTGCTAAACAACAATGGGTAGCACCAACAACCCCACATTAATGGGGCTATGTCAAAGGAGCATGGGAGGCCGGGTGCGGTGGCTCACGCCTGTAATCCTAGCACTCTGGGAGGCCAAGGCGGGAGGATCGCTCAAGGTCAGGAGTTCGAGACCAGCCTGAGCAAGAGTGAGACCCCCGTCTCTACTAAAAATAGAAAGAACTTAACTGGACAACTAAAAATATACATATAGAAAAAATTAGCTGGGCATGGTGATGCATGCCTGTGGTCCCAGCTACTCGGGAGGCTGAGGCAGGAGGATTGCTTGAGCCCAGGAGTTTGAGGTTGCTGCGAGTTAGGCTGACGCCATGGCACTCTAGCCCGGGCAACAGAGAAAAAAGGGAGCATGGGAACTCTCCGAAAGAGCTCCCAAATGGCCAAAGCTGGAACAATTTTGAGTACTGAAATAAAGAAGTATTGGATTATAACCCATAGTATAAAATAAATATATGAATCTATATTGATATAGACAAATGACTGAATAGTTTAAAGTACTGCTTGAATTACTCCAGTGGCATGGTTTCATGTCCTGGGAGCCTCTGATTTCCTGGAGGTACTTCAGACGATATTGGAGTAGTTAATCTTGTGGGGCTTTGGAGTCGGACTTCTTAGATTCCAATCCTGGCCCACTCTGGCTGTGTACCTTGGACAAATTATTTATGCTCAGTTTCTTTATCTGTAAAATGGTGGTTGTAATCATATCTACCTCATATAAGGTTTAAATGAGTTAATGCGTATATAAAATGCACATGCATATAAAATGTTTGGCACATAGCTCTCAGTAGAATGTGTTACATGTAGCCTCCTTATTACAGTAGTATTTGTAAAATAAAAATTTTGGACCCTGCTTGTAATTCTTTGTAATGGAAGCCTCCCCCCCTTCCCCCGGCCAACTTCTTGCATAGAGGAAAAAATCTAACATTAATTTAACAAATGTTTGTTGATCACCTAGTTTAATGTAAACTTAACCTCCTTGTTCAGCTTGTTAGACCATGTAGTGAGGAGAATGGAAGTAATTGTATTTGCTATTAATATAATAATCACAGGTCTAAGTGCTGAAATATCTAGAGATTGGAAAGCAGGATCCAATTAGTGTACGATTCAACTCATGCTTATTTACAGATGGTTTGTCTCTGGGATGAATTACCTGAATTTAGATTTTCAGTCTTCCTTCGGAGAACACAATTCTACACAGCTTCTCTATTACCACCCATATCAGTTAAATGTGTCCATTCCCAAATTGAAAACTGCCATTTAGTATAGTAATAAATATAAAATCAAATTTTAGAATATCAGTTGGTTTTCCATGTCTCTTACTTTATATTCTCAATAATAACCTCTCACTATCACTTGTGTAATAATGGAGGGTTGGCTATATTGAACTGATAACTAAATTTCCCCAGTACTTTGTGTGGGATCTCTACATTTCACAAGTGACTACCAAGTAAGCTAATGTTATCTTTCCTTTACTGAGGAATGAACTGAGCTGCTCAAAAATTTCTAAGCTTTGAATTCAGTCCTTTAAATTATCTACCCCTCAAACCCCCCCTGAAAATAAACAAATAAATTATCTCTCCTACAGAAGCATATTTTTCTCAGCTATCTCATTCTCTGAATAAGGTAAGTGATTTCATGAACATAGTTGTCAAAGTTGTTGAAGTCACTGATTCTTCAGTGAGAGGGATCTTTTTGTTTTTAAATTTTTAATTAAATAAATTTTTATTCATATTGGGTACCTTTTGTCATTAGACTTATGAAATAAGCCTAGGGGCTACCAACATAGCCTAACTTTTAAAAAAATTTCCATGTGAAAGGTCTACCGGCTTGAGGGCAAGGTCTTTTGCTGCTTGTGTTTGGTTCAATGTCTGATACGTGATAATCTCTTAGTAAATATGAACTTTGTGATGTTATTTACCTCTTATTTATTATAGATAGGGTGACCAAATTATCTACCTGGATTATTCAAACCTGTATACTTTCAAAAACGAAAGGAGGCCAGGTGTGGAGGTTCAGGCCTGTGATTCCAACACTTTGGGAGTCCAAGCTGGAGGATCACTTGAGGCCAGGAGTTGAAGACCAGCCTGGGCAACAAGAGAACTCGTCTCTACAGAAATATTTTTTTTTTTTTTTTTTAGACGGAGTCCCGCTCTGTTCTGTTATCTGGGCTAGAGTACCATGGCATCAGCCTAGCTCGCAGCAACCTCAAACTCCTGGGCTCAAGCAATCCTCCTGCCTCAGCCTCCCAAGTAGCTGGGACTACAGGCACACACTGCCGTGCCCGGCTAAATTTTTCTATTTTTAGTAGAGACAGGGTCTTGCTCTTGCTGAGACTGGTCTCGAACTCCTGAGGTCAAGTGATCTTCCCGCCTCGGCCTCCCGGAGTGCTATAGGATTACAGGCCTGAGCCACTGCGCCCAGCCAAAAAATTATTTTCTTTTTATGGTTAGTGTTTTTTGTGTTCAAAGTAAATTTTGCCTACCCCGGGTCACAGAGATATGGTCTTGTATTTTTCTTAGAAGCTATATCATTTTAGCTTTACATTTAAGTCTATGATTCATCTCTAATTTCATTTTTGTGTGTGGTATGATGTAAGGGTTTGAGGTTCTTTTTTCCTCTGTGCGGATCTCCAGTTGTTCTAGCGCCATTTGTTGGAAAACTTTTTCTTCCTTATTGGATTGTTTTAGTGCCTTTGTCAAGAATTAGTATGACCATCTAAGTGTAGATTTCTTTCTGGACTCTGTTCTGTACCATTGGTCTATTTGTCTGTCTTCATACCAATACAATATCATCTTTACTGTGACTTGTAGTAAGTCTTGAAATCAGATAGTGTAAACTCCAACTTTGTTCTTTTTTTCAAACTTGTTTTGATTATTCTACATTCTTTGCATTTCCATGTAAATTTTAGACTCAACTTGTCAGTTTCTTCAAAACCTTTGATTTTGATTGGAAATGTGTTGAATCTATAGATGAATTAAGGGAGAATTGATATCTAACAATATTCCAATCCAAGAACATGTATTAGTAATACATATATTAATATATCTATATTATAGATGTAATTCCTTTGTCAAATACATTAATAATGGACTCCTGTAACTCAATAAATAAGACTACAATTTTTAAAGAAGTGTTCAAAAAGCTTCAATAGACATTTCACAAAGTAGGTTATACAGATAACCCAAAGCATATGAAAGGTTCTCAACTTTATCAGTTATCAAGGGTGTACAAATTAAAATCAAAATGATAGACCACTACCTACTGACATAGTAGAATGGATAAAAAAAGGTTTTTTTTTTTTTTTTTTTGAGACAGGGTCTTGCTATGTTGCCTGGGCTAGGGTGCAGTGGTGTGATCATAGCTCACAGCAACCTCAGACTCCTGGGCTCAAATGCCTCAGCCTCCCAAGTAGCTGAGACTACAGGCATCTGCCACCATGCCTGGCTAATTTTTCTGTGTTTTGTAGATACGGGGTCTTTCTCTTACTCAGGCTGGTCTTGAACTCCTGGCCTCAAGCAGTCCTCCCACCTTGGCCTTCTAGAGTGCTAAGGTTATAGGTATGAGCCACCACATCCACCCACAAATGTTTTTTTGAGATGAGGTCTTGCTGTGTTGCTCCGGCCATTCTCAAATTCCTGGGCTCAAGCGATTGTTCTGCCTCTGTCTCCCTGGTAGCTGGGACTACAGGCATGCCACTGTACCTGGCTAATTTAAACATTTTTTATTATTACTGTATTTTTTTTAGAGATAGCATCTCTCTGTGTTGCCCAGGCTGGTCTCAAACTCCTGACCTCAGGGGATCTCTCACCTCAGCCTCCTGAGTAGCTGGGATTACAGATGGCCAGAATTAAAAATTATAACACCAAGAGTTGACAAAGATGGGAAGCAAGTAGAACTCTTACACATTCTTGGTGGTAGTGTAAAATGATAGGACCATTTTGGAAAATTGGTGATTTTTTTTTTTTTTTTTTTTTGAGACAGGGTCTCACTCTGTACCTGGGCTACAGTGCAGTGTCGTTATCGTAGCTCACTGCAACCTGAGACTCCTGAGTTCAAGCAATCCTCCTGCATCAGCCTCCCTAGTAGCTGGGACTACAGGCATGTGCCAACAGCCTACCTAATTTTTCTATTTTTTTGTAGACGCTGTCTCACTCTTGCTCAGGCTGGTCTCGAACTCCTGGCCTCAATCGATCCTTCCGTCTTGGCCTCCCAAAGTGCTGGGATTACGGGCATGAGCCACTGTGCCAAGCCTAATGGGTGGTTTCTTACAAAGTTAAACATATACCTGCCTGTGACTCACCAACCATTCCCAGAAATTTACACAGAGAGAAATGAAAACCCAAATATCCATCAATATATAAGTAGATAAACAAATTGTGTTCTGATTCACCACCAAAAAGGAGTGAACTAGTAATACATGTACCAACAGGTATGAATCTCAAAAACATGCTGGAAAAAAGAGTACATAAATTATGATTCCCTTTATTTACATTTTTAGAGCATACAAAATTAATGTGTTGTGATAGAAATCGGAACTCTAGCCTAGGCAAAAGAGAGAGACCCTGTCTCAAAAATAAATAAATAAATAAATAAATATTCTTGGCCGGGCGCGGTGGCTCACGCCTGTAATCCTAGCACTCTGGGAGGCCGAGGCGGGTGGATCGCTCAAGGTCAGGAGTTCGAGACCAGCCTGAGCAATGAGCGAGACCCCGTCTCTACTAAAAAATAGAAACAAATTAGCTGGCCAACTAAAATATATATAGAAAAAATTAGCCGGGCATGGTGGCGCATGCCTGT
>CM052442.1:67284188-67298819 GCA_028533085.1 Varecia variegata | reverse complement strand
TTCTTGATAGTATTTCTTTATCAGATACATGATTTGTAGATATTTTCTTACATTCATCAGTTTCTTTATGGTGCTAAAGTTTATTTAATAAAGTCCCATTTATTTTTCCTTTTGTGGATTCTGCTATTAGTTTAATATCTAAGAATTACCTTTCCAAGGTTGTGAAGATTTATCCCTATGTTTTCTTCTAAGTGTTTTATAGTTTAGCTATTAAATTAATGTCTGTGATCTCTTTTAATTTTTGTGTATGGTGTAAAGAAGGGGTTCAGTTTCATTTTTTTTGCATGTGACCGTCCAGTTGGCACAGCACCATTTTTTGATGAACTTTTCTTTTCCCATTGATTAATTTTGGCACCCTTGTTAAAAATCAATAGACTCTATATAAGGGTTTATTTCAGGACTCTGATTCTGTTCCATTCTCTATAACTAGCCTTATGCCAGTACCACACTGCAGTAGCAGCTATGTAGTAAATTTCGTAATTGAGAAGTGTAAGTCCTCCAACTTGTTCTTTCTCAAAGATTGTTTTGGCTACCCTGAGTCCCTTGCATTTCCATATGAATTTTAGGATCAGCTTGTCTATTTCTGCAAAAAAGCCAGCTTAGATTTTGGTAAGCATTATATTGAATCTGTATATATTGCTATCTTAACAATATTAAATCATTCAACACATGAACATGAATGTCTTTCCATTTATTTATTTCTTTTAAAATTTCAACAATGTCTTGCTGCTTTCAGTGTATGTCTTGCATTTCTTTGGTTAAATTTATTTCTACACATTTTGTTCTTTTTGATGCTATTATAAATGGAACTTTCTTAATTTCATTTTCAGGTGATTCAGTGCTAGTGTATAGAAATATAATATTTGTATATTGATGTACCCTGCAAGATTGCTGAGCTTATTAGTTCTGATCTGATTTTAGTGGATTCCTTAGATATATCTGTATATAAGGTATCATCTATAAATAAAGTTTTACTTCTTTCTCTCCAGTCTAGGTGTCATTTATTTCATTTCCTTTCCTAATTGCCCTGGCCAGAATAGAAGTGGTGGTGAAAGTGGACATTCTTGTTTTGTGTCTGATTGAGTCTTTTGCCACAGGTATGATGTTAACCACGGGTTTTTCATAGATTTTCTTTTATTGGGTTGAGGAAATTCCCTTCTATTCTTAGTTTGTTCAGTGTTTTTATATTGAAATTATGTTGGATTTTGTCAAATCATTTTTCTGTGTCTATTGAAATTATCATATGGGTTTTGTCATTTATTCTATCAATGTGATGTAGCACATTGATTGGTTTTTGGGTGTTATACCAACCTTGCATACACTAATGGTGTGTAATCCTTTTTATATGTGGCTGGATTCAGTTTACTAATATTTTATAGAGGATTTTTGTTTTTATTATAAGTGATATCGGTAAATTTTCTTGTGATATCTTTGCTTTGTTTTGGAATCAGGGTAGTATTGACCTTATGGAATAAGTTAGCAGGTGTTCTTTCCTATTCTGTTTTTTTGAAGAGTTTGTGAAGGATTGGTATTAGTTCTACTTTAAATGTTTGGTATATGGCACTAGTGGAGCCATTTGGCCTTTGCTTTTCTTTGTGGGAAGTTAGAAGCATTACTTTTTTTTTTTTTAGAGGCAGAATCTCACTCTGTCACCCAGGCTGGAGTGCAGTGGTATCATCATAGCTCACTGCAACATCAAACTCCTGTGCTCAAGTGATCCTCCTGCCTTAGCCTCCCAAGTAACTGGTACTACAGGTGTGAGGAGCTGTGCCCAACCTCCCCCTTTGTATTAATAAAAGTTAAAAAAAAAAAAAAAAACAGACTCAAAACTGTTTGCTAGACTGGGCTGCCATTTGAACAGTGCTGCTTAGCTCATTTTCCTCCAGAGATAGTGTGGCTTCCTCTCCAAGTAGATATCGTTATTAGACTCTTCATTTGGAGGAAGCTGTAAATCCTCCCTCAGGTAGGAATTGGTGATTTGGGACCCTTATCTCTCACCATATATAAAAATCAACTCAAAATGGATGAAAAACTTAAATGTAAAACTTGAAACCATGAAACTATTAGAAGAAAACGTAGGGCAAATGATTCAGGACATTTGTCTAGGCAAAGATTTTATGGGTAAAACTTTAAAAGCACAGGCAACAAAAACAAAAATAGACAAATGGGACTGTATTAAACAAGAAAGCCTTGCACACAGCAAAGGACAAACAGTCGAGAGGGTGAAGAGACAACCTGTTGAGTGGGAGAAGATATTTGCAAATGATTCATCTGATAAGGGACTAATAGGAGCTTAAATAATCCAACAGCAAAACTCCCCAAATAATCCAATTAAAAATGGGCAAAGCATCTGAATAGCCATTTCTCAAAAAGAATGCATACAAATGGCCAAGAAGTATATGAAAAAATGCTCAACATCACTAATCATCAGGGAAATGCAAATCAAAACCACCCATAATGAGGTATCATCTCACCCCAGTTAGAATTGCTATCATCAAAAAGTCAAAAAATAGGCCTGGCGCAGTGGTTCATGCCTGTGATCCCAGCACTCTGGGAGGCCGAGGCAGGAGGATTGCTGTAGCTCAGGAATTGGAGACCAACCTGAGCAAGATCGAAACCCCGTCTCCACTAAAGGTAGAAAAATCAGCTGGGCTTGGTGGTGTGCACCTGTGATCCCAGCTACTTGGGAGGCTGAGGCAGGAGGATCCCTTTAGCCCAGGACTTTGAGGTTGCTATGAGCTAGGATGACTGACACCACTGCACTTTAGCCCAGGTGACAAAGGGAGTCTCCATCTCAAAAAAAAAAAAAAAAAAAGACCAAATTAAAAAGTCTAAAAATGGTTCACTGCTCCTTCGCCCTTGCTCTGGGAGAAAAAAAAAAAAAAATCTAAAAATAACAAAATGGAGGCAAGCATGTGGAGCATCCTTATACACTGTTTGTAGGAATTTAAATGTCCATCAACAGATGAATGGATAAAGAAAATATGGTCTATATACATAATGGAATACTATTCAGCCATGAAAAAGAATGAAATCCTGTCATTTGCATCAACATGGATGTGCCTGGAGGACATTATGTTAAGTGAAATAAGTCAGGCACAGAAAGGTGTATATACCACATGTGCTCACGCATATGCGTGAGCTAAAAGTTGAGTTTTCCTAGAAGTAGAAAGTAGAATTCTGGTTATTAGATTCCAGGAAGGGTGTAGGGGGAAGGGAGGACAGGGAGAGATTGGTTAGTGGGTACAAAGTTATAGCTAGATGGAAGGAATAGGTTCTAGTGTTCTATAACACTGTAGGTAAATATAGTTAACAGTAATTTAGTGTATATTTTCAAAAAGCTAGAAGAGAGGATTTTGAATGTTCATAACACAAAGAAATGGTAAATGTTAAGGGTGATGGATATGCTAATTATCCTGATCTGATCATTGTACATGTATTGAAATATTACTCTATTTCATAAATATGTACAATTATATGTCAACTAAAAAAAAGGGAAAAAGAATTGGTGGTTGGTAGAGGTGCACTTCAGGTTCTTATCTAGAATAGAAGTATAATAAAACCTTGATCTCACCTGCCCAATATTTAATAGCTTGTCTGAGATACAGTTTTTTTTATTTTATTTCATTTTATTTAATTTTGAGATGGGGCCTTGCTATATTGCCCAGGTTGGTCTTGAATTCTTGGGCTCAGGGGATCCTCCTGGCTCAGTCTCCTGAGTATGAGAGGCAGTTTTTATAGAAGATTTCCAGAAGGACAGTTAGTTCTTGAATTCTCTTGTCCTTGTTCACAAGAGTGGTTATGAATGATTGGACCCATTCTGCTACTTTTGAATCTTTTGGTTGGTTTTATTTAAACTTTTGTTTCCAAATCATGTATCCAGATGGAGCTGGAGGCCTGTGGTCATTAACTACAGATTATCTTTATATAGAATGTAACATTAGAACCAGAGTTTTGTAGCCTTGACATTTAAGACTGTGCATGAAAAAGGAAGTTAATTTAGTCCTTTGTAAAATATCCGAAGTAAATAGATTCATGAGATATGTACTCCTTCCTCAAAGAGTTTATAATTTAGTAAGAGTAATAAAGCATCCATGTAAACAGTAAATTCAGATCATGAACGAGTGACAGAATTTTTTTGTTGGACAGTCCTGATTTAACTAAGTCGTGCTTGTGGTTAAATCAATGCGATCAATTTTTTGAATTTTGATAGTAATTTTTTTTGACCTAAGATTTGCACATCCTGTTGATATTAATTCTAATTCAATAAATGTTATCACTGTTTTCCTCTTCTAAAGATATGATTGGATTTAATTAGTAATGTTCAACTTTTCACAAAGATGTTAAATTGCCATCTCAAAACAAATTGAAGATTGGTTTTATATTTAGACTTCTATAACTGGTTATGTGAATATGTTTAAATACTAGGGAAATCCCTTCACTGTCTCAGACTCACTGGTGTTTTAATTTGTGTTCATTAGCCTGTTAAAGGCGAGGGCTAGAGATAAGGTAGCAATGTTTACTTTATATTTTTGGTCTTCATTATGCCAATCTAATTCTTTGTGTCTACTAAAATGTTGCCTCTTATTTACTGAAAGGCGTTTTAGTGTGGTTTATGTGTATTATCAAATAAAGAATGTTTAACACTGCTCACATTTTATAGACAATCTATAAGGTTAAGTGCTTTTAAAAGTCAATATGACAAGCAATAGCAAATTAAACTTTTGAATTCTTTACTGTCTAAGTCAAACTCAGTTATAATTTAGGATTGTCTTTAAATAGCTGTTCAAAAACACATAAAACTGTAGAACTGCTGTATATGTGTGATTGGTAATGGCGCTTTTACCAGCTCATTAGAATGATTAAAGTAGAGGAGATATACGCAAATTTAAAAATTATGTGTGATCATAACTTAAGATAATTAAAACAAAATCACAGATCATGGAAAAAAATTGTGGATGGTGGTAATGGTTGCACAATAATGTGAATGTACTTAATGCCACTGAATTGTACACTTAAAAATGATTAAAATGGTAAATTTTTTTTTTTTTTTTTTTTTGAGACAGAGTCTCACTTTGTTGCCCAGGCTAGAGTGAGTGCCATGGCGTCAGCCTAGCTCACAGCAACCTCAAACTCCTGGGCTTAAGCGATCCTACTGCCTCAGCCTCCCGAGTAGCTGGGACTACAGGCATGCGCCACCATGCCCGGCTAATTTTTTCTATATATACATTTTAGTTAGCCAGATAATTTCTTTCTATTTTTAGTAGAGACAGGGTCCCGCTCTTGCTCAGGCTGGTCTCGAACTCCTGACCTCGAGCGATCCACCCGCCTCGGCCTCCCAGAGTGCTAGGATTACAGGCGTGAGCCACCACGCCCGGCCAAAATGGTAAATTTTATGTTATGTATATTTTACCACAAGAAAGAAAATAATAGAACACTTGAGAAATATTATTACTTGGCTCTCCAGATAATCATTGGAAGACTTCTTGTGGAGATATGTCAAGAACTTCATGCTTGTAGCACCTTTTCTTTGTAGTCTTGTGGACTACACATCACAACTGCCATTTCAGCCATCAGTGGTGATATGCTACAGAGGTTATTCTGGGGTAAATTAAACTACAGAATTGATGTGTACTAGGTGTCACAAAGGGGCATATATCAAGCATTGTAGGACTGTCTTAAGTAACTATGATCTTTTCTCGACAAATTGGTTTTGACTTCATGTTCACATATAGCCTGTTTACTGAGGAGTGAATTTTGAAAACATCCCATTCTTTTTGAATCACACAGTGTTACATTTTAGTCATACCTCCTTAATTAGGATCATTTTCATTATCAGGTCAGATAAATAGAGCATGAGATCAATTGTTTATAATAAAACTTCAGGAAGGAACCAAGCAGGATTTTATATACTTATATATGCATATGTCAAGGTGAATTATTTCCTGTTTCTAATTAAGGGAGTTTTACTGTGTCTTTAAAACCCAATTTCTTGAAATCTTCGGGAATTGGTATGTTAGGTCTCACTTTGAAAAGGTGAATTTATTGAAATCTTTAAAATATTTTTTAACATTGTTTTTTCTTTGTATTATCAAGACTGAATTTACATATCGTGAAATTTACCTCATTTAATTGTACAGTTTAGTGTCTTTTAGTAAATTTACAGAATGGTGCAACCATCATTATAATGTAAGTGTAGAACATTTTTGATCTCCCCTCAAAAGTTCTCTCATACCCATTTACAGTCATTCTGGTATGTACCCCCCAGCCAACTACTAATGTACAGGCTTCCTTTTCTAGATATTTCATATAAATGGAATAATACAAGATGTGATCATTTGTGTCTGGCTTCTTTTACTTAGCATAATGTTTTTGAGGTTCATTCACATTGTGCATATGTCAATAGTGTGTTTCTTTTATTGCTGACTGGTATTCCATTGTGTGGATGTGCCACATTTTGTTTATCCATTCACTAGTTATGGACATTTGGATTGTTTCACTTTTTGATTATAATGAAAACTATGAATATTCATATAAAAGGTTTTGGGTATATGTATTTTTATTTCTCTCAAGTAGATATCTAGGAGTGGAAGTGCTAGGCTATGTGGTAAATTTATATTGAGCTTTTAAGAAACTGCTGTACATTGTCAGAGTGACTATATTTTACATTTTCACCAACAGTGTATGAGGGTTTCAGTTTCTCCACATCCTCCCCAAGAATTGTTATTGTCTACCTTTCTTATTAGAGACATTCTAAAGGGTAAAATGGTATGTTGCTGTAATTTTATTTTATTTTATTTATTTATTTATTAGTTTTTTTTGAGACAGTCTCACTCTGTTGCCCAGGCTAGAGTGCCGTGACGTCAGCCTAGCTCACACCAACCTCAAACTCCTGGGCTCAAGCAATCCTCCTGCCTCAGCCTCTCGAGTAGCTGGGACTACAGGCATGTGCCACCATGCCCGGCTAATTTTTTCTACATATATTTTTAGTTGTCCATATAATTTCTTTCTATTTTTAGTAGAGACGGGGGTCTCACTCTTGCTCAGGCTGGTCTCGAACTCCTGAGCTCAAACGATCCACCCGCGTTGGCCTCCCAAGTGCTAGGATTACAGGTGTGAACCACCGCGCCCGGCCTTATGTTTTTGTATAAATTTAAGGATCAGTTTATCAATTTCTATGTGCGTGCGCACATACACACAAAGGCTGCTGGAATTTTGATAGGGATGGTATTAAATCTATAGATCAATTGGGAAATAATAATTTTTAACATTCTCAAGTGGAAAGATTATATTATGAAACTTTGAAAAATTATAATAAGAGAAGTCAACACAAAGATATTATGATTGTCTTTAAAGCTTATTAATAGTTTGTTGGATGGGGAGTTTTTAAAAAATAATTTACGCGTTATTGTGTACTCACTGTATGTCGGATGGTGGGCTAATTGCTCTAAGTTTTCTAAGTATTTAATCCTGACTTAACCCTTTAAGTCTTTGAAGATTGCTTGTGGTATGGATTTGGATAGTTGTTTGTTCATAGTTGGCTTCATAGTGAGTAAATGTTAATTGTGAGCAGAAAGGAAAGTGGGTGTACATTTTAAGGTACAGTTTCAAATAAAATATATGAATTTTCATTGTGACATATGGCACTATTTCTGTATTTTGATGTTCTTCCCGTCCTTCTGCATTTATGTTAGGAGGCAGTGTCTAACAAGGGCTTTATCATGCTCTTTCTACAGACTACTGTCTTTTCAGTGTCTTGTGTTCTAGAAGGTCTGATTTCACTTTCAGAACAAGTAGGCAAGAGAAAGGGAGAATGTATTCTCTTGTAGCACTTCATCTTTAACTACTTATGTCCATTCTGCAGCCGTGCAGTCGGAGGCCCTTGTGCATGAAGACAGATTTGTTCTATGGCCTCGGAGTTGGGTGCCGGGGACGATGGCGGCTGCACTGAGCTGGCAAAGCCCCTCTATCTTCAGTACCTGGAGAGGGCCCTCCGGTTGGACCATTTCTTGCGGCAAACATCAGCCATCTTCAACAGGAATATTTCTAGGTGTGTTATTCTATCTTTGCAGTATAATATTTAACCACATTTCTGATTTACATCATACCTATAGATTTTTGGAGTAAAGTATTTTAGAATTTTTGTTATGTTTGGTATATTCTTTTCCTTCTTTCAAATAAAACATATTCAACTTATTTAAAGGGTTGATTTCTGCTGTAAAGTGTCCAGTTCTTCTATCTTAAATTAGAATATTTTGATGGGTCGGCTGTGATTGTGGGTTCATCATTCTTCAATTTATAGTGATGACAGTGAAGATGGACTGGATGACAGCAATCCCTTATTGCCCCAGTCTGGGGATCCCTTAATACAAGTTAAGGAAGAACCTCCAAATTCATTGCTTGGTGAAACTTCTGGAGCAGGCAATTCTGGAATGTTAAACACATATTCACTGAATGGAGTTCTACAGTCAGGTCAGTGTCATATGACATCCCTCTTTGGACTATCAGTTATCTTGGAACAGTCATCCTTTAATTTTTTTATTGTTTATGTTTATACAGAATCAAAATCTGACAAGGGGAATTTATATAACTTCTCTAAGTTGAAGAAAAGCAGAAAGTGGCTAAAGGTAAGGGATAATGCAGAATGTAATTCAAATAATTTACTAACATTATTAATAGACAGGAAAGTGATCAGTCATTTTCGCACATGGACAGATGTTTTTCCAGATGTTAGTCTTTTATAGTGGATATGGTTTTGTGAAGAGATGATAGAGAAAATGTGGAAGAGTCGATGAAGTCATTTTAGCAAACATTTATTGAGTACAGGTGGAGTGTTCCTTATCCGAAATGCTTGGGACCAGAAATGTTTTAGATTTTTTTTGGATTTTGGAATATTTGCAATACATAATTAGATATCTTGGAGGTGGGACCCAAGTCTGTAAACATGAATATTATTTATGTTTCATATATACCTTATACACATAGCCTGAAGGTAATTTTATTTTTCCCTTGGGAACACTGAATAAACTATGTTGTGCACCAGTGTTTTGACTATGACTTATCACATGAGGTCAGGTGTGGAGTTTTGCACTTGTGGTATCATGTTGGCACTCAGAAAGTTTTAGATTTTGAGACATTTCAGAATTTCAGAATAGGAATACACAACCTGTTATAAATCTCTGTGGGGAAAGGGATTTAAAAAATTGATCCTTGCCCTCATGGGCTCACATTGTAATCAGGATAATTAATCTGTCTTCCATCAGTGTTGATAGAGTGCATCCATGTGCCAGGTACTGTCGTAGATGGGCAAGTTTCCTGCCCTGTGGAGCTTATATTCTAAAGGAGGGAGGCAATGAGTAAGCCTATAAACAAATAAATACAGCTTCTTTAAAGAGGTAACATTTCAACTGATTTATGAATGATCAGAGAGAACCCTGTTAAGGTCTAACGTAATAGCATTTTAATCAACAGGAACAACTGTTTTTAGGAAAGAAGCAACTTATTATGTTGAGGGGAGAAGGAGGTCTATATGGCTGGAGCACAGTGAATGAGGAGGATGGTAGAAGATGATCACATATGGCCTTGTATACCAAATTGAGGAATTTGTATTTTACTCTAAGTTATAGTTGTAAGCCGTTGGAATGTTTACAAGCAGAGGAGTGGTCTAATCTCGTTTATACTCTTTAAGATTATTGTCAGTGGCCAAACTGAAATGAGGATAGTATTTCTTTTTTTTTTTTTTTCCCTGATTTTCAAGGAGAAGATAGTATTTCTTCTGTTGAAACTAATTATTTCTCTATTTTATACTTTTTCTGTGAAGAATTCAAAACAAGTTAAAACCTTCATTATCATCACTAGGCCCTTTAAAAGGCTCATGTGTAAAAGGTCTGATTTGCTCCATATCAGTAAGACTTTAGATTGTTGGGTATGCAGAAATTGTTATGCTTAGCTATCTTATTTTCAAAAATTGAGTTATACTTCACTTGCCATAAAATTCACCTTTTTAAAGTATACAATTTAGTGGTTTTTAAATATATTCACAAAATTGTACAGCCATTACCACAATCTAATTTTAGAGCATTTTTAACGCCCTAAGGTGAAGCCTGTACCCATTAGTAGTCACTCCTCATTCTCTACTTTCCTTAGCCATTGTCAACCACTAACCTGCTTTTTGTCTCTATTGATGTGCCTATATTGAACATTTCATATAAATTAAATCATGTAATACATGGCCTTTTGTGAGTGGCTTCTTTTCACTGAGCAAAATGTTTTCGAGATTCTTCATATTGTAGCCTGCATTAGTGCTTCATTCCTTTTTATGGCTGAATAATATTAATATCTTATTGTCTGGATATACCATATTTTGTTTATCTATTTGTCAATTAGTGGGTATTTGGGTTGTTTCTCATTTTTTAGCCTTAATAGCGTGCTTTCTATATTCCTTCATACGCTATAGGTAGTTTTTTTGTTTTGTTTTGATTTTTTGCCTTGGTATTTGACATTTAGTTAGAATATCTTATATATAGCGTAAGTACTTAGAGCAATTTAGCATTTTTGCTATTTATAGCATATCCCATACTTTGTTGCACTTTAATTTGTGCTCACTAGATTTAATTAAGATCCGTATGTTTTTCAGTTGAATTGATAAGGTGTATAACAAGGGAAATTGGGGATGGGCGCGGTGGCTCACGCCTGTAATCCTAGCACTCTGGGAGGCCAAGGTGGGAGGATCGCATGAGCTCAGGAGTTTGAGACCGGCCAGACCAAGAGTGAGACCCCCGTCTCTACTAAAAATAGAAAAATTAGCCAGGCGTTGTGTTGCAACTGTATAGTTCCACCAACTTGGAAGGCTGAGGCAGGAGGATTGCTTGAGCCCAGGAGATTGAGGTTGCTGAGAGCTAGGCTGATGCCATGGTTCTAGCTCAGGCAACAGAGTGAGACTCTGTCTAAAAAAACAAAACAAACAAAAAAAAAAAAACAAGGGAAATTGAAATGACTGTCCTAGCTGTTTTTGTTGTTTTTTTGGGATCTGGAAAAAAAAAAAAATGCTTGGATTATAAACAGAATGCTTCACAGCAAAAGTTATATTACTATTTTTGCCCTTTTTCAGAGCATTCTGCTAAGTGATGAGTCTAGTGAGGCAGATTCTCAGAGTGAAGACAATGATGATGATGAAGAAGAACTCAATCTCAGCAGAGAAGAACTTCACAACATGCTTAGACTACACAAATATAAGAAACTTCACCAAAATAAATATAGTAAAGACAAAGAGGTGAGAGTTTCAGGAGAAACAGACCTTCACACTGGGTACTCACTCTCTGGTTTCTAATCATTAAGGGATACATCATTTTAACTGTATATTTAGTTAGTGGTGGTTTTTAATAGCTTCATTGAGATATAATTCACATATACTGAGATCATAGAGAGATATAATTTACCTTTTAAAGTATGCAATTCACTGATTTTTAGCATATTCTTGGAGTTGTATTGCTATCATCACTGTCTAATTCCAGAACACATAACCCTATAAAAAAACCCTCTGTACCCCTTAGCTGGTGCCCCTCATTTTCTTCATCCCACTTAGCACCAGGCAGCCACCAGTCTACCCTCTGTTTCTAGAAATGTGCCCATTCTGGACATTTCATACAAACAGTACAACATGTGATTCTTTATGTCTCGCTTCTCTCAGTGTAATGTTTTCAAGGTTCATCCATGTTGTAGCATGTATTAGTACTCCATTCCTTTTTATTGCCAAATATTCTATTGTGTTTGTACCATATTTTGTTTATCCATTGTTTAGTTGACGAACTTTTGAGTATTACAAATAATGCTACTATGAAGATTTGTGTAGAAGTTTTGTGTGGTCCTATGTTTTCATTTCACTTGGTAATGTACTTAGCAGAGGAATTGCTGGGTTATATGGTAATTTCATGCTTAATCTTTTGAGGAACTGCCAGAATGTTTTACTTTGTAGTGGTTGCTTCTTAATGCAAAATTCCCTTTCTTCACACACTAACATTAGAACTATGATAATTTTAAGTGACAACTATTTGAACACTGTCACCAGAGCCTTCTGAGTTTTTCCACTAGTATTGTACATTGTACCTAATGATCAACAGCATATTTGAAGACCTAATAATTTTCTAGCTATTACTTTACATCCAAAGTTAGTTCAGGGAGCTTTGAATAATAGGCTGAAGCTTATCAACCTATAGAAGTGATAAACAAAATATCTGACCATTTTGATTCAGGCAGAATTCCTTCCTAAAGGTCAGTGCTGAGGTACCTGGTGATCCAAATATTTGCTTGTTTTTTAACTTGAAGTAAAACATCCATAGAGGAGAGTTCACAGACATTAAATATTTAACTTGATGAATGTTCATTTAATTTTGACCTTTGACACAGGACCTAGTGATAGTACTCCATGTTGCTCTTTCATCTTAGTTTCAGTCCTTGAACAATTCATTTGGTTATAATCTAGGAAAGAGATTCAACAGTGGAGTACCTAATTTTAATTTATATTCATATTTATGCATTAGTAATAAGTCAGACAAAATTAATGAGAGATTTAGGGGTTAATTTAAGTGAAGTGCTTGCATGGATTTGCCACTTCTTGGATGAGTAAAATTATTCATATGTTAGAATTCTGGCAATGTAGGCACTATCCATAATATTAGCAGACTCTCTTAGTGGGATATGAGGAGAGAAGAGACTTGAAAAGGTCAAGAATTGGGATGATTGGTGACTACTAAAAGCAAGTGTAAAAAAACTAAGAGCCAGAATAGCAAGCATCAGGAGCCTTAGTAAATCTGAGGAGCTATTGGTAGTAGAAATATGGGTTATTTCTTGTTGAGAAATTTCCAAGGGAATACCTTTCTACAAGGAATTAATTGTATCTCTCAAATGTATGTAATTTTAAGTAAATATTCTGGTAGAAATTCAGAAGCATGAAGAGTTTTCCTTTCTTTATTTCGAGTAACTAACTTGTCCTGTGCATAGCAGTTGAACTCATTTTGTTTTTAAGTTAAGGAAATAATTTCCTTTGATGGACTAAATTCTTTTCTGGGGAAGAATACTGTATTTAAGAGCAATGATTTCTTCTGGCTTAGCTTTCTGTAGTAAAGATGATTTGAAGGCTGTGCTATAAAACACAGACAGACCCATCATGGTCTTTGCCTGGTTCAGTTGCAGCAATATCAATACTACAGTGCAGGCCTGCTCTCCACACATGACCCTTTCTATGAGCAACAGCGGCACCTACTTGGACCCAAAAAAAAGAAATTCAAGGAGGAAAAGAAACTTAAAGGTGAGCGTGTTGAACTGCCTTCCAAATTTATTCATTCTTAGTTTCAGAATTGTGTGTGGCTTGCAAGTGTGTTTGGACTTTATGTATAATCCATATGGTAGAAATTTGCTTTATCTCAAAAACCCTAGTCTCCCCTTTCTAATTAGTAGTAAGTACAGTTGTCTCTTGGTATCCATGTGGGATTGGTTCAAGGCCCACCCCCAGCAGATATCAAAATCCAGGGATGCTCAAGTCCCTTATATTAAATGGTGTAGTATTTGCATACAACCTGTGCACATCCTCTCATATACTTTAAATCATGTCTAGATTACTTAAAATACCTAATAAAATGTAAATGCTATGTAAGTAGTTATACTGTATTGTTTAGGGAATAATGATAAAAATCTGTGCACATTTAGTACAGATACAACTATTCATTTTTTCCCCCCAAATATTTCTTATCCTCTCTTGGTTGAATCCATGGATGCAGAACCCACGGATATGAAGGGCTGACTGTGTTATTAACGTCATTTCATATTTGGGTTATGGTCTTTTCTAGAATTGGAAAGACTTAAGAACCACAGATTCCTACCTAAACGTTTCGGCTAATTATTTTATTCCTTTTTTCTTCTACATGCTCTGCAAATGTTGAAAATATTCTGAGATAGGAGAAAATTGGTTATGCACAGGAAAGTATGAAAAGTAACTCAATGTGTTAGGAATAAGTTATAGTTGCTGGCCGGGCGCGGTGGCTCACGCCTGTAATCCTAGCACTTGGGAGGCCGAGGCGGGCGGATTGTTTGAGCTCAGGAGTTCGAGACCAGCCTGAGCAAGAGCGAGACCCCGTCTCTACTAAACATAGAAAGAAATTATCTGGCCAACTAAAAAATATATATGGAAAAAATTAGTCGGGCATGGTGGCGCATGCCTGTAGTCCCAGCTACTCGGGAGGCTGAGGCAGTAGGATCGCTTAAGCCCAGGAGTTTGAGGTTGCTGTGAGCTAGGCTGACGCCACGGCACTCACTCTAGCCCGGGCAACAAAGCGAGACTCTGTCTCAAAAAAAAAAAAAAAAAGTTATAGTTGCTGCTGTTAGAGGTGATTTAAAATAGATCACCTCCTGGTGATCGTCTGTAGTGTTTGTTTGCATACTTGCCAGGAAATGTCCTTTCCTCTCTTGCTGAGTTCAGAACAGCTGGAAATCAGGAAGAAAACATGATGGGAAAATTTTAAACTATCTATGTAAGGCATATTTTATTCCTCTGAAAGTATGAACTCTACTCAGAAAGGCACTTTTTGGTCTTCTTCACTTTTTCCCACTTGCTCATTGTTTATTTCTATGTTTTTT
>CM052442.1:67265991-67283688 GCA_028533085.1 Varecia variegata | reverse complement strand
TTGCCCTGGGTAGAGTGCAGTGACGTCATTGTAGCTCACTGCAGCCTCCAACTCCTAGGTGATCCTCCTGCCTCAGTATCCTGATTAGCTGGGACTACATGTGCATGCCATGGCGCCTAGCTAATTTTTCTATTTTTAGTAGAGATGGGGTGTCACTCTTGCTCAGGCTGGTCTTGACTCCTGAACTCAAGCAATCCTCCCGCCTCAGCCTTCCAGGGTGCTAGGATTATAGACATGAGCCACCATGCCTGGCCAGATTTTTGTTTTTGTACGGTACATATTAATTGATTCAAAACAGTTATACAAAAGCACAGCAAAATAGAGATTATCTTCAGGATTATTAGTGCTTTGTTAAAGACCAGGTAGGATTAGAGAGTAAGAAATGGTATAGGGTAGGGGGAACACCTGACTAGCTCTAAGGCTTTAGATATACAGTGTAGTTGAATACATATTATTCTTGTGACTATTACTTGAGCCTGTGGTCCTTCATAAACCTCCTTTCCTACTGTGGAGTTCAAAAGAAATTGGGTACTCAGGTTTTATTCTGTATTTCTCTTTCATGTAAACAGGAAATGTCCAGTGTTCTTTTCTAGGTTGGTGAGATCTTCCTCTTGGAATATTCATGGGCCTGATTAGATAAAGGGATAAATGTTGCCAATCTCAGGTGGAATAAGGAAAGAACCTTCAGTTTTCTAAAAATGATAAAATTGCTTTGTGACTATCTCCTGTGGTAGGGGAGAAATACAACTTTGTTAGCATCTGTTTCCTTTGCAGCCAAGTTGAAAAAAGTGAAGAAAAAAAGAAGAAGAGATGAAGAACTTTCCTCTGAAGAATCCCCTCGTCGTCATCACCACCAGACCAAAGTCTTTGCCAAGTTTTCTCATGATGCACCTCCCCCTGGCACCAAGAAAAAGCACTTATCCATTGAGCAGCTTAATGCTCGTCGCAGGAAAGTATGGCTCAGCATTGTGAAAAAGGAACTCCCAAAAGTAAGTGAATGGCTTCAGTAGAGGGAGATGTGGATAATATTTTCTCTCCTTATCCTCTAAGGAGGAGCTATGACAGCTAGATACCTATACAAATAGGGATTCAGAAAGGAAACTAATCTGTTGGAATTAAGAGAATTCTGAGCAGTACTCTCTTTTATTAACTATTTTTTCTAGAATTTCGTCAGAATTCACAAGAGAGTTATCGTCTGATGCACCTTGGCCAGAAAAATGGAAGGAAACCTCTTAGAGGAAGGAATGCAGTTTTCTTAAAAATAGCAATAGAGATTTGACAGCATATTGATAGGTGATAATAGAGAAAACTAAAGTAAAAAGGAGATGATATGTTTCTTACAGAATTTATAAACACTTGAAAGTTGCGGATAATTACAAGCACTAGAAATAAATGTGAATGATTTAAAAGAAGCATGTATAAACATTCTTTTTACTCTTTTTGTTTGGTTTTACTAACATTTCATTTTGATATAATTTCAAAATTAAAAGTTGCAAGAATAGTGCAAAGAATGTTCACATACCCTTTACTAAAATTCACCAATTGTTTGCATCATACCTTTAAATGATGAATTGCATTTAATGCTGATATGAGCATGATATTTCATTATAAATTAGATATTTCATAATTATGATATTTTATGACTTTAGACAAGTTGATACCGAAGTCCATATAGATAAAGTCAGTATGCAAGAGTAGCTAGGGAAGAACTGAAAAAGCCCTACCAAACATTAAAACATTCTACAGTTTGTGCACAGGAGCTCACGCTTGTAATCCCAGTACATTGAGAGGCCAAGGTGGGAGGACTGCTTGAGTCCAGAGTACAAGGATACAGTGAGCGAGCTATGATCACTCCACTGCACTTCAGCTTGGGTGATACCTTGTCTCAAAAAAACACAAAACCCCAAAAAAAACCAAACAAACCCCAAAACCTCTACAATTAAAAAATGTGGTACTAGCAGATGAATAAGGAAATGAGACCTGTAGAACAAACTAGTGAAGTGGTGCCGGGAAAACTAGGTAGCAATTTGGAAAAACATTCTTTGGAATGTTTTTTAGAAAAAGATAAAATTAGATCTGTAACTCACACATATATTCCATATGGATTAGGGATCTCAATGTAAAAAAAAAAAAATGAAACCATAAAAATACTAGAAGAAAATGTGATTCAATTCCCATGTAAACTTTGTATAGGAAAAGAGTTTCTAGTTATGACTCAGTGTCTAGCAGAAATAAAAGAAAATATTGATAAATTAGACTATATAAAAATGATTTTTTTCGTGACAAAAAAATCAAAAGATAACAGATAAATTAGGAGAAATTATTTACATTATATGCCATAGTCAAAGGGCTATTATCTAATATTAATATATAAAGAACTCTTAAAAATGGAGGGACAAAGGATCACATATTCTTCAGTAGGCAGATAGAAAAAAGACAGGAATAGACAATTCACAAAGAAAGTTATAAAAATGGTCCTGACACATAGGAAAAAGCTTTAGAGTCTTTAATTGATATGCCACAAATTAAAATAACACGTAGATACTCTTTGTCACTTATCAAACTGGCAAAAATGTAAAAATATATGAACAGTGTTCTGCTAAAGAGGCTGTGGGGAAACAGGCACTCTTACACATTGCTGATTGGAAAGTTGGCAATACTTCCTCATAAACACAGGCACTTAGCTTTTGACTCAACACTCCTATGAATCTACCCTGAAAATAAACCTCCAAGAGTATAAAAATACATGTACATAAGGTTATTCATTGTAGCATTATTCGTAATTGCAAAAGAATGGAAACAACCTAAATAGCCATGTGTGGAAGAGTGCTTAAATGAAACTATGCTAGAGCTACACAGTGGAGTATTATGCAGCTGTTAAAAAGAAGAAAGACTCTCTTTGAAGTGATGTGGATTAATTTCTAGGATATACTGTTAAGTGAAAAAAAGCTAAGCATAAATGAGGATTTATGTTATCTTTCATGTAAGAAAAAAGGGAATATAAGAAAATACATAAAATATCTGCTTATTCATGCAAAAGAAATTTAAGAAGATTAACCTAAAAATTAAAGTGATTGGAAAGGGATTAAAAATAAAAGAATGGGAAAAATGGGAACAGGGTCACAGGAATGAGGAGGGAGTCTTTTTATATAAGCATGTTCCAGATATATTGCAGATTCAGTTCCAGACCATTACAATAAAGTGATTCACACAAATTTTATTGATTTCCTAGTGCATAGTAAAGTTACGTTTACACTATAATGTGGTCTATTAAGTGTGCAATAGCATTATGTCTACAAAATCAATATATATTTTTTAATTAAAAAATACCTTATTGCTAACAAGGCTGACACAGAGACACTAAGTGAGCACATGCTGTTGGAAAAATGGCACCAATAGACTTCCCTGATGCAGGTTTGCCACAGTCTTGAAGTTGTGAAAAATGCACATCAGCTTGGTGCAGTAGCTCATGCCTATAATCCTAACACTTTGGGAGGCTGAGACAGAGGATCACTCAAGGCCAGGAGTTCGGGACGAGCCTGAAAAACAGAGTAAGACCCTGTTTTTACAAAAGATAAAAATATTAGCTGGGTATGGTAATGTGTGCCTGTAGAGTTCGAGGAGTGTGAGGGCCTAGAAGCAACGATACCCTAGAAGCCATGAGGATACTTTTGCCTAGATCGTGGTTTCCAAAAACTCTTTATTCACCAATGAAAGGAACCAGGTTTCCCTGGATGAATAGTTTATTCCTACAATGTACAGGAAAAATAAAAGATTAGCGTGAAACATCTTGTGGTGTCAGAGAGTAAAGAAGTGCTCAAATAAAGATAGGGGATTGTCAAAGGAACACAGAGGCCAACCTGAAGGAGTTCCTAATGGCCAAAGGTAGAACAATTTGAGCAACAAAAAAATAATGTATTGGACCTCAGCCTTTAGAATAAAAGAAATATTCATGAATCCATACTGTTATAAATAAATAATTGAATAAGTAAATAGGTGAGGTAGAAGAATATCTTTTTTTTTTTTTCACAGTGGAATTCCCATTAATAAGTGTAGAAGAAAAGAAGGAAATAGAGAATCATCATTAGGCAAACACCAAGTAATAGTTGTTGGAGACCAGATCCATTGATGAATTAGAGGGCAAAAGTTAGAGGAGAAACAGGATTTGCATAGACTCAAAGCATTTAATACTCCAGCATATGTGTTAGCACGAAAGGAAAGATGACAGTGGTGAAAATTGACAGAAAGCACCTTAACCAAGTGATCAAAGTAAGCATCACTAATATAAATTTTAATGTCATTAAATCTTTGATGTGATGTACTGAGAACAACACATCATTTCTGTGGTACTCTTGCCAAAAATGCATAACCTTATTTTATCATGAGCAAACCAGAAAATCTCCAATTAGGGGACATTCTACAGAATAACTGAGTGGTACTCCTCAAAAGTGTCAAGGACATGAAAGAAAGATTGAGGAAATATTATAGACCTGAAGAGACTAAGGAGAAAACCAGCCAAATGCATTGTAGTGTCCTGCCTAAGATTCTGGAACAGTAAAAGAATGTCAGTGGAAAAATTGTTGACAGTCAAATAAGACTTTTAGTTAATGTTGTACCAATCTTAATTTCCTTTTCCTAATAATTATACTATGGTTAGTGTAAGATGTTGAAATTAGGAAAGCAAGAGAAGAGATTTACAAGAACTCTGTACTGTGTTTGCAATTTTTCTGTAAGTCTAAAGTTAGTTTAAGCCTGGCACAGGGGCATACACCTGTAGTCCCAGCTATTTGGGAGGCTGAGGCAGGAGGATTGCTTGAGTCCAGCAGTTTGAGTACAGCCTGGGCAACATAGCGAGATCTTGTGTCTTAAAAAAAATTCTTGGCCTGGTGCGGTGGCTCACGCCTGTAATCCTAGCATTCTGGGAGGCCGAGGTGGGAGGATCGCTCAAGGTCAGGAGTTCAAGACCAGCCTGAGCAAGAGCAAGACCCCCGTCTCTACCAAAAAAATATAAAGAAATTAGCTGGGCAACTAAAAATATATAGAAAAATTAGCCGGGCATGGTGGTGCATGCCTGTAGTCCCAGCTACTTGGGAGGCTGAGGCAGAAGGATTACTTGAGCCCAGGAGTTTGAGGTTGCTGTGAGCTAAGCTGATGCCATGGCACTCTAGCTCGGGCAACAGAGTGAAACTCTGTCTCAAAAAAAAAAAAAAATTCTAAATATATGGCAAGGATATGCCATATATACTTTACTCATATTTAGCAAATGGTTGCGTTAACTTTTTTTTTTTCGGAAACAGAATCTTGCTTTGTCACCCTGGCAAAGGTTTGGTGGCATTGTCATAGCTCACTGCAACCTCAAAATCCTGGGCTCAAGTCATCCTCCTGCCTCAGACTCCTGAGTAGCTGGTAGTATAGGCACACCCCACCATGCCTGGCTAATTTTTTCTGTTAATATTTTTGGTAGAGATGGTGTCTCACTCTTGGCTCAGGCTGGTCTCGAACTCCTGACCTCAAGTGATCCTCCCACCTTGGCCTCCGAAATTGCTAGGATTACAGGCATGTCCCACCATGCCCAGCCCTCATTAACTTTTGTTATATACATACATACCTTTTTTTTCCTCAACCATTTTTAGGGTTAGAGACTTTGTGTTACACTTACTCCTAGTACTTGAGTGTATATCTCCTAAGGAAAAGGACATTCTCTCATATAGAGAGTATAGAGCAATTATAAAGATTAGAAATTTAACAGTGACATAATACCATTTTCTGATTCATAATTCATAGTAAAATTTCATCAGTTGTCTCAATAATGTCCCTTATAGCTTTTTTTCCTTCTGATTCAATCCAGGATCCAGCCTAAGACTACATGTTGCATTTATTTGTGAAGTCTCTTTAATCTTGTTTAATCTGAAATAGTTCCTCAGCCTTTGTCTTTTGTGTCATTGTTATCTTTGAATAGCATCATGCCTGTTATTTCGTAGAATGTTTCTAAATTTGGGCTTGTCTGATGTTTCATCATGATTAGATTTAGACTATGCATTTTTGGCGGGATTACCACAGGAGTGATGTGTCCTTCTAGGTATATTGCATCTGATGACACATATGGTGTATCTGTCCTAATGTTGATGATATTATGTTTGGTCCCTTGTTGGGGTGGTAGTTTGCTGCTGTAAAATTAAAGTTTTTTTCCATAGCAGTTAAGAAGTATTTCTGGAGAGGACGTTTATGTATGAGCATTCTTGATGGTAAACATGGGAAAACCTGTTTAGTACCTGATGACGAGGCTTCTGATGATGCCCTTTCAATGATAAGAATTGACTTTTCAATAGGAGTATTTGTGGGTTTTGGCTTTAAAGTGACAATAGCTACTTAAGAATTCAAGGAAATTTTTGATAAAAGGCTCAGAAGTTTCCCTAAGTAGACAATCTGAGGTGGAAACATAGAAATGACTTTCACACCCTCTGTGTATCTTTGAATCCCTTGTTTCTTCAGCGTCAGGAAGATGGCTCTTTAATAGAGACCCACTCTACTCCGCCTCTTCTTTGTCTTCTCCCATGTCAAATAGCCATAATGGGAAGTGAGATTTCTTTATTGACCTTTTTTTTGTTTTTTTTTTTTACACTTGAGTGGAAGACACAAATAGCTGGAGAATGGGTTGTGGGCTGCCGGGTCCTCTTGTGTTAGGTCTGCCTTTGAATTTTTTATTGGAACTGAAGCTTAAGTGGTGGCAGAAATTGATTAATAGTGACAGGAGGCCCTGGCTGGAGATGGGTCTAGAATCACAACCTGGGAAACTCTTTTACCTTTCTCCTGATGATTCCTGTATCTGAGTGCCCTGTTCTGTCAGCTTTGTAGTTTGGCCCTGGAAAGCAGCATGTTTTTATCAGGATGGTGCTAAGGTTTGGGTGTGTCACATTTTCCTAGTCCACTTAAAGCCTTATATATAGCTTAAATTCTTTCCAAAAGTATACAGAAAGTTCTATTTAAGACAGCTGCAATACTAGCTTATTCTTCTTAATGCTTCTTTAATAGCCTTATGTATAATGCTGAGACAGTACATCTGGATGACTTTAATCTTACGTATATGCCTGGCTTGACATTTTCTTTTGTTTTTCATTTTGACATTTTATTTTCCCCACCCTCTAGGAATTGAATAAAAGACAATGTCAGTCTACATAATGTTATTTCAAAAATTAATCCTAAATGAAATATTATTTTAAATATTTTAGGCCAACAAGCAGAAAGCTTCAGCTCGTAACCTGTTTCTCACCAATAGCCGAAAGGTAAAATTGTAGTTTTAAATTTTCCATTTCATGTTTTGCTGGAATATCTATTCTCTAAGAAATGATGCTGTGAATTTCTTCCCTTAGAAGGAAATAACACAACTTCCTTTAAGAGTTGTTTTGAGGATCAGAGGAGGTAAAGTTACTAGTTGTGTTTCTCTGCACTAGTTATTAAACCACTTTTCTCATTTATAAAATGAGGATTGTGGTAATACCAACTTCATAGGGTTTCTGTGAGGAATAAATTAGTTTAATATATGTTAAAGTGGTGCTGAACATATAATAAGTGGTGATAGCTATTACTATTAATGTGTGTGATAACACTTTGTAACTTCCTAGCACATCTTAGGGCCTTCTTAGTCATTATATTTTGTTTCATCTTCTAAAGTGATAGATATGGATAGATTTCTTATCCCTGATATTACTGCAGGGTCTGGGTCACATTACTATGCAGGGATGTTAATCAAGTTGGGAGAGAAAGAGATGTGGCCATGGGATTACTACTTGTACCAAACAGATTAAGGAATGATGTAGAGTCCATGGAGAACCATCCTCTGGTATTGGGTCTGCCCTGTTGTGATGATGATGTTGTTTGCAGCTTGCCCACCAGTGCATGAAGGAGGTGCGTCGAGCTGCCTTGCAGGCCCAGAAAAACTGTAAGGAGACCTTGCCTCGTGCCCGCCGCCTCACCAAGGAGATGCTTCTGTACTGGAAGAAATATGAGAAGGTGGAGAAGGAGCACCGCAAACGTGCAGAAAAGGAAGCTTTGGAACAGCGGAAGTTGGATGAGGAAATGCGGGAGGTAAGGCAAAAGCATAAAATTTCGAAAACCCTAATTACTACAGCCATATCAAGCGATTGGTTTGCAATTTGAAAATTGTACATCTAACCAATGAAACTGTCAAAAAATTTTTTGACTTAACTTGAAGGTAGAGATTTTACTCCAGTAAACTAATTCTGGTTTTACTCTTTCGGTAAGGCCCTCCTGGTGACCTTTGCCTCTTTTCTTCTATGCTATCTTCCTCTATTCTCTGCAGCCTTATTCTTCAACAACAATGCATGAGTAAAAGAAAAAGAGAGCATTTTATAGTTCATCTTGGCTTTTTTCCAGATGTTGGCTATAGTTCTGTTTTGTTTTTTGTGACAGAGTCTTGCTCTGTTGCCCGGCCTAGAGTGGCATCAACCTAGCTCACAGCAACTTCAAACTCCTGGGCTCAAGCGATCCTCCTGCCTCAGACTCCCGAGTAGCTGGGACTACAGGTGCACACCACCATGCCCAGCTAATTTTTTCTATTTTTAGTTGTCCAGCAATTTTTTTTCTACTTTTAGTAGAGACGGGCTCTCACTCTTGCTCAGGCTGGTCTCAAACTCTGGAGCTCAAGCATTCCTCCTGCCTCAACCTCCCAGAGTGCTAGTATTACAGGCATGAGCCACTGCGCCTGGCCTGTAGTTTTGATTTGCTGGGTATTAAGGGCTAGATCCCAAATTTAGAGCCAGATAGGGACAATGGATGATTACACTAGTTTTCTGAGACCTACCGCCCACCTACTTTACTGTTTTAATTTGCAGCCACTACTATTGCTAAACCTGATGTCAGCTGATCTAGGCTGTGTATATTGTTGAGGGAAGCAAGAGGAGGGAACAAGAGGGCAAAGTCAGTATGTTGCCATTTGTAAAACAGTTAAGAAAAATGGAAGGAAAGTGGAAGTTTAAAGCAAGAAGGGAATCAGTGGTTTGGATGATGTTTTCTTTCAGATATAGGTAGTAACTTTTGTCAAAGTACAGCTTTGGAGCCCCTTCTAAACTCTTGATCTTCCCTTCTTTATCATGGCTTTGAGGATAAATATGGATTTTGCTCATTTCTCTTAAGTCCCTTGAGTAACTTGTATCTTTGCACATAAAATAAATGTATTACTGAGTTAGTGTAAACATTTGATGCTGTTGGGACTATTTAACTCACTGAGTTTAGAGGCATTTGGAAATTTTATTTTATTTTATGTATCTATTTATTTATTTATTTTTTTTGAGACAGAGTCTTACTTTGTTACCCGGGCTAGAGTGAGTGCCGTGGCGTCAGCCTAGCTCACAGCAACCTCAAACTCCTGGGCTTAAGCGATCCTACTGCCTCAGCCTCCTGAGTAGCTGGGACTACAGGCATGCGCCACCATGCCCGGCTAATTTTTTGTATATATATATATATATTTTAGTTGGCCAGATAATTTCTATTTTTTTTAGTAGAGACGGGGTCTCACTCTTGCTCAGGCTGGTCTCGAACTCCTGACCTTGAGCGATCCACCCGCCTCGGCCTCCCAGAGTGCTAGGATTACAGGCGTGAGCCACTGCGCCCGGCCAGAAATTTTATTTTTTTATTTTTTTCTCTTTCTCTCCCCCTTCCCCAAGAATTTAAAATTTTTAAGTGGCTTGCCTTATAATCTAGATTTGTGAGACCTAGATTCTCTCAATTTTGTTAATAGCTAATTGATAGGAATTTCTTCTGTGGTTATGCTGATTTATGTGTCTTTCTTTTAACTTTTGAAATAAAACTTTGCTGGGCTGGGCATGGTAGCTCACACCTGTAATCCTAGAAATCTGGGAGGCTGAGGTGGGAGGATTGCTTGAGGTGAGGAGTTTGAGACCAGCCTGAGCAAGAGCGATACCCTGTCTCTACTAAAAATAGAAAAAATTAACTGGGCAGAAATAGAAACAAACAAACAAAATTAGCTGGGCATGGTGGCACGCACCTGTAGTCCCAACTACTCGGGAGGCTGAGGCAAGAGGATAGCTTGAGCCCAGGAGTTCGAGGTTGCTGTGAGCTAGGCTGATGCCATGGCACTCTAGCCCGGGCAACAGAGTGAGACTCTTCTTTAAAAAAAAAGAGAGAAATAAAACTTTGCTGTACTTTTATTGTTCCCTTAATTTACATTGGCCAGGCTGGGTTCGGTGGCTCACACCTGTAAGTAATCCCAGCATTCTGGGAGGTCAAGGCAGGAGGATTGCTTTAGCTCAGGAGTTTAAGACCAACCAGCCTGTGGAAGAATGAGATCCTATCTCTAAAAAAAATTAAAAAGAAAAAATTTACATTGTTCATTTAAACATGTGACAGTTAACTACTTTGAGATGAAAGGAAATGTTATTCATTTTCTTAATTGTTTTACTTTAGAAAGTTTTTCTTGGTAGCACTTTAGCTTTAACTCGTGAACATCCATTAAGAGAAAAACTTCTTAACATGTCACATTATGTATTTAAAGAAACAGAAAGAGAAAAACTTCAATTTTCTCTCGTTCTCTCTCAGATTTTCTTCTAATTAGAATCTTGCTCAAGTGCTATAAAGTCTTAAAGAGAAAGGGTAATTTTATGTAGCTTACTAGTTTGTAAAGAATAGTTTTGGACTTTTGTCCTTTTTTTGCTGTGTTCCTTATTTTATTATTTTTCCTGTGGGAGGTAGATCAAGGGTAAATCAAGTATACTTCATATATATTTTATTCTAAAATAGTTATTCAAAACAATGACTTTAATTTGGTATTTATAGTGTGTGCTGTATTCCATATAATTTGGCCTTTTGGATTGTTTTGTTTATTCATTTTATTGTTTATCTTAGGAATAATTTTATTTATTGACACAGTGATTATTTTTTTACCTGCTTATTTCAGAGGCAATTTTAATTTAGCTTTCTCACATTAAAAAAAAAATGTTTACACACACATAATCAGTCTTTATTCATGTTTTGTAGCTGTTACAATCACAGATGAACTGTAGATTGTTTTGGGGAGAGTGTTTTCTTCCTTTGGCCTCTTAATCTCATATGATGTTATATTGAAATACTGTATAATGTATAGCTCTTTGCCACTTATTTTGACTTTCAGTGATAGATAACAAGTTTTTGACATGTTTACCTTTTTAAAAATAGTAAGGCTATACACGTATATCTGCCACCAAGGTTGTAAAACAGAATGTGTTGTTTGAATTTAGTTGATGTCTCAGTGCCACTATATAAAATAATATAGCGAGTAAATAATGGAGAAAAGATTCATAGTGTAAAGGAGAGCAAAACACAGGTCATTATTATACTATGAATGAAAGTTATTCTTTGCTTTTAGTGCCACTGACTTTACTAAAATAAAATTGTTCATTAGCAATTTTGCCTTTATAAAAGTAAAGGATTTGTAAAGCACTTGTATGCAAACTATATAAAGGTTTGGTGAATTCTGCCGACTTCTTGAATATAATTGATGATTTGTCTCTATTTTCATTTTCAACTTTTCCCCCCTTTAGGCGAAGAGGCAACAGCGAAAACTCAACTTCTTAATCACCCAGACAGAATTGTATGCTCATTTCATGAGTCGCAAACGAGACATTGGTCACGATGGTATTCAGGAAGAAATCCTAAGGAAACTGGAAGACAGTTCTACCCAGAGACAAATTGACATTGGTGGAGGGGTGGTAGTTAACATCACACAGGAGGATTATGGTGAGTCCTGAATTAGGAGCTAGAGGAAGTGGATACCCCAGTTTTTCAAATATAATGTTACATACATTATTAATTCTTGCGAGTATTACCCTGTTTCATTGGTAATATTGATCAGAAAAGGGGAATTTATTGCATTGGAGTTAGGAAAGTGTGTGTTTCTATAAAACAAGCCTATAAAATAACTTACTGAAGAATTTTTGAAAGGGAAAGGGTATGGTTATGTGATCTTGCAAATTTGGAAATTTTATTTGTTGTGATTTGTTAGTAGAAATAAAAGTTATTTAATTGAATTCAGCGAACATGTTTGATCAGAGAAAAATAATCTTTCGTATAACAAGATTCTTGGTTACGCAATCATGAGAAAGAGACTGTTCAGTTTTGGTGTTTTTGTGACTGAAAGGGGAGGAAGGAATTGGGGTGACATTTGAAAGGAATTTCACAGAGAGTAGTGATTCAGATCATGTTGAGCTAGAAATAAGAGTGGAAGTGTTTTAAAATATCCTGGGAGTTACATGTCTGTCTGTCTTCTGTTTAAATAGTTTCACCCAGCATAAACATAATGAAAATTTGAATCCTCAGTGTCTTGCTCTTCCTGCCATTTGACATCAAGTCAAAGAAGAAACCCCAGGGCTGAGAGAGAGTGGACCTCGGGTGGTTTTTGTGAGCTAGCTTTGGCTACTGAAGACCATGGTAGCCCTTTGCCTCCATTGCACTTCTAGCTCCTTATGTCTAAGAATTTAGCCTTTCTCTTCCCCCACCTTCTGTGAGCTTAGGGATAAGTGGAATGAGGGAATTAGTGGTCCACACATGTTGTGTGAATTGCATCTTTGAAGGAGATTAATTGGTGAAGTATGATAATCTACAAGTTTTCCTTTTCAGATAGTAACCATTTCAAAGCCCAGGCCCTGAAGAATGCTGAAAACGCTTACCATATTCACCAAGCTCGCGTAAGTATTAAAAATGAAAAGGTATCGTGTAATTGGCCCTGGAAATACCTCACAATCCTTTACTTAGGTGGTCTTCCTTTAGTCTTAGTCATATTTTCAGTTTTAATAAAGGTACTGGCCAGCTTGTGTATGGGTGTAACTATGTGTATAGAGTCCTGGGGGCTGCATTTCTGTCTAGAGTAGTAGGAATACTTGAGGAAAGGCAGAAAAACTGGCATTCACTTGCCTAAGTTTTAGGAGTGTGTTGATTTAAAGTTAGAATAGTTTGTGTATTTTTTTTCCTCTTGAGTAATCAGGGGTAATATAGTATGAAATGTATTGTGGTTATTTAGTGAAAAAGACCACCATACTCTTAGTTTATTGAGAAAGCTGTATCATACTTGGAAAAAACTGCTAAGTTATTATTTTCTTTCACTTTAGTGATAACTTGCTCTGGGTTATTCATGATATAATGATGTTTAATAAAATCAGAACGAAATTTCAGTTAGGTTGAACTAAGTAAACAAAATGCAATTTTCTGCATAGGAGACTCTATTTAACTTTGACTGGGTCCAAGTCGAGGATAGACATGGAACAACCTTCCCCCAACCACCCCTAACCAAACAAATTTTCTATCAAATCTTTAACAAGTTCCTTGAAGCTAATAATGTTGTAATATGGCTTAGTGGATGTTCATCAAAAACATTATATTCCTAATATAATTGTTATATTAATTAAATGAGTAATATACTTTATTATAATGTTTTATATATATGTCATGTTATATTATCAGATTACTTTGTCAGAAATTTTGTTCCAGTTATTTTTCTTAGCACAGGATGGATAGATATGTTGTTACTGTGAATTTTATTTGCATTTCACATTTTTTCCTCTTATATTTTTCTTCTACTTTTTAAAATTTTCCAGACAAGGTCATTTGATGAAGATGCAAAAGAAAGTCGAGCAGCTGCCCTGCGGGCTGCAAACAAGTCTGGCACTGGGTTTGGGGAGAGTTATAGCCTAGCAAATCCATCTATCCGGGCTGGTGAGGATATTCCACAACCCACAATTTTTAATGGCAAATTGAAAGGTTATCAGCTGAAAGGCATGAATTGGTTGGCCAATCTCTATGAACAGGTGAATTTTAGCTTTCTGACTTTTGCTACCTTACTAATTCTCTCCATTTATTGTTTTCCTGAAGTCATCAGTTCAATGTAATTGTGAAACGAGTACAAGATAATGTTTTATATTTCAGTCCTTTAATAAGCTTTATCTTTATTTATTTATTTTTAATTTTTTTGAGACAGGGTTTCATTCTGTCACTCGGGCTAAAGTGCAGTAGCATCATCACAGCTCATTGCAATCTCAAACTCCTGGGCTCAAGCAATCCACTACCTCAGTGTCCTGTGTAGCTAGGACTACAGACTTGTGCCAACACACCTGGCTAATTTTTAAATTTTTTGTAGAGATGGGGTTTTACTATGTTGCCCAGGCTGATCTAGAACTCCTGGCCTCAAGTAATCCTCCCACCTCAGCCTCCCAAAGTGCTAGGATTACAGTTGTGAGCCACTGGGCCTGGTTTCTAATCACATTTGTTTGAACAACTCTGTTACCCTGGATAGTTACTTTTGGCATTAGGTTGAACGCTGTGTGATAAAATACATGAGGTAATGAGCATGTATTTTATTTTTCAGGGTATTAATGGCATTCTTGCGGATGAAATGGGCCTTGGTAAAACAGTACAGAGCATTGCCCTTCTGGCCCATCTGGCTGAGGTAGGTAGATGCAGTTTTTCTATCTTCCTCTTTTCAGAATTTAGGGTCATTTTCTATTGAGAATTAGCTACTTACAAAGCACTGTGCTCCCTACACTCTGTGGCATACCAAGATAGTAGCACTTAATCCTTGCCCTCAAGACTTTTTACAAGGGGATGGTGTAGGATAACTTCTTGGTTTTCGAGAGGGCTAGGACTATTTTGAGTATGTGTGGTTTGATAAACTCCCTCCCACTCCATATTGATTACCACCGGTGTAGTGGCAAGGACACTGTAGTTAGAAGACCTTGATTCACATCTGAACTCTGTCCTTACTTGCAACATAAACTTGGGCAATTCACTTAATCTCTTTTCCAGTCAGTTCACTTTAACTCTCTGAGGCTTTGTTTCTTCTTCTGTAAAGTGAGCATAAAGTGAGTATTGTGAGAATTAAATAAGAAAATTAAAACATTGAAAAAAGCAAAAGCTCTATACCAATTAAGTTATGATAATCAAGTATAAGAAAAAACAATACATTTAAGCAAGTGTGTCATAAATGCTTTGTGAATGATATAAATTAGGACCTATAAGAGGCCAGAAAGGGTATTAATTGCTTGGCATTTTTTTCTCAAGCTATATCCTTGCTTATGTTGTTTTTATTAATATAGGATATTATTATGTACTGTGCAGATTTGGGAACTAGGCAGTATTTCTCTTGTTATAATGTGTTTCCTATTCTTAAACTGCTCTTTTCATTAATTACTAATTAATATTAAATATCTTCAGTTTTTCTACAGTTGGCTGACCCAGTTTTTCTGTTACAGAGAGAGAACATTTGGGGACCTTTCTTAATAATTTCACCTGCTTCTACACTTAACAATTGGCACCAGGAGTTTACAAGATTTGTTCCTAAATTTAAGGTAAAAATCAGCCCAACAAAAAAATCTGTTGCTGTTTAAAATAAGGCTTCTGACTCTTCTTTTGCTCCTTTACTAATTTGTTTCCTCATAATCGTTTTACATTTTTTCCATTGTTTCCAAAATACCTTGCATATATTCACTATAAAAGTTATTGATGGGAACAATAAGAGATGCTATTTTACATTTAGCAATGTGAATTGACACTTCTGGTCAAACTGCCATAATAGAACATGTCTACTTTGGTTTAACATAGATTTTGACAAATCATATCATTAGGACACATATCCTGTAATTTATGATATTGCTTCCTCCCTTCAAATCTATTCATAAATAATTCATTTTTTTTACTGTAAAGGCTGATCTTTGGTCTTCGTCCAGCTTATCATGTTTAAAATAAATAATGTGAAAGTTGATTTAACTAATTTGAGAGAAAGAATTGAGTTTGAGGTAGGAAGTGATCAGCAGGAAAGTATCGTGTCTCAGGTTGGGCAAGACATGGATGAAATTCAAACAAGGGTTTAGTGATAAAAAGTTGTAGGGATGTATTAATAAAAAAGAATGGGTAGGCCGGGCGTGGTGGCTCACGCCTGTAATCCTAGCACTCTGGGAGGCCGAGGCGGGTGGATCGTTTGAGCTCAGGAGTTCGAGACCAGCCTTAGCAAGAGCGAGACCCCGTCTCTACTAAAAATAGAAAGAAATTATCTGGCCAACTAAAAATATATAGAAAAAAATTAGCCGGGCATGGTGGCACATGCCTGTAGTCCCAGCTACTCGGGAGGCTGAGGCAGGAGGATTGCTTGAGCCCAGGAGTTTGAGGTTGCTGTGAGCTAGGCTGATGCCACGGCACTCTAGCCTGGGCAACAGAGTGAGACTCTGTCTCAAAAAAAAAAAAAAAAAAAAAGAATGGGTAGGATTTATCACGTTGTTTGCAATTTAAAAGGGTGGAAAATGAGGTAATTATGTCTTCTGTCCCTAAAGGGGCATGGTCAGGAGGATTTTATGAAATACTTATCAAGAGCTGTTGACATGATCTCTCTAATTTTGGGTCTACATAACAGTTTGATGTAGTTTAAAGGGCCTGGAGTACGGTGGAGATGGGAGGCTTATGCTTTGTAAGGAATAGGAAATTATCTGGAATTTCCCACTTGGGGGAAACAGCTTTATGGCTGTTGTTCTTTCTTTGTGGCTGAATTGTAGACATAGAAACTGTTTACAAGACATATTAGGTATGTAGCTTTTAACTTGGCTGACTCATTTTCATCTAAGAAGATGATGAGATCATTCTATGATAATTTATTGAATATTCTTGAATTGTTTGCCATATGAAATACAGAGATCACCATCTTTTTCTCCCTCTTTTTTTTCATATAATGTTCAGTACATGTTGAACAGTCAGGATGCTGAAAAATAAAAAGCCTTATAAAAAATTTTCATCAAATCACTTAAGTTTTCAATAGTTCCTCCACTGGCTGATAGATGGCAATGTGGTACTAGTGTCATTGGTATCTCTCCTTTGCTTTTATACCTATGCCTGACACTAAGCTTTAATTTGTATGTTGAGCTTCTTTTTGAAAGTCTAGTTTAGGGATTAGTAAAATACAGCCTGTGGGCCAATTCTGGTTGCCACCTCTTTGATTTTTTTTCTATTGCCCCAAATATTTTTTATTGTGATAAAATACACATAACATAAAATTTACCATTTTTACTGTTTTTGTTTTTGTTTTTTATTTTTTTTTGAGACAGGGTCTCGCTCTGTCTCCTGGGCTAGAGTGTAGTGGTGTTAGCGTAGCTCACTGCAACCTCAAACTCCTGAGCTCAAGCAATCCTCCTGCCTCAGCTTCCCAAGTAGCTGGGACTACAGGCATGTGCCACCACTCCCAGCAATCTTTTCTATTTTTAATGGAGATGGGGTCTCGATCTTGCTCAGGCTGATCTCGAACTCCTGAGCCCAAGCAATACCAGGCTTGAAAGTGCTAGGATTACAGGTGTGAGCCAGTGCACCTGGCCCCATTTTAACTGTTTTAAAGTGTATGGTATAGCAGCATTAAATAAATTTACAATGATGTGCAACCATCACTGCTATCTAGTTCCAGAACTTTTTCACCACCCTAAATGGAAACCCCCTACCCATTAAGCAGTCACTCCCTATTCCCCTCTGCCTACAGCCTCTGGCAACCACAAATCTGTTTTTTGGCACTGGATTTGTTTATTCTGGACATTTCATATAAATAGAATCATACAATATGTGGCCTTTTATTCTGACTTCCTTAGTATAAAGTTTTTGAGGTTTATCCATGTGGTAGCATATGTCAGTGCTTTATTCCTTTTAATGGCTAAATAATATTCT